>JAUIMM010000005.1:13510000-14710000 GCA_031769625.1 Taudactylus pleione | reverse complement strand
TACCAGGCATTACACTTTATAGATTGAAATGTCTGTTATGTACGTAAACAGTTGAATGACATTTTCCTTTATGCTGTTAATATGTACTTACTGCTATAATGTTATTTTATCCCTCTCAGTTAATTTTAATGTAATGTTGTTGTTTATTTTTCTTTTTAGAACTGAATGAGTTGATTGTGGACTCCTTAATTAGCAAAAAGACTTTCATGTCTCAAAGTGATAACGATGCACTAAGAGCTGTATCCATAGTTAAAAGCACTGAGCAGCTGCAAATAGACCCTGCAAAAACAATGGCTACAGGTAAGAAGTCCAACTGAGCTACACAATGATGATGCTTATAACTCCACTCATTTGCCCACAATTAGCTAGAAAATTCCATTAATTAAGCTTCAGCTTTGAAGATTTTCTGCAATGCACATTCCAATTTACAGTTCTCAAAGCTCTATAGAAAATAAATATTTTTAATGTAAAACTTCTATAGAGTACTATTTTTCAGAGCCAACTGAAAGAATGTTAATTACTAAACTTTACCCCATCGTCAAAATCAGAATAAGATGGAAGCTGGAAAATTCTGACTGCAGCGAAAGTGGTCTCAGCCCATACAGGGGATCACCCTTAGGGTGCTAGATCCTACATGGACAACTTAGACCCGGCAACAGGCAATATTAGTAGATAATAAATACATGCAAATAACCCAAGCTTCCCTTCTTTCAACACACTTTTTTCGGTGACCTAGCGCACAACTTTGAGGTCAAGAGAAAACATTTATTTGCGACAGTTCTTTTTGCCATCTACAAAGTTGCCAGAGTATTTGGCTCTAGTGGGCATGTGCCGTGTAAGATTTGTGGATGAGCCCAACCAAAATATTTGCATACAGATGTGTCCTCATACACCTAGCCTCAATACTCCATGTTGTGTGAGACCCTTGGCATGAGTAAGCGATGTAGCGCCTTATTTACATTAGACTTAGACGCACACAGATATACAAGGATCGTAAATCACATTTATAAGGGCAATATAGTGCAGGTGTTTTGTCACATCTTAATGTGACTAAGACGCATATTCGAATGAAAAAGACACTTGGCGCAAGCAGAGTCGCATGGGACCTAGCGTTGGCTCGACTACAGCAATAGTATATGAGGACACATCTGTATTCCAGTCTATACCAGCACAGGAAACCATTTTACCTTGTACTCTTCAATTCTCAAGCAAGGAGCAATGCTGCCTTTAAAACACTAAATACCACTTCAGATTTCTTTTGTTATAAAAAATATCATTCTTTAAGTGACCAAATACTGTATGTTCACTTCGGTAGCAGTGTTTTGTTTTGTATATTCTTCAGTGCTTTGCAATTTTTTATTTCTTGTATCTTAAACTGTAATTTCCCGACCACAAAGAGGTAGTGCACATATATAATTTAGTTAGAAGCCAATTAACCTTTCAGTTTGTCTTTGGCCATTGGGAAGAAATCAGGGCACCCGGAAGAACCTCTCACAAGCATGAGGAGACTCCACACAGGTATAACCCTGGTCAGAATGAAGCCCATGGTCCCAGCACTATTAAGCAGCATTGCTCATTGCCGTTACACACCTATGTAACACTAAGTAGAAATTCAGGATAAATCATGGACAGAGAACTGCAGCTCTGAGGGTTTATATGGTATAACTAGCTGCATGCTATCAAAATAGCAGGTCCTTATTTGTACTTATTGTACTTAAAAATAGGACAAAGGGTAAAAAAGTACATTATATTACATGTGTTTATCTGTCACAGACAGTTTTTCTAGTGTTAAATAAGAGTTTATATTAATAATGACAGTGTGTGACATTTGTAAGTGTTAAAATACCTGTTAAACCAGAGATTACTGTTAAAAACTTTTTCATTTCAGTCTCTGAAGAGCCTGGTAACTAATTGTGTGTTTCCTTGTGCAGCAGCTGATGCTGTGGGAAGTATTGCTATAGACGCCACACACCTCACCATGTCAGTGACAGACCCGACGGCCTGGGCCACCGCTATGAACAATCTTGGGATGGTCCCTGTAGGACTTGCTGGCCAGCAGCTGGTTTCAGGTAGGAACTCCAATTAATGAAATAACTGTACCAGGCTCTGCAGTGACACTTCATGTATTTATACTTTTTCTCTCACTGCTTGGATACAGTGAGCTAATAAACACTACGTGGTGTAAAACAGCCCAGCGGCTCAGACACAGACCTTCAGGGCACAATGTTATGAAGAACAGTCAGTACCTCCAGCCTTGTTAGCTGCTGGGGTGGGAGGATATGGTGAAGGTGATTAGTCCTTTGTAGGAGCATTTCTAGGCTTGCTGGCAGAGGAGAAACACGGACATTGGCTGAAACCTCCTGCCAGGAGCACTGAGCTCTGTGTGCTGCCGGGAAAGCACATACAAGATAACAAGGGATTAGAATAAACCCCATGCTTTGCAGAGAAAAGCACACATTATTTTCCTAATTAGCACCTATATAAAGCTTCTGTGCATGTTAGCTACATTTTCCCCTCATATTGTTAGTAAAATTATTTAGGGAATGATTGCAAGGTCCTGGAACACATACTGTATTACAACTAAACATTGTGTAATATGAAACAGGTTCTGTTGTACACTGTACATTCATCTGTGACTTGGCACAGAGATATATGCTCTAAATTGCACCTCAAGGGATGAACAATGAACTAATCTGACAGGGGATCTCTCCCTTAGGATAGATATATATATATATAAGTGTGTGTGTGTATATATATATATATATATATATACACACACACACACTTATATATATATATAGACACTTATATACTTTTGGGGGTTGTATTTTTATAGGAAATGTTAAAGTACGGACATGGCATTGAACCATCAATACTTAAATGCAGGCTTCGACCTGTATTATGCACCGTATTTCTGTTCTGTATGGAAAGTATAATAAGGTCACACTGACTGCTTTTTCACAGAAATCTTTCTTCCACTGTAGCAGCAATAATCCCAAATCAGAACCATGCTTTGCTGAGTGAAAACAGGTGTTAGAAATATCGAGAGATCTATTCATGTTGTGTTGGTAAAACTAATCTCACAGCTACACCTAACGGGATGATATCCTATTTAACCTGTGCCTAACTGTACTATTCACATTATTTATACTTATCAGTGCTATTTTTCAGCAGGAACTCAGTTCCTTACTGAAACTCTCAATAACTATGACGTAATGTCCTGGGCCAAAATGTCTTTTCCATAAGATAAGTATTATTTGAAAGGCCCTTATGAGTGTCTTTTCTAAATACTGTATATATGTATGTATGTGTATGTATATATATATATATATATATATATATATACACACACATATATATATATATTAATTATACTGTGTGCGTGTGTGTGTGGATAGATATATATATATATATATACACATTATATATATTTGTGTGTGTATATATACACACACACACACACACACACACACAGATCAAGCGGACTGGCACTCTTCTGTAAAAAACAACTTGCTCATGGTGCCCTCAGAATGGATGAATATTCAGAAAGGACAAAAAACTGCGGCACTCGTAGACTGGTGTTAAGGTGTTAAAGAAATATATTAAATGGTGTCACAAAAAATCCAACATTTCGGAGCTCTGTGGCTCCTTTGACAAAGGAGCCACAGAGCTCCGAAATGTTGGATTTTTTGTGACACCATTCAATATATTTCTTTAACACCAGTCTCCGAGTGCCGCAGATTTTTGTCTCTCTCTCTCTGTATATGTGTGTGTGTGTGTGTGTGTGTGTGTGTGTGTGTGTATTTATATATATATTTATATATATATATATATATATATATATATATATAAATGTATATCTAGCTGAAGTACCCGGCGTTACTAAGTTTGTGGTGCCGTCCATATCCATCCAGTGGGAGGCCCAAAACAGGCTCCCCGGGTCAAACTTCTGTCCAGGGTACACCAACAGGAGGTCCGTCCGGGACCCTAAACCCCCTAAAACCTGGCCAGGATCCAACTGGATCACCTCGCGTTGGTTTCATCCCAATCGGTGCAGGGGTATATCTTCAAGTTAAGTTTTATTATGTGTTGTCTTCCAAATACATCCAGTGGTAGGCCCAGAACAGGCTCCTTGGGTCAACATTCTGCCCCAGCGTACATCATTACATTCTATATGTAACAGCTCCAGGTAATTGTCCATCTCCTATGCAACACAACTTACGGAACGATGCGACAAACGACCATTGTGCACGCGCAATTGGTAGTACACTCTGCATAATACATACGATATATCTTTCTGATCCATGTCAGGGTCCTATATCGTACAATATATTGTATAGTGTGTACCCAGCTTAAGGAAATATAGAAAATATCTACTACATGTTAAGGAACTTTTTTAAAAAAAGTAAAAAATAATATACAAACAGCGTGTGTATACATACAAACACACACACATTATGATTATTATCATTCATTTATATGGCGCCACAAGTGTTCCGCAGCGCCTTACAAAGTACATAAACAAATAGGTGACCAATGACTAACAGAACAAGACAATACAGGACAAGGACATGGATAATATACATTGCTACATTAGCAACCATAACACCCAGATAAACAGCCGAGCATAAGCAACAAAGTGTTAGGTGCCCTAGTGGTGAGTAAGAAGTAGATGAAAGTAAAATATATGTGTGTAAAATTCACAATCTGCGAGTGCCACAGAGCAGTCGTGTGTGTGATATATAGACAGACAGACGACTCGCACTCCATATAAACTATACCTTAAACCTGGATGCCCTCCCTGGAATCATTCAGACTCCAATACTTCCAACATAGGACGGCACTCCCTGGATTTGAAAAAAGTTCAGACAGACGCCAGCTGTATCATCAACGTTTCAGGATATCCTGACGATAGATGTGATAATACATCTGAAACGTTGATGATACAGTTGGTGTCTTTCTGAACTTTTTTCAAATCCGTGGAGTGCCGCCCTGTGTTGGAATTATTATATAGATAGATAGAGATATATGTATACAATTAGAGGGAGATGCTTTATCCAACAGTTTGTAAGAAATTATTTCAGTAATACATGTTTTGCTTACTCACCAGAGTGCAGTCTCCCTTTCCTTAATAGGGCATGCTGCTGGTTGCACCTCATCTCATAGGCAGAAGATCAGTGTTGAAGGCTGGCTACAGGGGTGGAGGGAGAAAGGGGGCTGCCTACTGGGGTGTACAGATGCTGGCTACTGGAGTGCACACTGGGGAAGGGGTTAGGAGGCTGGCTACAGGGATGCACACTATATGGGGGGTAGTGTTGGACTGGCTGGTTATAGGGGGTGCTCACTGCAGGGGAAGGGGTGGAGGTTGTCTATATCAGCTCTCACTGTGGGGGAGGGGTCTGACTACATCAGCTCACATGAGGGGGAAGGGGTAGACTGCCTGGCTATAGATGTGCACAATGCTGGGGGGGCTGGCTGGATACAGCAGCTCACACAATGTCACGGCACGGGGGAGGAGCAAGAAGTGGAGCCGCGCTGCTGTGGTGACCGGTCTCTGGGATGGCAAGTTGTGATGTGTCCGCACAGGTACAAGCAACATAGATAGATAGCCCATGGCTGCAGAGGTGCTTCCAGGCTGCCAGGCCAAATGCATCGAAAGAGGACCGGCAGCGGCCCAGTCAGCATACTCCCCTCGGCTTAACCCGCCCCTGTAAGGCAATGACTGAGAGGAGTACTGTAGCTACCGGCCACCGCTACCCACAACCGAAATTACATCACGCGTCGTGAAGTCCTTTGGTCCAGGCCCCGCCCCAACTAAATCGCACATGCGCAGTGCTGAGTTTTGATGGGGCAGTGGGGGAAACCGGGGGATCCTGTATACTTTTTGGGGTAACAGGAGCTCTCAGCTTATAGCGGGAGGGTAGGTTAACATGCATCACACACAGTTCCTGAACCTATTTTTACAGAAAAATAGCCCTACTTACTATGCTTTCTAGTGCAAATAAATTGTTTGTAGAGCTAAATTGGTTCCCATTGAAAAGACTTGAAGCTGTAGATAAGTCACTTTGGAAAATGAAAAATAATTTATGAACAAAACAAGTGTGATACAAGAACAGGACATGAACTAATGAATTGCATAATGTGTAAAACGCCTAATTCTTCTTAGTAGACTGTACAGACTAAAATGAGTGCAAATATGGGTAGTTACTGTATGTTTGGTCATTGTCTGTTATAAGTGGTGTTACAAAGAGTGACTCCTTCAGATGATGGTTAAGGAGAGTGTGTGTATTTATATATATATATATATATATATATATATATATATTTATATTAACATGAGCATATAAGTGACCGTTTACAGTAGTAATCTGGAGATCATGCAGTAAAGCAGACGTATTAATTAACAGTTTTACAGTTTCGTGCTGAGCCTGCTTGAGCCATCTGTTGCTACGGACCAGTGGGAGATGAAAGGAAGAACTTTATTTTAAGCACTTATAAAAAAAAAGTATTTTGGTGAGACTGCTCCTGCGCTATTGGTAGCCATGGTGTACAATTTATATGTGATTTTTAAAATACTATTCATATTATTCTTGCTGATTTTTAGGACCTATCCTCCATAAGATCCTGAAGGAGTGTTCCTGTTCCAAGTAGTATGTGCAAGAGCACACTGTAGACACTAAATACATATTTAACACCCCAACACATATTTGTGTTATAAATTGTAATATTAATTTTCTGTACAATCTTGATCAAATTGTGTATGTCTATCTACATGGAGAATGGAGATGTTGGTGTACCCTGCAACATTGGATTTGAGTGCAGCCTTACCGTCATAATGACCAGTATCCTGGATCTGGTGACTTGTGTCATTGTGATCCACCCCAAGCTGCATGCTGGCACAAATCAAGCTCTCCCGGAGAGAAGGCAGGAAAAGTAGGAAACTGTGAGAGAAATGCATAAAAGAAAATGTCTGTGCATTTCAGCACACACTTATAATATTTCTGTTGCAGGACTCTGCATAGTTTCTACAGAAGCTTTAAGTCTGCTTGCTGATTTTTTTATTTCTTTAAGTAGCAGTCCTGGCCTGTTTGCATCTTTTGTATGTGGGGGGATTTTTCAGATGGGGCATTTTGTCCTATGGTATGTTAAGGTGTTGCACTGATCCTGCAACTTGGTAGAAGCTACAACTTCCATCTTCCATAGGCTTTCTGCCTGAATTGGCTATTGGGCATACTCAGCAAGCAGACAGCTGCGATATCTAAGATTGAACCTTCAAAGCTCCGCTGCCATCTATTAAAAAGTGTTACTGTAGACTAGGGGTGGGCATTTAGCGTCCCTCCAGCTGTTGTTAAACTACAGATTCCAGCATGCATTGCAACATTTTTAGCATGGCCAAATAGCAAAACTGTGGCAGGGCATGCTGGGATGTGTAGTTTTCACAACATCTGGGGAGCGCTTATTGCCCACCCCTATTATAGACCCTTCCCCAGCCTCTGTCAGTTCTGTAATATAATACTGGCACATTATTGTTGCTGAGCCATTGGAAGAATGGCTGGGCAGAGCATTCTCCAGGGCTCCAGCTTGAACGAGGGACCATGTACAGTAGAAAGGTATTTTCCCAGATGGTAATGCAGCTCTAAGCAAGGAACATTTTGTAGATCACAGTTCCTTTAATCTGTAGCAAGCATAATGTATAAATAATATTCTGCATCTTATATATTGAATTTATACCACTAAAGGATCTATGGAACAGTATTGCACATGCCACAAATATTCGCTCTAATCCACTACAATATATTATTTTCACAAATATCTTATGGAAAATAGTTCTTCAAACAGGAGCTGGGAACAGGTGTTCTATATAAACTTATATAATATATAACCCGGGGAATGAGTTGGTCCTTTAGAATAACAGATTATATATTCATTACATTTCCAGATTTCTATAGGTCTTTAATATGCCACCCTGAAAGAAAGTCAAATAACTAGGTATGAATGCAGAAGTAATGCTATGTCCGCAATCCAGTTATCACTGCAGAGTGCCTGGTTTAGCATT
This sequence comes from Taudactylus pleione, assembly GCA_031769625.1. NCBI lineage: Eukaryota > Metazoa > Chordata > Amphibia > Anura > Myobatrachidae > Taudactylus > Taudactylus pleione. The sequence goes on along the minus strand of JAUIMM010000005.1, from coordinate 14,701,944 downwards.
GTGATCTGAGTAAGGGAAAAGCAGCATCAGTTTAGTTAATAAATGGAATGGATGGGGGAGATGTAGGCATAAACCGAAGTAGCTCAGAAATTGAATGTCAGAAATCACAGCTTGAACATCAGCATTGTGATTAATGTTCTTTTGGGCAAAAGTCGTACTGCAGATGCAGGATTTAATCATATTCATAAGACTGTACAATGTTTTTATAACACAAGACAGCGCAGATGAATGATGTTGATAAACATTGTATCTGAACCTGAGACACACCGTTCACAGAAAGTTTTCCTATTACCAAAAATACTGTCAAATTGTATTTTTCATGGCTGATACAATCTCGCACACCTTCCTGATTGGGGGAAACAATAAAACTGTATTTCCTAGGAAACATTAAAGTGTCACTTTTTTTGTATCTCTGCTGTTTTTGGTGGTGCTAGTGGGAAAGGTTTATTTAAAAATGTTAGATTGCCTGAAGTCACTACTGTTCCAGAATATACATTAAATAAAAGTAGGATTGCAAATTAAGAAACCTTTTCTCTTCAAAACCAACAATAACTAGAAATACCAACAGCCATAAAATAATATATATATTTTTAACTATTACCAGTTATTTATATAGCGTACTCATACTATGCAGATAATATTTCAGTCATTCACATCAGTCCCTGTGCCGGTGGAGCTTACAATCTATATCTTCTGCCACATGGGCACACTTATCCACCAGGGTAAATCTTTTCTTTTTTCACAAACCAAATAATCTACCAGTATGTTTTAAGAGTGTTGGAGGAAACCAGTATATATAAATATGAGAACAGCAGAACCTTGGGGCCGTATTCAATTAGACGCGATATTCGCGGAAAATTATCGCGGATCGGGGCTTTTCGCATGGCGGAAACTTATCTCCGTGTTTAATTCCAGCCAGGTATCGCGTACGCGGAAAGTCAATGCAATGTAATAGGCGAAAAAGATCCGCCTCTGAATAGCAGGAGAAAAGAAGTGCAACATTTTTATTTTGGGGTGTAAATGTGGGGAAACCACCCCAAAAAAGTACTTTCATTTTGTGGGGGGGCAACTTCAAAAACTATCAAAATAAGGTTCTCGGGGAGCTCTAAGAAGGGGCCAAGTGTTATTGGGATTGCAGGTGCTTGTATGAGGGATGAATTTCACTTTTATTAAAACTTCACTTTACAGACATAAAAATATGCTAGCACCCATTTTCAGGTACCCCAAATGTGACAGGACTACTTATTTTTACCAAAAAATACTGCTTCATAATATTCTTCACCACTTGTGCAAAGACGCTAATAAGAAGCTATTTAAACTACTTAAGTACCCCAAATAGCTTAATTAGGGCTATTCGGGCACATCTACATTGATCCCCAATGTTAGTGCATCTTTTTGGGGGGTTCTACCTGATTTCCCCATTGCAGACAGCACTTTCCGCCTCTTCTGACTTCGCGGCTTGCCGTTTTCGCATGGTTTGGAATTGAATACGGCAAATAGCGGGGGTGCGCACGTTAAGTTTCCGCGTCCAAAATACACGATGTAGGCGGAAAGTTGGGCAGGCGAAACTTTTTTCGCGGTCACGAAACTAATTCAATGCGGCCCTTGGTCGTAAAGGCAGATATCTCTTTTAACAAGCCTATCTAGAGTTATTTTTCATATTACCACCATGCTTGTAGGTGTTCCTTTCACAATCTCAAGTATGGCACACCTTTCTTGGGAGGCAAAAAATGTAGGCAAGTATGATAAAGGATTAATCATTACTGTTAAGTCCTTAAATGAAAATTGTCCTAAAATAAGTATATGCTCCATAGACATATATATTTTTGTATATTTTCCTTATTTCACAGTTCTTGTCAGTTGTTTGTATACATCCATGAACAGCGGAACATTTATACACCTACTGTGACATACAATCCCTAACACACCTCCATCCCTTAGTATTCATACACTACAACACACTGGTGCCTTTTTATCTACTTACACTGCAGCTGTAAGCTGAAATGCACTCTCTTCATCTGCTATTCTATTGTAAATACCTATGATACCTGCAGTACATCAATTGCACTGTTCTAACTTTGTGTTTTAGTTCTTAGTATATCCCTGTAAAAGGATATATATCCTGTTTGAAATTTTCTCTCACAGCAGCTTACCAAGCTTAAGAGCCTAGGGATATTGTACAGTATTTGAACTGTGATATTCACACAGGGATGTTGACTTAACAATCCCTTTTTGCTAAAATATTGTGTTCATTCTTACTTTAAAATTAACCCTCAGAATAGAATTCTCAGCCTCGGCCATATCCACATGTTTCTTTTCAGAGGCATTTGCAATTCTAGTGATTGTGTAACTGGGTTACTGGCCAGCTTTTAGATGGGGAGGTTTCATATACAGTTTCATTCTTTAGTACATGACTTCTGGAACATTCCCTTGCAGGTGGGGGCAGTGATAAGATTACAGAGAGGGTTTATTGCTGTTTTAAGCTTGTGCATCCCTGGCGCCCACACAAATATCAATTATGCTCTTCTCGGTGGCATAAAATATTTAGCCATTATACAGTCAGAATCACAATGTTCCCAAATCAAGACGTTTCATATTATTATTAATCTGGATAGACACCACATTCTCTAAATGTTATGAATATATATATATATATGTATAGAATATATATCAGAGTTTTACAATCAAGATTATACAATCAAATAATGAACATGTCAATAAAAACATTTTTAAAAAATGAGGGAGAGGGGATTGAAATAAGTTTGTTCATGAAACTAGAGGAACATATCGGACCTACACAAATACAGGATATGTAAAAGTATATTATAAACTATGAAACGAAGACAAACATGTAATCTATAAAGAATAGTTTTGAAGTTGGAAATGTGGGGCCCGGGCTAGTGGTGAAGGGCAATTTCAGATAAAAGTCTCAACATATTACCTCGATCAATTAAAATTTACAATGTCATTTTACCAAAAATAATGGCAATGACATGTTAAAGTATTGTAAAACCATTTGACACTAGTGCAGAAAAAAACCAGTTCACAAAAATATATAAGACAAAATAGATCAAGCAGCCACTATAAATGTAGGTTATTTCTTGCACTGCGTTTCAGTTGGAAATATTATTCTAATCTCTTTATAGATCACCAACTGAATATCTAGTCATTGTGATATCACATACATTGAATCCAATATGGACATATAAAGTAACATTATAATAATTATTGAAACTCTATTTACAGTATAGGAACAATGTACAGACATAAATATTTAAATATTTTTCACATGTAAACAGTAAATGTAAAATAATAAAACATTATCTTAAATATAAATGTTTGGGGCCAGATGTCAAATTTTCTGGACTGATACACTAGAAACAGGGGTCAGCAATCCCCGCCGTGAGTGCCAGACGTGGCACACTAAACAGCTTTAAATGGCAGGCATAAGATTTATCAGCCTGGACCAATATGTAACTGCCAATCTTAAATTGAGGACTTCATATTTTAGAAGTAAAAGAGTTATTATTGTTTGTTCTCCACATGTCCTCAGAAGGTGCTCTGTTGGATCTGGCACCAAAATGTTAGTAGAAGTTGCTAGGTGGGGCCTCCATGGCTTGGACTTGTTTTTTCTAGTACATCCCACAGATACTCCATTCCTCAAACCATTCCTGAACTCTTTTTGCAGTGTGCCAGAGCACATTATCCTCCTGAAAGAGGCCACAGGTTGAGTCTCTCATATCCAAATATTCCGAAATACGGAATATTCCGAAATACGGAATATTTTTAGCATGACTGAGAAAGTAAAACCTTTGCTTTCTGATGGTTCAATGTAAACAAACTTTGTTTAAAGCACAAATTATTAAAAATATTGTATAAAATAACATTCAGGCTGTGTGTATAGGGTGTATATGAAACATAAATGAATTTCATGTATGTACACAAACTTTTTTTGATGCACAAAATTATTTAAAAATATAGTATAAAATGACATGCAGGCTGTGTGTATAAGGTGCATATAACACATAAATGCATTCTGTGTTTAGATTTGGGTCCCATTCCCAAGATATTTCATTATTTTATGCACGTATTCCAAAATACGGAATATTCCGATATCCAAAATACCCCTGGTCCCAAGCATTTTGGATATGGGAGACTCAACCTGTATCATGGAATATTGTTGCCATGAAGGGGTGTTCTTAGTCTGCAACAATGTTTAAATAGGTAGTACATGTCAGGGGGTGCGGTCAATATCCAGACCACCTGATATTGAATCCTGTCAGAATCTCTGCGCCGGAATCCCAAATGTAAATAGTGGGTTTGGGTGGAGGGTTAGGGTAGGCACTATAGGGAGGGTTATGGTTAGGCACTTATGGGGGAGAGTTAAGTTTAGGGTGCGGGGAGTGGGAGGTTAGGTTCAGGCATCGGGGAGGGCTAGGGTAGGGAGAAGGGGATGGCTAGGATACCGACGGTATCCTAACCCTCTCTTGATGCTGGTGTTTGGTATCTGGCCGCTGGGATCCCGAGCGCCATCATCCCATACCCATGATTAACATCCACATGAATGCCAGGACCCAAGGTTTCCCTGCAGAACATTGCCCAGAGCATCACACTGACTCTGCTAGCTTGCCCATATTCTATCCTGTATCATCTCTTCCCCAGGTAAATGACGCAAACGCACCTGACCATCCACATAATGTAAAAGAAAATGTGATTCATCAGACTAGGCCACCTTCTTCCATTGCTCTATGGTCCAGTTCTGACATTCACGTGCCCATTTTAACAATGAACAGAGAACAGTAACTCTGTTATGGTAACTCTGACCAGTCTGCAGCTAAGCAGCCCATCACGCTGCAAGCTGCAATGCACTGTGTGCTCTGATACCCTTCAATCACAGCCAGCATTAACTTTTTCTGTGGGCTAGGACCAGGCATGCTAGCCTTCGCACCCCACACACATCAGTGAGCCTTGGGTGCCCCTTTCGGCAGTTCACCAATTGTCCTTCCTTGGACCACTGTTGGTAGGTAGGAAACGCTGCATGCTGGGAACACCCCGCAAGACCTGCCATTTTGGAGATGCTCCATCACAATGTTGTAAAGTTGCCCAGATCCTTATACTTGTACATTTTTCCTGCTTCCAGCAACTTCAAGAACTGAGTGTTCACTTGCTGCCTACTATAACGCACGCCTTGCCAGGTGCCATTGTAATGAGATAATCATTATTATTCACTTCACCTAACCACTGTTTACCGGGATCACCCAACCACTGTTTACCAGGATCACCCCACAAGACCTGCCATTTTAGAGATGCTCTGTCACAGGGCCTGATTCAGCAAGGAACACAGTTGCTTATACGCACGCAATCGGCTGATTGTTGCGTACTGCGCATGTATATGCATCACAGTGCGCATGCGCGAACTAGCCACTGCGATCGGGAAAGTGATTGCAGAGGATACGCAGACCCATGGTAGAGTGACAGGAAGTGCCGTTTGTGGGTGGTGACGGGGGGGGTGGTCGGGCGAACGCAGGTGTGCCAATGCATTTCATAGGCGTTGCAGGGGCGTGCATAAATTAGCCACTGCAATACCATACGTAGCCTGAGGCCTCATAGCGTGTGCTGAAGTAAGCAATTCCTGAGTAAGGTCTGGGCTTCATTAACTGTCCGATGTTACCGATTGTTTCTCTATGTTGGCCAAGTATACGAATGTCCTTATGTCAGGCTGCGATCGCAATGTGAATGCGAGCATTTAAATATCACTGCTGATATTAGTAACTGCGTTGCGTGCGTATAAGCAGTATAGCGATCCATGCTGAATCAGGTCCTCAGTCGTCTAACCATCACAATTTGGCCCTTGTATGTATACAGTTTAGATATACTGGCACACTAAGCTTCACTAGATTTTAGCCGACACATGGATAGTAAAAGGTTGCTGACCCATGCCCTACAACCAGGCTGACTGAAAATGGTGTGCTATTGAGTCTGCCTATTACTATAAGGGCATTGAGGGCCTGATACAGCAGGGAACGCACAGGAGAGAACTCACGCACTTGACATATGTTTTAGCTATACGTATGCATCGCAGTGCGCAAACTAGCTATTGTGATGTGTACTGTGTGTGCAGAGGCAACGCAGACCCAGAGAGAAGTGATTGACAGGAAGTGCCGTTTTGTGGGGGTGGACGGGCAAACGTAGGCGTGCCTGTGCGTTTGGATGGCATTTTAGGAGCGTGCAAAATTATGCCCTTGCGGCGACGGCTGTAGCCTGAGGTCTAGTTGCACGCAGGACGTGGCACACATCCTGCGTGGAGTCAAGTCAACCACTAATATTTTGTCTGAGCCACCTCTCGCACCAACCTACTGGAATTCTCCTGCACCACTGCCCACTTATGGACATCCTTACTATACTCAAACAGAATCTCCCACCGCCTTCATATCCATCCATCTCTTTCATAGTGCTACTGTACTCCTACCATCAATATAGCTCACACGGGTGTAGTATATTTTATCGACATTCATAAGAATGTCGGCATGTTCATAATGTCAACATGCTTGGCATGTCGACATTCCTCATGTTGACACTGATGAACTGTCGACAAAATTTTCTTGGTGGTCTAGTGATGACTTAACTGGTACGGCGGCTCCAGCGGGTGTCTTCACCTGTCCAGCGGTAGGTGATGATGACTATCAACTGAACCAGCTGCGCTTTGGGCGTTGAATATATCGCTAATCCTAAACCTACGTCCTAGTGCCTTACCCTAACCCTCCCCTCCTGCAGCCTAACCCCCCACCCCCCTTTCAGGCCCCCTAACCCTAAACCACTACTTCCAGTTTGTGCAAAATGTCGACATGTTCAATGTCAACATTTTAACATTGCTGACATCATAAACTGTCAACATTGACTACATCCTACTGTCACCGGTACACATTCACAACTGTAGCAATCTCCAATCTGTGCCACACTCACTCCACAGTTTTTTTTAGCTGTGCTCTTTTCTTTGTTAGATTGCCCTCCCCACACTTTGTTGTCTGCATTTATTTTGTCTGCTTTGTACTTTGTTTTATGTCTGGCACTGTGGAGAACTGTAGCAACTTACAAATCAACAATAGTAATAATAAAATTATTTATCTGGAAAAAGTTATATATAAATTATTATGAATTGAATACAAAACCCATTAAGTAGTCTTGAAATTAATAATAATTAGTAAAATTATACAGTACTGTGCAAAAGTTTTATGCAGGTGTGGAGAAAATGCAGCAAATTAAGAATGCTTTCAAAAATAGAAGTGTCAGTTTATTTTTATCAATTAACAAAATGCAAAGTGAATGAACAGAAGAGAAATTTAAATAAAATCAATATTTGGTGTGACCGTCCTTTGCCTCCAAAAAGTATTAATTCTTCTAGGTACACTTGCACAAAGTCAGGAATTTTGTAGGATTATAGTCGGGTGTATGATTAACCAATCATACCTAACAAGTGATAATGATCATAATTTTCATATGTAGGTTGAAACAGTCATTAACTGAAACAGAAACAGCTGAGTAGGAGGCTTAAAATTGGATGAGGAACAGCAAAACTCTTCTACAAAGGTGAGGTTGTGGAAGACCGTTTCATATCACAGGTCATACACCAGGGCAAGACTGCGCACAGCAACAAGACACAAGATACAGCATCAGCGAGGTCTCTCCCAGGAAAAGATTTCAAAGCAGACTGTGGTTCAAGATGTGCTGTTCAAGCTATTTTGAAGAAGCACAAAGAAACGGGCAACATTGAGGACCGTAGACGCAGTGGTCGGCCAAGGAAACTTTGGGCCTGGTTCAGACCCGCTCGCTAGATGCGGCCGCTCGCTCTCAGCGTATGGAAATTCAGCTAAGTGATGTCAAGCCAGCCGCTCGCACGGCAAGGCATAAGCACGCCCACTATGTCTTGGCGAGCGATCACTTTGTGTTTACAGACGCCCACCAGCCTGTCTTTAGCCGCCCACTAGCGTAAGTCATCTCCAGGAAGTATATACAACCATCAGAACATCGGGAACCATCGGATCTGACCACAGCGCTTGCAGTTGACTGTACCCTACCGCAAGCACTGCGAGCAGTTCAGTGTAAAAATCAACCAAGTGACGTGTACTATGACGCTGCCTTTTAATTATGCATGCCTCTGAAATGGCGTTGAAACACTGACACGCCTGCGTCCGCAACTCCACTCCCAAGTTACTACTGCCCAGCCCGTTACCACCCACAAATGGCCTCTTCTGTCACTCATTCCACTGGGCTGTCATGGCAGGGTGAGCGACCACATTCCGATCGCTCGTACTAGTTTGCGCACGTGCACTGCGAACTACACGTATGCACACATTAGCAAACGCCTGCAACGAGCAGCCGCTTGCTAGCGAGCGGTTCTGAATCAGGACCTTAGTGCATCAGATGAAAGACACATCATGCTTACTTCCCTTTGAAATTGGAAGATGTCCAGCAGTGCCATCAGCTCAGAACTGGCAGAAACCAGTGGAACCCAGGGACACCCACCTATTGTTCCAAGAAGTCTAGCCAGAAGTGATCTTCATGGATGAATTGCGTTCAAAAAGCCATAACTTCGACGTGGAAACAAGGCAAAGTGACTCAACTATGCACGAAGACATAGGAAATAGGGTGCAGAAAAATGGCAGCAGGTGCTTTAAATATTTTAAATATTTGGCTGTAACAGAAGGCAGTTTGTTCGCCCAAGGGTTGGAAAGCGGTACAATAATGAGTGTCTGCAGGCAACAATGAAACATGGTGGAAGTTCCTTGCAAGTCTGGGCTGCATTTCAGCAAATGGAGTTGGGGATTTGTGTCCTCAATGCTGAGAAATACAGGCAGGTACTTAACCATCATGCAATACCATCAATGACTTGTCTGATTGGCTCCAAATTTATTCTGCAGCAGGGCAATGACCACAAACATACAGCCAATGTCGTCAAGAACTATCTTCAGCGTAAAGAAGAACAATGAGTCCTGGAACAGAGCCCATCGACATCGAGTCTGTCTGGGATTACATGAAGAGGCAGAAGGATTTGACCAAGCCTACATCCACAGAATTTCTATGGTTAGTTCCTTAAAAACCGTGTGCAAGTGTAAATAGAAAATTTTTTGCTGTTTTGAAGGCAAAGGGTGGTCACACCAAATATTGATTTGCTTTATCTTGTGTTCATTTACTTTGCATCTTGTTAATTGATTAAAAATAAACTACTAACACTTCTATTTTTGAAAGCATTCTTACTTTGCAGTATTTTTCCACACTTGCCTAAAACTTTTACACAGTACTGTATATTGTATATTTTAATACAGAACCTAAGAACAGACCATAATTTGCTTTCCTTTCCTGTAGACAATACAAACAAGGAAAAACCTTTTGAGGTTAATATCCTTTGTTTTTAAAAGCTATAACATTAATAGAACATGAAGGATCTGGAGAACATGTTTTTGTAACTTAAATCATTGCATTGTTGTTTTTTCCTTTTAGAATTCATGGAGATTTTCCTATTCCCTTAACATTTCTTGGACATGGTTTCAATATACACAATTCATCAGGTTAGATTGTTGTTCTTTTTTTAGCGACCCTCTTTCTCTTAAACTTTATTATGTTTCCTTGTATTCAGTAGACCCCAGGTCTTGTGCACGTACCAGAGATGTTTAGTAAGCTTTGGAGCAGCTGAACACTAGGTGACAAGGCACAAAAATAGAATGTAAATGTAATGGGGCCCATACTGTACATTATCAATCAGTTGGGGAAATTCCCCGTTTTGTAGATGATTGTGGGAAAATATCTGCAGTCCAAAATATTAGTAAAATTCCTGAAAAAACAAAATGATACTGTAGAGTGTACCCATGAATTATTTCCAATAACTCAATTGCATAGCTCATTTAACATCTCCAGATGATGACAAACTGAGCATGGGAAATTTCATACTTTGCTGGTTGGCCATGAATGGAATTCAGAACAATATTCCTGAGCTGATTTTGGGTAGCCTCAGTGAATGAGCGTTCCAGGACCTTTCGGGTAAGTATACTATATATTAGATAGTGGCCCATACTGCTTGAGATAATTACATGTATGGGCCTACTGCCTGTAAATAAACACAAGTTACCATTCTGGAATTCTCTGTACCTCTAGCAGCTTTTTTTCCCTTTAATCTTTTTTTCCCCCCTGTATTCGGTTGTCCCCAGATCACAGTGCAACAGTTAATTGCTAATGCTGGCCATACACGCTACAATTATCGGGGCAATCCGCCTGACATCGGCAGATCGCCACGATAATTGTAGCGTGTGGGGGGGCGACCGAGGGGTGAATATTGCTCGGTCGGGCATGCCGGATTGTCCAGCATGCCCGTCAGATGCGATATTTACCAATAATCTGTCAGCTGCTTCGGGCAGTGTATGCCCAGCCGCAGCCGACAGAGACATTTCCTGTGTTCCCTCCTACGGAAGGAACAGGGAAATGTCTCCTCCCCCGGGGGCGGAGCGCGGATGTCGGGCTGATACTATGAAAGAAATCTCACAGTGTATGCCGGCGACATCTGCGGCTGGCATGCTGCCAGATAAAATGTCTGTCGGTCTGACAGACATTTTATCTATCCGTGTATGCCCAGCATTAGGAAGTTAGGGAACCTGATTGTACAGGTAATGAGTACTAGAAGTTTGAGTTGCTCAGCACTGGGTAGCAAGATGCCAATTCAGTAGGCTGCAAGGTTCTAGAACACCATCTAAAAATAAGCAAAAAGCAGCCAGGGCAAGCATGAAGCAAATGTTGCCAAAGTAATAAACATTATAATTAATTCTACCGCAGAGGTATTTTACTAGTATACCCACACCCTAGATGTCAGAACGGCATTGGTCCAGATACACTCCAAACCGATGTCAATCTGACATGTTGAGTGTAGGGTGACATTGCTAATGAAGCGTGTTTTATAGATAGATATCTCTGTTAAGGATATGGAGCTATCTGTTAAAAACTATTTGTTTTTGAGCTAAAGTCTAGATTTATAACTATCTGTCCATTAAAAAAATGTATTTGCCCCTTTTATTCTAACATTACAGGTTGTCAGGTCATCTACTAAACATACTATAGTGTTTGCTTATTTTTATCTATCCTCCATGTTAATTAATTTATACTGGTTTGTCTTAATAGAATTGAAAGACTTGTAACAGCAGGTCTAGCTGTAATATATATGGATTGGTTGTAGTGCCAGTTGACTTGCTAGACATCTGTCTCCTGTAAAGTGATTCTGTAATGCAGATCCTGTAGAGAACCACATGAGACGTCATCTCTACACCAGGAATGATTTCAAGTTTAAGCCTTCAGAATATTCTGCCAGCCATCAAGTGCATTGGAATTATAAAAACATTAACATGTAATGCACCCTTTCCTTGGGAGCTGGTGCCTTGTGACAGGAATGTGAATGTTATTCTTGAAGGCTTCAAAGTAGCCAGTGCGGAAGAAACCTTCATTGAAGTTGAAAGCAAGTAGAAAAGAAAGTTTGAATGACAGAGGACATGTTTCTGACAAAGCATTTGACTCTGAATAGTAATTGTTCCTTCCAGGTTAAGTGAAGTGAAACCGCGTGTTGGATATTGATTAAATTCTGCAGCTATGCAATGAGTCTCACTGCCGAGAACTTCATCAACCCTGGGAATTTAAACTGAACTTTTCTTATTGCTGGGCATTACCCCTGTATTTATTTTATTTGTAGCTCCTACAACTCTGTGTAGCCCCTATAACTATAAATATTAAGTTTGGATGGTTTGCCTGTGCTGACCTTAACGGCCTTAAATATTAGAAATAAAAAGTGTATAGTATTAAGGTAATGTTCATTACATAGAATGTGAGTGCAGTTGGAGTATGTAGAACTGTATGATACAAATTATTTAAGAAAATTAAAAAAAAAGGATTATTTTTTTTTAACCTCTGTATAGACTGCTGGGTACACACTAGGACGGCGGATTGGTCAGTGGATCGATCCGAGTAGCCGATTGGTAAGCTATACACACTTAAAGTACCAATCGGCTGTTTGATGTGTCTGGGCTAATATCACAACTGGGCAGGCATTTAAATTTGCCGCACAGTTGAGATGTCAGTATCGGTGGTCCCTGCAGCAAGTGTACGGGTGGGATCGGTGGGTCTCCCTTACACATTCATCTGCTGTGCTGCAGGGCAGACCTGATATGTCTGTGAACGACGCCGTTCATAGACATATTGGGTGCACACATCAGCCGATGCACTTGCAATATATTGTTTGTTAGTCCAACTATCGACATGTGAGTACCCAACATTACTTTAAAAGGTTTATACTTTCTGCAAGTTGTTTACTCTGGAAATACATGCCAATTGCGCTCAACACAGATTAATCCATTCGAACATCTGGACAGTCCACATAATAGGTGATGATTTTAATATACAATCACACTAAACATGGTCAAAATTATGTGGACATGCCTTCTAATTAGTGTGTTTGGACACACCTGCACACATTAACAGCTGCATAAAACCAAGCATATAGCCATAGTGATCTCCCCAGTCAAACATTACCAGTAGATTAGGTTGCAACAGTCAATGGATGCCACCTTTCCTATTGTGACATGGAAACATCTAGGGGCAGCAACAGCTCAGCCAAAAATCTGTAGGCCACCAAAGTTCTTGGATTGGGCCGCAGAAATCCGAAGCATGTAGCATAGAAAAAAATCATCTATCTTTAGTTGCAACACTCACTGCTGAGTTCCAAACTGCAGCTGGAAGCAACCTCAGCACAAGCACTGTTTGTCGGGAGCATTGTGCATTATATTTCCATGGCTGAGCAGCCATGCACATTGTAAGCTCCAAAGCACCATGTGCAATGCCAGATGCATTGGAGTGGTGTAAAGTACACAGCCATTGGAGTCTGGAGAAGTGAAAACGTGTGCTGGAGGATGCTACGTGTCAAATTGTGTACTGCCAACTGTTAAGTTTAGTGGAAGAATAATAATGGTCTTGGGCTGTTGGCCTGGCCATTTATGGTTTGACCTGGGCCACTTTTTTTCAGTAAAGGGAAATCTTAATACTTAACCATACAATGATATTCTTGTGAATTTGTATGCTTCCAGCTTTGTGGCAGAAGTTTGTGGCAGCAGTTTTTCTGTTTCAGCATGATAATGCCCCAAAGTCCATACAAGTATGTTTTGTAGAGGAGTTTGTTGAAGTATTTTACTGGTCTGCACAGAGCCCTGACCTCAACCCCATGGAACACCTTTGATATAAATTGAAATGCTAACTGAGAGCCAGGCTTTATCGCCCAACATTAGTGTCCAAACTCACTACTGCTCTTGTAGCTGAATGCAAATCCCCAGAATTGTTCCAAAATCTACATAATAATGCCATTGACTTTGGAATGAGATTTTTAGTAAGCACATACAGATGTGTCCTCATACTCTATTGCCTCGGCGCAGCATGTCCCATCTTTTTTGCCCAAAAATACATCCTAGTTGCAATGCAATGCGACAAAACTGATTAATGAGACTGCACTGACTAATTTGATATGCAACACTTATGCATCTGTGTGCGAATGAGTGTGAATCTGTATACGAAGTGCGACAATGCCGCGCTGCAGCTTTTTTTTATTGCCAAGTTCCGTTGTGCTTCATCATACATATTTATAACTAATTATTTTGTGACTATAGTTGCAGCCCGGTGTCTTTGGTACTGATTGATTGTTTTGCTGCATCTAATAAGACACAAATTTAAATAAAAAGTCGTTACACTACACTCATGGTGCATATCGTGTTGCACTATATAGCGTACTGAGGCTTTGTGTATGAGGACAAATCTCTATATTATCGGGAAGATAAAGATTTGAGTCACCTCTCATTTTTAAGTACAGATGTGTCCACATCTATCCTCCGTGCGCTACAAGTTGCGCTACACAATGCGGGAGCTCAGTGTGTCTCTGTAGCGTCTTTTCGTGCGACTTTTTACCTTAAAATGTACCTTATCTTATTCGCACAGTGGTGTGAATATTTAGCACAAGCAGCTTCAGCTGATTAAAATGATATGCAGCATGCCTATGTTCTGTGAGCGACTACAAGTTTTATATATATTGTGGTGAGAGGGGTGGTCTCTCACCTGAATTGCCCACATTCTGGTGGGATCAGCTCCTTCCAAGGGAGAGGAAAACAAGACCGTCAATTCTGCACCTGCAATAGAAGTTTGGAACTCTGGATTTTCTGGGCTGCACAGCTCAAAATGGAGATATGGAACTCCGGGTTTTCACAGTTGCACAGGCCCAGCTGCAACTCATCACTGAGCAGCAAAGGAAGCGTTTAAAACTCTCATCTGCCTGTTGCTCCTTGCACTGATGCTGACTAGCAGCCAGTTAGTAGGAGAGTGTGTTGTAGTGCCAGGGACCTAGAACTATGATGGGAGAGCATGGACGATTGTCTGACTACTAAGCATGAGGAGTGCTGGGACCTTTTTGTGTTTATTTATTTTATGTATGTGTCTGTGTTTTCAAGCCTAGCTTACTTTCATTTTAAACAACAAAAAAGATACAAAAAAATCTCTACAGCTCCCCCTGGTGATTGCCAGGAGCACTGCACTGCCAGCTACAGAGCTTCCCTACAGCACAGTCTGGGACAAACAATGCACAGCTGATGCATTGGCCAAATGCTGCAAATGAATGAAGCAGCATATGTGGCTGCATCCAAAACCACTTAAATTGCTGAACACCGGCCCAAATTATATAATAAACACCCGGCCCTGTCTGCTCCAGGGTGTGGGCCTATTTTCATGGGGGGGGCCTGGAGCTGCAGCTCCACCCGTCCCATTCTTAATCAGGCCCTGGTCTGTTATATGCATTAGTGATAGAACTCATGTATAATGCATATTTTAAGTGGAGCATTTGGATTGTAAAATAGTATCAACAAAGATAGTCTATTGATAATCCCACAACTATTATGTTTGACTTGTGCAGTTGTTCAGTAGTTGCCCGGTCCTTTGAATGCAGACATTCTACAATTTATCAAAAAGCATCAATACTGGTTTGAATGTCTTTGTATCAGCATTACTGTAAGGCTTAGCTGTACTGAACATAAGCAGTTGCTGGGCTTTTTATGCATTCTGTTCACAACATGAAGGAGAACTCTGCTGAAATTCAACAGGCCCTGGGGAAAGAATTTCAGAGAAGTAAATTCAGATGCATAATGGCTAAAAGCAAGGAGGCTTTATATTACTTCAGCCTGTCTATTGAGAATTGTATTAAGGCAATGCTAATCTACGAATTCCAAATAACATTGCTCCTTGTGTTTTATATGGGTTCAGTAATTGTGTTTTGTAAAATAGATAAAGGAAAATAAATAAGGAAGTAGGGGTTTTTCAGGACTTAAATAAGTTCAGAGGCTTGATTTCAAATGTAGTTATTTATGCATGTATAGTATGCCTTATTTTGCAAGTAATTATTGGTGTCAAATCTGTATGTCTGTAGAGTTGACTTTAACCAAATTATAAATGCATATCATTGGCTAAAATAAATAATTAACAAACTGAATTGAACTGAACTTTGCAGCACAGTGACACAATGGTTGGTATTGCTATCTCACACTCCACCTGAAGTCATTGATTCGATTCTGAAGAAGACCTTAACCTTTTGGCATTTGTATATACATCACAGGCTTCCTCTAGGTACTTCATTTTCCTCTCACCCTCCAAAAACATGCTGATGGCTTAATCTGGTCAAAAACCCATTAACCTACGCGTGTGCCCTGATGATAAGGAATATAGATTGTATGTTTATTCTGGTTGTGCAGCACAGACTGTGTAATGGTTAGCATTACTGCCTCACAGCACTGAGGTCATGGGTACGATTCTCACTACGCCCCTGACCGTGTGCAGTTTGTATTTTCTCCTTGTGCTTGTGTGGGTTTCCTCCAAGGTGCTCCAGTTTCTTCCCACACTCCAAAAATATACTGGTTAGTTAATTGGCTCCCAACAAAAATTCCTCTAGTGTATGTGTGTGGGCATGTGGGAGAGGATTGTAAGCTTCACTGGGGCAGGGACTGATGTGAGTGGCCTAATATTCTCTGCAAAGCCTTGCGGAATATGTGCGCGCTATACGTATAAATAACTGGTAATAAATAAAAAAATTAAATAATAATAATATCATTGGCCAAATAAACAATTCACAAAATAAATAATCCTAAAAAATGTTGTCATGTGTTAATTGTAGTCTTATTTTTTATGACAGACCAAAGTATGCCGCCTCTAAAGAAAACTCTAGCATATCCATTTGTGCCATGAAGAGACATAACTTCTCGGGTTCCTCTTCAAGGGCAGAACTTTTGGGCCGTTAGGGCCTGTTTTACTTTTATTAAAGGAAAAAAACTAAACTTTTCAGCTGCTAGCTCTGTGACACTGCATATGTTCCCTTCCTTCACACTACAAGTCATCTGCTACACACCTGCAGGAGGAAGTGTGCAGTGATTGTGCTGTGTAATTATTGTGTGCTGCTATTTAACTACATTTGTCAAGTAAGCTTTCTACTGGGTAGGTACATATTTGTTATAGAATTGATTCTGCCCTTTAGGATTTAAAAAAAAAAAATATTTACTGTTCAAATGGACCATATTTAAAACAAGAATCACTTCTAGTGGGACAGGAAGTGACATAAATAAGTTCTGGAAAATAGCGACTTCACCAAGTTTATGTTCTTTCTGGTAACCAGTCTGCGGTGCCCCCAGCCCTTGCAGAGATGATATGGGGGTCTATTCATGTAGTAGTGAACAGCCCCTTTTCAGTGATAAAAGGGCTTTTCACTGCTTCCTCCTATTCATAGAAGGGGTCACCGTGGAGAAATCTGGGATTTCTCCACTGGTGCCCCTGCTAAGTTTACACATCGCTTCCCCATGCAGTAGTATGGGAGGAGCAATTCATAGAAGCATGGAAGCTTAGCTTTCCGTTTCACTTCTAAAAATGTTTTCCGTCTCGAGTCCTGAGGGGAGAAGAGCAGGGAAGACAGCTGTCTTTCTGCCTACTCCCCGCCCCCTTTACTGGCAGCAACCAATCAGAGGAGCCGCGGGCATATGCCGGAACATCTCCTCCTGACTGCCCCCTCGCTCTGCACTACCCCTGCAGTCCGCTGCCCAAGTGCCGCCCCCCCTCCCCACCGCTCTGTTCCTATCCCGTGCTGCCGCTAAGGTGACCCCCGTCCCCCGTTCTGCTCCTATTCCCTGCCTCCGGTCTCTGTCCTGACCTCCCTTCCACCCCCCCGCCTCCCTCACACAGTCCCACACGCAGCACTGAAGTTAGAAGACCCTGTGGCCAGCGCATGCACAGAGGAGGAGACCTTTAAATAAGAGGATTGCAGGAGAAGACAGCATCGCTGGATACTGGATCGCATTGCAGGATAGGTAAGTATACATGAATTGCCAAGCTATATATCGCATCAAAATGATGTGATATATATAGTGATAAGTGACAATTCAATATCACAAATTTCCGTGAATAGACCCCATGGGGAGATAACTAATCTCTCCACAGATGGGCTTTAATGACTCCAAGTCCATGAACAAGCTGAGAAATCCAGGCTCCTCTAATTGGCCCAGTGAATGGGATGTGGGGAGAATGGAGGAGGCAGGAAGATAGCAGTCTTTACTTTTCTCCCCTCAGGAGGCTCTATACGCCATCCTTAGATGGCAAACTATTTTGGAGAAGTGAAATGGAAAGCTGAGCTCTCTGTACTTCCCTGAATCGCTCTCCCCTTACTAGTGTATGGGAAATTGATATGTACAGTAATCAGAGGCACTGCTGGAGAAATCGGAGATTTCTCCATGGTAACCCCTTCTCTAAATGGGACAAAACTGTTAAAATCCCTGTTATCACTGATAAAGGACTTTTCACTGCTACATGAATAGACTCCAGAGTGAGGTAGTCAAGATAGGTGATGATGAGAGAATAGATAAGAGTTTTGGTTAAGAAAATGGTGAAATATGGCAATATAATTTAAGCATTAAGGAAAGATGAAATAGAGACCTAGGTAATATGACACAGCAGAGGTGGCCTTGCATCATATAAAAGATTTGTTATACTATAAAAAGCGTCTAAAATCCATAGGCGACACCATGTGTTCATCTCAGATTTAAACACCAGCACTTCTTAAAGCAACATTGCCAACTCTCTGTTTGTCTTATTTTTCCCATTGTGTCCCCCATAACCTAACCACTATTTATACTTTTTCCTCATTTGCTTCTCAAGTTATGATTATAGAATTCTACCCAACATCCTTTTTTGGAACTTGGCACCTTGTAGCCAATGCAATCTTTCCTGAAGGTCTAAATTAAGCTGTTGAATTAAATTCTATTAGTTAAATCTGAGGGTTCTCGACAGTTGATTTTAGGGGCTGTCCTGCCCCACCATCTACATTTATGATAATCCCCTTATTTAACTCAGGTTTCCTCCTCTACAATTTTTCTTTTCTGTATGTCCTTCTACAATCTAATTTATTCCGATTATTCCTATAATTTTACCTCAAATTCTTATTCAGGCATTTATATATGTATAATTTGTTCTTATTTACTTACCTAGTTTGCTGTTTTAACATGTGTAGCATTATTACTAATTAATGTTTATTATATATTTTTTTTTATCATTAATGCCTCAATAGATTAATTATCATCACCAACTATTTTTCTTCTTCAGAGTCCATAGGGGGTCCACAGGGTTGACCTTGGGGTATAGGTTGGGAACCAAATCCGGGCACCACACAGTTAAAGCTTTTAGCTCCCAGGATGCACTGGGTCCGCTCTCCCTATAACCCCGCCCCTAAGCCAGAGGCACCTCAGTTTTAAGTTGGTGCCTGGCCGGAGTCGGATCACCTTTATCGCAGGGGGAGCTGATTAACAGCCCCATAGCTTTATTTTATGAGTTAAGGGCCTGATTCAGAGCCGGACGCTCTGACCAGAGTGCTCGCTCTGAATCAGGGCCCTCCTACATGAAAATGGAGCAGCCTCTTGGACGCTCGCATAGCTGTGGGTGACCACCCACAGCTATAGCGAGCGTCCATGATGATGGTCAAGACCATCGCGACCATCGGGCTTGCGATGGGAGACCCTATCAGAGCCAAAATCACACCCACTGACATCACTACTGATGTCAGTGGGGCCGGCTTCAGACGGTAGGCGTTCCCATGGGAACGCCTCCGTCTAGCAGCCACGCCCCCGGCATGCCCACCAAAGGGGGCGTGCTGTCAATCAACATCGACAGCACGCCCCTTTTGGTGCGAGACCCGGAGCGACGGCTACCCCGTCGCTAGCCGGGTCTCGCGCATGCACACGACGGAGCTCCCTCCGTCATGCGCTGTAGGGCACCATCGACCCGCTTGCGAGCGTGCTGCGCTCGCGAGCGGGTCTGAATCAGGCCCTAAGTTTTTTTATTTACTTTTTGATTCTTCAGAGCAGCTGCGTCGGACTGTCCGCTCCGCCACCCCGCCGGCGCTGAGATGCCAGTACAGATCTGGGGATCTCAGCGTGACCCCAGAGTCTGTACTAGCCGGACTCTGCGGGCGCTCAGGACTGCTGCCGGATCGACGGGGAGAAGGTAAGGTCGTGGGTCACCGCTTGCGGTGATCCGCGCATTTACAATGCAGTTCGATGCCTCCCATCTCTGGGGACAGACCGGAGGCGCTGGCTGGTGCGGCGGGCCCCCCCCCCCCCATACCCCGCGTATCCACTAGACCACCAGGGACTTCAAGATTGGCGCAGGGAGCCGTGGTCCCGGGGCTTAATAGCAGGCCAGGGCAGGCAGCCTTCCCAGTTGTAGTGGCTCCTCAGCTCAGCGCGCCCATGGAGGAGAGAGGGCTTGCTTCCTGTCTTCTACACCCATACCAGGCCGGATACCCCTGGTGTATGAAATAGAGAGTGATCCCTGGTAACACACAGAACAGGAAGGAGCATTATCTTTATATGCACTACATTTTGCTTTGTCCGGTACGCAGAATTATTTACGTTCTTTTATCCACTCTAAATGGTATAAGCAAATACTACACCATATTATGTTTATGGGCTTGGTTGGAGCCCTCTCTTTTAAGGTCCATTTAAGAGGGTACCTGTCCTTGGATTGATATCCGGAACCTATTGGCATTACTTTGTTTCCTGGCCATAGGAGTGTGACCTCGACATCAGATAAGCTTTTTTGAAAGTTACTTTTTGGTACGCACATTACTTGAATTGAGCACAAATTCCTTTATTTTAATTACTGCACTATTAGGCGCACATTTTCTTATTTTTCAGCACCCATTTTTCCCGTTGCCACACGGATTATTAGAAGATTGCAGCCACCTGTCATCATCAGGAGTGTGTTTTTTCCCCCTATTCACGAGTGTCACAAAGAAACAATTGGTGACAATTTGTCATAAGACTATTCACAGAAGGAATCAAAAAAATTGTGCGCCAGTATTATATTTCTGTAAATATATATATATATATATATATATATATATAAAACTGCATTGTATGTGAATTATGCTAGTGCTGACTGTCTGTGCTTTTTCTCTCACCTGTCAATGTATATCTATCCCTTTTCTTTACAATCTGCCCTAATACAGGTTTATTACATATATATACTTGTCAGTATTTGTGAGGTTTGTCACATACTGTTACGTGCTGCACGTTGCCATATTTCAGGTGGAACTGTGTGTTGCATACGCTGACAATGGGTCCCTGCAGCTAATCTTAGCATCAGTCAGGACCAGTATAGCGCTGCTTAATTTCCGTGAAGATGGTTAGTCAGATAGGTCTGACCAGGAGATAGAGCACGATACTGCACCCGTTTTTGCTATCCTGCAAGTCCTAGACTGCAGGTAGTAGTGCGGAGGATTTAACTCAGAAAGGGTTATGTATGCTGCGCCATCTGGTGCCGGGCCCCTTTCACGACCCCTTTGGGCGGTTTGTTTCTCAGGATCCTGGCCTCCATTGCGGATTGCCAGGCGGCCCCGATAGTTGTAACGCCCTTGGGGTTACTTCAGCATACTTTCCTTTCGTTTCAGGGTATCTCGCCGTGTATTACGGTTTACTCCTGTGACACAGACTATCACTCCCTACCGGGGTTTTTCACAGTATATGAAATTCCTTCTGGTACCACAACAGTCTGTCATTCCCCTTACAGGGATTACAGCTCTGGGTGGATGTTGTTTCTATGAAATGGCGTAAGAAACGCCCTGTGGTTACTTCCCAGTTTCCTCTGCCGTCTAACATAGGGTTAACTGGATGATCTTTCAGGTTCTTTCCCTCTCACACGAGGGGGAGCCTAAATCATGTATTGTTGTTCTCCCTGCTTTGGTGCTGCCAGTCAGGTCCATCCTAGTAAGAAAGAATGTCGAACCTGCACCTAAATCAAACACCCTCAGTTTAAGCATTAACATTTTTTCGGCTGTGTTCCCCGTCTCTGACCAGCGGGTGGATCTCATGGCGGGAGTCTGGCTATCGCCAGATAACAGGTGTCATGAAAGCGTTTGGCCTCATGTTTCCCATTCCCTGAGGGTCATCACAAGTAATGGAAATCACCTCCTGGAGGGGGGATTTTCATGCTACACGTTGGATTACGAGCGTTCCTACGTCTCCCATTCCTGGCCGGACAGTTTCTATGGATCCGTATGTGGTACCTTTGCTTGAAATCAATGTACTTGCTTTCAGGGGCTGTTGCTCGTCCTACCATGGCTATGCCCTGGTTGACTAATGCTATTACAATACTGGGCTGATGCATTTGTAACGCTTTTCCCTCCAACACTTCTAAGGATCAAATGTCTTTTGTCGTTCACATAAAATATGCAGTTTTTATATGTGGGAGTAACCAAGTAGGATGCCAGTCTCCTAACCTTCAAGGTTTCGGCTGCGACTGTATCCGCTGTCATACCCTATGGCTGCGCTTTTGGAAAGCAGAGCTGTTGATAACATATATTGGGAATATCTTGTTTGGTCCTGGCCTTGACAAGATTGTAGTAACATTGGCAGTATCACTAATGGCAAAATTTCCATCTTCAGCTATACAAGGCCTCGGACTAAATCTGTTCAGTATTTTTGTCCTCACGGTCAACCTAAAGGCATGTTTTTTCCCTAGGCTGTAGGCCTCCTCAAGGGCCGCCATACCTGGTACCGAGCAGACCTATACATCCAGATGCCCTGCTTCTTAACCTTAAGATTAATCTTCAGCCTGATGGAACAGGCCTTCATCTGGGGGATTCCAGCGTGAGATACCGACTTTTTCAGTTCGCCCAGGGCTGGTGTCAAGTCACCACGGATGCTTGGGTGCGCCCTCTCATTGCTCGGACGGTCTCCTCACATGTTTTGTTACACAGGCCCTTCTTTGGACCCGAACAGGGCCTTACAAATCCAGACAGCTATACTGTCCTTGCGGTAAGCAGACCGCTTTATGCCAGCCTCACTATCTCAGCGAGGGACTGGTTATTCTTTTTCTGGTGCAGTGGCCGAATGGTCCTCATTGGTCTATCCTCTGTCTCAAATTCCTGACCAGTTCCTAAAGGTGCCTGGGCTCAGGAGGAAACCCCTACGCTCCATCATCCGAGATTTGGAACCTGGGGTCTTTATGGTATCGCTGAATATTCAGGACACGTACCTACGGCTACCTATAGAGTCCTCTCATCAGCGTTAGCTCAGGTTTGCTGTGCCACAGCAACACCTACAATTTTCGGGCTCTGCCCTTTGGACTGTCCACCGCCCCACTGGGTTTACCATATTTATGGATTTTATGTCAGCCCACCTGTTCAGTGTATCTGACTGCTCCAGTATCTGAACGGTCTCCTGCTCTTAGCAGGATCACCAAAGTACTTTGAAGCCATTTCAAGTTGACCATTACTTTCTTTCACAAGCACAAATGGTTAATCAGCTGGGAAAAAGTCCTCCCTGAGTCCCTCACAGGGTATGATTCATCTGGGAGCCCTGCTGGTTTCTCAGAATCGGAGAATCCTTCTGACGTCAGACGAGATATCCACTTTTCATCTACTAGTTGCGCCGATGTCTCCGCAATCGACAAGTGTCATTACACTCTGTAATGCGGATTCTGGATTCCAGGGTGTCTATCTTTGGAAGGGTGGAATATGCTCAGTTCCATTCCAGGCCTTTGCACAAACGAATCCTCTCCAGTTGGAACGGATCACGGTTCAGACTATGATGCTCTCTCGGGAGGTGTGTCTGTCTCTGTCTGGGTGGCTATGGCCATCTCATCTAGGGTAATCCTTACAAGGGATGCCAGTCTCTGGGGCGCAGTGACCGGTCCGCACTCCTTTCGGGGCAGTTGGACGTCTGGCGATTCCGCCCTGCCAATGAATTTATTGGAATGTTAAGCTGTTTTAGGCCCTTGTTCTGGCCGAACACATACTTCACGGTAAACCTGTGAAGGTTAAGTCCGATAATGTCACAACAGTGGGTTGCATCTAGTAGACACTCGTAGTTGGGCAGCAATGACAGGAATGTCACACATTCTGACATTGTCCAAGGGTCTCCTCGCGGCCTTCTCTGCAGTGTTCATTCCGGGAGTTCTCATTGGTAAGCGGACTTCTTCAACTGTCACGACGTGCATCCCGGGGGACTGGTCTCCTCTCCAAGAGAGCTTTCAACTCCTAGTGACCAGGGGGGGCCTCCCACAGGTGGTCCTCATGGCCTTCTGACTATCGCACACTGCCGGTGTTAGGGTCCAGAACTAGAGGTACTGAAGCAACCTTCAGTGACGCGTTGTCCATAAAGGGGGCTTTCCACTTTGTGTACCTGTTTCCTCTGGTCTACCTTCTTTCACGAGGTCTTCGGAAGTTTCAAATGAGACGGAGGTACTTTCCTGTTGGTGGCTCCACATTGCCCCAGATGTCACTGATACTTAGATATTCGGGGTCTCCCCATCGACACTCTGTTCCTGCTGCTTCAATATCTTTGCCTTTCCCTGGACCTGGATCGTTTGTCTTTGACTGCGTCCCTACTGTGGTCCTAAGGCTTCGCTAGCTCTGCCTGCATTGGGATGTTTAGAGCGTGTAGGCCAGCTTTTGGTGGGCTCTACCACAGGTTGTGGCATACCTAATTCTTATGGTATCATACTTGCAGTTACGATCCTCAGCTGTTTAGGATTTCCAGAAGTTCTAACATTCCTTCCAGCTGGCTTGGGTCTCGCCCTCTGTCTGGCCTTCCTGTAAGTGCAGGTCTCTGCACTGTCAGTCTGGTTTGCATGTGGAATTGCTCCACTCTTGGGTATCCATACCCCCTTCCAGGTGTTTTCTAAATTCTACCTCCCTTTATCCCCCCTAGGGGCTCCTTGGGATTTGGTGGTGGTTCTTCGTGTCGTCCTCTGGCTTCCATTTGAACCACTAGTTTTAATAGCCCCAACGTGGTTTATGGCTTAGCTTCTCTGTCTTATGGTGTTTACATCTGCCAGGAGAGTGGCAGAATTGCGAGCGTTCTCATCTGGTTCCCTCTTATGGATATTTCACCAAGACAGGTTTGTGAGTCGCACTTGCCCTGTGTTTCTTCCTAAAGTGTTTTTTTAAGTTCCATATTATTCAGAAACTTATTGTTCCTACATTTCAGTCTCCAGTCCACTCGGCGGGGGTGGCCTCATTGACTGTGGTCCGGCTTCTCTGAATTTTTCTGGTCTGTTCAAGTTTCTTCAGGAAATCAGACTCCTTCTTTGTAGTCTGAATTTCACAGGAAAGAAGGGCTGGCCACTAAACAGACATTGGCTAGATGGCTTCATATGTCTATCTCAGGGGCCTACACATAGAAAGGCCTTTCTGCTGATGCTTCTTCTACTCGGGATGTGGGCCCCTCGTGGGTGGCTCGCTGTGGCGCATCGGCTGTTCTGTCTTGCAAGGTGGTCACGTGGTCTTCTGTTCACACCTTTCTAAGGTTCTATGCATTGGATTCCTTTGCCTCTCAGGATGCCTTCTTTGGGCAATGTATTCTCCTCTCATCACAGGAGTGTCCCCACCCTTATAAGGACTGCTTTGGGACATCCCCAAGGTCAACCCTGTGGACCCCCTATGGACTGTGAAGAAGAAATTGAGAGATACCCTTGTTATCTCTCTTTCTTCGAAGTCCATAGGGTCCACAGGGCACCCGCCCTGACGCACCTGGCTCCATTTGGGCTGTGTTACTGGTCACCGGTTTCCCATCTCCTTCTCTGTGAGTATGGTTCTGGAGTGTTTCAGACTTCTCTCTCTTTCTTTCCTCCTCTGGCCTTTGGCTACTTACAAACTAAGGTGCCTCTGGCTTGGGGGCGGGGTTATAGGGAGAGTGGACCCAGTGCATCCTGGGAGCTAAAAGCTTTAACTGCGTGGTGCCTGGATTTGGTTCCCAACCTATACCCCAAGGTCAACCCTGTGGACTCTATGGACTTCGAAGAAAGAGAGATAACAAGGGTAAGTTCTTACCATATCTCTCATTGTTTTTTTTTGTTTGGGTTTATTTATTTATAAAGATAGATTCAGTAGCATCATGTCTACCATCCTTGGTCTATTCTATATACGCACGTATTTAGAAACTACTATATGGTAACAATATCTTGAGATTGGATATTAATAAGAATTTGCTAAAAACAACGGAAATTAGAGATATGATGTCAGGATTCCATTGCGTCTTTACAAAGATCAAGTCATGTGTAGATCGAGAAATGTGTGCCTCACAGCCCCTCTGATTAAAAAATAAATCATCAAGCTTAAAGTAACAAACAATATGATACTAAATGCACACACAGTGTTCTAACGGAAGTTCATGTACACCACTAAAAGATAATAGGGCAATACAGATCATGTGCTGTCAACAAAAGATTTGTGCCATCAGCTCAGTAAACTCCAGATACGCTCACATGACATAAGAAGTCAGGTCCCCTGACGTTTCTCTATTGGCGGGATCTCCCCATGTGACTCGTGCGTCACTCATTTCTATAGAAACCCGGAAGCGACTCCGCTTCTTACTGCTCTCTATATACACAATACTTTCCCCGTGAAAATCGAAGGGGCTGTGAGTATATTTCTCTTCGGAGATTAAGAGATATATATGTATGTGTTTTGTGTATTGTCATTTGTCTGGATTGTTTGTTTTGTGCACTTGGTAGATGTTTATATACTCCTCTATATTTATCAATCACTGACCAGTCAATTTGCAATATGAACATCTGCAGTGAATTGTAAACCCAGGAGGGTACTTAATATGGAGCAAACAGAGAAAATTTCATTAAGTCTCTGACGAAGCTGTTTGATACAGAGAAACGCTTTAGGCGGACTAAAGTACATGTACTCAGATTCCCTATACAAAGAAGTTTTGGATCATCAGGATTCTTTTGGAGTGAGCCGTTCTGTCCTTATTTCCTACCCCTCAACAAATCACAGGATTACTAGGTGCCCCTGAGTGAATTGCACTAAGCTGCATGAGATTTTTGGACTCCAAGGGACACCGCCTGTGGAAGGGCTTTGAAAGATTCTACGGGACACAGTGAACAGCCATTTACCTACCTGCAGGTTAGGTCACAATAACAGTCATTCCTATGATCTTTCCTTATAAAGATAAATTCCGGGTCACATGTACACTTCAGATTCCATTTGGACATATTCTAATACCTCGGGACTGTCTTTCTTTTGTTTTTTAATGTTTTTAAAATATTTTTTATGCAGATGTCTACAAATTCATGGTTTTCTTCTATGTGAGACCTATGTTTTATTACATGCTATACGATTAAATCCATTTTTACATCTACCAGTGCACCAGATTTATATATTCATATATTCTTTATTGTATCATTATTGTTGTTTAATTTTCTTACTGTGTTATTGTGCTATTTTTTACATTGACTTTGTAGCCAATGCCCTGCTCCTTACAACATGAGGTATATTTACTAAAGGTCGATTTTGCTTGATTTAAAAATAATGAAAATCGATCAATATCGATGTTGTGTTTCGGGGGCTGAATCATACATTTACTAATACTTAAAATACAAATCAAAAATTTTCTGTTAGCAAATGTGTGATTTAGCCCTAGAAACACAACATTGATGTTGAGTAAATATAGCCATGTCTCTAAATTTAGACGTGCTACTTCTGCAAGGATATGCTCACCCTATTTAGTAGGGTTGTCCTGTCTAAATTGATTAATAAGTAATTGATGGCTGTCTTGGATTAAACCTCAGGGCTACCTGGAACCTTCTCACTGATGTCAGGGGTTCATACTGATGTAAATTGCAGTATGGAGCGGGTCAGAAGGTTACTGGTTTACTTGATGCCAGGGAAAATAATAATGCCTTCCCCAATTTACAGGATGACTGACAAGCATCAATGAATTTGATATGCAAAACTGTTACAGCTACGCATTAGCGCTTATAACTTGAAAAGCAAATTAATTAGCTGAATCCTTATAATAATTACTAATTAGGTTATGGCAAACACTATAGTAAAAGAAGAAAGTGAAGTTAGGCAGTTTATGAAAGGGATTATCGCAATCATTATTTATCACATTGTGTTGGGATGAAGTCATGTCACTCTTACATCTTCAGCTTTGTAAATTTAGCACTTAAAAAAGTTCCACAGTTTCGCCCTCTCTCATCCTAGAAGGTTTTAAAACTGCAATGAATCTTATAATGAGCTTCTTTCTCTGAGAGAATTATCCAAAGAGACACCAATTCTATCATCAAGCCAGTGTGTAAAAAGAACGTTATTATGGAGCATTTTACTTGTGTCCCTCTCCCTCAAAGTGTGCATAGAAAGGAGACTGGGGGAAAACTGAGAACAGAATATATATGGAGATTATTAATTTGCAATTCATGAAAAGAACTTGTAATACCTTCCTTCATCCCACTGTTTGCCCTCTCATTTGATGCTGTCATTTCAGAATATCACATTCATTCGTAATGGAAAGATACGCTGTTTTAGAAACCAGTTTTGATTCTAAAAAGACACGTAATCGTGTGTTTGAAATAATCTGTAAAATAGAATTTAAATGTCATAGCAGATTTTGTGTGAAAAGAGCAATCTTAGTAACTCACCGGCCCCCTTCAAACAGAAGAAAGTGGGGAGGAGATGAAAGAACTGCCATGCAGATCAGAAATGGGCAGTATCTATTTGAACAGCATCAAAACGTGCAAGTACTGTACCTTGTCTGTTTTCATAACAGGCTTCTCGAGAATTAACTTGTTTGCACGTTCCCATAGATGGACATGTGTTTATTAGTATATGTCAGTTCCTATGGATGATAGAACATGAGCTAGCAAGAACAAAAATCACTAACTTTGTTACCAGATGATTCTCTGTGTTCTACATTAAAATGCTGTAATATTAGAAATAGATGCAGCAGAAATATTGGAACATTTATTAGCAGTGAACGAGTTGAAAGAAAGGACATGACCAAGGCGTGCACTTAGTGAGGCAGGACCGGTATGACCCCAGATGAACCATTTCTCTTGATGTATTGGGAAAACAAAAACCCATAAAAATACAAAAATAATTAAAAATAAGTAAGAGAAATAACTTGGCTTTAGAAAGGAGATCTGTCTGCCCTACTATTTATATAGGAATTACGTTATACAGGCTATTTCTCAACTTCTTCTTTGCATTTTTGGCTTTGGTATATGTCTTCTTCTGTCAGTCGAGTGCTATAAAGGTTCAATGTTCTCAGCAGTCATTTTTCACAGATAGGCGGCTGAGCGATTCCAAAAAATGTATTATGGTCTTTCTGGCAATGCGCGAAAGCAATCTGATTTTTGAGTTGGGAATGTAGAGTTGATTTATGTTGTTAGAAAGCAAGATTGTTGGGATTTTCAAGCAAAACTAAACCAGCTTTTAGGGGTAAATTTACTAAGATTCGAGTCAGATCGAGTTTTTGTTTTTTTAAACTCTATTTGCCTCGCCGAAACTCAGGTGATTTTCCCATTTTTAAACTCTCGAATTTACTAAGAAGTGAGTTTAGCTGAGAGTGAGTTGGCCGATGGCGAAGCAGATCGAGATTTCTCCCCCGTGTAGCAAGTTTAGATGAGATTACTCACCCGAGATTGCAGTGTTTTCTCTCTGCAAAACTCTCCCGAGCAAGAAGCCTGCACATATCAGTGAGATATGTGAAGGCTGCTTGGTGTGGTCTACCTGTAAAACAAGGGTTAAATCTTTAAAAAAATTAAGTAGGGTCCCCCCCCAAACGCATAACCAGCCCCGGACTGCTCAGCTAGTCTTGGTTCCTAAAATTACGGGGAACAAAATGAGTAGGGTTCCCCAGTAATTTAGGAATCAGCACTTGGCTGCAGGGCCAGTGCTGGTTTTAAATATAGGGGGGGGAATGCATAGGGGTCCCCCATATTTAATTGTTAATGAGAGTTAATATGTATCTACTGTCAGCCAAATTTGAGACAGAATTTTAAATATTGGCCAATAAAAGTACAGATAGAACATATAAAGATTAGATTATTTAATGTACAGTGCTGCCTTGCATTTAACACATGTTCTCTATAATAGAGGAATATATATCTTAATTTTCTCCTATTATAAAGCTTACATATGTGGCGAAAATAGTTGGGAGTTCAAAACCTCCACTGCACTGAACCAACTCCTGTCACATCCCTCTCCCGTTGAATCAGGCACATCATGGCAAGCGTACGTAGCAGAGCATTAGTGAACAGGATATACCTCCTAAGCATCCAAGATGGAGGGACAGAGCCCTGAAATTGGAACTGGTCTGCATTAATTGGGATAGTTGAGAAGTACTTTTTAATGGTCACTTAAAGAAAAGTAAAGCCACTATTTCATGTTAATATGAAAAACTGTGTTCACTGGTTGAGGCGTGTAGGTACATTTACCTGAGCATCTTCCTTTGGTCCAGACACCCAAATACTAGCAAAGATCTCTATCTCAGTTCATGGTCTATCAATAAATGAACAGGTGCCATTGCTCATCCAGGTTTGACACCATAATAATAAATATAAAGTAAATACAGGCATTGTAGCACAGTACATTTTTTGAATATTAAAGTAATGGTTGCTAGGCCACCACTTGAAATAAACATGACAACTTTATTAAATTTCCAATCCACTCTTCAGTACAGTTCTTTGTTTAATTAATAATAAATAGCAATGCATTCTATACGGTAGTTGGTGACACATTCGCACGAGACAGTCATGCTGTCTAAAGGTTACTCTACTCTATTAATAAATAGGCCCTTAATTTGCTCTGTTATACCCCTTTCACACACAAACCCCGACACTGAGCCCCGATTAAAACCGGAGTTTTCTTTAGTTGCCCCCATTCACACATGGGTGATGACCCGAGTTATTCCCAGGTCGTCACCATACACTCCATACCCTGGTTATCCAGTGACCCGGGTCTTCCGTCAGGCGGTGGAGGCTTGGACATGATGCATCTCCAAGCGCCTCTGAACCAGCCAATCAGAGTCTTTTAGGCATGACCCGGGTAATAGCGGCCAGGGTTATGCCATTCGGGAAGCAATCGGGAAGCCGACTGCCTAAATACCGGCAGCCGGCTTCCCGACTGTCATTTCCCGGCAAGGGTGAAATGCCGGGCGTCTAGATGTAGACGGCCGCATTTCCCCGACGCCGGGAGACCGGCGTCCGGCATCCTGATCGTAGTGATGCCGGGCGCCGTGGAGGAGGAGGGTTAGGTTTAGGGCTCCCGGGGGGGACTTAGGGTTAGACACCCCCCCGGGAGGGTTAGGGTTAGGCACCCCCGGGGAGGACTTAGGGTTAGGCACCCCCCCGGGGGACTTAGGTTTAGGCAGCGGGGAAGGAGGTGGTTAGGGTTAGGCACTTAGAGGGGGGATTAGGGTTAGGCACTTGGGGGGGAAGTTAGGGTTAGGCACCCCTAAGGAGGGTTAAGGGGTTAGGTTAGTATATACTCACCTATCCACGATCAGGTTTCCAGCGCTGTCGGGCTTCCACTGCTTCTAACTCTGCTTTTGTCGGGCTGCCGCTGACGGGAATCGAACCATGCGGACGGCAGTATTTCATACCCATTCCTGCCATTCACACTACAGACGACCCGGGTCGGACTAGGGAATAACCCTGCTACCAAGCAGGGTTGCAGACTCAGTACTGCGACCCGGGTCGGCCCCTTTCACACATAGTATAGTCCCGGGTCGGTGCGCGTGCACCAGGAAAAAACCCGGGTATTTAGGCTATGTGTGAAAGGGGTAACACAAAGTCTAGACCCGGGTCGGTACGCATACACGGGCAAAAATCCAGGTAGTAAGGCTTAGTGTGAAAGGGGTATCAAACACCCTTCTCCTGTACATTTCTGCTGAGCTTGCCAGTAAAACTTTCACTCATACCCTTTACACACATAAACCCCTGTTTTAACCCGGCTGAGACCCAGGACACTAAGCCCGGGTTGAAGCCGGGGTTTTTTGTACTTTCCCCCATTCACACCTAGGTGACGACCCAAGTTATTCCCGGGTCGTCACCCTTCACACCGGACCCGGGTCTTTGTTAGGCAGTGGACACATGGAGATGATGTAGTCTCCTAGCGCCACTGAGCCGGCCAATCAGAGCCTTTTAAGCATGGCCTGGGTCATCACGACCTGTGTTATGCCATTCACACTACAGGCATCCCATATTGGACCGTGGAATAACCTTGCTACTGGGCAGGATCGCGGACCCGGGACTTCAACCCGGGTTAGTGCGCATGCACTGGCAAAAACCCGGGTATTTAGGCTATGTGTGAGAGGGGTATCACATTGCTACTCTAGATAAAGCAGCTCTACCCTCTTAACATGAAAACCTGCTGGAAAGGGCAGGATGAGTATGGGGCATATACTGTATAAAGCTAAAGAGGTTGTATTATAACAAAATAAACATCAGGCAATAGTTGGTCCAAATACCATGATGGGACCTTCATCACTGCCTGTTCAGAGGGTAGAGATAATGCTCTGTCCACACACTATTTCTCTTATGCCTACATCAGTGAGCAGCAGAAAGTAAGGTTTAACATGTTATATTTATGCAAAATTTATTGTAATATATACAATTTTTGCAAACCTCTGTCGAGCGGTGGGCCCAGGATCAAAAATGTCAGGATGCCCAAAATTCTTACTATGGGCAGTGACTCTGTTTTGATCTACTCTCATTTTTATAAATGTTTCCCATTGTTCTTACATGGAGACACACA
Organism: Taudactylus pleione; assembly: GCA_031769625.1. Classification (NCBI taxonomy): domain Eukaryota; kingdom Metazoa; phylum Chordata; class Amphibia; order Anura; family Myobatrachidae; genus Taudactylus; species Taudactylus pleione. The sequence continues at coordinate 14,669,804 of JAUIMM010000005.1, read as the reverse complement.
GGAACAGTCAGGAAAAAAAGTTATACACCCACTGTTTGACCGGGATGCAGTCAGCGACCGTCGGCTTTCCGACTGTCTAATCCTGGCAGGGGTCTCACTTTACCTACGCCGGGAGCCCGACGCCCGGCATACCGATCGAAGGTAAACCGGGTGCGGACAGCTGCGGGGGGGGGGGGGTTGTTTTGTGGGTAGGGGCTCCCAGGGTGGGCTTAGGGTTAGGCACCCCCCCACCTGGGTGACTTAGGTTTAGGCTGCGGGGAAGCGGGGTTAGGTTTAGGCACTTACAGGGGGGTTAGGGTTAGGCACTTGGGGGGGGAGGTTAGGGATAGGCAGGGGCGGATTGGGCCGCCGGGACACCGGGCTGGTTCCCGCTGGGCCGGACCCAATGTCCCATCACTGACTGCCTGTGACCCCCTTCGCTGGGCCTGCTGCTGCGATCGGGCAGTGTAGTTTAGCTGACAGCGTCTGCGCAAAGTGCGCATGCCCAGAGGATTACAGGGGAGGAAAAAAATGGCCGACGGGGAGCTGCTTTGCGGAGCCTGTCAGTGGTCCGCCTCCGGTCCGACTAATGAAGGTGTGGGCATTAAGCGGCCCCCCAGCCCTAATCGCTACATCAGTCTATCTTAAAAGCTGCAGCCAGCCCAGGAGAATCAGGAGCCGGCCAGCCACGTTTCACAGCACTGCAGTGTATAGGACACAGACCTACAGTAGTAAGTAAAATGGATTGGGTAAACCATCCATGTTTTGTAGATAGTGTTTTTTGTATATCGTGCTGTGCTTATAAATATCTGCCTGCCTTGCAGTGGGGATAAAAGATAGACAGATATAGATAGAGATATAGATAGAAATATATATATATATATATATATACATACATATATACATGGAGAGCGATATATCTATCTATATAGTAGATAGATAGAGATAGATAGAGATATATCTATATATATCTGTGTGTATATATATATATATATATATAGATATATATATAGATATATATATATTATACCATCCAAAAAAATTTCACAGCACTCCAAGGGTTCCAATCATGATATCAAACACCAAGTGTATTGTTAAACCACATAGGTCATCCCGTTTTCTGGATACCAAGCACCAGGGCTAGTTGTATTGTGGCAGTGCGGTTTGGGAATATATCTATCTATCTATTTCTATATACAGTATATAGATAGATAAATACACACATATTATATATGTATAGGGTTGGGTATGATTGTCAAAATACAGACACTCGTAGGTAAGTACTCCTGACGCTAACCTCTACTCCTCCCCTAACCCTCCCTCCCCGGTGGCTGAACCTAACCTCCCCCATAGTGCCTAAACCTAGCCTCCCCCTCCCCGCACCTTAAACCTAACCCTCCCCCCTTAGTGCCTAACCTTAACCCTCCCCCTAGTGCCTAACCCTCCCCCTAACTCCCGATACTTACCTTCGGGATGCCGGTGGTCGGCATCCTGGAGCTGGGATCCCGACTGGTGTGGGGTTTCTGGTGGCAGTATATAGAAAATAGCCATCCCGTCAGCCGGGATACTAACTACATATGTATATGTATATATATGTGTATATATATATATGTGTATATATATATATATATATATATATGTATATATATATATATATATATATATATATATATATTGTATACAAAAACACATTTCCGTTTCTGGTGTTCTCTCTGCACATGTGGGGTTCACTATGGGATATAAGGTAAGCGCTTTTTAATATAAATGTTTTTTATCCTGAAGACAGTGCTGAATAAAGCATCATTGAAACGTTGATAATACATATACAGCTGTTCATGTTTTTGTCCCTAGTGTCGCACCTCCATAATGGATATAGATAGATATGTGACATGTTTTTTCTGTACAGTATTCTGCAAATACATGTCACCATAATGTCTCGCCCAGTGCTGGCTACTTACATATCATTGCAAGGCAGAATGTTTAATATATGTATTTTTTTTGTGGGGGGGTGTAATTGCTATTTTATATTTATTGCACCTCTAAACGTTTTTATAATAAATTAGATCAGCAGATAGAAGGGGAGTGACAATATGTAAATAAGCATGCAGTTATGTTATGTTATATAGTAAGCACCAGAATGGCATAGTATAAAGCATTGTGGGCCTGATTGTGAGTTAGACTCATCGGCGATGTTGGACGCAGTGGAGCGGTGGCACCGTGTATACATCCCAGTGGTGTTTGTACAGAGGGCAGTGCAGAGTCAGACACATGCACACAGAGGTGCATCAGAAATGTGCTGGGCATTTCTGAGTGGTTATAGGGGAGCTGGCTAATCAGACACACATGAAGTAATGGGTTAGGGTATGTTATTGGAGTGACACAGGAGTGTTGCTGAAAGTGGTTGTGTACAGAGACGCTGAATCGCTCACATTGGAGGCCATACTCGGATGAAATGCAAGTTGCATAGGGCTGGTGCAAGTTTTGATGATGCTGTCTGATGGTGGCTTCTAAAGACACACCAAGTGGTATAGCAGCGTCTATAGATGCTAAAACTAGGCTTCTCAGGCCTTGCACATTCAGACACACGGTTGTACACCATGCAAGAGGTTAGTAGAAGAAGTAAGTGCGTCCAACTCAGTATCAGGCCCTAAAGAGGAGAGAAGCCCACCCCCTCAGCAGACTCCGCCCTCTCAACATACCCCGTCCCATTAGGGCTGCTTCTAAAAATTTCCCGGGCTGGTTTTCCATCCCAATCCGCCCCTGGGGTTAGGCACCCCTAGGGAGGGTTAGAGTTAGGGGGGGGTTAGGCTAGTAATAGTTTAAATACTTACCAGTCGGGAACCTCACTGCCGGTCTTCCAGCATCGGGATTTGAACCGCGTCCGGCAGTATTTCATACCGATCCCGTTTGATCAACATGTAGATATGTTGAGAGATTTATTAATAACTGACAAAAAAATTAAAAAAATCATTGTTCCCCAAATGATATAAAAATTGGCTTTTTTTCTGAAATAAATTGTTGCTTTGCATATACATTTTAGACTTTTACTGTTATGTTATCTTCTGAAAACATTTGTATATTTCAGCATATTACATTGGACATTTTGTTTCTTTATCTATGGCCATAGAGAACTGGTCCAGTATGTCTATACTATTTTTGCATTTATTGAGATGTTATGCAGCTGGGAATGGGTTGTGTTTTATCATTAACCTTGGACTTCGCCAGCAGATCTGTGTTACCAGCTGTGATTGCAGAAAGTGTGCTCCACAGAGAGTCTGTAGAAGCCCAGCTTTCCGTGGGCTAATAATTCCCCAGCAGAGTTCATTGCTCCAGTTTTCACTTCTGCACTTTGTATTTTCCTGTCTGCCAGAACTGGAGCCCTTCAGCTGCGATCAGTCACACACATACTTATCCTTCTACATCTCCTAAATCAGCAACAAAGAGGAGGACTGTGAGCCTTCTCTTGCCAACATACTGAACTGGAAGCAAAACCACAACAGCTACAACTCATCCCATGCCCTGAATTCTTATTACCACCATTTCTCTTTTTAAATCCCCTCTGTTTCAACCATCTCCTCATCTATCAGCATATGTTAAAGGAGCATTGCCCCTCAATTTCTCAGTTTAATTTACTGGTTAAACAGCACTACTAAATGACTGGCACAACTTGACAATTTGTTTGACTTTTGTTTTACTGAAAGAAAAATGTTCATGAGTTATAAATTATAATATAACAGCCATATCTGCATGATTATGCTCCTATAAGTTTTGTGCTGAAACTGTATTTGCTGATCTTTACCAAGGAGATGCCGGTGCAGGTCGTCGCACCATGAATAGGGTCATCGCTGATTCACACTGCATTTTATAATCCTGCAATTTGCGGCATTGAGCAGCAGGGGGCCAGGACCGTGATGTCGTTTACTGCAAATCTCTCCCTTAAGCCTCTGGGGATGTGGGCGGATCCAAAAGGGTTGTATAGCTATAACTGTAGCACAGTAGTCCTCCCCTCACCCAGTCAGGCTGTGGCTAAATGAAGTCATCCGGGAAATCATTTTGTTAACAATGTATTCCAAAGGAGAATGTTTTGTGTTTGACTTGTAAAGCTGGGTTCACACTTGAGCGACGGGCATTCACTGACAATCACTGTTCCGACCTTCATTAACTTACTACAGGTCACTAACGATATCACTAGGTTTGATGTGCAGCACATGAAACCTGGCGACCGTCACTAGCAACCACAGGAGCAAGCAATCTCCTGTGCACACTGAACGATGTAGGCGATTTGTCATTACGAAATGGCAAATCGGCCTGACATCGCTCCCCTGTGTACCCAGCTTTAGTTTAATTTACTATATGCTGAATGACATTCAAATATTATTGCAATGTTCAATGCTACTAAATGTTACTCTCATGCTGTCATGACATAAAAAGCACAGCATGCAGGGTGACAGGGCCTGGTATGCATCACCGCAGGCATGGGCATAACTACCATAAGTGCAAGGGGTGCAGCTGCTATTGGGCCCAGAGCTGAGGGGGACCCATCTTCCATGTCAAGTTACATGTGTTATATACATTATTCACCTTTGGGTGGTACTGGAATGTGGATGGGTAGGACATGCACAAACCACCCCTGTAAGCTGTCCTAGTTACATACCTCCCAACTGTCCCGCATTCAGGTGGACAGTCCCATTTTCTAAGACTGTCCCGCTGCACCACCGGCGGGACACTGCCTGGGGTGGGTTGAAGGGAGCACCTATTCGCAGTATAAGGGGAGTCTGGGAGCAGCCAAGCACCTCCGTTTGCCCTCACAGAAACGCGAACAGGGGTGCCACGAGGCTCCGCCCTGGTTATGTGATACCCCGCTCCCTTTCTGAGAAGCCCCACCTCTGTTTGGGCTCGTGCGCTGCATTCAATTTTATTAAATATTTGTTTTGACCTACAGTACACTTATAACAGACAAACATAGAGAAGACAGGACAAAAAAGTACCAGTGGGTTATCACACTAAGGGTCTGCTTCAGACCCGTTCGCTATCTGCGTACGCTCACTAGATGCATATGCAAATTTTTCAAAGTGACGCCACGGGGAGCGATCGCTCGCCAAGGCATTAGCAAGCCCACCATGTCTTAGCGAGCGGCCACTTTGTGTATGCGCACGCCCAATCGCACAGGCAGAGCCGCCCACCAGCAACACGTCATCTCCAGGAAGTGTATTAAAAAATTGGTACATCGAGCACCATCGGATGTGAACACAGTGCTTGCGGTAGATTTACCCTACCGCAAGCATTGCGAGGAAATCAGTGTAAAAAAAATGGCAAGTGACGTGTACAATGACGCCTGTTAATTATGCACGCCTCTAAAACGCCATTGAAACACCCAGGCACGCCTGCGTTCGCATCTCCAACCCCCATTATTAGTGTCCTGCCCCTGTTACCACCCACAAACGGCCTCTCCTGTCACTCATTACCCTGGGCTGCCTTTGTTGGGTGAGCGAGAGGGTTGTCGATCGCAGTGTGTAGTTTGCGCACGCCCAGAATTAAGCGTGTGCATTCGCAGAACATCGGGCCACTTGCGAACGCACAGCGCGAGCGGCTCTGAATCAGGCCTTAAGATCAATTAATCCAAATATGAGCACAAATCGTATTCTCCTGCTTCTTTTATCTTGGGTCTTACTCTTAAGGTAGGAACACATTACATGACTTGCGATGCGACAGACGATCCAGCCGACCCACGATGCGACAGATGACATTGTGCGGTTTGTATATACTGCACGATCTGGTGAACGACCGCACGATGTGTCGTTCACCAGCTGCATCCAAATGCATGAGGTCATTCATCACATTGACAGATTGCGCAGCATGTACTGCAGATCTGTTGATGCGATGAACGATCCCTGGGAATGTGTAAGGGCCAACATAGTGGGTACACATTTGCAGATGTTCACGATATGTTGGCCCGATCCGCCGGATTGGGCGACATATCGTCTAATGTGTACCCAGCCTTACTGTACATATGTGAAGAGCAGGGTCCCCATCATATAAATCATTAAAATTGTTTAATCATCTCTTGTATTATATTAAAAAAAAATTCACTTAAAAGAAGCAAGCCCTGATTATGAATGTCACTCTGAGAGCAATGAAATCACGTGTCCGTAAATATACCTGTATGCAGCATAAGAAGAGAAAGGTTACATACATAATATTCAATTGGTGACAATGTTTATTCCCTTCCTCCCACCACTTACTATATTGTAATTTGCTCCTGCAGTTTATTGGCATTTCCACTGTGGTACAATGGTCCATAGTAATGTAGTCAAGAGGTCGACTTTCATAATGTCGGCACAACAATGTTAGCACGGCGAACGTTGACATTATGACCATGTCAGCATTTAACGTTGCCATTATGACTGTCGACATATCGTACAAAGCTCATAGTAATTATGTCAGTCAGCAGAACTAAGGATCTTCACTTGTGACCATCAGACAACATCATCAGCTCCAGACGTGATAGCAATAGCAGTTATGCACATTAATAATATATATAAAATAGTAGCAGCACAGTTGAATAGTTTTGAAAAAGCATTTCAGGGAGATTGGGAATGCACCACCTATGAGTGCGGTGGTAAAGTGGGCGTGTACTGCAACATCTGAGAGGCGTGTTATAAAATGTACTTACATCCAAATGTAAACGAACCCCAATGTAGTTAGTAAGATCTATTTGTTGATGAAAACACTGATACTTTTCAGGGCTTGCTCATGTATTGTGTTTTACAAGGGGTCCCATATAAGTGGTCAAGAGGAACCTTAAATAAAAATGCATGCAGCTGTAGCAAGTATTATAAAACAAAGTGTGTATGTACAGGACTATTCTCTGTAAGCTTGTGGCACAAAATAATCACACCAATACTCTTCTGCTGGCCAATACAAGAGTAAACCTATTACTTCCTACTCAGGACATGTAGCCTCAATGAGGAGTGATAATACTAGCTTCTAACTCAATAAGAAATTGTGTGATGGGGCCTCTAGCTCAATATGTTCAAGATAAAAGAGAATACAGCCATGGCCAAAAGTTTGGAGAATGACACAAGTATTGGTTTACACAAAGTTTGCTGCTTCAGTGTTTAGACCTTTTTGTCAGATGTCACTATGGTATACTGAAGTAAAATTGCAAGCATTTCAGAAGTGTCAAAGGCGTTTATTGACAATTACATTAAGTTTATGCAAAGAGTCAATATTTGCAGTGTTGACCCTTCATTTTCAAGACCTCTGCAATTCACCCTGGCATGCTGTCAATCAAATCCTGGGCCACTTACTGACTGATGGCCGCCCATTCTTGCCTAATCAATGCTTGGAGTTTGTCAGAATTTGTGGGTTTTTGTTTGTCCACCCGCCTCTTGAGGATTGACCACAAGTTCTCAATGGGATTAAGGTCTGGGGAGTTTCCTGGCCATGGACTCAAAATTTTGATGTTTTGTTCCCCGCGCCACTTAGTTATCACCTTTGCCTTATGGCAAGATGCTCCATCATGCTGGAAAAGGCATTGTTCCTCACCAAACTGTTCTTGGATGGTTGGGAGAAGTTGCTCTTGGAGGATGTTTTGGTACCTTTCTTTATTCATGGCTGTGTTCTTAGGCAAAATTGTGAGTGATCCCACTCCCTTTGCTGAGAATCAACCCCACACATGAATGGTCTCAGTATGCTTTACTGTCTCACACTCTCTCACAGGGGCTCTGCACTCACCATAATAACTAACAATAATAATAAACAACGAGGTTTTGGTTCATGAATGATCAATGTATTTAAGCTGGCAGAACCCATCAGGGGCCAACGGGAGCCACGGAATGCCATCGATACGCAGGTCTTCTGTTTCCCTCCAGGCTTGCAACTGCAGGTTGTGATGCCCTTTTAATGAATCTCTTTAGTTTGGCAACACTCCTGCGATCTCACGTTGAGATTATCCCTGGTTTTCCATGCCATGATTTCAGTGAAGTACAGATATCGTTGCATTCGTTTTCCAGTATTCATCATATATGACTTTGTTGAACTGAGTTCTTGAGAAAGGTACATAATTGTACCGAAACGTCGACCATGAACACAGAATTTTATTCGTTTCACTGAGATGTCTAAAGATGAATAAACTTTAAATGTTGTTTTAAGCAGTGAGTGCATCCTTCCTTCCAGGAAATCTACTTACACATATATATATATTATATATATATAGCGGGTAAAATAAGTATTGAACACATCAACATTTTTCTTAGAAAATATATTTGTAATGGGGCTGTTGTAATGACATTTTCACCGAATGTCAGCAACAACCCATGCAATCCACACATACAAAGAAATCAACCCATAGATATCCATAAATTAAGTTATGTGTAATAATGTGAAATGACACAGGGAAAAAGTATTGAACACATGAAGAAAGGGAGGTGGAAAAAGACATGGAAAGCCAAGATACCAGCTGAAATCTATCAGTTATTACAAAGCAATTCTGCCCCTTGTCAGTGCAAATTAATATAAGCTGGTTCAGTCCCAACTGATGGCTAATAAATAGGTGTCTCATTACCAAGGTGTCACACAAGAAACATCTCATGATGGGTAAAAGCAAAGGGCTCTCTCAAGACCTTCACAACCTTATTGTTGCAAAACATACTGATGGTATTGGTTACAGAAGGATTTCTTAACTTTTGAATGTTCCAGTGAGCACTGTTGGGGCCATAATCCGGAAGTGGAAAGAACATCATTTCACCATAAACCGGCCACGACAAAGGTGCTCCTTGCAAGATTTCTGACAGAGGAGTGAAAAGAATTATCAGAAGAGTTGTCCAGGAGCCAAGGACCACTTGTCCAGAGCTTCAGAAAGACCTGGAGCTAGCAGGTATAATTGTCTCAAAGAAAGCAATAAGTAATGCACTCAACCGGCATGGCATGTATGCACTCTCACCATGCAAGACTCCATTGCTGCAGAAAAAGCATGTTGAAGCTTGTTTAAAGTTTGCTGCACAACATTGGACAAGCCTGTGAAATACTGGGAGAATATAGTCTGGTCAGATGAAACCAAAATTGAACTCTTTGGATGTCATAACACACCCCATGTTTGGAGGAGAAATGGCACTGCACATCACCCCAAAAACACTATACCAACAATGAAGTTTGGAGTTGGGAATATCATGGTGTGGAGCTGTTTTTCAGCATACGGTACTGGCATACTTTATTTAATTGAAGGAAGGATGAATGGAAAAATGTACCGAGACATTTTTGATAAAAAATCTGCTGCCATCTACCAGGATGCTGAAGATCACACAAGGGTGGACATTTCAGCAAGACAATGATCCCAAACACATAGCCAAAGACACTCTCAATTGGTTTCAGAGAAAGAAAATAAAGCTACTAGAATGGCCCAGCCATTCACCTGACTTGAATCCAATTGAAAATCTATGGAAAGAACTAAAGATCGGAGTTCATAGAAGAGGCCCATGGAACCTTCAAGATTTGAAGACTGTGTGGAAAAATGGGCCAAAATCACACCTTAGCATGCATGTGACTAGTGTCTCCATACAGGAGGGGTCTTGAAACTGTCATTACCAACAAAGGCTTTTGTACGAAGTATTAAATACATTTCAGTAAGCGTGTTCAATACTTTTTCCCTGTGTCATTCACATTATTACACATAACTTAATTTATGGATATCTATGGGTTGTTGTTCTTTTGCATGTGTGGATTGCATGGGTTGTTAATGACATTTTGTGAAAATTTCATTACAATAGAACCATTACAAATATATTTACTGAGAAAAATGTTGGTGTTCAATACTTATTTTACCCGCTGTGTATATATACTGTATATATACTGTGTGTGTATATGTATATATATCTATATCTATATATCCAAGGCACATGGTTCGGCACTCTCAAAAATAAAGTTACGTAGCTGGTTGCCTGCACACGATACTGCATGCTACATGAGTGTCCTGATGAAAATGCTGTGATGAAAATCATTGAACGTTGACCACATTCAGCCTTGACTACAGTGATTTTTTCACCAGTGCGGAGTGTCGCACGTTTGGGGATATATATATATATATATATATATATATATATGTATAATTTATTTTTCCTATAATGCAATGAATATTTACAGAATGTTTCAGGTATCAGTATTATCCAAGCCTGTACAGCTCTCATATAGCATTTTTCTTTGGGTTTCTCTCTGCAAATACTGTTATTGTGGGCCTCCCCTGGGGCTCTTTAATAATTATTTCCCCTGGGATCTTTTTATTATTTTCCCTTGGGCAGAGTGAGAGAAAATTATTTACATTTGATTTGCTGTTTAGATTTGACACCAGGCCACCAATGACTGACAACTCCTCATTTTACCATTAGTCAAGGATAGCTTAGTCTGTAGCCAGCAGGAACATGTCTCAAGCCCTTATATATCCAGGGAGCTTGAGACCTAAAAAATGGGATACAATGGGTTAAATAGAAACGCGAGTGCTTGTCTTCCCAATAAAGGGCATTCAAGGTAATGAAGCTGCTTCTGTGTAAATAATAAGACAATCTGAGAAGTCAGCTATCAGTAGGAAATCAATCTCAGTCAGAGAGACCTGTGCCAATTTAAACAACTGGTGTTGAGAAGCTGATGGTATTCTTAGTGTTTGGTTCCAAACCTCTGTGGCAGTGATTTCATTTTGTTATGGTTTTTAATTACATAGCATCCCCTTTGATTTCCCTGCATGCAGTGTTTACAAGCTGTTCTTCCCCCATTGAATAAATGGCTTATCACGCACAGGGAGGTCTGTGCTATTCCCACAGAGTATGTAATGTTCTGTGCCGAGACATCCCATTTTTTTTAATTTGTTTCAGTAAGGTAAATTGCTATTTTATGTGTCTACAGATTCAATCTGTGTACCAGGGTTTGATCCAAGCCTAAGTATGATGACTGGCATAACTCCAATCAATCCAATGATGGCTGGAATGGGCCTATTACCACCTCCACCACTGCCTATTGTGAAAGAAATCATCCACTGTAAAAGCTGCACCCTCTTTCCTCCTAATCCCAGTAAGTACCAACCCAAACCTCCAGCGTAAACGTGATAGCCATATACGATATAATGTAAATTGTGTCTACAAGTGTTGGGAAAGTCATAAAACAGCAGGACATAGTCTTAACTTCCAGTGGATCACATTGTGATTTTGTGAATGCTTTCCATTTTTTTCTGCTGGCAAACAATAATACTGTGCACAGTAAAAATAATATCTGTTTACAATAACATAACACAGCAGGACCCCCTGACACCCTGGCATAATGGGCTCCAATGGTGTTGCCTCTTATCCACATGCTTTTGGAAACCAGAAAGGACCAGTGTTGAAATGCAGGCTTGGAGACAAAGGCCATAAAATTATTTGTGCATGAAATGCATTTTGAACTGTGAAAACCTGCCACCCTATATAGCTTTTCTAGAAATCCAGGCCTGATCAAGATAACATTTTCTTTGTAGGCTCCTTTGATGTTATGGCCTCGGGCAAAGATCATTTTCACACTTTCTAATTCCGCCCAAGCGAACTCATATAGAGATCAGATGCTAGAAAGGCCTGGTCTTACAGAAATGGATCCTGCATGCCAGTGCCACTTCTGTTTGTACAACGCTAAATGCCCACATTTATACAGCTATGATGCGTATATTGTGTATGTCTCTACTGTGTTGAGTCCTCGCCTACAGTACTTCAACACACATTTTCTTTTGAAACCTTTCCAGCTCCTGCTTTAGCTGTTGTGTTTTGTTTTCGTTTGTTTTAATCAACCTTGATGTCTGTTATTTTTCTTAATTCTAGCACAGTAGTTACACAATTACATTTAATATCTAAATTGAGAGTATGAATGTCCTATAGATAAACAGAAAAGCATTCCTTAATGCCTCTTATGTTATTTTATTATTTGTTATATACACTTTGACAGCTTTTATATATAAATGCATTATTTATAAAATGTGAGTGCAATGAATCCTGCCCTAAGAGCCTAGAATCTATTTTTTCCCTTGGGCAGAGTGAGATAAAATTATTTCACTCCTTCATTGTCTCTGTACTCTTCTCGCACCGGCTACATGATATGCAGTCCTGCCAGCTGACTCCATCCGTCACAGTCTGACTGATCCAAGATGGTCTTTCTTCAGACTGAGCTCCATGGCTCCAGTTTAATATTCATTGATGCAGTCTTTGCTTTTCTCAGGGTGATTTAGGCCCCACTCAAATGCATCAAGTTTAAGTATTCATGAAATAGTGTAACCCTTTTATTCCCTATTGCAAATGATAAGAAATGCCTTCCTAGAAATGTATAAAGGGAACTGTATATTGTATATAAAGGCAAAACATTACTTGCAAGGTGCAGCATAGTCTATTGAATAGGATCAATTTAAGGTGAGTCAGGTGAAACCACTATGTGGCCTAACATTGGGTAACAGTAAAACTGGTTAGACTGTTTATCTGGTTGATGGTCAGGCACTGGTTTATGCAGCTTTCATCTGCTGTAGCCTCTATGATCTTTTTTTCCGTGCAGTTTTCTAGCATTACATTACAAACCGTGTGTGGAGGAACACTAAAGACTGGAGTTGTGTATAGACAGTCGGACTAATGTAATTCATTCTATTTTTTATATTAATACTTTCTTTACCATTTTAATTTGTCTATTGCATGGGAATATTACTTTATTTACCATTTTAATTTGTCTATTGCATGGGAATATACACCTGTACTTGCAGTTTTCAGATATCTAATATCTTGACCTTAACACAGCCTAAAGCTAAAAGTCTGGTTGTAATATGAAAGTATTTGCACATGTGCCACTCTGGAAGCATCGGCTAGTAAACTGTGTCCCTCAGTTCCTGTCTTGTACGTGGCCTGACTTGATGCTAAAACTTAGTTTAATATTCAATATTCTCTGCATAGCGCTGCGTAAAATGGTGACTCTTTATTAATAAACAATGATGAAAATGAGAGAAACACAGTAATACCACTACTACTATGTCTAGTAATAGTAGTATTCCCAAGGAAAAAATAGCTTTTAACAGAGCTGATGGCACTAGCTTATCTACTTTATTTGTAAAGTACCTGCCTACTTAGCAGCCCTGGTAAGTGGTGGAAGAGACCATTTCTGAATAGCTTCTAGCTCTACAAGTGCCAGCTTACAAGAAGTGTCAGAAGCTGTCTGTGCAGGCTGGCACTTGCAGTGCCACAAGTGTTTGTGCTATATTCCCATTTTTGTCCCTGCTACCCAACAGCCAGGGCACATGGAGCCTTGGGCTACTCTGTATTCATAAGGACTTCTAGTCCTGGTGTTGAGTAGTATTGGGGTTGTGTAAAATGTGGGGGACTTCCTTTTTTTCTACTGATTTATTTAATTATTGTTGCATGGTTTGAACTTGAACTATTACGCCCATATAAGCCACAGCTGTTTTATTTTCATAAAAAGTTAGTTTGCCAACTACCGCTTAACACATAATCGTTTTGGATACCTCTTATCTATAAAAATCTGGATGCTGGTGTCATGATATGTAGTTTGTAGTCTGGTAACACTCGATAATACAAACCACACAGCAAAGTGCCTGAAAACCTGCGGTGTGAACAAGTTTAGTAACTTTCCCCCAGAATCTTGTATACTGCAGTCTGGCCGTACAGATTTTTTCTAAGCTGGATTGTTTGAATTGGACCTTCTCAGAGAGGTTTCAAGTCCTTTCTCATCAGATGAGTCTTGAGACTGGGCAATATCTGACATTTATTTTTTGTTCTCATATCATACTGTATGTATATTATTTTTGTACATGATGTAGAAATTAGAATGGTTCAGTAAACATTGTGTGATATTGTTCAGCATCCAGTAGTATCTACTGTAGAATACTTAGCAAAAGCATTCCTCTTTCTATACAGCCTTGTCACCCACAAAACTGCTGTTACTGGTTTGTATCTGCGGTAGAAAAATATTTGGTTTCACAAGTTCATGTTTAACAGCATCCGTGCATCATTTTTATGTTTCTTCTGTAAAAGAATCCAGATATTTAGTGTCTGTATGGCTTTCATAATCTGAGACTAGAAAGGCTTATGGATACTGTCGTTTATTTTATCAATTTTTTTAACTGCAAAATGAATGAAAAACAAACCGATATTAGTACCCTGAAGACCCCACATGGGTGTAAAAAGTTTTTATTCTGACACTAATAAATACTTAAGATGTTTCAAATGATCCCTGGACTTGACAGCAAAATTCAGTTATATAAGTAAACTACAAATATATTGTAATGCACTAAATGTAATATAAAGAATGGTGTATGCTTTTAGCATCACAGCCAAGTAAGCACACGCCTGCTGTTAGGTAGTACTTTCCTCTCCTCTGCCATTCTGTTGTTTTATCTAGAACAAGACAGCAGCGATAACCAGCAGAGTTTTTCATCATAATGTCAGAGCTTTGTGTTTTCTGCTGTTCTCCTTTTTTTTTTCCTTTTGATGTCTTTCAGTGTAGTTGAACTGGAATAAAATTACACCAGTTTCTGTGCGTCTATGTAGCGAATATTTACAGATGACATGATAAATGTTCCTCCCCAACAAAAGTCTGTGTAGCAATTGCTGCATTGTAAAAAGTTCTCCGTATCATGGAAGGAAATGACGGAAGCCATTCTGCTTAGGCAAAGTTGAATTCCTTCACTACATTATATTCACCAAGCAATATAATGAATGAATGAATTAAAGGAGGAGTTTGTATTCTATGATTTGTCTGCCTGAAATGAGTGTCCTTGACCTTTTGTTGTTGTTACCACATGACCAGTACTATTGTTTATTCTCATTGTATTTTTATAGAAATCAGTATTCATCTTATAGTTTAATTAAAAAAGACTGACTCCAGTAATTTGAGCCCCAGGTTGTTGCTGTTATCATATGAAGTAGCACTGTATGACACATACGATAACATGAAGGTAACGTTGCCTCTGCCCCAATGAGCTTGCAATCTAAAAGAATGGGGAACAATTGATACATAATGTACTGATATAACAATTGTAGCTGGAGCTGTGGATAGAGTTTATGGATATTATCATCCACTGAACAGCACCATTGTCAGCCACTAATATTAAAGCAGCCATTAGTTACATCTGTGGGGCTACCAGTGATGTGGTACAGTTGTAAATAGGAGAGATGGTGGAAGATGAAGACATGAAAGATGAATTTGTCAACCATCAACTTCTTTGTTTCAACTGGCCCTCCTTTCTCTTCTGCTAACTTGAAAAGGTTGTCACTCTTGCGCTACTTCTGTGTAGCTCTATGCCCGGTATTCTTCTTTGGCATCCTGCTCACGGCTGGACAGGGCACTTGTTCCCCATTTGTGCATAAATTGTGTCAGAAGCTCCTGTCATCAAGAGGACTGCGGAGGTCACTGGAGGAGCAACAGGGATGGTTTCAGTAATGACCGTTGAACTCTCTGGGTCCAGTAACTTAATGGTATTACATTAAGTTTTACAGTAGTTTTTAAGAACAAACCTGTCCTTGTTGTATTGACACGTCTTGGTACCACCTGGTGATTTCTCAATGCCTATACAAAATGTTAACAATTTTTATATTTGTGATAATGCGGGTAGTAGGGCATCTAAACTGCAGCCGTCTCTAACTTGCCTACATGCCATGTTGAAAAAGGTTAAAATTAAAAAAAATATATCTCTGACTTAACTTTCACATTGCCAATTGTTAGGCTGAGGGATTAGAGCCATCGCCATCTTTACTCTGTTCCATTCCCTTTATTTTTCTCCTCTTAATGTGGAATGATATGTTCCAGTGCGTATATGGGAAGGTTTCTGGACTGAACACCCTGAATATATATAATGGGAGGTGCTACCTGATGAGACTAATTGTAGGCACAAAAACAGACAGAAGCTGCCAGCGCCCTGGCAGCTTCTGTCTGTCCTATATATGTATATATGTTATGCAGGACTCTGTTCTATATCGTAAAGTACAAATATATTTGTTTTTTGTATTTTATTACATAAGATTTGTTGTTAAAAAATTTATAAATTTAAGTAAGACAAATACTTCTTGTGTATATAAATACAGTATAATTGACCATTAAAGTGTGTTAATTACATGTTTTCTTGAAAAATGTTTGATAACAGAACAATTACTTGAATTCAACTGCAGAACACATGCAGTGTCTCCATCAAGGTTTGGATAGTTTTATAGCTATATTTGCAGATGTTCTTTTACATAAGGGAACTTGCATTTGAAGTATACTGGTCCTGTCGTCATTTGTAATATGAAAAATTCTTAATATTTAATATTCTGATTTTTTTTCCCCCATTTACTATAGACTTGCCTCCACCTTCTACAAGAGAGCGGCCTCCAGGCTGTAAAACTGTATTTGTTGGAGGATTACCCGAAAATGCCACAGAGGAGATTATTCAAGAGGTCTTCGAGCAATGCGGAGATATTACAGCAATTCGCAAAAGCAAGAAGAATTTCTGTCACATTCGATTTTCAGAAGAGTTCATGGTTGATAAAGCCATTTACCTATCTGGTACAGTACATTCTAATTCCAGCAATGCTCCATTTACTGTCATTTATATTTCCCTCATACATTCCATTTGTCCTTTTAATGACCTTGGCTTATTTTACTTATGCCTCAAACACTGTTATCTTTTACTTAAGTTCATATTTAAACTTTGGTTTAGTCAACTTTTAATTTAAAGTTCCAGTTAACTCTGTTCTTAGTGCATTATGTATATTTCTCTGTAGTAATACCCATTATACTTTACAGAGCCCTGAATTTACTGGTCAGTCCCACGTTTCTATACTTTAACACTTGTCTGATATAGTCATGCACATACTGTATGCCAGTACTTTGTCCTACACAAGCATATGTTATGGTAAACAGATTTACTCATCTGACCAAATAGGCCCTATCACACTGCATTCACAATCTAATAGTCTAAATAATCCATGGTGTAAAATGTTATACATTGTCTCTGGAATATTAACTGTAATCTGTAGAGTACATCCATCACAAGAGAAGTCCTTTTTAGTTCAGGTTATGAAAATCAGAGCAGGACTTTTCTTTAGGGCTTTAGAACCTGAAACAGAAAGTCCATTTCTAACTTATTCCTTTTTATGTGAGGAAAGCAGCAAGTGGCAATAAGATGGGACATGTATGGTGTTAGATGATTGTGGTTTGGGCAGGTTAGGTGACATATTGTTCAGCAATAATCATCTATGTTGATCATGATAACAGCAACGCTTATTCCCATCTGACATAAAAAATGAAAATGAGAGGACTGCCCAAAGCAATAGCGGACAGGGGATTGAAATGCTTGGAAGGCTTTTGGGGCACCACAGTCTTCACTCCTCCACTGTACACTTCATCAGCTCTTACCCTACCGCAGTGTCTGATGGAGGAGAGGTCAGGGCCTACACTGCACAACTCATGCCATTTACTGTATGTGTGATGTGAGCTGTCAGTGCAAAGCACCAGTAAACCAGAGCAGTGGAAGTGAGAGCAGCTCTACATGGACCCCTCCCACAGTTGCGGTGATAAAGACTTCTCAACTACCGTACAGCAGGTAGCAATGGAGCTGATGTGAAGATTATGGGAGTGTAGTGATTGAGGGTGGAACAGTGATGTATGTGATAAGGGGAGAGTGGCGAGTGCATATGTGGCAGTGAGAGAGGATGCTGGTGGGCAGAGTTGGGGCATATGTGATAAGGGATAGGAGTACATATGTGACAAAATGAGTGTGTGAAGTAGGGGACACTGATGTATGTACAGTCCAGTATTTCCACAAATCCAGGCATTTCTGTTACTTACAGTATTTAGCACTATGCTGTTATAGGTACAGATACTATCCATGTATATAAGCAACCTTATTAAATAATATCTTCTATATAGTAGAGTATAATGATCACAAAAAATAATAAAATCTTCTTATTATGTTTTCATATTCACAATATACTCTTGGTGGAACAAAAAACTGAGAAGTGTTTCCCACTAAGGGGCTTATTTACTAAGTTTTTTAGCCCTGTGTTTTGCAATTAAAAGCATTGCCGTTTTAAACTAGGGACTTTTTAACACACCAGGAAGAGGCAGCTTATTGCAAGCTGGCTCTTAGTATTTAAACCCCCAAGAGTGCTACCCGAGCTTGCCTTTGTTTTTATTGTGTATTTATTGATAAATCTTGTAGGACTCATTATTCTGGGCACACCTGCTATGCTAGAGTGTGTGGTCAGCTGCTGCGTTGTACCATATGGGTTTTTGAATTTTGTATAATCGTGATGACCTGTAAGAAACAGCATTATTATACAATTTTAACTTCCGGTTTTCATACACAGCTTGGTTTTGTTTTGTTTCCCATTTCTTCTTTTTTAATGAATAGCTGGTCATGGTCCAGCAAGTGGCACCGAAATGCAGAATTCCTATAATATATAGTGTGATTGATATATTTCTACCTTGTTTAACACTTTTGTTTGAATCATGACCTTGTCTTCATATTTTTTTGGTGTAATTTAGTTACAACTTCTGACCATGTTTAACAAAATAATAAAGTGCCTGGCAGGCACACACTTCAATAATTAAAGAAAAAGATTAGGCAGATGTATGAGTCACCAAATATATGGGTCACAAAAACTTCCTCTATGCTTGCATGGTTGTTTTTAGTTATTTTATTATGTAAAAGTAACTTTTAAACCTGGATAACGGTCAGTGCTATATTGTTATATTATAAGTCAAAAATATTTATTAAAAAAATATATTGAGGAAAATTAAAACTGAACACAGGTATTCATACAGTATGTCTGACAAAGAAATGTTCCACTCTGATTGTTGTGCTCCACAAATTTAATACATGAAAGTAATCTAGTGAATTCTAAATTAGCACCTTACACTTCAAAATAAATGTGTTAAGTTAGAGCCAAAATTGTTAATTAACATGCCGTTAGAGCAAAGATGATATTTGTATTGCATGCTGTGAAAGCAAAGCTTGAGGCAAAATGTTATGTTCGCACACATGGCAAAGCAAAAAAAATGTATACATGACATTCATGGTTTTGTAAAAAAAGATCTACTTTATGCAGTGAGAGTGTCTTATTTTTAGCACCTTGGGCCAGCCGCTGTTATATTCAGGGGCTGCGCTGTGCTGTCTATGGCCAGAGGCAATGTACAGCCAGAAGTACAGTGCAGGCGCGAAGCCCTGTCCCCTCTTTGTACCTCTCTCTTTTCCCCTGGGTCGGCCATCGCCAGTGTCAGTCTGTCAGCCTTAGTATCGGAATAGCCAGCCGGACTCCTGCACCCAGTCCTTTCTTCTGTCCCTGCCTACCCTTCCTGTCCCTAGCTCCCCTCCCCCTCTAATACCCAGTGGCACCCAGTCCTTTCTCCTGTCCCTAGCTCCCCCCTAATACCCAGTGGCACTCAGCTCCTGCTCCTGTCCCTAACTCCCGTCCACATCTAATACCCGGCCCCTTCTACTGTCCCTGCCTACTCCTCTTGTCCTCAGCTCCCCTCTATCTCCTCCTGTATGCGGCTTCCCTCGACATCTAATACCCGGCACCCAGCCCCTTCTCCTGTCTCTTCCTACTCCTCTTGTCTCCAGCTCTCCTCCACCACCTCTTGTATGTGGCTCCCCAACCACTCTAATAAATGGTGGCACCCAGCCCCTTCTCTTATCCCTAGTTACCCTCCACAGCCTCCTGTATGTGGCTCCCCTCCACATCTA
This sequence comes from Taudactylus pleione, assembly GCA_031769625.1. Lineage (NCBI taxonomy): Eukaryota > Metazoa > Chordata > Amphibia > Anura > Myobatrachidae > Taudactylus > Taudactylus pleione. The sequence goes on along the minus strand of JAUIMM010000005.1, from coordinate 14,650,096 downwards.
TTACCCGGCATCTAGCCCCTTCCCCTGTCCCTGCCTACCCCTCCTACCCCTCCTGTGCCTAGCTCTCCTCTAACTCCTCCTGTGACTCCCTTCCCCCTCTAATTCCCAGTGGCCCCCAGCCCCTTCTCCTGTCCCTGCCTACCCCTCCACCTCCTCCTATATGTGGCTCCCCTCCCCATCTAATACCAGCTGGCACCCAGCCTCTTCTCCTGTCTCTGCTTACCCCTCCTGTCCCTAGCTCCCCTCCACCTATAATCTCAGACTCTCCAAATCCTCCTATCAGCGGCTCCCCATTTCCTACTCCTGTTACTGGCTCCCCACCTCCTACCTTTATTCCTGGCTCCCCACCACCTAGTCCTGTTCTCTGTTCCCCACCTCCTACTCCTGCCCCAGCTCCACCTTCCATAAATCGAGAAGACTATCTATATATATATATATATATTTATATATATATATATATATATATATATATATACCATATTTGTGAGGCCTATGTCATACTGTTGTGTACTGCACTGTGCCGTATTTAGGCAACAGTTTCCTGCAGCTTACCTAAGCATAAGACAGGACCAGTATATTGCTCCCTGTTAGTAATTATACATGCTCGTGGTTGCTTTGTATTCAGTACCATATTGTGCGTCATTTACCCGGCAGACCTGTCTGACGAGGGCAATGACCACATTCCTGTACCCATGTCGCAATCTTGCAGTTTATGTACTGCAGTTTTCAGTGAGGAGGATGTGGTTTGGGATGGGTTATGTGTGAGGTCTTGTAACCCGCCAGGTGCCCCGATATCAGTACAGAAGCCACCTTGGGTGACTTTTTTTGCATATGCTGGCCTCTATTATGGGATTACCACAGAGTGGACCTCCACCATGGGTGGGTGTTTTCTCTAACTCAGTACAGAGTCTGGCAGCAACCTCTACTGCTCTTCAGACCATGTTGCAGAGTGAGAAGCCCGTTTGACCAGCTAAGCGTCCTGTGTTGTCCTCTCAATCCACACAGCTATCAGAGTCTGAGATGTCTTCTGATGTCTTCAAATAGCTGTGATTGAGGTTATCTTGCCTGACAGAGTGATCTCTATTTTCCAGTTTCTCTGGTGTGTTTTGGTGAATTTGAAACTGTAAACTCTAGACTTATTATATCTGGCGATTTCTATTGAAACATTGCGGAAACACAAATGCTTTAAAATGGCGGATTTCTGGTGATCTGTTAGCTCTATTACATAAGGCAACTTGACGGCAGCCAATTTAGCATAATTGAAGGCCTGAATTACAAATCTTAAAATGGCCAGATGATCTATTTAGCCTGGCTAATTCTAATCTTTACTAGGACAGTTCCGCTATGAAGCATTAGTATGGAAGGTAATGCTTACTTGCTGAGATTTTACCTCCTACTCCCTGAACTACTGTAACTAGCACACAACCCAATAATCCCAATTGGTGGGATGTTATATTGTGTGTCGCCAGTGTGTCCTGCTTTTCTCTCTTTGGAAAGTGTAATAATAATTATGGTCCTGATTCAGAGGTGAACACAGTTTCTTTTTGTTCGCAAATGGCCAATGTTTTATCTACTGTGCATGCGACTGAGCCGCATTGCGCACGTGCCATGATGGTTACGATGTAGTACGATTAGCAATGACCGTTTGGGGATACGGCGACAAAAACACAGGCCTGTTGTGACCATTTCTGAGGTGTTTCACAGCCAGTGACTGTGTCTTCGTATGTAGTGTTACTGGCCCTGGGAGCTTAGTTGCTCAGAGGTCCAATGGCACAACCAATGTTTGTCAGATGCTGCGTCTTTGTACGCAAGTGGCGGATCTGAGAACCCGGCAGTGGAAGTCTCTCTAAAAATGACGGTGGCTGCGACATTTTCATAACTTCTCAGATTCACTGTGTAAGAAGACGCAGCACTGACACCCTTTGCGCCTCCTGTGAATCAGGCCCTGTGTGTTTGCAGTCTTACACCATACGAGGTATTGCTCAGTGAGAACGATAAACAATTGTTTGAAAAAACTGCATCCGAAAAATGATTACATAGTTTTCATTGGTTTCTCTTGATGTCTATATATGGAATATGGAAAATTATCATTAATAAACACATTATCAAATTATTACATAGAAATCCTCATTTGATTCTGAACCAGAATTGTATATTTGCCCCGGAGAAGGCAGAGAAGCAATTAATAGACCTATCATCAAGATTGACTGTTTTTGTAAGTGTTAGTGGGCTTGTTTGTGTTATCAAGTCATGTCCAGTCTCATCTGATCCACTTATCAAGTCTAAGCATACTGTACTACCCTCTTATGGCCGGTACACACTAGTCAGCATGACGTCCGATCCGGCCAGATCGGACGCATATCGGCAACATCGTCCGGTGTGTACAAGCAATGTCACTGGCGATGCGTGCTCCCACGCATCGTCATGATTGTCGCTCCCGACATCGGCAAGTGTATGACATCGGCAAGTGTATGCGCACACTTGCCGATACCTGGACCCCCACTTTTCTCGTCACTAACGAGATTGTGCTGGGTACACATCGTTAAATGTGTAACCAGCATTAGTCCTGCCAGCTGCCATCACACTGTCATTAGAATGCCCAGAGGCTTGCCAACTGAATGAGCACACAATTTTTTAAAAAGTTTGTGTCAAATATATGTGTGTATTACATGTATATCTATTTCATTTATAAGATTGCACAGTGCAGATACAAATTTGTTTTGTCCTTTCCTCCTTCGGTCATGTTCTCGCAGAATGCCTTTAAACCCAGTGGGACCTTACATCTGTTTGTTTAGATGCAAAATGAAAAGGATAGATTTGAAAGTAAATTTGAATATTTATTTATGCTGTATTACTAACAGTGTAAAATAGGCTTTGATTGCCTTGCAGTAGCATTTTGTCAGCACACCATTTATTATTTCACTCCAATAAAATCTAAGTATTGCAGAAAGGTCATTTGCCACAATAACTAAGAGCAGAACTGAGAATTGTACAGACACTGTGTCAGCCTTATGTACTATGGGTCTGCACAACATAATAAAAATGTAGCAGCAGTTCTCATTTTAAAAACTCTGGAAGCAATTATAAAGGCCAGGGACTTTGGGGAGCCAGGGAAAAGCTATATCCATCTGCACCTATATAATAGATCCCACAGATGGACTGTTGTATATTGTATTCAGATTGGGATTTGCACAAGTCTCCACATATATATACTCTCTTAAGTTAAGCACATTGACAACAAACCCAGACAAAGATTCTTTCTTGAGATGTTTATCTGTGTTTTAACCATTATGTTTTTCTTTGAAAAGTGATATATTAAGTAAGGTTGATGTGACACATAAGTTGTAACTTGCAGCTGCTGTCCATAAATAAAAACACATTTAAACTGAAGACCTACATGAAGGGCATTTGATTAATAAAAGTTTCCAATAGATAAGTGTTTGCAGATTTATTGTGAACGAATAGAAGTACAACTGGCATATTTTCAGGAGTTATCTGACATTAGGGAATCTAAGGGGCTGCTCTGCTCCACACCAAGCAATGGTCCCAGGATCCATCTGGTATTAATGTCCCAAACTTGGCATTTTTAGACTTATGGTGCATACACACGGTCAGACTTGCTAGATGAACGATTTGACCAACGATTTCATGAACAATGAACGATTTCTGACAGTATTAAAATGAATAACTTCATCCAAATCAGTCTGCAAACACAGTCGATGTCCGATATCGTTATCTGACATGCAGGAACGCGCATTGTTGGTCGATGCATTCCCTACATGTCAAAGATATGAACGGTTGAACGATTTTTACAATCGTTGTCGTTCATATCTGATAAGAAATCTGACCGTGTTTATGCACCATTAGAGCACTCTCCTGGCTTTAAGGTGGTGTGTATAATGGTGTGTTGGAGGGGCCAGTAAATGGCATTTGTACATTGTTTCACAAATAAAAGGTTAAATAAAATGATGTGCACATTATCAATCCATTCCTGTATCTTTTCTGGTAGAAACACTTTACCCCTTTACTAATCATCCAACTCTTCTGTAGTCTAGGAGTCCCATAGTTACAAAGTGATGTTAATGTTAACTGTGGCTAAATATAAACTACAAATGCACATTTATTCACATGTATAGCTGTTTATTAACATGTAAATTGAATTTGTAATTTTAATTGTGGAATCTACTATTTGAAGGTTATCGAATGAGGTTAGGATCCAGTACAGATAAAAAGGACTCTGGTCGTCTGCATGTAGATTTCGCCCAAGCAAGAGATGATTTTTATGAATGGGAATGCAAGCAAAGAATGTTTGCAAGGGAAGAACGCCATCGCCGCATGCTAGAAGTTGACAAGCTACGTCCTCTGTCCCCACCAGCAATCATGCATTATTCTGAACATGAAGCCACGGTACTCGCCGAGAAGCTCAAAGGTAAGGATTCATTTGTATATTAATTCCACAAATACCTGATAAGTGTGGTGTGTAGTACACATATTAAAGTAGGTTGTTATAGTTGTATTTTTTTGTTCTTCATATCATCTGCTAGTAAGTCTATTAATGTTTGAAAGTTCCTAACTGTACTACATTTAAGCGTGCAGAATGTACTCTAACCCATAATGATCAATCAGATTCTGTCATTGTTGTAGTACAGTTTGTAAAAGAAAAGCATGATTGGCTGCTAGGAATTACAGCACCTTTTCTGCACACTCACATGCACCAGTTTTCAGTAATGCCCCCTATTTAAGTTACTGCATATTATTTTGGAAAATATAATGTTCTCCTGGCACCAGACTTGTCTGATATTATAAATGGAGGGAGTGAACATGAGCAGATGGATAAACGAGCGACCAGTTTGCAGACCTGCAAATTTTCCTGGGCATTTGCTGTTCTTTGGGGTAATGCAGTTCTCTTTCTGGTGCAGTAAATAGGTGAGAAAGTAATGAAAATTGTCTGTGAGGGAGGTTTGCTGCAATGTACAGGTTGTCTGCTGTATATTATATGCACGTCAATGGAGGATTTTCCTAAATACAATAATTGTATAACTTTGCTTTTCTAAACAGCGTTCTTATTGAATATAATATTTTCCATTTAAGTAATGCCTTTGTCATACCTCCCAACCATCATGGTTTTAATAGCACAGTCCCAATTACCGTTGCGTTCAGAGGCTTACCACTGCTGCATGTGTTTTGTGTGCAGAAATGCCAAACACGCCCCATGCCCCGATTGGGTTCTGTATGCAGAAATGCCAAACACGCCCCATGCCCCGATTGGGTTCGTAATTTGTTTTTGGGATTTGTGGCAACATTAAACCAGCGTAAAAAAACAGAATGTGAAATTGGCGAATTTGAAAATTTGAAGAATAACTTAAGTATCAGAGTTTTTAAGAATGAAATGATGTTTCAGCCAATTACAGTTTCATTACACTTTTTTGCTTTTTCTTTATGCATGCCTACTTACAATGAAAGGTGTTCGACATGGGATGTAGTGAATTGACCGGCGGACGCCAGTCTAAATCTCGACTGGACCTGCCCAACAAGGGACTTAAGATAGGCCTCGAAATGCCGACACCTATCTTAATCCCGACGCCGGAGGACCGACCCCGCCATCTCGATTGTCTGCTGACGGGTAAGTATAACACTTAGCCCGGCGATGGGGGGGTTAGGTTTAGTGACTCCCGGGGGGACTTAGGGTTAGGCACCCCCTTGGGGAAAGTTACGGTTAGGCTAGGGGAAGGGGGGGGTTAGGGGTAGGCACTAGGGCGGGAGGTTAAGGCTAGGCAGCCCCCCAGGAGGGTTAGGGTGCGGGGAGGGGGGGTTAGGTTTAGGCACCCCTGGGGGGAGGTTAGGGTTAGGCACTAGGAGGGGAGGTTAGGGTTAGGCACACCCTAAAGGATGGCTAGGGGGGGGGGGAGAGGGGAGGGTTAGGGTACTTACCAACGCCCGTCGGGATCTCTCAGTGTCGGGCTTTGAACCGGCGGCTGTTGAGCCACCGGTATTTCAATCCCATTCAGTCTGACACTCCTGTTAGGTTTCTGCTGGCATACTTTCTTGGCTGGCTTGCTTGCCGTCATACTTGCTGGTATACTTGCTTGCTGGCTTAGTTGCTGGTATACTTGCTTGTTGGTATACTTGCTTGCTGGCTTACTTGCTGGCATGCTTGTTTGTTGTTTTACGAAACCTGTAACGGTAGGAGGTTTTGTTTCTACAGTTTTATGCTGCATTTTTTCACACAACAGTTTTAAGACTACCAAAATTTGGTGAGATAATGGGGGAATTTTATCAAACCTTCTAAAGAGGAGGTGCTACCTATAGCAACCTATAAGATTTTAGCTATCATTTAGTACATTCTATAAAATGATAGCTAGAATCTTGGTTACTATGAACAACACCTCCATTTGTCTTCATTAGAAGGTTTGAGAATTCTCCCCTTAGATTGTATAAAACCTGACCCTTCAATTGTGAGGCTCTACCTTTAAGTCATGAAGACAACACTTTCTGAAAGCCAAAGTTTAGACTATTCCACCTTAATTGGGACTAGCTGTAATTAATTTTATGCGTTTAATAATACTACCTCCTCTGTATAGGAATCGATATGTAATACCGACAGATGGGATCCAGGTGGTCAGAATCCCGACGCCTGGATCCCGACAGAGTTAACATACCAACACTTGGTGGTCGGTATGCTAACCCTCTCCCTACCCTAACCCCCCCCCAGTGCCTAAACCTAACCTCCCCCTTCCCGCACCCTAACCTAGACTTCCCCCCTTAGTGCCTAACCCTCCACCTAGTGCCTAAACCTAACCCTCCCACCCCGCTACTCACCTTCGGCATCCCGGCAGTCAGGATGCCCCCCGAGACTGTGACCGGCGTCCATATTCTGGCGCCGGTAACGTAAGCGTCGGCATCCAGACCGCTGGGATGCTGGACGCATACCTCTGTATATCTCTATCTCTTCTACATTGTGTCATTGAAGCTAATGTATATGTTTATAAAGTAAGATATGGCCTTTTGTATTTATTTTTAGCTTATTTAATACTTTGTGTGACACTAGAGGCCTAGCCTGGTGCAATATTGTAGATATAACTAATTTCCCAGGTGCACATTTTACCCAGCTATCTGGTAGGGAAGTTCCCATTTGGTAGCAATGAATTCTTTAATCCAGAGGTTCCCAAACTCAGTCCTCAAGGCATCCTTATAGTCCAGGTTTTAAGGATAACCATGCTTGGGCACAGGTGACTCAATTAATATCTCAGTCTTTTGATTTAACAATATGTGCTAAACCATGGATATCTTTAAAACCTGGACCGTTGGGGTGCCTTGAGGACTGAGATTGGGAACTGGATTAATGAATTCACTACTAGTAAACTTCTGTTTAAATCAATACTTTGTTACTGATATTTGCTCTAATTCTGTGACGAGATAAAAGCTTCAAATGTGTCCACATACACTTATTCCCAAATCAGGCCATAAAGCCCGGCTTATCACGCTACGGACTTTGCTACTTTTCCGCACCAAAACAGTGATCCTAAGCACCTAGTACACTATGAGCAAACAACAACATAAAATTGAGGAAAAAGTCGCAAAACTGAAGAAAAAGTAAGAAGTATGGGATATGTGCCATACTGTTTAGGGCAAAAGGGATTGGTGTATGAGGACACATCTGTATGTTCTTCGAGGTACAGCAATGGTAGAAGTTGTGAGTGATTACGATATTTAAGGAACCCCACTAGCTAGCACATATCTCTAATATTTAATATCCACATTTATATTTGCCCATTTCTAATTTTTATTACTGTTTTAAAGAACTTGGAATTAGATGGGTAGATTGTCAGCACAAGGACATATTTTATAATGAGAAGATTGTCTGGAATGTGCACAGTAGAGATGTGCATGGACCAGCGTGTTTTGGCTCTAAAGCAGCGTACACACGGTCAGATTTGTCAGACTTGTCAGATTTGTCAGATGAACGACTGAACGATTAAACGATTTGAACGATTTGGACGATTTGACCAAAGTTTTGAACGATTTGAACGATTGAACGATTTTTGACTGCATTAAAAAGAATGGAATCGTCCAAGTCTGACTGCAAACCCATCAGATGTCAGATATCGTTATCTGACAAACGGGAACGCGCATCGTTGATCGTCCATCGTTCAGGCATGTCAGATATGAACGATTTTCCATCAGATATGAACGACTGAACGATTTTTAAATCGTTATCGTCCATATCTGAAGAAAAAATCTGATCGTGTGTATGCACCATTATTCATCGTCGTGTTTTGGTTTTGCCAAAACCACCCTCATGTGTTTTTTTATAAAAACTGCTAAAATTATATAATTTGGGCCTATTTTTGTCCCTATATTAGTATTAACTTTAAATAACATTAATTTCCAGTCAATTTGGACCACCTCACAGCTCACAATTGTTAACCAATATTGGCCAAAGGCTGGCTAGCTAAACTAAGCAACAGAGCAGCAGCACATCTACCTGTATGAAACATTGCAACACAGCAGTGGCATTTATTATGGCAGCTTAATAAACTACAACCCCATAGAAAGAATGTTTTCATTAATGAAGAACTACAGATGTGTCCACATACTGTACATCTAGCCTCCTTGCGCGTTAAACAGGCCTTCCAATTGCACCGTGGCGTGACTCTGTAGCATTGAGCATCTTTTTGTGCGACTTTTTACATTCAAATGAGTCTTATTTGCACAGCGGTGCGAATAGAACGCACAAGCAGCTTCTGCTGATTTAAAACGTAGCATTTGGCAGGCATATACACCAGCAGTTGCACACAGAATATAGGCTCTTTTTTCTGAAACCTTCTCACTCTAAGAGACATATTTACTAAAGTGCGGGTTTTTAGAAGTGGAGATGTTGCCCATAGCAACTGATCAAATTCTAGCTATTATATTATAGAAGGTGCTAGATAAATGATAAGTAGAATCTGATTGGTTGCTATGGGCAACATCTCAGAAGATGCCTGCCTGTGTTTGGCCCCAGCTTCCACAATAGGCATTCTAGTGCATGAAACATCAGTAGCAGGACCACCAGCCTTTCCTTGCCACTGCATGTGGTGTATGGAATGTTGGCAATTTTACATTTTACAGCTGTAAATTTGCCCTTTCTTATTATACGTGATGTTTTCTTTAACATTGTGAATATTGTTTATTTTTAAACTTTATTTCCCCTGGACCACCTATAGTAGATGTTGAAATACTATCATGACTGCTGGCAGCATCCTCCAGCAATAGCACTGTGTTGCTGCTCCTGCTGTTCTATGAACTGATCCATATCGTCTCACAATGCTCCTAGTATAAACTGGGTGGCATTCCAATGCTGTTATCATTTTTAACACACAAGTTTTCAGTAAACATTTTTTAACAGAGCCTGAAGGCCCTGTACACACAAACTGCCTCACAGCACTCCTATTATAAGGGTGGCACCCTAATAGTAATGATGTCTATTTTTTTGTTTTATAAAGCCCCAGTAGGCTTTTTAAGTAACACAGTCCTGCAGCCCACACCTATGGCATTTTTGTGCCTCACAGTCCTGCAGCAGCACACAGTGCTCTAGTACAGTGCCCCTTTAACACAGTGCTCCTAATCTTTTTTAGAAAAAAAAGTGCCCTAGTAGACTTTTATAGTAACAAACAAACAGCACAGTGCTGCAGTCCACTCCTGTGGCGTTTTTGTGCCTCGCAGAGTGCTGCAGCCAGCCCACAGTACACAGTGCCCCTGCCAAACAGTGCTCCTAAACTTTTTTTAAATTCGTATACATAGTGCCCCTATACCCACACACTCTCCTTCCAGTCTCCAGTGTGAAATGGCACCCGATCACGAGGGAGCGACTTTAATATGCAATCCTAAATATGCAAGATCTGATACCAGGAAGATTACATTTTGCCTAATTTTGAGATCCAAACAGGGCAGGAAGATCCAAATCCCTGGCTTGGTTAAACACAAAGCCTCTAAGTTTGGGTGTGTCCGCACATCTCTAGCGCACAGTGATGGTGAGGTATAAATATACACACACAATTATTTCCTTTCTGCAGTCGCAGGGGGTAGAATGAAGTTGGGGGATAGGAGTTGACTTCTCTGAGGATCATTTTGCTAGTCCCAGTCCAACAGTGAAGTCTATCCCAACCTTCCAAATCAGCCGTATGTAAGGTGATTATTCATGTGTTTGTTCTTTAAATTCCCTTACCTTGCAATTTGTAATAAATCCTATTGTATTTTGAAGGAATTTGTGCCAGTTCTGTATATTAAATTCCACTGTTCTAAGTTGCTCTAAACTAATTCTTGGCCTGCTTGCTTGTATATCATATCCTTCTAAATACTGAGAGGGGGAAATATTAAGTGATTAGCTAGTTGATACAGAGTTGTGCCATTCTGTAATTAATGGACAAACCTGTAGTGGCAGTTACAAAGTAATACCCAGTGGTGTATTACAATCAGTGAAATTAACAAAATATGAATTTAGTTGGGTAATTAATAATAATAATAATAATAATAATAATGAGCAATCAGAGTGGCATGGTTCCCTGACACTCTTTATACCTACCAGATATTTATGTAAAATGTTGTACAGTCTCATAATTGATTACTTTGTGGTCTTCAGAATGTAGAATACAGGACCGCAGGTTTAGTTGATTTTCAGGTGAAGAATCGATCTGTTTTTATTCTCTTCCAGATGACAACAAATTCTCAGAGGCTATCAGTGTTCTTGTAACTTGGATAGAGAGAGGAGAGGTGAATCGAAGATCTGCAAATCAGTTCTACTCCATGGTACAGTCCGCAAACAGTCATATTCGGCGCCTGATGAATGAGAAGGCGACACATGAAGAGACGTTGGAACAGGCCAAGGAGGTTTACAAAATAGAATCCCTGGGGATTCTCAGTCAATGTAAGTACCTATTTTGTGCCTTTTTATAACTGCCCAGAGAGCAATATGGACAACTGTGTAAATGAATGCCTTATTCATTGCAAAGACAGTCAGAACTGGTCCCCTATATGATCAGCAGTAGAGATGAGAACATAACAGTGGTATTCTGCATACATTAAATTCCAAAAGTGGGACCGGCAGTTTCACAGAGGTGCGATCATCCAGTGATCCATGCTTCAAATTCCTCTTTTACTTTCCCATTCTGCATGCAGCAGCATACCTCTTCCCAGCGCTCTCTGTGTAATAGGCAGTGGTGCAGAATAAATTGATCAGATAAATCATCAACATCCTATTTCATCACTTTTTTAAAATATAAAATAGCTTTTCTTCTTCTTCTTGCTCCTATTAAAACTGATTAATAACTGATTGTCTGTGTCATTAGAAATAAACCCTAAGTGCAAGAATTGTTTTAATTATATTTCAGAAGTATAAATATAACAGACAAAGTACTGTATCATAATAAGTTCCAGCCAACTATAAGCAGGGTTGCCGACATTCTGGCTGCCCCCTCCGGGAGGGGGCAGCCAGTTAGGCAAAGCAAGAGAACGTGGCTGGCATTGGAAGCGGAGCAGGGGGTGTGGCCACATGATTGCTTAATTTTGGCCACATCCTTGCTACACAATGCCAAGACTACCGGCATTGTGAAGCAGGGGGCGGGGTCAGAATGATGCGATTCAGCGTGAATCCCGTCATGGGTCACCCCTGCTGTTGGGGATTGTCTCATAACTGCGAGGGGGGTGGGGGCAGAGGGGTCGGTGGTCGCCAGAGGCTTGCCTGCCATTCCGGGGGTGCCACCCGATTTTCGTGAGGCTCCCGGCCGAATCGGGAGGGTAGGCAAATTCAAATTTAAACAGCTCTAACTGCAAAGAACAAAGCATGTACATTTTACATTCTCTCAGTAGGTGGAAATAGAGAGGCATAGCATTACATCACAAATTGTTTTATTGGTTATGGAGCTTGTCTTCTAAATACACAATGTCCTATTGGTGGCTCCTGCCCATAACTGGAATGTCTTTGTCTGTTCAGAACTGACGCACATTGAAATATCCACTCAGGGCCTGATTCAGACCCACTCGCGAGCGCATAGGGCTCGCAAGCGGGTCGAAGTTCGGCCAGCGCACACACGCGGCGTGCGCAAGCCCCGTAGCGAGTGAGAACCACTTGCTCCGGGGCTCGCTACAAAACGGGGCAGCTGTCGATGTTGATTGACAGCTCGCCCCGTTTTGTAGACAGGGCGAGGGGGTGGCTGGACAAACGGAGACATTCCCAAAGGAACGCCTGCCGTTTGTGGGCAGCCCTACTGACATCATTCGTGATGTCAGTAGTGAACCTCCTGCTCTATTAGAGCAGGAAGCTCACTCGGGCTTGCAGGAACCGAGACCCTACCACAAGGGTCTCGTCGCAAGCCCGATGGTCGCGATAATCACGACCATCGCCAGGCCACTCGCAAAAGCTGTAGGGGTGGTCACCCACAGCTATGCGAGCGGCCTGGAGGCGAATTTTTAAAACTAAAAATCTGCACTGATTCAGAGCGAGCACTCACAAATAGCGATCGCCTCTGAATCAGGCCCTTAATCCATCCGTCATAGATAAGTCTCTTCATATAGAAGAATATATGCAGACCCTCCAACATGACCCGTTCCATTAGGTACAAAGTGCTCTGCTCCTGGACTTCCTGCCTAATGTATGATTGCAGACACCTGTGGTGAAACACATTTCTCATCAATTACCTAGCTCAACACAGGTGACTGCAATCATACATTAGGTGGGAAGTCCAGGGACAGCGCATTTTGTACCTAATGGAACGGGTCATGTTGGAGGGTAGGTATATGGAAGCCATTTTAAGTCACATAATATTATTTGCTACTTATATAAAAGATATATAAGTGAAATGTCCATACTGTTCTGCCTTTTCTGCTTCTCTTACATAAAGGGAGTCAGATGTTTTGTTCTGCTAGGGCAAACCAACCTACATTTTCATTGCGTGGAGCAGAGGTTCCCAAACACGGTTCTCAAGGCTCTCCAACAGTTCAGGTTGAGCTATCCATACAGGTGGCTTAATTAGTACAGTACATTACTCAATTTGATTTAACCACCTGTGCTCAACCATGGATATCTCTAAAACCTGATCTGCTGGGGAGCCTTGAGGTCTGCATTTGGGAACCTCTGATTTAGAGCAATCATTCGACTGTGCAATATCTGCCCAAACTGACCAAATATAATTAAACAAATACCAGTTACATTTATCCATATCCATTTATATGAATCAAGTTAACTTTAATCTGAAGGGTAAAACAACACTAGCCGTGTATGAACTCATCTTCATGTGGCTTATTTTTATTAGTATGTGTATTTTATTTTTTTATGGGCTGTCTAACAAAAAGGTAAAGATCTTACAAACTAAATTCACATGGCCTTGAACGTCCTAATAGCAGTGTTTTAATTTCCCAGCTGACGTTAGATCAATATAATAATGCTGTGAATGCAATTTCTGGAGCAAGCTTTTAGATGTTCTGATTTTACATTAATAAGACTAAAAAGCCTCTGACTGGTGGTGTAAAGTAGTTTGAGGGCTCTATTGATTTTTAAGTCCCTGTTTGAAGTATAAGATAAATATCACATTGCAATATATCTGTAAAAAAGCGCTTGAACATAATGGCAAATTAGATATCTATGTGTCAGCTTGTAGCTGTGCATAATGTTAGGTCTCGCTCTTTAGCAAGTTGGTTTGAACTTTTTGCTTTGGTTTTTCAATGCAGTTTCTTGTGGACTCGATTATTCATGTATTTGTTTTAAAGCTGATTCTTACATTTAGTACTATTACATTAGCAAACAGGGCATTACAATTTATAGTCAGGAGAGAGAAAATATTTTTAAGGATAAAATATGAAGTTATGCAGCCAATGTAAGTATATTTGTATTTTTAGCTGCTGTGCTAATCATTAATGCTTGGCATTTGTGTTGTACACAGCATTTATGTTTGTTGTTCTGCTGGTCTTCATACACTGATGCTGAAATAAATAGGGGTTGATTCAATTAAAAGTGAGGTATGTGCAATCCTGTTAATGTGCTTTTTGACACAGTAATATCGCTGGCAACATACATCACTCCTGCATCACCCGTACATTGTGCATTTTACCTCGCATCCCCACAAGGATGGACAGAAAAATGTTATGTCACATTGCTTCCAATTGTATTTATCCCATAATATATTATAATGAAAATCGGTGCATCCAGAAAAGAGAGCCTGTTTGTAGCACCTCTTCATCCACCAATACAATTAGATAGGAACACATTTATCACACACAGCTAGCACTGTGGCAAAGTTCTGGTGTTTGGGACTCTCACCATTGATGATTTGCTTTTACACTCGTCACTTCTCCTGACTTCAGACATGATGTGGTAGATATAAAGCATGAGATCCCCCCTTTTATGTAGATAAGTCCATTCTAGTATAGTAAATGCGGGGAGGCTCTGACCTGTTTTACAAGTAAGCCCATTCTGCCAGTGTTCTATCCATTATCATTTTACAATTCTGAGCCTTTGATGTGTATTACACAATTCAGAGCTCACCTGAAGTTATACATTATGTAATGTAGAACAGCATTTTTTATAAAATATGGTCACAAGGTAAACATGGAGGCTTACAGCTCACACTTGTGATATAAGGTTGGTAAATATTTGTTATAAATAGTAGGTTAAAAATTAGTAAGCTGAGAAGCCACCCGTGATTATACCTGCTGTGATGGCTGATCACAGGGAATAGGATGCACCTATTCAAGTAGTGAATGGAAAAGGAGGAGGAGGAAATATGACCGCCAAATTAAACAGAGAGATAATAATTAGTAGAGTAAGGATCTTGGACATTTACTTCAATGTATTACAATATAAGCACATAAAAAAGGGGAAGAAAAAAAATTAAACCTACATAAAAACCATAAGATACAAATGGTTAGTTATAAACCTGTACAATATATATATACTAGCTGGAGTACCCGGCGTTGCCCGGGATTTTAAGAATGTTTGTTTACACATCATCCTCCAATCAACCTCTCCATAGGCAGGCCTCACAAAAAGTGTGACAAACTTGTTCCAATACCAGGATGACAATCTACAGCGACTCCCTGTTTTCTGCGCAGAAAAACTTTGGGAAAAGCATTCCATGCGTAATATTTTGGCAGCTCACAGTACAGCAGGGTCCTTGCAAAGTCATCATTTTGATACAGTTGGAAGAAAGAAGTAAATGTTGTTGCGTAATTTGGTATAGTCAGAGAGCTGAGAATGCTGGCAAAGCCTGCTAAAGCGTTCTTCGGTAATAAACCTTAAGATCATGACAAAACATGACAACACAAAACCCTTGCTCCAAGGCCCTACCTATATGTCGTGAGGCCCCACAATGAGCGTCCAGCAAAAATTGTGGTTTTAAATTAATTAAAAATTAACAGTAATTCATTTTGATTTAAAAATGTTTTAGTTGCCTCCACCGTGTTTTAATACGCTCTTATGTAAAATCTCACGATCTTCGCTTGTAAACTGTGGATTTGTATAGAAAGACAGAAGTACAGAAGGACAAATTTTCGCTTTGATATAGTAGAGAAGATAGAAAAGAAAAAATAGTAGATACGCTAAATCCTTTTGTAATTCCGTACCTGACCTGTAGGGGGCGAATGCTATGCAAAAATTGTGGTTTTTCATTAATTAAAAATTAACTAATTAATTTCAATTAAAAAAATTTTTAGTTGCCTCTGTCGTGTTTTAATATGCTCCTATGTAATATTTCACGATCGTGGCTTGTAAAATGTGGATTTGTATTGAAAGATAGAAGGACAAATTTTCGCTTTTATAAGAGAAGAGAATGGGGTATATGGCATCTTCATCTTATTTATTGGAGGAGTTCTCTAACTAGATCATTTTCAAATTAGTCCCTTCTTAAGGTATTAAATATACTGGCTAACAGTGCCATATTATTCCTCCTCCATTCTACCTAAGCCTATATCAATATATATGATCAGTCTTTTTGTTAAAATTTAGTTTCAGTTACCGCTAGGGTTTTGTGACTGGTTTTTGTATGTTGTACTTGATCAGAGGTTAATTTCTCACATGACAAGCTTTATTTATTGTATAATCTTTCTACCGGAGACATGCGTTGTATGACACGTCTGAACAAACCTGCTTATAGTCCATCAAAAACAAAGAGCGAATGTAAATGGATGCAAATAAGTAATAAGTGCACATAGTTACGGCAAACAACAAGTCACAGCATACTGTAATAATAAATATATTTGTTGACAATATCAAAGTGTCAGTCTACATATATTCCCGAGGAACACTCATAAGCACAATGCAGCTGGATGGGGTATTCAAATACACAGTCCACAAGTGACTTTTACAAATCCATGATCTCCTAATAAGCAAATATTTCAAAACCGTTCTACAGAATTTTTTACTGTTCTTTATCAAGACGCTTATGCACAATTCCTCCATCAGGGGTGGTCAGTGTGGCCCTTCAGGAGGCCATTCATTCCCTGCTGTAGGCAGGGGTAATTATACCGGTTTCTGTGTTACAACAAGGAAGGGGTTATTCCAATATATTTTTGGTTGAGAAACTGAATGGGTCTCCTCGTCCTATCCTAAATCTAAAAACCCTCAACAGGTTTATCCATGTACCCAAGTTCCGTATGGAAACTCTCCGGTCAATTATTTTGTCATTGGACGCTGGGGATTTTATGGTTTCCCTGGAAATTCAGGATGCGTATCTGCATGTTCCTATTACACCATCCCACCAACAATTTATATGGTTTGCTGTCCTACAGCAACATTACCAATTCCAGGCACTGCCCTTTGGCCTATCAACAGCCCCTCGGGTATTTACCAAGATAATGGCAGTCATGACAGCCTATCTTAGGCATCAGGGAGTCAGAATACTACCATATCTGGACGACCTTCTGATATTGGCACAAACTCCAGTTGTTTTACAACACCATCTTCAGCTGACCGTAGCCTGCCTACAGTAGCATGGCTGGATCATCATTTGGAAGAAATCCTCTATTTCTCCAACACAGAAGATGGTACATCTGGTAGCACTTCTGGACTCTCAGGCACAAAGGGTCTTTCAAGATTGCGGCCCTATCATTGAATGTATGCAAACTGCTACGCAATCAAAGGGTATCCATCCTGTCAGCAAAGCAGGTCCTGGAAACAATGGTATCCACCTTAGACATGGTGGGATATGTTCAGTTTCATTCCAGGCCTCTGTAAAAATTGATCCTCTCCTGGTGGAACAGACAGTATCATCTAATAAAGTCTCAGCAGAGCCTTATCACTCCATAGGTTCGTCTCTCCCTCCTGTGGTGGCTAAAAGGATCATCTTGACAAAGGGCGCCCATTCTGGATTCCATATTGTGGATGGGAAGCAGTGACGAGTCATCACACCTTTCAGGGTAGATGGATAAATCGGGAAAGTCATCTGCCAATAAATATTCTGGAACTGCGAGCAGTATACAAAGCACTGATCATGACACAGGACCTGCTCCAGGGCAGGCCGGTCCAGATCTAGTCCGACAACACGACTACAGTGGCCTATCTCAATCATCAAGGAGGCACACAAAGTCATGCAGCAATAAAGGAAGTGACAAAGGTTCTGATTTGGGCAGAACGTCATCTTCCGGCAATCTCGGCAATATACATACCGGGAGTCCTCAATTGGGAAGCAGACTTCCTAAGTCGTCGGAACATACACGCTGGAGAGTGGTTTCAGCTCTTGGTGAACAAATGGGGTCTATCAGACATAGATCTCATGGCATCATGTCACAACCACAAGGTCCCCAGGTACGTGTCCAGGTCCAGAGACCCATAAGCAGCATTTGTGGACGCACTGGCAGTAAGATGGGACTTCAAGCTGATGTATCTATTTCCTGCAATTTCCCTCCTCCTAAGAGTCCTCCGGAAATTCAAGCAGGAAGGCGGAACAATAACACTAGTGGCTCCGGCTTGGCCCAGACGTTATTGGTTCACCGATATATAGAATCTATCCATAGACGGTCCATATCCTCTTTCTCTATGGCAGGATCTGTTAATGCAAGGTCCCTGTCGGCATCCAGATTTACCTTGTCTGGCTTTGACGGCAGACAAGGTAAATCTGGATGCCGGCAAGGACCAGATGCTCCAGCACACTGCAGCAATATCAACAAAAATACTTGAATCCTACATGATAATAGAAATTCAGAGGTATTAGTAGCATGCATTTGCAAATATATAATTAAGCGCCGGGCCAACGTCAAGGCTCCTCTATATGTCCCTAACATTAAGGGATTCACGTTCGAGGCACCCCAAAATAATCCAGCCAAGGACCATCCCCAGGGCATCACACGAAAAAGGGAAAAAAGGTGATAGTGAAGTGTAAAGTATAGATATGTAAAGATAATCAATAAGTGTTAATATAATGAGAGAGAATTAAAATTACATAAATAATGGACAAACAAATAGAAAAGTGATGAAAAAGTGTCTATGTGAATTAAGTGGTGATGCCCTGAAAAAGGCCCAGCCCGAGTAACTCCGGGGGCCCCACACCCAAACGCTCACCCCAAAATAATTATTGCTACCTAATAGTAGCACCCACTCTGGGTCATATAATTACAAATGAATGTACTGCATAATAACAACACATGTATAAGCCGAGAGGTGACTCACCTAGGGTTACCCCAGAAACCTCCAAATGGCACTATATGGGCCAGCACATCCTCCCAATGCTGGCTCCCTTCATGCATCTCAGAACTGCAAATAAAAAGTATGGTGGTCGCTCACATCAGCTTAATGATATAGCACTTATGATATATTTTCTCTGCCCCCCAACTGTAGACTCTGAGTAGATGGTAAAGGTGACTTGTATCTAGAATAACCAAAATACAGAATACAGCCATTGAGCTGCAGTACGTCATTCCATCATCCAGTACTCTAGGGAACAAATAAAACATTTGTATGACTCGTAACAGTAGTTGCAATAAAAACATTACTTTGGATATTTTCAAATGTCCATATACTATTTTGTTCCTCTTCACATCTGGTTTTGACATTTTGTTAATAAACATCTTCTAACATAATTTTATTACCATCTTTTTTCTGTAAATGTTACTTGGAATTTCCAACAGGATTCTGTTTTTCCTCTTGAACGATAAAGCACTATAAAAAGACAGGAGGTCTTAGGAAAACTGGGGGCCTAGGTTTTCTTTTTAGCTGTTTTTTGTGTGTGTTTTAAATTTTACTCTGCATTACAGGGTACAGTGTTTTACAGACTGCATGTGGCGGGTGTACCATGACACCAACACCAACCTATATAATTTTGTAAGAACATGTGACTACGCATTTCATATAAGGACTGATCCTACTTCCATACCACACTTATCACAGGAGGAGTCCTCACCATCACCACTGATAACTGTATTTCTTTTATGGCCATATTGAACTTTGGAGACCAGTCTGAGCTGACTAGGAAGCCTGTATTTAGAATATTATGCATCTATTCCTAAAAGTATTCAGTACTTTGTCAACTCTCTCTCAGATTACAATTAATTTAATTTTAAATCTGAATATGTAAAGTACAGTAGCACCTACACAAGCAGTATTACACAGTACATATATTTATACAGTGCCAGAACAAAGCATGAATTGTCTCTAATGCAGCTTTGATGTTGCCCCTTTGCCCATATAGCCATAATTGTTTAGTATGAAATAGGGTAAGTGGATGTATGTGCTTATAAACTACTGCTACTTTCAGCCTGTGGCCCCAATGAAATGACACTTACTGTACAGTGTATAGTACCACACCTGCCCTTATTATATTACCTAGCGTAGTGATCAGACTTTTGACTGAAGAAATAGTTCCAAAACTATGCTATGTGCTGGCTAAGCAAAATCTTGTGTTTGTTGTACAAGGTAACCTGATTAAAAAGCAGGAAAATGATGGCATGCAGAAATGAGCTAAAACCATCAATCTCATAGTTTAGGATTTGCATGTCAGAATTGTTTGTATCTCAATAAGTCTTGCCTGTGCTGAAAACAAAAAAAAAGTAGTTATTTTGATTCTCACCCTGAAGGCAAAGTGTTCTTTCTGAGTTTTATTCTGGATGCAAAGTATTTACCGTGTTAAAATATAGGGTCACAGGCAAGTAGATAGCTTGGTGATATGTTGTAATAATGTATAGGTGTTGTGATGACTTGGGATAATTAGTTTGGTAGAGTCAGTGGTGCAGTGTTAAGTGCGTGAATCAGGGTCCACACATAGTGTAAATACTAATTCTAAAAGAACAGATGCGCTAGATTAGTGGGGTGAAAGAACTCATATATCCACAGCTGCTGACTCAAAAAACGGAGAAGTCTGCCTACATTCCCCAAAAATGTAATACACAGAAAAAGAAAAAATGTTTAAAGAGACTGCGCTGGCATTAGAACATATACCTTGTGTGACTAAGTCGGGATAGGGGTCCCCCTCCTGGGGTAGACGGACTCCCTCTTTACACACACCGCAGCTGGAGAAACAGGACACAATTCTGGGATTCTCGTACAAGCTGGTCGGAGCCAGTCTTTATTGTGCCAGGTACATATATAAAACAAAACATAAACCAAATCCTAACCCGTCTGGGTTCTAACTAGACAGTAAGTTCCCTCACTATGAGAACACTACACAAAATCCCCGTCCACAGCACCTTCTGATTTACAGCCAAGAGTGTCTCAGAGCAAGGTAACCTGTGGCCTGCTCTCCCAGGTATGTGACACTCAGCTACAACTGAACACAGCTTAAATCACCCAGTTCCAGGTGTAAGCCCTAATGAGCCTGCTACCAGGCTGAAAGGCCCAAAACCTGGAGTGGCCAGTGAGTGGAGCCCTCCTCCTCTCACATCCACAACCCCAGGACCCAAACCGGCTTTTCCAAAAGCCGATACACTGGTCTGTTTACAAAACAGACTTCTCCTGGGGGTTTTTAGAACACACAGGCCAAAAACATAGGACAAACGTACCTGCCATTGACCACTTTATCAGTGCTTTTATCACACTTGACAAATAGAAAAACAATACCAATGTGCTGATATAAACAATTTATCAAAATACTAATACATAGCGTTACAGGTTATATATAAAAGAAAAGTGCTTTGCTGTCAGCATAAAGCTAGAAACAAAAATAACAAATGCCTAGCCCCATTAGAGCTCCGAAAAGTTGTGGTGGATTCAGGTTTTACATTAAGTGGCCTTGGCTTTAGTTTACCAAACCCCATCTACAGTCAGGTCCATAAATATTGGGACATTGACAGAATTTTCAGATTTTGGCCTCTATTCACCACCACAATGGTTTTGAAATGAAACAAACAAGATGTGCTTTAACTGCAGACTTTCAGATTTCATTTGAGGGTACTTACATCCAAATCGGGTGAACGGTGTAGGAATTACAACGGTTTCAATATGTGCCTCCCACTTTTTAAGGCTCCAAAAGTAATGGGACTATCAACTCAAAAGCTATTTCATGGACAGGTGTGGGCTATTCCCTCGTTATTTCATTTTCAATTAAGCAGGTAAAAGGTCTGGAGTTGATTCTAGGTGTGACATTGGCATTTGGAATCAGTTGCTGTCAACTCTCAATATGAGATCCAAAGAGCTGTCACTATCAGTGAAGCAAGCCATCATTAGGCTGAAAAATCAAAACAAACCCATCAGAGAGATAGCAAAAACATTAGGTGTGGCCAAATCAACTGTTTGGAACATTCTTAAAAAGAAAGACTGCACCCGAGAGCTCAACAACACCAAAAGACCCGGAAGACCACGGAAAACAACTGTGGTGGATGACCAAAAGAATTATTTCCCTGGTGAAGAAAAACCCCTTCACAACAGTTGGCCAAATCAAGAACACTCTCCAGGAGGTAGATGTATATGTGTCAAAGTCAACAATCAAGAGAAGACTTCACAAGAGTGAATATAGAGGGTTCACCACAAGATGCAAACCTTTGGTGAGCCACAAAAACAGGAAGACCAGATTAGAGTTTGCCAAACAACATCTAAAAAAGCCATTACAGTTCTGGAACAACATCCTATGGACAGATGAGACAAAGATCAACTTGTACCAGAGTGATGGGAAGAGAAGAGTATGGAGAAGGAAAGGAACTGCTCATGATCCAAAACATACCACCTCATCATTGAAGCATGGTGATGGTAGTTTCATGGCGTGGGCATGTATGGCTGCCAGTGGAACTTGTTCCCTTGTATTTATTGATGATGTGACTGCTGACAAAAGCAGCAGAATGAATTCTGAAGTGTTTCGGCCAATATTATATGCTCATATTCAGTCAAATGCTTCAGAACTCATTGGACGGCGCTTCACAGTGCAGATGGACAATGACCCGAAGCATACTGCAAAAGCAACCAAAGAGTTTTTTAAGGCTAAAAAGTGGAATGTTATGCAATGGCCAAGTCAATCCCCTGACCTGAATCCGATTGAGCATGCATTTCACTTGATGAAGACAAAACTGAAGGGAAAATGCCCCAAGAACAAGCAGGAACTGAAGACATTTGCAGTAGAGGCCTGGCAGAGCATCACCAGGGATGAAACCCAGCGTCTGGTGATGTCTATGCGTTCCAGACTTCAGGCTGAAATTGCCTACAAAGGATTTGCAATAAAGTATTAAAAAGTGAAAGTTTAGATTTAGGATTGTTTAGTTTGTCCCATTACTTTTGGCACCTTAAAAAGTGCGAGACACATATAGAAACCGTTGTAATTCCTACACCGTTCACCTGATTTGGATATAATTACCCTCAAATTAAATCTGAAAGTCTGCAGTTAAATCACATCTTGTTTGTTTCATTTCAAAGCCATTGTGGTGGTGAATAGAGGCCAAAATATGAAAATTCTGTCAATGTCCCAATATTTATGGACCTGACTGTACATTTTACTAACCTTTAAAAGCTTTGATCTGTTGATTACATGCACAATAACCGACACAAAAATAAATCTGCACCAATACAAGCTAACTAGGTAGCGCACATCCTTCATTACATGCAGTTCTTGGGATTGTCCAGGCTGTACATTATTCACAAGGTTTTAATTACCCCAATTTATAACCTATGCGCAAAAATGCATATTTTTGGCACCTTATTCTGTCATGCCTCTATATTACACAGCTATATATTCTGGTAATTTCATATGTAACTACATGCACAGCCCTCTCAGACAGATATCATCTGTCTTTTGGTCTGGTTGTAGGAAGAGGTAGGAATGTATTGTATGTTTATGAGATGTAGAACCATTAATCATCAAATGGATGTCACCAACCAATGGACCCTTCCCTAACATTTTAGAAAATTCCCAACAACTCCTCCCTTCCATCATTGGAGAAGTCAGGGTCCTGCAAGTGCTAGAAGGTATGTGTGTAATTTTATCGGGTGCTAATGTGATGGTGATGCTAAGACAGTAGGTTGCTCCAGGGGAGTAGCGAGGGTAATTCCCGTGGAGCATGAGCTCCAGGCGCCAAAATGGACAGAGGCCGCCATCCAGGAGTCAGGAATTCATGGGGCGCTGCACAGTATTACGGCCGCCTGTTATGGATCTGAGATCCGTTTCTACATTTCATGCTCCCTCAAGCTGCCCAGATTGCCTCCCCTCCGGCCCTCCATCCTCTGTGATCATCTTCTGTCAACTCCCCTTACCTGTCAGATTGATTACATTCACTTCTCACCTCTTTAACTCTCTACCCTGTGATCGGCTCTTTGTCCCTGTCCTCTTCTTTCTTATTGGCTTCTGTCACTACCCCTCCATTCTTCTTTTCTAATTGGCTTCTGTTACTGCCCCCCTTTGCCCTTCCCCTCTCCTTTCTTATTGTCTTCTGTAACCACCCCTCTCCTCTCCTTTTCTTATTGGCTTGTCACTGGCCCTCTGTGATTGACTTTGCCCCTCACCTCTCCTTTCTTATTGGCTTCTGTCACCTCCCCTCTCTGATAATCACTTTTCTCTCCCCTTCCCCTGTTTGATCCCCTCCCTCCTTCTCTCCTCATTCGTTCATTGTGCTTCAATGGACTTAAAAGTAACACATCTGAGGTACAGTCCTAAACTTCAATTATAAATTATGAGATTTAAAGTAATGAGATATTCCCAGGCATGACCACAAAGTGTTATTTGAAAGCTCTTTTAAAAGAATATTAGGAGACCTGAAATAATAATAATGGTGGTAGACAGAACATGATTAGTAGTTCTAATCTATATAGGTGCAATGTATATTTGCTAAGTAGGAGAATGGAGCTTCCTATAGGTGTTCCCACTCCAGTGAAAGCTGCTTGGGGTCATAATTGCTGTAATAAGCTGTGCACCCTGTGGAATTTCACTTTTGCACACGTATTCTGTCAATTTACATTCAAAAGAGCAAACGTCAGATCCTAGGTGCTATACATAAATAAAACGGGGCCAAAGCAGCTACCCCTTAATGTCAGATTCTATTCCCCAAATGGGACCTCAATGCCCAGCGCGATACTGCCACTGTTTGCTGTTTTCTTTTCACTTAAGTATTCCCCCCGCGGGCCGGCCATACCCCACTGGCAGAGGGGGCTGGCGCTATGAGATGCACTTTCTCCGGGTCTTATGGTTCCATGCTACTCCTCTGCTTCCTCTTCCTGCACACTGTTGGATTGTGGTTTGATATGTATTGTAATGTTCAGTGCCTTATACAATGGGGCACTACCATTATTATACTTCTAGGGGCAATACAGTTATTTACCGGACCACTACAGTAATTAGTATACTACTAGGGAACTATTAATTATTTATCTACTGAGGCAATATTAATTTGTAATGCACACATTTGTGGCACTACAAGTGTTAGTATACATTGCCACCAGGCCACATTGGCATTTGTATTGCCACAAGAGCATTCATTTTAAATTCACAATATTACCCTTGTACCCAATGGCTAGCATTACTAGGAGGATGCACAATGCTACTCTACATTGGGTTGGTACTCTCTAGATGCAGGGTCCCCATCATTTTATTTGTGCTCACCCTCCAGATCACTGGGCCCATTTGGTTTTACTGTGTGCTTTGGGTTAAATATGCCATTGAGTTTATAGGCTTGCAAACCGTAAAACATCAGTAACGATTTTAGTTTTCAGCCTCCAAGCCAGGGAAAAATGCTCATAACAGCAGCACACCTGCCCCCGTGTTTTGTCCATTGAAATGATTAATTATCGAGAACAATAGCTATAGTTCAGCTGCATAGTTCACTTTTACTTATTAATCTAATTTTATTTATATATATATATATAAACAGGGGTTAAAGTCACTTCTATTTGGAGATGGAGCCAGTTCCGCCTCCTCTGACCCACCTTAGCCCGGCGCCACAGGGAGGCTCCATTTGCCGGACACCTGCTGAGATTTTGTTACCAGCGGGCGCCCGGTCCGCTCCCTGCAGCTGCAGCCGGAGGCTGGAGCTCACTCTGGAGGTCTGGCTCCGCTCCCCCCACGGGCACTATGGGAGAGACGTCATGACGTCTCTCCCATCGTTCAGAGGACTCTGAGCAGCCAGACGGACCGGAGGAACGCAGGAGCGGGGCTTAAGGTAAGTATTGTTTTTTTTGTGTAAGCGTCACTATAGGGGGCATGACTACTGTGGGCATTACACAGGGGGCACTACTACTACTGGGGGCATTACTACCAGGGCATTACTATCAGGGCTACTACTATAGGGGGCACCACTCCTGGGGGCACTGAATAAGGGGCACCACTCCTAGGGGCACTGCATAAGGGGCACCACTCCTGGGGTCTCTGCATAAGGGGCACCACTCCTGGGGGCACTGCATAAGGGGCACCACTCCTGGGGGCACTGCATAAGGGGCACCACTCCTGGGGGCACTGCATAAGGGGCACCACTCCTGGGGGCACTGCATAAGGGGCACTCCCACTTCTGGGGGCACTGCATAAGGGGCACTCCCACTTCTGTGGGCTCTGCATAAAGGGCACCACTACTGTGGGCACTGCATAAGCGTCACTACTGTGGGCATTGCATAAGCGTCACTACCACTACTGGGAGCACTGCATAAGCGTCACTACTACTACTGGGAGCACTGCATAAGCGTCACTACTACTACTACTGGGAGCACTGCATAAGGGGCACTATCAATGTGGGCACTGCATAAGGGGCACTTCCACTACTGGGGGCACTGCATTAGGGGCACCACTACTGAGGGCACTGCATAAGGGGCACTACTACTACTGGGAGCACTGCATTAGGTGCACCACTATTGGTGGTACTGAATAAGGGGCACTATCACTGTGGGCACTGCATAAGGGGCACTTCCACTACTGGGGGCACTGCATAAGGGGCACCACCACTACTGGGGCCACTGTATAAGGGGCACCACTACTGGGGGCACTGCATCAGGGGCACCACTGCAATGGGCATTGCATTTGCGTAAGGGACACTACTGCTGTGGGCATTGTATAATGGGCACTACTACTGTGGGCATTGTGTAAAAGGGGCACTGCTGTGTGTCATACACGAATAAGGGACACTACTATGTGGTGTAATGTGAATCAGGTGAATCAAGATTGTGCTACTGTGTGGTTAATTTGAATTGGGAATACTATTGTGTGACCACACCACTTTCTTTTGATACCACACCCTTTTTACGGCGCGCTGTCCCTTTTTTATAAAAACCGCCGAGGGGGAGGATGAGTTCTACCACTTCTCTAGGATCACTTTAAGCACTCTAGGATCACTTTAAGCACTGTATATAACACTAATTGTATTTAGGTTTAATGGTCCTTTATGTAGGAAGTTGGCGGTCGGGTGGCAGGTAGCTCAGGGAGACTCGTACACTTTTCCAGTTGGCCAGGAGCGGCACACAATTTTTGGTAGCCTCCCGGATGATCCAGGAGAGTAGGCAAGTATTGGTGCTTTTGCATTGCTCAGGCATATATTTTTTTCTTATACTGTACATGAAACGGGGAGTTGTTTTTTTTTATATATATATTAGAGGAGTATCTGAAGTTTTATTCATGCCTAATATCAAATGAATATTTTGCAAAGAAAACTAATTTTTATAAGCATAGGTGAAAATGTATGGGATGAGTTCCTGTAGTAAGGAAGCAGGTGCGTATGCTGCAGGTGCCAACATATCATACAGTACACTTACAACTGTACAGTGTTTAGTGAATGCAAACTGCGCCTGTGTTTTAAGGTGCAATTACGACCAACTCTGCACCAGTTCCATTGTGTATACCTAAAACTCTGATGTGTGCAGTAAAGTGAAATGAGGCAGGTACAAAATCTGCATAGTTCATTCAGAGTCCTTCAGAAATGCTAAATCAAAATTCATTAGGTTTCTTCCAGTAAGGAAATTGCTAATGATCTATTCAGTTAAGCACTTAAACGTTAAAAACATATTGGAAAGTTTAAATACCATTAACATTCAGATGAATGGCTGTACATGTGCCTGTGTTAACGAGAAATCTGTTATGTGTACCAAGGCTTTTACCGTCTGCCTTACGCAGCTGTTCTTGTCCTACAGCCCTAGAGAGAATTAGCATACGTGACTGCTATCATGTAGGTCATTATTCAGCTGTGCTAGCCCAGGAAAGACGTATGTTTCCAACGTTTACAGCCAGATAGATCTGTAAAATTTCCTTAAAACAATAGAGTTTTTTTACAAAATCAGAGGTAGTCACATCATGGCAACAGAGCTTTCTCTGTAGCCTTAAGGGCCTGATTCAGATTTGAGAATAGAGTAATGGTGCGTACACACGGTACGATATTTATGAACGATTACAATATCGTCCAACGATATATCGTTCATTTTTATGCAGCGCTTGACCAGCGATGCGTGTTCCCGCATGATATCTATGGTCGTCCGTACATGCAGGCCAACTTGGACGATTTCATCACGATTTACAGAGATGTGGCAGGATGACTTCACTGAAGGATATCTATCATATATATCTTTCATTGTGTACACCCAATATCGTTTCTCCTGCACTGCAGAACGGTTCAAGGGAAATCGTTCAGCGATCTCGTTGGTTGGGCATATCGTACCGTGTGCACCAAGCTTAAGAAAGATCATGCAACTGTGCATTTTGGTAAAACCTATTTTGTGCTGCTGGTGGGGCAGATGTAAAATGTGCAGAGAGATATAGATTTGGGAGGGGAGTGTCCAAACTGACATCTAAATTGCAGTGTAAAAATAAAACTGTCCAGCATTTGTGGGCTACATGCAGAAGCAGCCAGAATTTACCCTGCATGCAAAAAAATATCTGTTTGCATTCCTTGCATTGCAACATGGTTTGCTAAGGTACACAGTTACTTGCTCTATCCTACTCTATTCCCAAATCTGAATCAGGCCCTACATCACAACATGCCAGATATTCTTGAAGTTGTAGTACCAAAACAGCCATAGACTGACATAATTAATATTATTATTATTATCGTTTATTTATATGGTGCCACAAGTGTTCCACAGAGCCTTACAAAGTACATTACCAAAAAAGTGACTTACATTACAATACAATGCAGGACAAGGACATGGATAATATACATTGCTACTTTGGTGACCATAACATCCAAATAAGCAACAGAGCATAAGCAGCCAAGTGTTCGGTGCCCTAGTGGGGAGTAAGAAGTAGAGGAAAATAAAGTAAGGAGAAGCACAAGAGGGTAGAGGGCCCTGCTCGCAAGAGCTTACATTCTAAAGGACTAGTTTCATAAGAGCTGGCGAATCATTTGTTGCTTAAGTCAGGTCTAAATTAATTGTTTTATGTCCTTATGAATGTTGCAGGTAAAGGCAACTGTTAATTATTATAGACTTTATAATAGGCACCAATTGCCCTTTTCTTTTCTATCTTGTACCGAGCACATCTTTAGGATTGAGACATATGAAAAGTATGTATAATGCTGTTTGAAAAATAAATATATGGAGTTGTTGGACATCACAGGCATAAATATGGATGTTTATGATCTAAAATAGACCATCATGAAGTGGTTCATGCAAAGCACAGATTGGTAGTGCCCATGTGTACACTATAACAGCTGAGTTCTGTTTACAAAGGGCAAATATATTGATTTATAGCCTGAACAATAATGATTATATGAATGTCCCTACACTGATTAATGAATTAGACTTTCTTCTATGGCTAAACACTGCTTAAAACAGTGGTTCCCAAACATGAGTGCCATGGCACCTTAGGGGTGCCTCGGGTTGGTGGTCCAGTAGCAAATACAATGATTTTTAGAGTCGTTGTGATAGGCAAAACTAGTGCTAATGACGGTCAATTAAAAACTATGTGGACAAAAAGAAGCACAGCTCTGTCAACCACCACATAACTGAACCTAAGGGTGACATATAAGCACAATATACTTAATTTAATTTTTACTGAATTCCTTAATAAGAAACTTTTGGCCCAGGGGAGCCGTGGAAAAAAATCTGATACTCTAGGGCGCCATGATTCAAAATAGTTTGGGAACCACTGGCTTAGAAGGTTCTAATGTGACGTGTTTAAGTGTATGTAAAGTATTGGACGCTTGAGGGAAACAGTTCCAACAATAAGACCATGTAAGTACAAAAGGCACATGACTGGGTATCTATGGATGATGTCTTGGGCTTGATCCATAGGACTCTCATGTGCCGTTGTTTTGTTTCTCTGGAATGACCACAACATAAATTGCTTGTCTTGTTTGACTTCTTTGTTCACTAAAGTTGAGCAGATTGTGGCCGTTTTCAACGCTTCCACCAGACAAAAAGCATGGGACCATTTCTCGAAAGCTCAGCGCAAGAATATT
Source organism: Taudactylus pleione (assembly GCA_031769625.1). Taxonomy (NCBI): domain Eukaryota; kingdom Metazoa; phylum Chordata; class Amphibia; order Anura; family Myobatrachidae; genus Taudactylus; species Taudactylus pleione. Next base: position 14,620,354 of record JAUIMM010000005.1, on the reverse strand, counting down.
GACATTTGGCGGAAACATTGTGAGGTGGGTGTTTCCTATTCTATCCATCGCTTTCATCGTTGACAAAGTGACTGTTTCAGGGTGAATGTCGGTGTGTTTTACTCAGTAAGAAATAAAGGTGGGTTTAAGGCATTTAAGATGCTCTGCACATTACCATGACATGAGATGTTTATTCTCTGTTGGAGGTTGAAGACACACTACCATCAGGGAGCAAAGCAGGTTTGTGAGACCATCATAAAGCCTTTCACTGACTGCATGCGTTTGAATGATTAGTTATTACTCCATATAATTATGAAGGCACTGTCCTGTACCGGCACAAACATATGCAGATTATTAAAGGTGCAATCTTATCCTTGTTTTCTGCCAAATTACAGGTTTAAATTGTTAGAAAAATGTCAACATATATGGAGGCTCTTGAGTTCCCACTTTTACAGCTCAAGTTGGTCAGGATTTATTTTCATAAAATCTAAAATTAACAGTATTTTTCTACATGATTTGCCATAGTCTATATCCATATTTGTATGAAGCCCATGTCCAATTCAGCCATGTAATATTACACAGATGAGCTCAGATTTGGTCTACTGTTACACGCACTACCCTACGGTTGCATGGGGCAGCAAACAGGGTCAAACCAGGTGTTTGTTATTGGCTTTGCGCTATGTCTGGACATTGCAAGGTAGAGACTCTAAGAAAGCAACTATCTTGGTTTCTGAGAGTTCTCTCCTTGCAATGACCATTTGTATTGTTTATAACTTTCTCTCCGCCTCCTAGTTAAGAATAATAAATTACTGCGATGAGAATACCTTTGTCGGGATATAGAAAACATACACATATAATAAACAATTATTTATTCAATTAGTATAATATGCTAAATGCACAAAAAAAATATATAAAATCTCCATGCAGAACAACATTGGCATTATTTCAGATGTTAATTAATTGTTAAACAGCGATTAAAGTCGACATATATATATATATATATATATATATATATATATATATATATATATATAAGATTATATGATAAATATTTTTATTTGTATATTGTTAAAACAGAGCTGATCAGGCTCTTATTTAAAACAAAAATAAAATAATAAGATAAAATATATCTCAATAAAAGGTCACAGAAGTCCAGCTGTTTCCTTTAATTTGGAGATAGTATCTGGTATTGTTAGTTAGCATTTATTGTGCACAAAGCTAGCACATGTGTAGTCAATACTTAATCAAGACAGTTCCTTTCATTCACTGGGTAATCAGTAAAGAACTGGTAGCAGATATTATATAATTTGAGTTTGTCCTTTCATCCTAGGAGTAATTAATCATTGTTATGTCCAATTCTGTAAACATCCACTGATTGTTCACTATACAAGCGGGCAACCACACTAGACCTTTCCCTATCTAAGCACTGAGTTATGTCACCTTATCCGCCTCGAGGGTCCCAGGTCTGTGTTATCGTAGCCAAGACTCCGATGGTGCTCTTCTGCCGGCAGCACCGCACAAACAGCGTGCATCCAGCAACACGGCTCCAGCAGCAGCGGCAGCTTGCGAGTACCGTGAGGCAGCGCCAGTCTCGGTGCTCAGCTCGTGCTTGCGGTGGATTAGAATAGGATGAAAGGCATACGGCTGGATCAGTAAAGAGTCCCACAGCGTCTTTATGATAGAGAGCAGCAGCAACGCGTTTCGGCTATCTCCGTAGTCTTTTTCAAGCTGTAAAAGTTAAGAGCTAGTTGCAGTTGTAGCCATACTATTGTTTTTTGTCCCTTCGGTAAGCTTGCACCTTTTCTATGCATGTTTTTTCTTATGTTCATGATATCACTATTTCTGTATTGTGTTTCATCTGCATATGTCTGTGAATGCTTGTCTTTACCCTTCATATTAATAATTTGGAGTGTATTCCGTTATACTCTTTACTTTTTATTATGGTCACATAGTTTCCATTTCTTGTTCAGAAAATGCTTTTTCTATGAACCCGTATTTAAACAAGTAAGTACAGTGTTTTTTATTTTATTGAAAACTTTTACGTTAATTCTCCACAGCTTTTTTTTTTTTTTTTTAATAAATTGGTTACAAATATATACCTTAGTCCAAATGTGGCAACATACTGTATTCTTTCAGTTACACAACAGCAATAGGCTTCTGGGAGAATAAAGTAGTAAATGCTTTTCTTGAATGTTCATTTCACCAAAACCAGTAGATGAAATGCCTGGCTAGTTTTACTTCTTCTCTGCTCTTTCGTACTAGGCTCTGTTTAACAAGTTCTCATCTAAAAATGATCATTTCCACAGAGTGATGCTGGCATAGAGCTCTTACTGCTGAGAGGAAGGTTAATTCTAGTTAAACCTGTAAATCAACTGATGTCTGCTCATGGTCATTGGGGAAACCATGAATTTTATACTCTTGATGCCCACATAGGGGAGCAAAGTACAATTACTTACACAAAACTCGTGACAAATATCAGGCCACAGACTTTGCGACTTAGCATCAACAAAGCACTAATCCTAAGTATCTAATATACAATTGGCTCAATCCAATTACCCATTATTTACTCGCGGGTACGAGTAAGTGCGGCTATATACACTTACGGTACCACCAGATTTGTGAGTTTTTGTATGCAGCCCCATACGGCTGCAAACATAAATCCTTGAATCTGGGACTAGATAAGGCCACGAGTGGGGTGAATTCCGATGCCATTGCCACCATTTGCACAAACGTTGCAGCAGCAACTTGCCCTAATTGTGTGCAGGGAATCTGTATGAAATACAGATGGACGGGATGCCGGCTGTCAGTGCACTGAAAGCGGCATCCCGATGGTTAAAATCCCGATGGGAATGGTAAGTAATGTTCTCATGTCCTATTTACCCCCTAACCCTCTTTTCCTGCACCCTTATACTAACCCTCCCTACCCCGCACCCTAACCCTCCCGGTAAGTACCTAAACCTAACCCTCCCCCTTAGTGCCTAACCCTAGCCCCCTTCCTGGTGGTGCCTGAACCTAACCCCCCCCCCCCTGCCTGGAGCCTAACCCTAACCTCCCGCAGCCTAACGCTAACTCCAGTTTTCCCCCTGCGGCTGATACTTACCTTTCCCCGGTGTCCTTACGATCGGGATGCCGTCTGCCGTGATCCCGACGTTGGCATCCCGAGTGATGTCGGGATTTTGGCGCCGGTGTTGTCTCGGCAGTCGGGATTCCAATACTGAGGTTCTGGCAGACGGCATCCCGCTTGTCAGGATCCTAACCGCATCCCGTGTGCGGGACGTTAGAATTGGTTTAAGCCCAATAAGCGCAAAAAGTATAGTTTTGGAGAAATAGTAGCAAAATTAAGGAAAAAGTACACATTCGGGGTAAAAAGGCAAAAGACCGGTCCTTTACGAGTAACCTGCATCATTATGCTTTATCTACGACTTCATATCAATTTCTTTGCGACACAAAAAGGTAATCCTATGTACCTAGAACTAAGAAGCAAAACTGAGGAAAGAGTGCACATTACGAATATAGTGCCATGTGGTGCAAAAATATAGGTGTATGCGGACATATCTGTACACATCTCTGTGCTGTATTATTCCACTGTGGTAAAGTAGTGCTTTATATATATATATATATATATATATATATATACACAGTATATACTCCAGTTTTAAAACACTACTGTAAATCATGTATGTTTCAGGGAACACTGTACTGCGCATGTTTACTCTCTAAGGGGTCTATTCATTATGTTAATTATCGGGGTCCGAATAGCACTGAATAGGCAATTTTACATAACTTTGAAAGCTTTCAGCTATGGGGATGATTCAGAGTTCTATGCAAACTTTACGTACAACTCCTATGTTTGGAGATCGGCGTATGTGCAGGATCTGTACTGTGCATGTGCAGACCTCCTTCTGGGAGATCGCTCGCAGTGCCCGGGCGCTGCAACCTGATTGAAAGGCTACAGCCATTTGGAGGAGCAGCGTCCCAGAAAACGGATGCGTGTTGGCCCTGTTTTCTGGCCGCGCTGTAACCAGTGGCTATGTCCATGTACGCAGCTTCACTGGCTTTAGCTTCGTGAAAACACCGGGCATCCTGAGTAACCCGCTACTCAGATGGGTGATGGTCACGCAATGTGATCTAATGCTACGTCTCCAGACGCAGCAGTGGATCACATAAGCGGCAAGAGGCTTCTATTTAGACAAGACGCCTCATGTGGCATTAGCATATTGCAAATGTGTACAGCTCTGAATCAAGCCCTATGTTTGCCACTTATATTTGGCAGATTTATACAAGTATTGTTTAATGATCTGAATTACAATAAATGCATTGAAGATGAGTCTTGTGGGATAGTTCAAATGAATTGAGAAATTACATTGTTTTCCCTGTTATACATAATTATATGTTATAGTTGATTTACCGTCATTTTGGACTTATGCTAGTCACACACAAAATGTATATATAACATTATCAATACTGTTTGCTTCTGCAGCACATTGCAAAGTAATATTTGGTTTCATATTTGCACAATATATTGAATATTATATACTTAGGAAAATGTATGCATACCAATAATTGGTTTGTTTTGAAGAAAGTGTGTTTCAGTTGACAGAAATGACATTGACAAGGACTGTAAATGTACAGAAAACCTCACATTGGTGGTGTGGATTGGTTCATATCCTTGTGGTGTCAGTTCTGCATTATGACTTCCATTATATAATCATTAGTTAGGTAATCATTAGTTCTTTTACAAATGAGTACAGCAATAGAATGGCAGTTATCATATACCGGTGGAATGATGTTTGCTATCTTCACAGCAGACCGGCTAGGCCTGGAGATGTCATTTAATAGGCCTTTGAAAGTTCATTAGAGCCTCTTCTTGCAGTGTTTGCTGAAGAACAGTGGGGATTCCTGTGGGAGCACCTTCTGCATTTTTCATGGGAATTGCTGTGACATTTGTCACATAATGAAAGCTATATGTGGAGTGTATTGTGTATTTTCCTCACGTGACTTAAAAGATGCCAAACTACAGTCCTCCCTGGAGAGCGAGGCCTTTGTCAGCAGAAAAATTAGATGTCAACAAGGTGAAAAGCTGCACGCTGCATTCCTACATTAAACCTGGCAGCATTATTAGGAGCAAATGAGATGGTATCAACTTTCTCTGTTTCTCTGTTACGAGACACTACATTATCTCTGCCCTGTTTCATTACAATGCGGACAGCTTTCCTCACACTGCACTTCATGTGTCTTATTGCATCCTTATAAACCAGTGATTTTCTGGGAAAGCTGAGAGGCCATTCATTAATGTGTGTGCCAGAACTATCTTGTGTAAAGCATATGATTTCATCCTGATCATGAAGTGCACCGTTTATCAAGAGATGTGCCATTTTGGTAGTTAGACGTAATATTTACATTGTACCTGACTGTCCAGTATGTTCTGCAAGCCGTTCCTGTTGCTATCACTAGGCACCAGGACTTTGTTGGGTTTTAAAATTGAAACTGATGTCACATGACTCCATTTACATCGGTATGATTTGAGCATGTAGTAGGAATGGGTTAATTGGAAAGAACACACCTATCTTATCACTACATGTTTCCTTAATGAAATCAAATGTTGGTTTATATGCAATTTTTACTGTGTAATTTTACCTAAATCTGTTTAAGAACCAAATATGATGGATTCAGGCAGCAGGTCCACTTTCAGTGAGGCAGCCATCTTGTGGACTGAACTCCTATAAATGAGAATGCAGGTTATTTCAGTGATGTCAGCACTAGTTTCTAGTGAATTGATAAGGTAGGCAGCAGGCTGAAACTGCAGGAACAGGTAACTTTACAGGGACTAGGACAATTGAAATATGATGATTTGTGGCTGCCTGCATTACTTTGTACATTTTTATTGTGTTTTTGTTCTTTTTTCATGTTAACCTGTCAGTTGTAGAAGTTGACCATGTCAACACGGGATGAAGTTTGTGGATATTAAATAATGTTAAAAATAACACTTGTTGTACAAGTCCAATGAAAACTGCGAATTGATACAAAAAAAATTATATGTGTAAGTATGTCTTTATTATGGGTGCCTATATTTTTAATTTGTTGCAGGAGCTCCGGAATGCACATAGTGAACAGCTAATGGGTATCCGAAGAGAGGAGGAGATGGAGATGTCTGATGATGACGATGACAGCAGTGATGTCCCCAACAAAAAAGCCAGAATGGATGAATCCGGTGAGAACAATTACGTAGTGTTATACACATCTTATAGAAAATGCGTGCTAATGCAAATATACATGGCTATACCCACTGCCGCAAATGTAAGTACAAATAAACTAAACAAAATAGTCCTATACTGTACAAAAGTGTGTTATTAATGTGTGTATCATACTTCCATTTTAGACTACTTGTAAAAGTCTTGCTGTGGTTTCCATGCCAATGGTGGGCAACAATGATATTTATTGACCATAGTCAGAGGGGACTACGGAGACAGAACCTTTCAAACCTCACACATCTGTTAGCTTTTCCTATATAATGGGTGTTTGCAAGGACCAGCTTTGTGACACTGGACAGAGCACAGATGCTAAATTTGGGGAATAGGAGTAAACTTTATAAGTGTCAAAATCATTTGTACCCTCTACCAAATTGTAAAATGCTTTGAAGCATTCAACTGATCTTATGTATTTAGTGTTTTCTTTTTTAAAATGTTATTTATATAGTTACAAATTCTGTCTTGTGAGTGAGTGGCTTTAAAATCAGATCAATAACCACTAGTTAAATAGCAACATGATTTTATTATGCTAGATTAATGTATTATCAAGTTTTATTACATTGCACATCCTTGCATATTTTATGATACTTTGTATGCCATTAATATAATTTTGCGATATCTTACTAAGGGCATTATAGTTTCACAATAGCTTCCATTTAAGTAGGCTAAAAGAACTGTATGTAGTCAATTAATTACTATTCAAAGTCATCGCAGATTTGTGGGGTAATGCAGTATATATAATATGCTGGAATGATCTCATATATTGCAAAAACTGCATTGAATCGTTTGTGTAGAATAGATATGAACGTCTGATCATTCCTGTTGAGGGTGGGAGGCAGCAGAAACCAGTGCTATAATCCGACAGCGCCAATGCCATTATATAGATTACATTTTGTTATGTTTTCAGACTGATAAGGTTTTATGTAGAATCATTACATAGGAGGATTGATGTAATCCCATTTTCTTAACTGGCTTTTAGAACACACAGGCATTTTTTTATGCAATAAGAGACAAAATTGCTATGGAAAATGCTATAGCAACCTAACATCTTCCCAGAGCCAAGCAGCCACTTGTGACAGCAATCTAAATTTACATTTATTTTACTGTCATTTTATCGACGCTTCTAGTATTTCATTTTGACATGCTGTTAAAATATACTTTTCTAGGTGTCCCAAAGTAAAATTAGCAATGCAGTGTTATGGAGAAAATACCACTACACTTGTGACAAAATATGCTTTTCAATATATACATACACGCATAAACAAGATAAGCATTATATTTACAGCTAAGGCAATTAAAACAAGCGTCACGATTGCAGCATGAGAATATGCACTAGGGTACTATTGCATTGTTTTCCTACAGTAGTTATGTTAATATAAGCTAAATAATTAAAATAATTAAATTTTAAGGCCACGACATCTTTCGTTTCTTTAAATTAAGAAAGTCTTCTCACATGAGTCAAATAATGTGCAATGGGTGAGCAATGCAGTCTGCACCCTTTACCTCTTCTTCACTCCCCTCCCCCTAATATTGCTTTACCAAACCACTTTCTCCTCCACAATGGAACAGTATTTAAATCTAAATGATGATTTAGGAATATTTTCATATAGGCTTTCAAGAGCATTTGCTCCACCTCAGTGTTATCATTTTTTATGTTAGTTCTGGTCCAGTAAAAACACTGGACTGTAAACGATTCTATATTAAAAGCCCCAGTTGTACATTTACCTGACAATAAAATCTCTAATAAATACAAAATTAAAAAAAAAAGACAACAAAACTATCACTTCTAACAGGGAGATATAGATAGATAGATAGATAGATATATATATATATATATATATAGTTATAGTACTGGAAAAGATGGCGGCACTCGACGACTGACAGATGTTCACAAAGTTTTTAATGCATAGTCCAACGTTTCGGGCACAAGCCCTTCGTCTGGGATATAAACACCACAAATACCAACACACAAATATATACACATGTGATTAACAGGTGATCCGGTGCACCGATATCCGCCTGCATCCGTCACGGATGGCGCGCACTCATCTGAAGCAGTCACAGCCTGTGGACGTCACTTCCGCCCCACCCGGCCAGCATGCATCCCAGAGAGTCGCAGTCTGCGTGACATCATAGGGCTGAGACAGCAGCGCCACCTCGTCACCGAAGCGCTCTCCATTGCCATAGCAACAGAGCAACTTAACATAATACCCTTTATAAACACACAAAAACCATACCTAATGCATACATTATTGAACAAGAGTAACATAATTAACATGTTCCTAAATCTTGAAGCCAATGCATAAGGGACATCATGATACAATAGTGCAAGATGTAAATGAATTTATGCATTCTACAAAAAACATTGTAAACCAAGGGAATTCCTTTAACCCCTTGGGAGCCAGAGTATCTAATTTATAAATCCACCGGCATTCTGCCTGTAAAAGTCTCTTAGCCCTATTTCCTCCTCGTATACTCTGAGGAATATGTTTGATGATCTTAAACCTCAGGTCAGCTACCCCATGCTTAAAAGCTATCCAATGTTTAGCGACTGGTTGTTCACTGTAACCCACATTCAGGCCAATTCGTATGGCCGAACGATGCAGGGCCATCATTCTTTAATCTGGCGTTCCGTTTTACCCACATAGCAAAGGCCACATGGGCACGATAATAAATAAACTACAAATACATTACTACGCGTAACAGGTGAATTAATAACAAACTTTTTCCCTGTATAGGGAAGGTTAAAGGTGTCCCCCAAAATAACCGATCGGCAGGTAATACACCCAAGACTTCGGTGATGCCCATTTTTCTGGGACAAAAAATGTGAAGGTTTTTTTCGTTTCCTTTATTTGGGCAACATCTAATTTAACCAACCGGTCCTTAAGATTTCTTGCCCTGGTAAAACAGGGCATCACCTTGGTATTCATTAAGGTTGGTAATTCACTATCTGTATTAACTACAGACCAAAGGTCTTTCACGATCTTAGTAGTTATAGTACTGAGAGTATTAAAGCGATTAACCCATGGTATGACATTAATGCCCACTCCCTGTTCACGGTTAGATTTGAAGGTAGCCTCTCTAGGTAAACTCATGACTTTACTTTTTAATTTAGACAGGGAATCCCCTATCATAACCACGAGATACAAATTTGTTAACCATGTTCTCCATTTGTTTTTCTACTTGGACAGGATCACTAGATATGTGCCTAACTCTCAATAATTGGGAATAAGGTAATCTTCGGCGCATTGGTAAAGGATGGAAACTATCATGCCGCAGAATCGAATTTCTGTCGGTCTCTTTTACAAACAGATCAGTACTAAGTAGACCAATTTTCAATGAGATGTTTACATCAAGAAAATGTATATTACAACCGTCAATGACATAGGGTGAGTTGTACCTCATGATGCGAACGATTATGATCATACAAAAGTCCTCGAAGTTCGTCTTCTGGACCTGACCATAATATAAGCAGATCATCAATAAATCTGCAGTACAAAATCAATTTGTTAGAAATATCAGGAATATGCCTAAAAAGGCTTTGTTCAAGCATATACATATATGCATTGTCGTACGATGTGGCCACATTGGACATATCGCATATCCGAGCTTCTGTAAGAAAAATTTGTTATCATATATGAAGTAATTCCTGGTTAAAACCAATTCTAACAATTTCAAGAATAGACTTACTGGAGGCCCAGTGAACAAAGGATTGTCACTAATCAATAATTCAACTGCTTTGAGGCCCTCCGAGTGCGGTATACAGGTATATAAACCTACAACATCTGCGCTACATAGGAGGGTCTCAGGAGGTATAACATTTAGATTTTTTAACTTAATGAGTAAGGAAGTAGTATCCCTCAGATACGAAGGTATATTTTGTAGGCATCTATTGAGGTAACTATCCAACATAACCGAAATTGGTTGATAAAGGGACCCCCTGGCTGAGATGACAGGTCGGCCAGGGGGATCCACCAATGCTTTATGCACCTTTTGGAAGGGTATAAAATAAAGGTACTATTGGATAGTCAACCGTCAGAGCAGATCTCATCTCCTCCGTGATCATACCTTCCTCAACTGCTGTAGACAAAACCATATCTAACTCTTTTTTATAGGGTATAGTGGGATCACGTGGTAATATTTCATAGGTGTTCCTGTCAGATAATTGCCGAAGACCTTCTTTATCATAGGACCCCAAATCCTGTATTACAACCGCACCCCCCTTATCTGCCCCACGAATCACCACATCTGACCTTTTTTCTAAAGCTATCAGAGCATGAAATTCATCCCTGGAAAGATTATTAGCATACTGTGGTTTATCAGGTAATTGAGCAACCTGAAAATCAACAAGTCTAGAAAAAGTTTTAATCGAAGGATTAATAGAAATTGGGTCAAATCTAGACCTTGGTTTGAATTTATTCAGGGCTTCAGGGAGGGTATTTGAATTGGAGTCCTGAGTCTTCAGTTGTTTACCAAAATAATCTTGCAACCGTAGTTTCCGATCTAATCTGAAAGTGTCCACCTTCCATTGAAATTCATCAAACTTGCTAGTAGGTATAAAAGAAAGTCCTTTAGAGAGCACCTTCAATTCTAATGGTGTAAATGTGGCTGAGGAGATGTTAATAACAGAATTTATCTCTTGCGAGGAGGTCTCCGCATGACCTTTTTGCCTTGCATTTTGTCCGCCCCGACGAGTCGGTTTTCGTCTGGGTTGTTGATAGCGGCACGGGTAGCCACCCCTAAAGGGTGTTCAAAGTTTTTAACAGAAGTAGATGGTAAACTTTCAGCTTCACTCGCTGATGTCGATGAGCCACCTTGATACATAGGAGCCCAACGATTTCTATAAGGTTTACGCATTGATTGATTGCCCCTTGTGGTGTTATTCAGCCAAGAATAGACCCGCTGTTGTTGATAGTCCCATTGCACTTTATGAAGTTTATCCCTCTTATATTTTATTAATTCGGTCTTGTACTGTTCCACCTGTGCTTGAAGTTTGTCCAACCACTTATTGCCCGTGTCCTGCACTAGCGTTGGTTTATGTTCACTCTCAAATGTAATGATTTTTTCTTTTGTCTCTCCAAGTTCCTTAGTGGATTCTTCTATAACTAAAAGGATGAGGTCCATGGAACATTTGGTTAGAATTCCTACCCACTTACGGCAGAATGGGAGACTGTATCTACCTATCGTGGGCATGTTCCTGATCCTGAAACCTCTTGGGATCTGTTTGACTTTATAGTAATCTGATAATGTAATTCCATGAAAAAGGTAATCTAGTTCCCTTTTCTTTAAACGGAACCATTCATTATATAGATCTTCACATGGGGTCTGATAGTCAGCATCAGCAAATTTATCTTTATAGAGTATATAATATATACACGTGATTAACATTACCTAATTCAGGTGATCCGGTGCACCGATATCCGCCTCCATGTGTATATATTTGTGTGTTGGTATTTGTGGTGTTTATATCCCAGACGAAGGGCTTATGCCCGAAACGTTGGACTATGCATTAAAAACTTTGTGAACATATCTGTCAGTCGTCGAGTGCCGCCATCTTTTCCAGTACTATTGTGGGACCTGGTGGTCCATGGAAGGCACCGACGCCATTTACCTTTTACCTCAGTGAGTGCCGGGACTGTGCTATACTCTGTATCAGGTATACTGCTCGTTGAATGTGCGGTTTATCTATCCAAGGCACCTACTCTGTTACTTTGAGATTCATACATGGATTATTCATTGCTGCTCACCGTTGTCATTTTTGAGTGAAGATCAGTGGGCCGCTTGTGGACTATTAGTGTTTGTTTGTTTACTTGTGCTGCAAGATGTCGACAGCTGAATTAAATACAGAGTCAGATAATCTCTTTGCCCAGATTGACCCCACGGAAATATTTAGCTTCTCTGAGGCGGAAGCGGATGCTATACTATATAAAGATAAATTTGCTGATGCTGACTATCAGACCCCATGTGAAGATCTATATAATGAATGATTCAGTTTAAAGAAAAGGGAACTAGATTACCTTTTTCATGGAATGACATTATCAGATTACTATAAAGCCAAACAGTTCCCAAGAGGTTTCAGGATCAGGAACATGCCCACGATAGGTAGATACAGTCTCCCATTCTGCCGTAAGTGGGTAGGAATTCTAACCAAATGTTCCATGGACCTCATCCTTTTAGTTATAGAAGAATCCACTAAGGAACTTGGAGAGACAAAAGAAAAAATCATTAAATTTGAGAGTGAACATAAACTAACACTAGTGCAGGACACGGGCAATAAGTGGTTGGACAAACTTCAAGCCCAGGTGGAACAGTACAAGACCGAATTAATAAAATATAAGAGGGATAAACTTCATAAAGTGCAATGGGACTATCAACAACAGCGGGTCTATTCTTGGCTGAGTAACACCACAAGGGGCAATCAATCAATGCGTAAACCATATAGAAATCGTTGGGCTCCTATGTATCAAGGTGGCTCATCGACATCAGCGAGTGAAGCTGAAAGTTTACCATCTACTTCTGTTCAAAGTTTTCAACACCCTTTAGGGGTGGCTACCCGTGCCGCTATCAACAACCCAGACGAAAACCGACTCGTCGGGGCGGACTAAATGCATGGCAAAAAGGTCATGCGGAGACCACCTCGCAAGAGATAAATTCTGTTGTTATAATCTCCTCAGCCACATTTACACCATTAGAATTGAAGGTGCTCTCTAAAGGACTTTCTTTTATACCTACTAACAAGTTTGATGAATTTCAGTGGAAGGTGGACACTTTCAGATTAAATCGGAAACTATGGTTACAAGATTATTTTGGTAAACAACTGAAGACTCAGGACTCCAATTCAAATACCCTCCCTGAAGAGCTGAATAAATTCAAACCAAGGTCTAGATTTGACCCAATTTCTATTAATCCTTCGATTAAAACTTTTTCTAGACTTGTTGATTTTCAGGTTGCTCAATTACCTGATAAACCACAGTATGCTAATAATCTTTCCAGGGATGAATTTCATGCTCTGATAACATTTGAAAAAAGGTCAGATGTGGTGATTCGTTGGGCAGATAAGGGGGGTGCGATTGTAATACAGGATTTGGGGTCCTATGATAAAGAATGTCTTATCTGACAGGGACACCTATGAAATATTACCACGTGATCCCACTATACCCTATAAAAAAGAGTTAGATATGGTTTTGTCTACAGCAGTTGAGGAAGGTATGATCACAGAGGAGATGAGATCTGCTCTGACGGTTGACTATCCAATAGTACCTTTATTTTATACCCTTCCAAAGGTGCATAAAGCATTGATGGATCCCCCTGGCCGACCTGTCATCTCAGCCAGGGGGTCCCTTTATCAACCAATTTCGGTTATGTTGGATAGTTACCTCAATAGATGCCTACAAAATATACCTTCGTATCTGAGGGATACTACTTCCTTACTCATTAAGTTAAAAAATCTAAATGTTATACCTCCTGAGACCCTCCTATGTAGCGCAGATGTTGTAGGTTTATATACCTGTATACCGCACTCGGAGTGCCTCAAAGCAGTTGAATTATTGATTAGTGACAATCCTTTGTTCACTGGGCCTCCAGTAAGTCTATTCTTGAAATTGTTAGAATTGGTTTTAACCAGGAATTACTTCATATATGATAACAAATTTTTCTTACAGAAGCTCGGATGTGCGATGGGGTTCAATGTGGCCCCATCGTACGACAATGCATATATGTATATGGTTGAACAAAGCCTTTTTAGGCATATTCCTGATATTTCTAACAAATTGATTTTGTACTGCAGATTTATTGATGATCTGCTTATATTATGGTCAGGTCCAGAAGACGAACTTCGAGGACTTTTGGATGATCACAATCGTTAGGTGAGTTGTACCTCATGATCCAATGTCATTGACGATTGTAATATACATTTTCTTGATGTAAACATCTCATTGAAACATGGTCTACTTAGTACTGATCTGTTTGTAAAAGAGACTGACAGAAATTCGATTCTGCGGCATGATAGTTTCCATTCTTTACCAATGCGCCGAGGATTACCTTATTCCCAATTATTGAGAGTTAGGCGCATATCTAGTGATCCTGTCTAAGTAGAAAAACAAATGGAGAACATGGTTAACAAATTTGTATCTCGTGGTTATGATAGGGGTACCCTATCTAAATTAAAAAGTAAAGTCATGAGTTTACCTAGAGAGGCTACCTTCAAATCTAACCGTGAACAGGGAGTGGGCATTAATGTCATACCATGGGTTAATCGCTTTAATACTCTCAGTACTATAACTACTAAGATCGTGAAAGACCTTTGGTCTGTAGTTAATACAGATAGTGAATTACCAACCTTAATGAATACCAAGGTGATGCCTTGTTTTACCAGGGCAAGAAATCTTAAGGACCGGTTGGTTAAATTAGATGTTGCCCAAATAAAGGAAAAGGGAAAGAAAAAAGCCTTCACATTTTTTGTCCCAAAAAATGGGTATCACCGATGTCTTGGGTGTATTACCTGCCGATCGGTTATTTTGGGGGACACCTTTAACCTTCCCTATACAGGGAAAAAGTTTTTTATTAATTCACCTGTTACGCGTAGTACTGTATTTGTAGGTTATTTATTATCGTGCCCAAGTGGCCTTTGCTATGTGGGTAAAACGGAACGCCAGATTAAAGAACGATGGCCCTGCATCGTTCGGCCATACGAATTGGCCTGAATGTGGGTTACAGTGAACAACCAGTCGCTAAACATTGGATAGCTTTTAAGCATGGGGTAGCTGTCCTGAGGTTTAAAATCATCAAACATATTCCTCAGAGTATACGAGGAGAAAATAGGGCTAAGAGATTTTTGCAGGCAGAATGCCGGTGGATTTATAAATTAGATACTCTGGCTCCCAAGGGGTTAAATGAATCCCTTGGTTTAAAATGTTTTTTGTAGAATGCATAAATTAATTTACATCTTGCACTATTGTATCATGATGTCCCTTATGCATTGGCTTTAAGATTTAGGAACATGTTAATTATGTTACTCTTGTTCAATAATGTTTGCATTAGGTATGGTTTTTGTGTGTTTATAAAGGGTATTGTGTTATGTTACTCTGGCAACGGAGAGCGCTTCGGTGACGAGGTGGCGCTGCTGTCTCAGCCCTATGATGTCACGCAGACTGCAACTCTCTGGGATGCATGCTGGCCGGGTGGGGCGGAAGTGACGTCCACAGGCTGTGACTGCTCCCGATGAGTGCGCGCCATGCGTGACGGATGGATGCGAATATCGGTGCACCGGATCACCTGTTAATCACATGTGTATATATTTGTGTGTTGGTATTTGTGGTGTTTATATCCCAGACGAAGGGCTTGTGCCCGAAACGTTGGACTATGCATTAAAAACTTTGTGAAGATCTCTGTCAGTCGTCGAGTGCCGCCATCTTTTCCAGTACTATTGTGGGACCTGGTGGTCCATGGAAGGCACCGACGCCATTTACCTGTTACCTCAGTGAGTGCCGGGACTGTGCTATACTCATATATATATTATAGTGTGTGTGTGTGTGTGTGTGTATATATATATATATCGGTGGCAAACGCAGGATTTTGAAAGGGGGGTTTCCAAACCAATGACCAAAAAAAAAATTGAAACACATACAGGTACCACTCCTATCCAAGATTGCTAATACATTACTGTGCAAAATTTCAGATCCATTTATTACATATTTCGTCAATGCCTTAATGAAGGAAAATGCATCTGAAATCTTTCACAGTAATGGATTAACGAGCTTGGATTATTGAGTACCCGAGGAGTGCTGTATCTGACTGGAAAAAAAAAAATATATATATATATATATATATATATATATACACACACACTGTTGCATAGTCCCATAGTCCAGCACTCAGGATGAATTGAATAAAGTTTGGTTTAGTTCAATTATAGAGAAAATCCCGTGTGGAGCTTTTCAGCCCCTCCAAGAAATAAAAAAGCGACACAGAGTCCTCCGCTCACTGGCACAGACACACACAAACCGACAAAGACTACACAGACACACACTTACACAGACACACAGATAGACTACACAAACACACACACTGACACAAACATTGACACACACACACACACTGACACAAACATTGACATACACACAGACACACACACTGACATACACACACAGACTACACAGACACACACACTGACACAAACATTGACATACACACACAGACACACACACTGACACAAACATTGACATACACACACAGACTACACAGACATACACACTGACACAAACATTGACATACACACAGACTACACAGACACACACACTGACATACACACAGACTACACAGACACAAACATTGACATACACACACAGACTACACAGACACACACACTGACACAAACATTGACACACACACACAAAACCTCTCACTTCAAAACACAAATAAATACAGCTCTGGCATCATTTATTAAAGAACACCTCCCACCCTGCCGATGCACAGACCTGCGGTGCTGCTCCAGGAGAGAATGCCGGCAGCAACTCTCAGCCTCTCACAACGCTGGTGCTCTCATGTGAACTGCCTGGGAGGGCTGCGTACTGCCGATGCAGCTCCCCCTACAGCCAGCACAGTATAACAGCAGGCACAGTTGCCTGAGCTTCGGCAGGAGAGTGAGGAGACTCTCTTTACTGAAAAAAAAAAAAAAAAAATTCAGCTGCGCGGCGATGGAGCAGCTAGCAGGGGGGGTTTCTAGGTACTCAGAAACCCCCCCTGCGTGCGCGTGTGTATATGTGTATATATATATATATATATATATAGTGCATATTTATATTAATTAAAACTATATACTTTTTTTCCCTGGCATTTTACTGAAATATTTTCCACCTGGCGGAAAACCCGTTTTAAAACATCTTGTACCACATCTGTATTTACCAATTATGTATTGATTTTGAGTTTAACCCGATGAATTGTCATAAGGAGATGAAACGTGTAAGGTAAAGAAGCTGCGAGATCCACTACAAGGACACCCAATTGAAAATTTGTATCCCTGTAATAAGGGTGAAAAATCTTATTGTGAAAAACTTTATTTTCTGAAATTGTATTTTTCAATAAATGTTAAGATTTAACCTTTTATATTGATCGATGTATGGTGGCCTGGGGCCATAATTTGATTGGGTGTTCACATTGGTTTTAGATGTTCAGGTTTAGAACATTTCAAAAACACTTAAGACTATAGGCATTAATTAGCACAGGGATGAAGGTGTTTGTGGGTAATACAGTGCATGTGACATCTTTTGACCAATAGGAATGCTTTTGTATTATTTTGGGTTCTATTAAGGGTGAATAGAACACATTTAGAACTTCAAATATAACTTTAAATAGAAACCAATTCACCATCGAAATCCAAATGAAACCCAAAGTCAACTGTTAGAAAGTAAATAGAAACATTGTGGTCAATTTTGTGGGGATGTTGGTTCTTTTTTGGTCTATTTAAAATGGATCCAAAATCGACTCCTAGTAAACGTACCCCTTAGTCTGGTTTTGGTCATACCTACACATGCCTATATGTTCTACTTATTAAATACCTTTTTTATTCATCATCATAACTGTGCTGTCCAGAATCTAATGCTGAATGGTAAACTGTAACCATATATTGCTTTGCCAGTGGGCGCCATGGTTAACTGAAAGTTCTTGTGGTTTGGAGGACATGAGAGCAACATTGATGATATATTTGGTTAGAGCACTTGTTCTGTGACATTTATAGCAAAATCTAAATCATATTGCAATGGCATACCTCATGCTAATTGAACAGGGACAGAAAGACACATACACACACACACTCATACATACACTTTGACAGACTTTTACATGCAAATTGACAGACATAGCTTATTATTGGGATGTAGTCTGGAAGCCGCCGGTCTAAATGCCGACCGCCGGCTTCCAGACTCTCTAATCCCGGCGTGGTACTAATGACAGGCGTCAAAAACTTGACGCCTGTCATTAACCATATGCAAGGAAGACCGTCGCCCGGCATACCGAACGAAGGTAAGCCGGGTGCGGACAGCCTCGGGGGGGGGGGGGTTATGGCTCCCGGGGGGCCTTGGGGCTAGGCACCCCCCTGGGAGGGATTAGGTTTAAGCTAAGGGAAGGGGGGGTTAGGGCTAGGCACCCTCGGGTTGAGGTTAGGGTTAGGCACCCCCCCGGTGGACTTAGGTTTAGGCACTTGGGGGGGAGCTTAGGCACCCCTAAGGGAGGGTTAGGGGATAGAATTAGGTTAGCGATACTTACCTTAGGGACGATCGGGATCTTTACCCTTGCAGGGCTGCCGCTGACGGGATTTGAACCACCAGCCATGCGGCCGGCGGTAATACCCACTATACCCCTTATTATTCACAGTTACAGATATCACAAATTTTCTAATTTACAATTTAGGCATCAGAATGTAGTAGATCTAATACATATCCAGGGGCCAGTCCCAACATATGCAGAAATATAATACATGCAGTACTGGGCTGGGGTAGATGCAATAATCTGTGGGACTCACTGCAGGGTTTTAGCTCCCGGGTTATTCAGTTATTTCCCGCTCTCAAGCCATGGCTAACGCATGGTGACTTATAGTTCCCAGGGTAAGTGCCCAGAGCTATGTAATTACTGCCTGCGGTAAGCCCTTGTCTAGCCCCAGAACCACTAGTTAATGTGGCTATCTGTTCCCACCTCAGGAGGGTGCGAGCAGAATTCTGCCTTAAGTGCCCCATTGGGGCTAGTCTTGAGCTTACTGTGGGCAGTAATTGAATAGCTTCGGGCACTTCCAGGAGCTAAAACTCCAATGTAAATCCCGCGGTTAATTGATTCTGCCCTTTAGTGTCTGAAGCTCCATTGAAGTGGGGTCAGTGCACAACTCCTACTTGTAGGGCTGAGACACATTAATGCTCTGACTGCATGTCATTTCTGTAGCCTCTCCCACAAGCATGGAAACTCCTATTGTACACAGTCAGGGGGTACTCACTACAAGTGTAAGGACCTAGATTAGCTAAGATTGAAAAGCAACATTCAGAAATAATGAATAAAGGCCCTGATTCAGAGCCGGACGCTCTGACTAGAGCGCTCGCTCTGAATCGGGGCCCACCTCCATAATTATGGAGCGTCCTCCTGGACGCTCGTATAGCTGTGGGTCACCACCCACAGCATATACGAGCGTGAAGGTTGATGGTCGCGATGGTCTTGACCATCGCCACTGCGAGCCGAAGCCTGCGGTTGAGTTTCTCAACCGCAAGGCCCGGAGTGATTTTGGCTCTATCAGAGCCAAAATCACTCCCACTGACATCACTAGTGATGTCAGTGGGGCCGGCTTCTGACGGTAGGCGTTCCCTTGGGAACGCCCCCGTCTGGGAGGCACGCCCCCGGTACGCCCACCAAAGGGGGCGTGCTGTCAATCAACATCGACAGCACGCCCCCTTTAATCAGACACAACGAGCGAAGGAAAGTCCTTCGCTCGTCGCGTCTCGTGCATGCGCACGACGGAGTGCCCTCCGTCGTGCGCATGTGCAGTGCAGACCATCGACCCACTTGCGAGCGGACAGCCGCTCGCGAGTGGGTCTGAATCAGGCCCAAAATTCCCTGAAACCACAAGTGCTAATAAATATCCTCTAATAAATAATAAAATATATTTCAAGCTACTGTTAATGTTTCTGGAGTGAAAAATTAACACAATATAAAGTTATCTTTTGTTCTCTAATTTTTAATGACTTTTGTTGAAATAATGTTTCACTGTGCACCATACTGTAGATCATTTGTAGTGCAAAAGTATATTCCGTTGGGAGATAAAAAAAAGTGTCTGTCTTCAATAAACATGAGTTTCATAAAAACAGTCCATACAACATATAGATGGTTTTGTTTTTCTTTCATATTACATTTTGTATGAACACATTAAGGCTTAAAAAATTCAGCTTTAAACAGAATATGTGCTCACCTACAAATATTATGGTAATGTTTAGCCTTAGGGCACAGAAATACAATGTAATTTGCTGTTTGCTGAGCATCTTGTGATTTGTATTGCCCCATCTATACCCTTTTCATCCTGAGGGTCTCTCTGATGCTAAATTATGTGTAGACCTCTGGCCAGAGATAGGATAAACTTTGTCATCTCATAGCGGGAAATGTTATCCTTGAGAACACAATTAACGCCAGGCATCTGCATCTCTCTGGTAGTACGTTATAGCATAAGGGCTAATACTACAGTATTGGCTAGTGTGTTTTGTTTCTTATAAAAGCCAAAGCCGCATAGACGACTTAATTTTCATACATCATGCCAGAGAGTAATCCATTCTTGTTATCAAAAGGGGGATGTAAACATGATAAACTATTTTATAGGCAGATTTACATTGCTAAAAATGCACTATAGATTTCATAGATCTATATTTCATAGATTTATATAAAATTGTGTATATCTGAAACCTTTCAGGTGGCCACATGATAATAAGCAAACTTACCATTGTCAAATTGAAGGTCCAGTAGTCTCCTTAGAGTCCAATTAGTGTAGTTGGCCAAAGACTAGACGTGCACACAAACTACAGTAATCACTGGCTGGCTGCATTTTCTGCCAGGGATGATTACAACATGGACATGTTTTGAAAATTCCCAGCCATCGCTAATTGTCTATATCAACCACTTGTCTGTATAGACTTACTATTTCAGCATGACACACAAGTTACCAGTCATGCAGTTATGAAATGTGTACCTACAGTATTGGCCTAACTGCAGTGTACAGTTACTAACACTTGCCATTCTTGTGTGATACGCCTTAGGCATTATCCAAACTAGCTACTTGTAAGAAGTTCCTTTAGCTCTAGGGGGCAATGGACCAAGCATTCAAAAAAGAGTGGAAAAGTGGAGAAATTGTCCGTAGTAACCAATCAACTTCTAGCTAGCATTTATCAAGTACCTTCTGTAAACTGATAGAAGCTGATTGGCTGCTTTGGGAAACTCATCCACTTCTCCATTCTTTAGACGGTTTGATACATTTCCCCCCCTAATCTTAAGTGATCATTCCAAACCAATTAACGAAAAGGTGGCAGTGTGATGTTGTAGAATGTTTTTCATGTTCTTGTAGGTACATCGCATGTTCATACTATCTATAATGGGCATAGTTATTTATAGCTGTACAGATGACTATCTGTAACACACTGTAATTGTAACATATATTTTAGTAATTCAAAACAATTAACATATGTAAAGTTATATGCTTCTGCTAAGATCTGTTTAATTCAGTATACTGTAGTTAGGTGAAGGTAACAGGTGAGCTTTTAAGGGCTGCCACACAGACCAGCCCTAGGCTCGGCTGTTGCAGTAAAATGCAGTGACGGAGTGTGAGAGCACTAGGACTGTTCGGCTACTGGAGAAAACAAAACTGCAAAAGTAAAAAAGAATATTGGAATATCTTCAGAGAATGTTCATGTTAAGATAAAATGTATTTAAACTTGTGGACATATATTTGGGGTGAAGCTGACATGGCCGTAACTGCACCCCAAATTGCAAGTATAATTTGAGCTCATGATAAAATATGCAATTGCGACCATATGCAAAGCACAGCTATCTTAAGGTGTATACATCTGTAACAAAGGTGCCAGACAGTCATCCCTCTTGCGTCCATCTTTCTACTTCAGGGTCCATAGGGTATCCACAGGATACCTTGGGGTATAGGTGTGACGTCAGTCACAGGGCACCAAAGAGTTAAGCTTTCAGCCTCCCAGGATGCACTGGGTCCCCCCCCCACACCCCGCCCCCGAGCCAAGGCACCCCAGTTTAGTTTGGTGCCCGGCCAGAGTCGGGTGCACCCGTTGGAGGTACCAGAACGCCGGTACTGATCCGGGGATGCTGGTGGGCATCTGGGGTCACAGCTAGCGGTGACCCCAGATGTTCCGGACCATGGCCGGATTCAAGGGGGACAGAGGTAAGCAGCGGGGTCCCGCGGTGGGTCCCCGCTGATCACATGGTCCTAAGTCCCCAGGCAGGGGGCTCCCTGGGGACTGGCTGCAGCGTGGAGCCAGGCGACCAACCTGCGCTTCCACTACCCCTGGGACAGCGGACCGCAGCAGAGCGGTAGCGCTGCGGCGTCCCAGGGGTTAAATGCATGCCAGGGGAGCGCGCCTTCCCTGTCTCACAGCCGGCGCCTCCCCCGCTGCACACAGCCCTCTCTGCACTGTGCTGACTGGCCCTGTGTCAGCACTTCTCCCCCAGGCCAGCCTCCTCTCTGCTCCTCGGCGGCCATCTTCTCCAACACATGGTGAACGCTGCTGGAAGCACTGGACGGAAGCATCGTGGTCTGGGTCCCCCCCGCATACCTCTCCTCCGCTGTGGTCAGGTCTGTGTATGCAGCGCTGTGTCCTACCAGGCCCTGTGTCTGTGTAGTTGAGTGAACAGCGCTGTTAGTGCAGGAATTGATTTTCTTTGCATTGTATGTGACTGTGCTAGCGCTGCCTGTAACTTTTCTTCTCTAAACTGTCAGCTTTATTACTGTCCCTGTTCTTTCTGCTAAGCCCTTGCGGTGCGGTGCTGCAGGGTGGTCTCTCGCCTATTTAATATATAATTGGTGAGAGGGGTCACATACGTGGTGCCATCATGTCTGAAAGTGATTTTCCCCTCCGGCTACAGTGTACCACGTGTAAAGTACCGTTAGCGGAGGGGGAGGGTAGCGCGGAGGGCCTTTGCCGGCAGTATTTGTCCATGGCGCGGCCTTTTACGGTTACAGCACCGGTACAGGAGCCGCCCTGGGCTTGTTTCGCTCAGGCGCTAACAGCTTTAGTGGGCCAGTTAGCTCCGCAGCCCGCGTTTACTCCGATGGGTTTGTCCCAGCAGTCTGTGGTGTCGTCACCCATGCAGGGTTTCCCACGACAATTGGTGGTACCCCACAGTCTCCCTATTTCGCCGCTCCCGGTTTCTCAGGAGCCAGCGTGGGTTAACTCCATGACGAGTTCTGTACAGCACTTGTCGGATGTATTGCAAGGGGAGTCTATGATGCGGCCTCATAAACGGCCGGTGGCGTCTCTGTCCGCTCCTTATGAGGATGACGAAGGGACGTCTGATGATGGGGAGATTCTGGATCCTTACGATCAGGAACCTCTCCATACTAAGGACGCTGATGCTAAGCCCAAAGTATATATTCCTGGACTTATTCGGGCGGTCCGCACAGCCTTGGTGATTGAGGACGAAGTTCCCCCAGTGGCTAAGTCTAAATATGCCTTTTTCAAAGATGTGAAGGGCGATGCCACAGTCTTTCCTCTTTCGGGTCAGTTGGTGGACCATTTAGAGGAGGCGTGGAAACAGCCTGGCAAAAGATACCAGCCGCAGAGACGCCTGGCGGTGGCTTATCCGTTCGCGGATAATTATTTTGCTAAGTGGGAATCCCCTCCACAGGTGGATTCTCACGTGACCCGTCTTGTCCGTAGTGCCACATTGCCGATGCCATCCATGTCCTCCCTTAAGGATGCTACGAAACGCAAGGTGGAAATCTGCCTTAAGTCCGCTTATTCCCTTGCGGGGGGGCAGCACGGCCGGCTATGGCCATTTGCTGGGTTGCCAGAGCGATGGAGCGCTGGGCGGATTCATTAGAGGCTTCTTTTGATTCTGACTGTCCGGCCGAACAGGCGGAGTTGATTGGCAATCTCCGTGATTCGGCCACTTACATCAACGAGGCGGCTCTAGACATTAGTACTCTGGTGTCTAGAATTTCTTCAGCAGCAGTAGCTGCTCGTCGCACCTTGTGGCTGCGATCCTGGAAGGCGGACGCAGATTCCAAGAAGGGTCTGGAAGCCTTGCCGTTTACCAGAGAAGTTCTCTTCGGTCCGGATCTGGATAAGATTGTGGCCACGCTGGCGGCAGCCAAATCGGCTTGTCTCCCGTCGGCCGCTGCTCCTTCTGGTTCTGGACCATCGTCCTTTCGGTCATCTAGGGCCCAGGGCAGGCCCAAACCACAGTCTTTTCCTCGTCAGGCTGGCCCTAGGAAATCGGTCAAGCCCCGGAAGCAGGCATGGAGTACCAGACGTCCGGCCCCCAAGCCAGATGACAAGCCTGCGGCCTGACGGTCCGGGCCTCCCTTTGGGGGATCCCAGGGTGGGAGGCCGCCTGCTGCAGTTCGCCCAGTGTTGGTCGGTCACTACGACAGACACTTGGGTTCTGGAGGTGGTCTCCTACGGGTACGCCCTCTCCTTCCGGCACAGACCCCCGGCTCGATTCTTCACCACGGGTCTACCATCAGACCGGAACAAGGCTACGGAAATGCGGAAGGTATTGCATACTATGCTCCAGGCTGGAGTTATAGTGCCTGTTCCATTCTCCCAGAGGGGCCAGGGTTTCTATTCAAATCTTTTTTTGGTACAGAAACCCAATGGGTCGTATCGTCCGATTCTCAACCTCAAAGCACTCAACAAGTCTTTGCGGGTACCGAAGTTTCGGATGGAGACCCTACAGTCCATCATTCTGGCGCTGGAACCGGGGGACTACATGGTGTCATTGGACATACAGGACGCTTACCTGCATGTCCCTATTCTTTTGCGCCATCAACAGTTCCTCAGGTTTGCAATCCGCAGCGACCACTTCCAGTTTCGGGCGTTACCTTTTGGCCTGGCGACAGCACCACGTGTGTTCACCAAGGTGATGGTGGTCATGGCGGCTTCTCTGCGGCTGCAGGGAGTCCGCATGTTGCCGTACTTGGACGACCTGTTATTAGTGGCGGGATCTCCAGAGCTCCTGTTACGCCACTTAGACCTGACCATTGCCCTGCTGCAACGGCACGGCTGGCTAATCAACTGGCAGAAGTCCACTCTAATCCCATCTCGGAGGATTCTGCATCTTGGAGCCTTATTGGACTCGGGACAGCAAAAGATCTTCGTGACAGAGGAAAAGATCTCTGCTTTGCGTTCAAGGGTGCGCAGTTGTCTGCACAGCCGCCAGGTGTCTCTACACTCGGCGATGAGGTTACTGGGCTCCATGGTGTCGGTGTTCAACATGGTGGAATATGCCCAGTTTCACTCCAGACCTCTGCAGCACCTGATCCTGTCAAAGTGGAACGGGCTGCCTCAGTCTCTGAAGTCCCAGACGATTGTGTTCACCCCGGAGGTTCGCCTGTCCCTTGCTTGGTGGTTACAGACGACCCACCTCAGCGAGGGACGTCCGTTCTGGATTCCAAATTGGGTCCTGTTGACTACGGACACCAGTCTTCGGGGCTGGGGAGCAGTTTCGGGTCCACATCTGTTCCAGGGCAGGTGGACTCCGACAGTAGCGGAGCTTCCAATCAATATCTTGGAACTCCGTGCGGTCTTCAATGCTCTCCAGCAGGCACATCGGTTTCTTCAGGGTCACCCGGTACAGGTCCAGTCGGACAACGCTACCACCGTGGCCTACGTAAACAGGCAAGGAGGAACCCGAAGCCGGGCGGCTCTCGTAGAGGTGTCTCGGATCCTGGTTTGGGCGGAGCGCAATCTTCCGGCCATATCAGCGGTCTTCATCCCGGGAGTGCTCAATTGGGAGGCGGACTTTCTAAGTTGCCAGGACGTTCAACCGGGGGAATGGTCCCTGCACCCGGACGTTTTTCAACTACTGGTGGACAGATGGGGTCTTCCAGAGATCGACCTCATGGCGTCCCGGCACAACAACAATTTGCCGGTGTGCGGGTCTCGCACAAGAGACGAAGGGGCGTCTCTGGTGGATGCTCTGTCCGTCCGGTGGACGTTCCGGTTCGTATACCTGTTCCCTCTGGTCTCCCTTCTTCCACGGGTAATCCGGAAATTCAAACAGGAAGGAGGGACGCTCCTGTTGATAGCTCCCGCGTGGCCCAGACGGCACTGGTTCTCAGACCTTCAGGGTCTGTCCGTGGACAGTCCTCTGCGGTTGCCGCTACGACCGGACCTCTTGTCTCAGGGTCCTTGTCGTCACCCGGACCTGACTCGGCTGTCTTTGACGGCGTGGCTGTTGGGACGGCCATGCTGAGGTCCCGGGGGTTTTCCAGCTCTGTGGTGCGTACCATGTTGCGAGCTCGGAAACCGTCTTCCGCGAGGATATACCATCGCGTGTGGCATACGTTCTTTCAGTGGTGTCGACCGAGAGGTTATGCACCGCGGGAGTTTCGTCTGTCTCGGATTCTCGCCTTCCTGCAAGCGGGACTAGATCATGGGCTTCGCCTTGCTTCTTTGAAGGTACAGGTTTCGGCCCTGTCTGTCTGGTTTCACTGTAGGATTGCTACAATCCCGGATGTGCGCACCTTTCTGCAAGGTGTTGTCCGCATTCAGCCGCCCTTTGTTCCACCTGTGGCGCCTTGGGATTTGGCTGTGGTCCTGAGGGCTCTCCAAGGACCGCCGTTTGAACCACTGGGCTCAGTGGATTTAAAATGGCTAACAGCTAAGACTGTTTTCCTTCTGGCTATTGCTTCGGCCAGACGTGTTTCTGAGTTAGGGGCTCTTTCTTGTAGACCCCCTTTCTTGGTTTTTCATGGGAACAGGGCAGTGCTCCGCACTCGGCCCGAGTTTCTTCCCAAAGTTGTTTCCCAGTTTCATGTTAACGAGGAAATCGTTGTTCCGGCTTTTAACTCACCGGGTCTTTCCGTGGTTGAGGCCTCTTTGGATGTTGTGCGGGCCTTAAGGACTTATGTTGACCGCACTTCTTCGTTTAGGAAGTCGGACGCTTTGTTTGTCCTCTATGGCTTCCGTAAAAATGGTTGGCCTGCTTCAAAGCAAACTTTGGCAGCCTGGATCCGTATGGCTATTTCTGAAGCTTATCTTCATGAAGGCCTGCCTGTTCCTCCTTCTGTGAAGGCTCATTCCACTAGGTCTGTGGGTCCTTCGTGGGCAGCTCGACGTGGTGCCTCTGCAGTCCAGATCTGCAAGGCTGCTATGTGGTCCTCTGTCCATACCTTCGTGAGGTATTACAGGTTTGACACCTTCGCCTCTCAGGATGCTTCCTTCGGGCGGCGGATTCTCCTTTCTGCACAGGAGCGTCCCCACCCTTAAAGGATACTGCTTTGGGACATCCCCAAGGTATCCTGTGGATACCCTATGGACCCTGAAGTAGAAAATATGAGATATGGTAAGAACTTACCCTTGTTATCTCTATTTCTACGAAGTCCATAGGGTTCCACAGGACTCCCGCCCTGTCGCACCTGTGCTGCAGATGGGCTTTGCTCTGGTCACCGGTTTTCCGTCTCCCTCTGGTGAGAATGTGATTCTTGTATGTGTCCAGATCTTTGTTCTCTCTCTTCCTTCTCCTCCTCCGGCCTATGGCTTGGTAACTAACTGAGGTGCCTTGGCTCGGGGGCGGGGTGTGGGGGGGGGACCCAGTGCATCCTGGGAGGCTGAAAGCTTAACTCTTTGGTGCCCTGCGACTGACGTCACACCTATACCCCAAGGTATCCTGTGGAACCCTATGGACTTCGTAGAAATAGAGATAACAAGGGTAAGTTCTTACCATATCTCATATTTTTCGCCCATTTATTTTATATGCAACAAACACATTCAGTAATAGACATCAATAAAACTGCTAATACTGCAGAATCAACTCCTGTATCCTGCTCAACAAATAAATGACCAATTAGCAATGGGACATTCAATACAGCCAATCCCAAGCAGTTCCCTAGTGCTGGAGTCCATCATCATCCATCATTCATTGTTGCCAATCTGAATCTGTTCTCATTTACACAAATACATACTTACTGTACTATGGCTACATTAGAACCATCTAACCAGATATAAGTGGCAGAAAGTCAAAAACTTATATGCAGAGCAGTTTTTGCGAAGTAGTCCTTTAGCCTCCAGCCCAATTGTGTTAAATAGTACAATAATAATAGTACCTGTATCTCTGTCTATGCTTTGTGCAATTAATCTGTATTTTCTGTTTGTTGTACTGTTAATAACTACTAATGATCTGCCTCTCCTAACATTTCCTTTTAGCTGATACCTTATGCATTTACTGTAGCCTTCTTGTACGGGTTGGGTATGGGATCCCGGCGGTCGGGATGCCGCTGGTCAGAATACCGACAGCACTAGGTAACCCTAACCCTCCCTCCACGATGCCTAACCCAACCCCCCACCCCCAAAGCCTAAACTTAACCTCCCCCTCCCTGCACGCTAAACCTAACCTCCCCCCTTACTGCCTAACCTCTAAAGCTTTGTGATGCCTTTAGTCGGGATGGCGAAGCCGGTAATGTGACCATCGGCATCCTGCTCGCCGGGATGCGGACTACATTCCTTTTTTACTTAAACTATGGAAAAATAGCTAAGAATTTAGACCAATGTATTCACTTTCATTTTTGCTACAGTTGGTAGCTAAGACACAGCAGACTGTTTGGCTTACTATCAGATACTGTGAACCACACCATGGGGGTAACTACCATAGGTGCAAAGGGCGGAGCTGCTATTGGACCCAGAGCTGAGGGGGGGGGGGGGGGGGCATCTTCTTTGTCAAAGTTGCATGTGTTATATACATTTTTCACCATCGGGTGGTACATAAGGTCCCTTACAAACTTTGGCTATGGGGCCTTTAAATACCTAGTTATGCCCCTGGGACACGCAGTACAATTTGATGCAAATTGTGTACTATTGTTTGTAATATCGCCACCCATGTGGCCAACATTATAGTGACTTCCTAGCAGAGAGGGCCCATTTTCAGTTTCTTTTTATATTATACAAAGTGACAGGAGGCTAAGGCTTAGCATTCAGCATGGAAGCCACAAGAATTAATAAAATGTAAATACTTTTTTCACATCTTTATATAATTATTAAGCAATTGCCTTAATATCAAAATATTTAATGTAACAAGCATTATAAACCATCTGTATTGAAGCCTCTTCATTATTGGTGCCATTCTGCTGTGAATAGACAATCCCATTTGTAATGTATTTGGCAACATATATGCAGAGGTTACTTAATAAAAAGAAAATAATCAAAGCCGATAACGACTTTCTTGTTCTGTGAGAGCATCTCATAACATTGTAAAGAAATATTATATAGTAACTTTCATATCTAATTGTAATCATACAATGCTGCTCTGAGTAGATTGTGTGAAAACCTTGTTATCTTACAGGAGGCTGCCAGCAAATCCTAATTATCTGGCTGCATTGTAGTAATCTTGAATATTCTATGTGATGGTTCTGTGTTCATCTGTCACATTCTTCTGCTGTACATAAAATAATGAATAACTGCAGTCATGTTGGCTGTATTGGTCGCAAAGATGCCACAGGGTAACAAAGCAGAAAAGGCAAAGTTTGTTAGTGTTTATGTAAATTAAAAAAGTACTATTAGGATTTAAGACATTTACGTAATTCACCCAGACTGCACAATTTTTTACACATGTTCTCCTTCCAGCATAATGTATTTATTTAATAATAACGTTGAGCCTGATTTTTTTTGCCCAAACAGACAAATCTACGGGATGCAATCGGGAAGCCGGCTGACGTGATCCCGACAGCCGGCTTTCCGACTGCTTTATCCCGGCGAGGGTTAAATGACAGGCGTCTATATCTAGACATCTGTAATTTTTCCGACGCCGGGAGACCGACGCCCGGCAGCCCAATCGAAGGGATGTCGGGCGCCGCGAGTGGACAGCCGCGGGGTGGGAGGGTTAGGTTTAGGGCTCCCGGGGGGGATTTAGGATTAGGCACCCCCCCGGGAGGGTTAGGGTTAGGCTAGGGGGAGGGTTAGGGTTAGGCACCCCCCCGGGGGACTTAGGTTTAGGCAGCGGGGAAGGGGGGGGTTAGGGTTAGGCACAGGGGGGAGGTTAGGGTTAGGCACCCCTAAGGAGGGTTAGGGAGGTTAGGTTAGTAACTACTTACCTGAGGACGATCGGAATTTCCAGCGCTGTTGGTCTGCCGCTGCTGGGATCTCTGCTTTTGTCTGCCTGACGCTGCCGAGATTCGAAATCCCGGCCATGCGGCCGCCGGGATTTCATACCGCTTCCAAATCTACATGTTGAAATTAAAATGATCGCGTACTGTAATTTTTCTTACTGCTGCAGTATCACTGTTTTAAAAGTATACTGCCGCCCACCTCTAGGGCCGATGGGGCTAAAGCTCTTATTATAATCCATCACTTACCCCATGATCCATGGAAAGTTGCACCGAACACATGGCCTGAGGCTTTACCTCCCTTCTGACTGGGATCCCTAGTATTACAGCAAGTGGGGGTGGGACTGCAGTTGCAGCAACCAGGCTTGCTTAGTTTGTTTAAGCCTGTTAACAGTTTACCTTCCTCCCCTGTAATCCATCTATGGTGGCCTTGTGTGAGATGAGTAGTTATATACAGGCAGCATATGTCATCATCTGATTATACATGTACAGCAAGAATTAGTGACCTATCATTATATACAGCAAGTAGTGGTGCAGAGAAGTTTATATACCATCCATTACAGATGTGTATTATTTTGCTGTATATCACAGGTGCCACTATAGTTATATGTCAATTAGTCCATCATAGTTGCCCAGATTATGTAATAGAAAGCCCACCACAGGAGGTGCTAATATTATGTCCAATCCAGCAGAGCAGTGCCTTCTGCTTCATTCTCTGTTCACCTAATAAGTTGCTTAAATGTTGCTCATTGGGCCTCCTGTCCCAAAGGTGACCGGGTGATCTGAGCTAGGAGGGAAATGTAATACACAAAAAACTTTCTAACCCTTGGCAATGCACCCCAAGGCAGCAGAAAAGAACGTAGAGTAAGTCACCAACTTATATGCAAGAATACTGAAATAAAAACGATCTTACAGTTCAGCGCTTTGAGTTGTTCCAACACTATTGAGATCTCCAGATGTTTTCAGAATTGAAGTCCATATATGAAAAAAGAAACATCAAAAAGGGGAAAAGGTGGTGTAATAATGTTCAGAGCAAATAGTTCACACCCCTTGCGTGAATATCATAGAATAAGGTGAAGAGGTCCACCTCCAAGAAATTATTTAAGTTGTCCAAGCTCCCATCAAAAGCATCCGAAACGTGAGTGGTGCTTCATTCAGTATGTGCTTACTTGGTATAGGTGTAGTATGGACATATAGCGGTTTCTTTAGGTCCTCATCTGATACATCCAATGTGGATCCTCAGAAACAATAGACATATTACCCATTATAAAGCTCTAGATCCTCTTCAGTCACATAAGCATTGGCTCTCCATACAACAAGCTTATAGCAGCTGGGTCTTACACATCCCTTATTCATGAGTGCAGTTATACCCCCATCACTCCATCCTAGCAAGGATGGACTTGTTCTTCTGATATTCTGTGCCTGTTTAGACCTTGCCTTTGTCTCCAGCTCGCCACAGATCCTGCTACCAGCAAGGCCGTCGCTTAAAACTCTCCTCTCGTGGACCTTTTTGTGCACCTGAAACTGGTTCTGATCAGTGTTTTGGTTTATGCAC
Organism: Taudactylus pleione; assembly: GCA_031769625.1. Lineage (NCBI taxonomy): Eukaryota > Metazoa > Chordata > Amphibia > Anura > Myobatrachidae > Taudactylus > Taudactylus pleione. Next base: position 14,588,772 of record JAUIMM010000005.1, on the reverse strand, counting down.
ATTGCTCTGAATTTCAAGAAATTCTCCTTGCTAGGATGGAGTGATGGGGGTACACCACCTTTTCCACTTTTTAAGGTTTCATTTTTTCATATATGGACTTCAATACTGAAAACATCTGGAGATCTCAATAGTGTTGGAATAACTCATAGCGCTGAACTGTAAGATCGTTTTTATTTCTGTAGGAGGGAAATGTGCTGATACGGAGAGCAAGCAAAGGTGCGGTCACATTCTGTACAAATTCGAAGTTTTGGTGCAGTGACCTCCCTGCGTCTAAGGAAGTCTATAGGGCTGAAGAAGGTTGCACTGGACTGAAGAAAGGGGGACTACAGCATACAACAAAATCTAGAGAGCTTTCTGCTATAGGTCTGCATAGTATTCCATCCCGGTTTTGCAATCGGCATGCCTACGGTGGATGGGGCCAAAGCAATAAAATCCCTTACAGCTCTCGCCCTGAGAGGTCACCCCATCCATTCCCTTTATAATTAGCCAATGTTTGTACACAGAAGTATTACTTCAATCACTTTTTTTTCAAATATGTTTGATAACGGCCGGAGAAAGGTAATCTCACAGACCTGTACTGAGAGAGCCTGTGCCAAATACAGTGTGGCCTAAGCAAGGTGGAAACATGCTTCAGTTTGCCCTTTTCATGTACCATTGTCATTTACCTTGATAAAACAGCAATGTATCAGTGCCCCTCCATAGAGATCAATAACCTTCTCTACACCGAACTCCAGTAAAAAAAAAAAAAAAAAAAAAGGAACTTCAGCGTGATTTAAATAACTATTGCGTACACAGATCCTTATTGTGTAGTCATGCTTATTTAGGTGTACAGCAGTCTGAATTAACCCAAAAGAACACCAATTGCTAACACAGGGCATGCAGCTCTTTTCTGGGCTGCACCAAAATTCATAGATTTGTAGAGCATTAGTGATAACCCGGTTTCCCTAGACATGTCTCCTTAATGCCAACCTGTGCTTTAGTTTTATGACGTTAGGAGTTAATATTGCTTAATTTAAACCAAAAAAACTTCTGATATACATTAACTGTGTATTTACCACTGGGATTGAAACTGCCCTTGTTAATTATAAAAGTACATTAGATACTTTTACCAAAAATCTGTTATTTTCAGGATGATTTATACCTCCAGCAAACTTATATCCCTTTTCCACCAAAATTCCAGGTCTGACCCGGAGTTGGAACAGACTCGGGATATTCCCAAGTTGGCACCACTCACACCGGAGTCGGGTCTGCATAGACCCGGTTTTACCGGAGTGAAAGTGGACGCTTGTAGATGACGTCATCTCCAAGCGCCACTGAAGCTGGACCAATTGGCCAGCTTGCAGCGCACTCCAGGTCAACGTGACCCGGAGTGCGCTGTTCTCACAGCAGGGTTTCACGGGCTACACCCGTGTTAAACCCTGCTATTTACCTGGGTTGGATTGCCAGCTCACTTGACCCGGCGATCCAACCCTCTCCCCTTTTACACCAGGGAGCTGCCCAGATTAACCCTGCAATAACCAGGGTTTTAGCTTCGGTGTAAAAGGGGTATTACAAGGACATTAGCAGTCACTGCTATTTCATGTGACCATCAGACTGAGTGTAAAACCAAAGTGACTTGTAATATCCAAAATAATTTATAATAGGAGGATCATTATTCTCACCCTGTTCTATATGAGCCACGGTGATGACATTACTGCATATAAGAAGTGACATCACAATTCACCATTTGTACAAGTGTTGATTACAAAATTGTGTAAACTTTGGCATCACCTAAGAATACATAATGCAGTCTGTATAACACTTTTTAATTCGACTACAAATAACTGCTCATCAGTCCCATCTGTACCAATGTAATATAAATATTTAGTGTTTTAACTAACTATTCTTTATTGTGCATTAACTGGAACATTGTACAGTGTGTTACAAATAAAACCCACTTTATTTATTGGTTCATAAACTCATTTAGTAATTCTAGGAAAGAAATACAGTACTTACCTGCAATGCCTGGTTTTAAGAGGGGAAACATACAGATTAACATTGCTGGAACAGACTTCTACAAAACCACTTACAGTAGTTCTGAGTGACCCTCTTCTCACGCACAGTTGTATATTGTCAATGATTGATCTCTGCTCATTTTATTTTAATTATCTAAATGACAATTGGTGCATTAGAGTGATGAGTATCATTTAGAAACAAAAAGCCTTTTACTGTAATTACTGCTCCTGCCTCTCAGAGAGCTGACTCGGTGACTGCAGGGTTCTTGGCTCAACCTTGCAATTATTTACAACCATAAGGGTGTAGGAATAAACTGTAAAGGGTGGGGGTCTAGTTAATTTTCTACTATAACTTGACAATTGGTTCTTAATTAACGCAATCACGTTTTATGGCCAAATTAAATATATATTGTGTGTATGGTAATGTCTTTTTAGATTTGGTAACCTAAAAAATAGTAATCCATAAAGGAAAATGGACATTTCTAATGGCTTAAATTGACAAATTTAGCTAAGTGTTGTACTAGTAATCCAGCATACAGATGACCTAACTCTGCTCAGCATAATACACATAGACTGATTTGAAATATATACATACATATATACATACATACAGTATATATATATATATGTATGGATGCAGTCAGGAACCCCCCCCTTTGGCTTCCCAACTGTCTAATCTCGGCAGGGGTCTAATGACGGCCATCGAGATCCCGACGCCTGTCATTTCACCTATTACGGGAGCCCGACGCCCAGCATACTGATCGAAGGTAAGCCGGGCACGGACAGCCGCAGGGTGGGAGGGTTAGGGTTAGGCATCCCCCGGGAGGGTTAGGCTAAGGGAAGGGGGGGCTAGGGTTAGGCACGAGGGAGGTTAGGGTTAGGCACCCCTAAGAGAGGGTTAAGGGGGGTTAGATTAGTTAGTACTTACCTTCAGAGTAGTCGGGAGCTTCACCACTGGTGCTGGGCTTGTGGTGTCGGGACTTCAACTGCCGGACATACAGTAGGTCCGGCGGTATTTCATACTGATCCTTATTTATATATACTGTGTGTGTATATGTATATATATATATATATATATATATATATATAATATTAGGGATGTGCAGGCTCGGATAGGTTCGAGTTTGCACGCCGAGTTCGGATTTTTCCCTCCAAAAAAACGGAACTCAGAAAGAGGCTAAACGTCATCTTGCATGGACAAACATCATCATTCCTGGACTTTTGTCCATTCAAGATGACGTTTAGCCTCTTTCTGAGTTCCGTTTTTTTGGAGGGAAAAATCCGAACTCGGCATGCAAACTCGAACCTATCCGAGCCTGCACATCCCTAATATATATATATAATGATTACACTGTTTCAGAGGAATGGGCCTTTAGAAGGGAGGAAATATTAATGCTTGTCACGCGCTACTGCACTGTGGACCATGATTCATTTATCTGGTAGTCAGGGCAGGTAGCAGGATTAGCCCTTGTACAGCATACTCAGTTTAAGGCAGAACATCTGAAGCACTGCACATCTGTAGCTCTTTAAAGTACTACAGCAAGCTAGAATGACTGTATTAGTGACTACAGTTTAGCTGGATATTTATTCATTTTTTTGTACTTCCATTCATTGTCTGAGAGAACTTTAAAATTTTGCTAGTCTTGTTGAAAGTGGATAGGTTTTCACTCTCAAACAGTCGGAACATTGAGAAAGCATTGGTTCTGTTCCACTGTGAAAACACATAACATGACAAGGTCACAGGGACAATCTGTTAGGGAGACAAGGACCCTTTTAAAAAATGATTTTGAATATGTTCTCATACACTATAGTGCATCTTTATACAAGGTCTTTTCAAAGCGGAAACATTTCATTTTCAACTAAATGCCAAATGAAAATAAAGAAATGAATGTAAAAAAAAATGATTGTTATTTAAGGATGAAAAGGATTGGGGTATGTACTAGAAATAAAATAGTCAATAGGCAAATATACATTAACCATGCAATGCAAGTTTTTTTATTTTTATAAAACAGCTACTGCTGATATTCACATCTTTTAATTAACTGCCATTTATTAGGGATGTTAATAAATATATTTATCTATTTCGAGAAGCATTTAATCATTATACAGTATTCCTCTATTTGTGAAAGCCTTCCTCATATGGCTGCCAGCATAGTACATTTTCCTAATATGTATTATGTGAGTGGTCCCATAGTACTATTAGTGTTATCCAGGAAAGATAGTGTTCATTCTAGCACCCTGCACTTAATCAGTGAGGAGGGCATATTTTAATTTTGAGGGACAAAATTTTAGACGTGATGTATCACTACAGTATCACGTATAAAATTTTGCCCATAATTAAAATTAAAATATGCCCTCACACAGATTAAATGCTGGATGCTAGAATGAACTAGGGGTGAGCGGGTTCGGAACCCGCTCACCCCTAGAATGAACACAATAAAGATATAGTATTGGATTGGAAACAGTACATTTAAGATAGTAATGTGAATAAAGACCATGGCCCTCATTCAGAGCCGCTCGCTAGCGGCCGTACGCTCGTTCCGAGCGATGTTCGCACATCTGCGCATGCGTACGGTTTTTAGTACGCATGCGCGAACCAGTCAGTGTGGCCGAAAATAGTTTGTACGCTATATAGCGAGTGCCTGCTATTTTGAGTGACAGAATGAGGCGTATGTGGGTGGTAACAGGGGAAGGTGTTTGAAAACGGGGGAGTGGAATTCGAACGCAGGCGTGCTTAAAGGTCAAAACGGGCGTTTTAAGGGAGTGCATAATTAATACAGCAGCGTCATTGACCACGTCACTTGGTTTTTTTTAACTCAGAACTGCTCGCAAAATAGCGGTTGAAAAAACCAACCACAAGAATAGCGAGCAGTTCATACGCTGTACGATGTACTCGATTAATCTAATAAATAGTGGACATGACGTATGGTGCGAGCGGCCAGGGGGCGTTTTTATCAAATAAACGAGCGTATGTTTTGCTCGCTCGTTCAGACTTAGAGGTGTGAACAGACTGCAATTTGCGAACGGATCATTTGAATAGCCACCCCTTGTTTTTGAACGAACGACCGCAAATAGCGAACGGCTCTGAATCAGGCCCCATATTCTAAGAACTATGGGCCTGATTCAGAGTTGGAAATAGAGAGAGAGATAGCACTTGACTGTGTACCTGGACAAACCATGTTGCAATGCAAGGGGTGTAAATACATAATTATTATTTTTTTTTTGCATGTAGGGTAAATACTGGCTGCTTTTACATGTAGCTCACAATACTGCACAGCTTTATTATTACTTTACAATTTAGTTGTCAGTTTGGGCACCTCCCTCCCAAATCTAAATCTCTCTGCACATTTTAAATCTGCCCCACCTGCAGTGCAGCATGGTTTCACCAAGATGATCAGTTGAGAGAGATATCTCACTCTATTCCCAACTCTGAATCAGGCCCTAAATCTTACAGTATCTCTGGATTTTAAAAGACAAAACTGCCAAATCAAACAGTTAGCGTTCACTTCTAGGATGAAGCTGCTGTTAAATATCCCTAAATAAGATTTAACATCATTCTATTGAAATCCACAGGTAAGCAATATTCAGAAATAACTACTTATCAGGAGCTATGTGGTTGTAAAGGTGAAATAAGCAGACTGACAGATGTCTGTGTGTTTATATAGTGATTATTTGAATATTTGACAAGTTCTTCACATTATCTTTGAATATTCCTTGAATGTGGGCTTCTTTCTACTTCAGGGTCCATAGGGTATCCACAGGATACCTTGGGGTATAGGTGTGACGTCAGTCATCGGCACCAAAGAGTTAAGCTTTCAGCCTCCCAGGATGCACTAGGTCCCCCTCCTATACCCCGCCCCCGAGCCAAGGCACCTCAGTTTAGTTTGGTTCCCGGCTGGAGTCGGGTGCACCTGTCGAAGTGGGGGCTAGAAGATCCCCTGAAGCTTTCTTCTATGCAGCTGTGGCTGCACATCTGGATGTACAGCATGGACAGTCAGTCCTGACGTCCATGCTGTCTTCCCTACACCCCCGCCAGTACCAGAACGCCGGTACCGATCCGGGGATGCTGGCGAGCATCTGGGGTCACAGCTAGCGGTGACCCCAGATGTTCCGGACCATGGCCGGATTCAAGAGGGACAAAGGTAAGCAGCGGGGTCCCGCGGTGGGTCCCCGCTGATGACATGGTCCTGAGTCCCCAGGCAGGGGGCTCCCTGGGGACTGGCTGCAGCGTGGAGCCAGGCGACCAACCTGCGCTTCCACTACCCCCTGGGACAGCGGACCGCAGCAGAGCGGTAGCGCTGCGGCGTCCCAGGGGTTAAATGCATGCCAGGGGAGCGCGCCTTCCCTGTCTCACAGCCGGCGCCTCCCCCGCTGCACACAGCCCTCTCTGCACGCTGCCGACTGGTCCTGTGGCAGCGCTCCTCCCCCAGGCCAGCCTCCTCTCTGCTCCTCGGCGGCCATCTTCCTCTGAACGCATGGTGAACGCTGCTGGAAGCCTGGACGGAAGCATCGTGGTCTGGGTCCCCCGCATACCTCTCCTCCGATTTGGGTCAGGTCTGTGTATGCTGCGCTGTGTCCTACCAGGCCCTGTGTCTGCGTAGTTGATTGATCAGCGCTGTTAGTGCAGGAATTGATATATCTTTGCATTGTATGTGACTGTGCTAGCGCTGCTGCCTGTAACTTTTCTTCTAAACTGTCAGCTTTATTACTATCCCTGTTCTTTCTGTTAAGCCCTTGTGGTGCGGTGCTGCAGGGTGGTCTCTCGCCTATTTGATATATAATTGGTGAGAGGGGTCACATACTTGGTGCCATCATGTCTGAAAGTGATTTTCCTCTCCGGCTACAGTGTACTACGTGTAAAGTACCGTTAGCGGAGGGAGAGGGTAGCGCGGAGGGCCTCTGCCGGCAGTGTTTGTCCATGGCGCGGCCTCTTACGGTTACAGCACCGGTACAGGAGCCGCCCTGGGCTTGTTTCGCTCAGGCGCTTACAACCTTAGTGGGCCAGTTAGCTCCGCAACCCGCGTTTACACTGATGGGTTTGTCCCAGCAGTCAGTGGTGTCGTCACCCATGCAGGGTTTCCCACGACAATTGGTGGTACCCCACAGTCTCCCTATTTCCCCGCTCCCGGTTTCTCAGGAGCCGGCGTGGGTTAACTCCCTGACGAGTTCTGTACAGCACTTGTCGGATGTGTTGCAAGGGGAGTCTGTGATCGGGCCACATAAACGGCCGGTGGCGTCTCTGTCTGCTCCTTATGAGGATGACGAGGAGACGTCTGATGATGGGGAGATTCTGGATCCTTACGATCAGGAACCTCTCCATACTAAGGACGCTGACGCTAAGTCCAAGGTATATATTCCTGGACTTATTCGGGCAGTCCGCACAGCCTTGGTGATTGAGGACGAAGTTCCACCAGCGGCTAAATCTAAGTACGCCTTTTTTAAAGATGTGAAGGGCAATGCCACAGTCTTTCCTCTTTCAGGTCAGTTAGTGGACCATTTAGAGGAGGCGTGGAAACAGCCTGGCAAAAGATACCAGCCGCAGAGGCGCCTGGCGGTGGCTTATCCGTTCGCGGATAATTATTTAGCAAAGTGGGAATCCCCTCCACAGGTGGATTCTCACGTGACCCGTCTTGTCCGTAGTGCCACATTGCCGATGCCATCCATGTCCTCCCTTAAGGATGCTACGGACCGCAAGGTGGAGATCTGCCTGAAGTCCGCTTATTCCCTTGCGGGGGGGGGCAGCATGACCGGCTATGGCCATTTGCTGGGTTGCCAGAGCGATGGAGCGCTGGGCGAATTCATTAGAGGCATCTTTTGATTCCGACTGTCCGGCCGAACAGGCGGAGTTGATTGGTGATCTCCGTGATTCGGCCACTTATATCAACGAGGCGGCCTTAGATATTAGTACTCTGGTGTCTAGAATTTCTTCAGCAGCGGTGGCTGCTCGTCGCACCTTGTGGCTGCGATCCTGGAAGGCGGACGCAGATTCCAAAAGGGGTCTGGAGGCGTTGCCATTTACCAGAGAAGTTCTCTTCGGTCCGGATCTGGATAAGATTGTGGCCACGCTGGCGGCAGCCAAATCGGCTTGTCTCCCGTCGGCCGCTGCTCCTTCTGGTTCTGGACCATCATCCTTTCGGTCATCTAGGGCCCAGGGCAGGCCCAAACCACAGTCTTTTCCTCGACAGGCTGGCCCTAAGAAATCGGCCAAGCCCCGGAAGCAGGCATGGAGTACCAGACGCCCGGCCCCCAAGCCAGATGACAAGCCTGCGGCCTGATGGTCCGGGCCTCCCTTTGGGGATCCCAAAGTGGGAGGCCGACTGCTGCAGTTCGCCCAGTGTTGGTCGGTCACTACGACAGACACTTGGGTTCTCGAGGTGGTCTCCCACCAGTACGCCCTCTCCTTCCGGCACAGACCCCCGGCTCGATTCTTCACCACGGGTCTACCATCAGGCCGGAACAAGGCTACGGAGCTGCGGAAGGTATTGCACACTATGCTCCAGGCTGGAGTTATAGTGCCTGTTCCATTCTCCCACAGGGGCCAGGGTTTCTATTCAAATCTTTTTTTGGTATAGAAACCCAATGGGTCGTATCGTCCGATTCTCAACCTCAAAGCTCTCAACAGGTCTTTGCGGGTACCGAAGTTTCGGATGGAGACCCTACAGTCCATCATTCTGGCGCTGGAACCTGGGGACTACATGGTGTCATTGGACATACAGGACGCTTACCTGCATGTCCCTATTCTTTTGCGCCATCAACAGTTCCTCAGGTTTGCAATCCGCAGCGACCACTTCCAGTTTCGGGCGTTACCTTTTGGCCTGGCGACAGCACCACGTGTGTTCACCAAGGTGATGGCGGTCATGGCGGCTTCTCTGCGGCTGCAGGGAGTCCGCATGTTACCGTACTTTGACGACCTTTTATTGGTGGCAGGATCTCCAGAGCTGCTCCTACGCCACTTGGGCCTGACCATTGCGCTACTGCAACGGCACGGCAGGATAATCAACTGGCAGAAGTCCACTCTAATCCCGTCTCTGAGGATTCTGCACCTCGGAGCCTTATTGGACTCGAAACAGCAGAGGATCTTCGTGAGGGAGGAAAAGATCTCTGCTTTACAGTCAAGGGTGCGCAGTTGTCTGCTCAGTCGCCGGGTGTCTCTACACTCGGCGATGAGGTTACTGGGCTCCATGGTGTCGGTGTTCAACATGGTGGAATATGCCCAGTTTCACTCCAGACCTCTGCAGCACCTGATCCTGTCCAAGTGGAACGGGCTGCCGCAGTCTCTGAAGCCCCAGACAATTGTGCTCACCCCGGAGGTTCGCCTGTCCCTTGCCTGGTGGTTACAGACGACCCATCTCAGCGGGGAACGTCCGTTCTGGGTTCCAAATTGGGTCCTGTTGACAACGGACGCCAGTCTTCGGGGCTGGGGAGCAGTTTCGGGTCCACACTTGTTCCAGGGCAGGTGGACGCCGACAGAAGCGGAGCTTCCAATCAATATCTTGGAACTCCGTGCGGTCTTCAATGCTCTCCAGCAGGCACATCGGGTTCTCCAGGGTCACCCGGTACAGGTCCAGTCGGACAACGCTACCACCGTGGCCTACATAAACAGGCAAGGAGGAACCCGAAGTCGGGCGGCTCTCGTGGAGGTCTCGGATCCTGCTATGGGCGGAGCGCAATCTTCCGGCCATATCAGCGGTCTTCATCCCGGGAGTGCTAAATTGGGAGGCGGACTTTCTAAGTCGCCAGGACGTTCATCCGGGGGAATGGTCCCTGCACCCGGACGTTTTTCAACTGCTGGTGGACAGATGGGGTCTTCCAGAGATCGACCTCATGGCGTCCCGGCACAACAACAAGTTGCCGGTGTACGGGTCTCGCACAAGAGACGAAGGGGCGTCTCTGGTGGATGCTCTGTCCGTCCGGTGGACGTTCCGGTTTGCATACCTGTTCCCTCCGGTCTCCCTTCTTCCACAGGTAATCCGGAAATTCAAACAGGAAGGAGGGACGCTCCTGTTGATAGCTCCCGCGTGGCCCAGACGGCACTGGTTCTCAGACCTTCAGGATCTGTCCGTGGACAGTCCTCTGCGGTTGCCGCTACGACCGGACCTTCTGTCTCAGGGTCCTTGCCTTCACCCGGACCTGACTCGGCTGTCTTTGACGGCGTGGCTGTTGAGACGGCCATGCTGAGGTCCCGGGGGTTTTCCAGCTCTGTAGTGCGTACCATGTTGCGAGCTCGGAAACCGTCTTCCGCGAGGATATACCATCGCGTGTGGCATACGTTCTTCCAGCGGTGTCGACCGAGAGGTTATGCACCGCGGGAGTTTCGTCTGTCTCGCCTTCCTACAAGCGGGACTAGATCATGGGCTTCGCCTTGCTTCTTTGAAGGTACAGGTTTCGGCCCTGTCTGTCTGGTTTCACCGTAGGATTGCTACAATCCCGGATGTGCGCACCTTTCTGCAAGGTGTTCTCCACATTCAGCCGCCCTTTGTTCCACCTGTGGCGCCTTGGGATTTGGCTGTGGTCCTGAGGGCTCTCCAGGGACCGCCGTTTAAACCACTGGGCTCAGTGGATCTTAAATGGTTGACAGCTAAGACTGTTTTTCCTTCTGGCTATTGCTTCGGCCAGACGTGTTTCTGATTTAGGGGCTCTTTCTTGTAGACCCCCTTTCTTGGTTTTTCATGGGAACAGGGCAGTGCTCCGCACTCTGCCCGAGTTTCTTCCCAAAGTTGTTTCCCAGTTTCATGTTAACGAGGAAATCGTTGTTCCGGCCTTTAACTCACCGGGTCTTTCCGTGGGTGAGGCCTCTTTGGATGTTGTGCGGGCATTAAGGACTTATGTTGACCGCACTTCTTCGTTTAGGAAGTCGGGCGCTATGTTTGTCCTCTATGGCTTCCATAAAAAGGGTTGGCCTGCCTCAAAGCAAACTTTGGCAGCCTGGATCCGTATGGCTATTTCTGAAGCTTATCTTCATGAAGGCCTACCGGTTCCTCCTTCTCTGAAGGCTCATTCCACTAGGTCTGTGGGTCCTTCGTGGGCAGCTCGACGTGGTGCCTCTGCAGTCCAGATCTGCAAGGCTGCTACGTGGTCTTCTGTCCATACCTTCGTGAGGTATTACAGGTTTGCTTCCTTCGGGCGGCGGATTCTCCTTTCTGCACAGGAGCGTCCCCACCCTTAAAGGATACTGCTTTGGGACATCCCCAAGGTATCCTGTGGATACCCTATGGACCCTGAAGTAGAAAATATGAGATATGGTAAGAACTTACCCTTGTTATCTCTATTTCTATGAAGTCCATAGGGTTCCACAGGACTCCCGCCCTGTCGCACCTGTGCTGCAGATGGGCTTTGCTCTGGTCACCGGTTTTTCCGTCTCCCTCTGGTGAGAATGTGATTCTTGTGTGTATCCAGATCTTTTTTTCTCTCTCTTCCTTCTCCTCCTCCGGCCTATGGCTTGGTAACTAACTGAGGTGCCTTGGCTCGGGGGCGGGGTTTAGGAGGGGGACCTAGTGCATCCTGGGAGGCTGAAAGCTTAACTCTTTGGTGCCCGATGACTGACGTCACACCTATACCCCAAGGTATCCTGTGGAACCCTATGGACTTCGTAGAAATAGAGATAACAAGGGTAAGTTCTTACCATATCTCATATTTTATAGACTGCTTAGAGACTTAACTAGGGACATTTCAATTGTACTTTACCTGTAAGTGGACGCTCTTTGTTTTACACAACCTTCTTTTGTCTAGTAATATAATTCATTCCTTATAGCTCAGTGACTATTTTAATATTGTTTTAGAATTGTTCAATTATCTTAATGCATTAAATCATACAGTGTTATTCTTATAGTCTTAGTGGATAATACATATAATATAATTCTATCAATACCAATAATAACAGTTTAAGAATCTATGCTCACATGAGGAGCAAACCAGAGGCACTGGCTAATAAGTAATTGCTATCTGCCAGAGTTTTAGAAGTGTTGTCGCAGCCAATTTTATTCTGGCATCTTCTTACATAGAATATTGCCTTAAATTATTTTAAGTTATCCATTCTGCTAGTACTTCCGTGTACAGTATTTCTATTATTTCCAGATTGCATTATTTGTTACACTGATTTTTACTTTACCTTTATTGCCTCAGATCACATAGCCATGCAATCTAATCTAAATAGTTGGACAGCTTCATTTTATTCCTTAATGCATCACTAAACCAAGTATTAAGAAAGAAGGAAAATGGGAACTATAATACCCCTTTTACACCGACCTGAAAATCCTGGGTTGATGCATGAGAACGCGCATCAACCCAGGATTTTTGTAAATGTATCCACCCGGGTCCAGGGACCCAACTCGGGTAGTTTGCAGGGTTGACCACGGGTCGTCCAGTGTCGTTCCCATGTCACCCTGCAGTGTAAACGGCGCGATCCGGGTCACGATGACTCAGATCGTGCCGTATGCCGCCTGATTGGCCGATTTCAGTGGCGCTTGGAGATTAAATCATCTCCAAGAATCCAGTGCAACCAGTGCCGGCCGAGCAGCACGGAGCAGCGCACTCCACCCACCCTCCCTGCCTCCTGACCGCTGCGGAGTGAGGTAAGAGGGGAGGGAGGAGGGGGGGGGAGAAGGGCTTCTCACCTTCGCCGGAAGAGCCAGGTCAGTGCTAACCTGGCTCTGGTGTGAACGGTGCCAACGGGCATAGCCCGGGCCGGCGCCATGGTGTAAAAGGGGTTTGTCCTGGGTTGGAAACGTGTTCCAAATCCCTGGTCAGACCCGGGACTTTGGTATAAAGGGGTATAAGAGTGGTCTGAAAACATAGCGCACACAGACAGAAACTAGCCCCAATAGGGGATCTCTATTTATTCCTTCATAGTGCTATTAACAAGACATAATATGTAGTTCTGCATGTGGTTGACAATAAATGAATAAATTATAAAACACTAGCAATTTATTAATCTATAGTAATTAAAAATCAATATTGATTCACTAATAAATGGCTGCCACTCTAACAATTAGTATATAATCATATGCAGGAAAATCGCATGCACAAACAGAATATAAGTACAATTAAAAGTGAAAACATTGCACAAAACCGCAATAAATCAAGACTGGGTAATTAATACAATGAGGGGAATTTAATTTGGTGCGAGTTTGGTCCCGCATGGTAAAATCACTGCAAATTCACCTTGCGAATTACATTTGCAAATCAATTCCAAACTCGCATTTCTTTTTCAGAGTAAATTCGCCTGTTTTGTTCGCACCCCCTTTGCAGATTGAAGGGACGGAAAATCTGTATTTTAAGGTAAAAATGCCGGGACTTGCTTCAGAACCCCTTGGACACCCCCTAATGACTAATTAGGCGTTTGGAATTTTTCAATTAGCTTAATTGGGACAATAATTACTTGTCATTTTTGGGGTGAAAAAAAATAAATGGCCTCAAATTATCCAAAAATAAGCTGTTTTAGCTAAATAATGCAGCCAAAATTTAATGAAAGTATTTATTTAAACTAAAAATAATTGATTTCTATAATTTTTTTTACACTTTTAAAAGATGCCTCAAATTACCCCAAAAGCATCTTTTTTTTCTACTTTTTTTTGCATTTTCTGTTTTATTCCTTTGTAATTAAACACAATTCTAAAGCTTTTTACATTTATTTAACTTTTTAAATAAAATGCACAAATCAGCCATTTGATACCATTTAAAAGCATACAATACTTTCCTTATGGCCACTAACAGTCTTCTACATGATTCTGCTAACAAAGTTTTCACTTTATTTGGGATCTAGGATGGTTTCCCCTCTTTTTCATGCTATTTCCCTGTTCACTTTTTGGACAAGATTTGCACACACTCCCTGCAAGTAGTGCAAAATCGCATTACTAATTGAACTGTGCGTATCTCTGGTGCGCAAATGAAGTGTGCGAATTATAAGGTGAAGTGTGCGAATTATAAGGTGAAGTGTGGAAGTTTTTCGCCTTTTGCAAACTCTCACCTAATTGAATTCCCCCCCCCCAATGTGGTAAGAGGACTCTGCTTGCAACCTTACAAGCTATAGGGATTGACATATTGCAAATTGGTTCAGCCAGGTTCTTGGTGGGCTATATGATCTAATCACACAGGAATGTAGGCCTGGAGTCAGTGGGTTGTGTGTGGCTGGGTAAGGCTGTCTTCAGCCGTTAAGCCGGGTACACACTAGACGATATGTCATCTGATCAGATAATATTACCGTCCACATCGGGCATTGTGTACCCGCTACTTCGCTGATGATACACGCTACATCGCTGCTCACTCCCGCGTCGTCAGTGGCATGCAGGTCCGATGGGCGATATTGTCAGTGGGGGCCATGCTGCTGAATGCTGTCATTCCGTCGCTGCCGGCATCAGCAAGTGCGTACACACTTGCCGATGCCGGAACCAACTGCGGACGTCATCATGCTGGGTACACATCGTTAAGCCTGTACCCAGCATTTGAATAACACGTTTTATGCCTCACCACTTTGTCAAGCACCCACGTTTCCAGCTGCAACTTCACTTCCGGCAACATTTTGTGACGTCAGCAGCGACGCATGTGTTTTTCACTAACATTTTAATGGATAGATAGAGATCTGGAGAGGATAGTACAGTAGTCTGAAAGTAAGGACTATAAAAAGGGAAATTGAAGTCACCTATGATGATGATGGGCATTGGGCATGTTAGAAGATAAGAAATGAGAGAGACAGGCAGAAAAAAGTTTAAGAAATTTTTGGTGTGGTCCAGGGGAACTTTTAATGAATGGTTAGAGATCTGGAGAATAGAGTTGGGTATTTTCCACATACACTTATGACTGCACCTATGTTTCTAATATCAGTTTTTCCACCATTTTTCATACAAATGCTCTTCACGGCTGACAGTGTGGCACCCTTATAAACACCAATAATGGTGCTCCTAAAAATTGGATTCACATATATACAGTACCAAGCACTTATCAGTATATAAGATCCAGAGTGATTATCCTCCTTCATAGGCTTAACTGTCCATGACACTCTTCCACCTGGCCAAAGTTCCCAGTACATTACCTCAGCCCCATGTCACCATTCATGGAAAAAAACAGAAGAGATCCCCATGTACACTACTTTGTATTACTAATGCATAAAACCGCAAACGTTAGACTTTCAAAAGTATAAAATAACCAAACTTTAAAATACACAAAAGAACATCCCCATAAGTGTAGCAAGAACAGTAGTATACAGTACCTGGTTCATTAAAAGCCTGCAAGTTCTAAATTCCAACCCGGAGCTCTATTCCTTTTATGCCACATGTTTATGGAAGTGTATCCACACAAACCCCCTTCAGTAACCAGTTGTTCTGTATATCACTCCTCAACCAAATCGTAGCAACCAAGATAAACAGCATGCCCCATAATGTGTATTGTAATGTAAAACACTGCGTAATTCAGCTACAGTATATTTTAAAAGGACTTGCTCCAGCCAGCAGACTTCATGTATTGTAACAGAGGTTGCTCAATTGTGGATGGTGGATTTCTGTATGCAAACTAATATTTAGCTAATTATAGTTTACTTATATTTGTTGGTTCCTGTTGCTTACACATAGGCAAGTAAATAATATAAGACATTATACGTCAGTGAGACACACCTAACAGGAGAGAGCAGGACTGGAGTTGCGTAGAGATACAAGGAAAGGATTAGTCTAGGGAATGAAACCCACAATGAGAATATGGGCAGAAGCATAAGAATTGTCACAACTCATTATACACAGTGAAGCTTTGCGGTGCCCTATGAGCTTTGGCTTCTGCAGAGAAAGTTTGATGGCTGATGGCAGCATACGGCTTACATTGGCAGCCTACCATATCGCTGAAACATGGCAATATTCACATCAGCTGCTTGTGTACATATCAGATTTGTTCAAAAATGTCAGCTTGTCGGTACTTCATGAAAAATGGCTCTGACCTTGAACTGCTGCATTTGGCGCCCTTCTTGATATTATGTTTTGGAGTGTTATGTAAATGTAAAGAATGAAATTGTATTGTTTTGTTCTTAATCATTATAGAATATGATTATGCTAATATTTTTTTTTTTAAATCCCAGATTGAGGCATCTGTCTTTAGAGAGGATTATTGCTGCTGCAGACAAGATGGACATTAGTGACTAGAGGCAGGGGATATACAATTTTCTTTCCTTTGTCCACCCATGTGAATATGATCTGTGTGTCTGCATGAGAATCAATGATTCCTAGCACATTTTCAGCACTGTCCTCACATCCGTCCTCCACTATTAATGAAAAGTTGGAAATATGCCATTAATCCACTCCACTAAGTGACATTGTATCCTAAATTATTTCCAACTATTTTCAGCATTTTTTTTATCAGTCTGCAGAGAGTTATAGAGTGCTGTGTGTTATATAGAGCAGAATTTTACTTTGTATATTCTGCTTCCTAAACTCTTTGGGGTGAATCCTATTAGCTGCGATGATCTCGCCGGTGCGAGTCATCGCAGCAATGGCCAGCTTTAGTGTATGGCCAGCATTAGTGCTCCCTGAGGAACGAGTTTGGGAAACTCAGATCTTGTGCAAGAATGAGTGTCTGCACCCCACCACTCCCCATTTTTTTGAAATGGGATATTATCAGCCTCAAGGTCTGTCCCATGGGGGTAGGGAAAGGCTATTTTGCATTATGTGCTTTTCACTTTGCCTGTGTGCTCCTAGCATCGCGCATAGGTTGAGAGCACCTGTCACTCTTCACTCCACATAGAGTACCACCACTGACACTCCCATCCCAGACACACACACAGCCTGTCCACATACCACCACTGACACTCCCATCACAGACACACAGCCTGTCCACATACCACCACTGACACTCCCATCACAGACACACACAACATGTCCACATACCACCACTGACACTCCCATCACAGACACACACAGCCTGTCCACATACCACCACTGACACTCCCATCACAGACACACAGCCTGTCCACATACCACCACTGACACTCCCATCACAGACACACACAGCCTGTCCACATACCAACACTGACATTCCCATCACAGACACACACAGCCTGTCCACATACCACCACTGACACTCCCATCACAGACACACAGCCTGTCCACATACCACCACTGACACTCCCATCACAGACACACACAACATGTCCACATACCACCACTGACACTCCCATCACAGACACACACAGCCTGTCCACATACCACCACTGACACACTCATCACAGACACACACAGCCTGTCCACGTACCACCACTGACACACTCATCACAGGCGCACACAGCATTTCCACGTACCACCACTGACACTCCCATCATAGACACACACAACATGTCCACATACCACCACCGACACTCTCATCACAGACACACACAGCCTGTCCACGTACCACAACTGACACCCAAATAACACAACCACTAGACACATCACTCACTTTCAAGTCACCTCTCCTGCCCCCAGCATATCTGATATGATATCTCTGTTCTCTCTGACAATAAAGTTCATTCTGCTCCAGTCCTGAAAACAGGACCATAGCCCTCCTCAATGTGGCTCCTTAGGCAAAATGGTAGGGCTAGCCCTGCGCATGGGAGAGAACACATGGTGGAGGCGGCAGTGGCTGTTAGGTAGGACCTTGAAACTAGGGATGTGCAGGCTCGGATAGGTTCGAGTTTGCACGTGGAGTTCGGATTTTTCCCTCCAAAAAAACGGAACTCAGAACGAGGCAAAACGTCATCTTACATGGACGAACATCATCATTCCTGGACAAAAGACCAGGAATGATGATGTTCGTCCATGTAAGATGACGTTTTGCCTCGTTCTGAGTTCCGTTTTTTTGGAGGGAAAAATCCGAACTCCACGTGCAAACTCGAGCCTATCCGAGCCTGCACATCCCTACTTGAAACCAGTATGGGGAGGAGGAGGCAAGACAAAGTATGGGGCCCTGCATTCTATGAGGCATTACCATTCACGCTCCCCTAGTTACGGCCCTGCTTCTAACGCCTGGTGCACACTAGACAATGTGTGTACCCAGCAAAGGCACAGTATATATTGAGCGGTCCATACACACTGCACGATCTGGTGTACGACTGTCCGATATATCATTCCCCCACTGCATCCAGAAGCATGGTGTCGGCCGCCGGATCTTCAGATTGGCCTGCATGGGAGCGTGCAATAGTGCGTACACATTGGACGATATGGATGATTTGTCGTTTCGATTCGCCTCAAAGCGACAAATCATCCAATATATCGTCAAGTGTGTACCCAGCTTAATGCATAACTTTTTGATTTCAATGAGTCCGTGGATGATCGGGGGCAGAGAGGAGATGTGTACTATGGTTATTGTGAATGGCCAGTGCCTATTCTTTAAATGCTATCTCAGTGCCACTGAGCCAAGCCTTCCCCCGACCCCTGAGACATAATGGGCCTGTATTAACTGTGGGTGCAGTTCTGATGGCTTTTGAAAGGCAAAGAGACTGTAGCCTCAGAATGATGATGAATATGGATGAGCATTCAGTGTTCATGCACATGCTCAACATTTTAGAAATAGGGACAACAGTCTGTCAGCTGCAGATCATACTCCATGTTTCATGCACCATTTGTGCATGCTCTTGAATAAGGCATTCTTTTAGTGAAGACTGTGTGAGATGCTTGGGGTCTTTTGTTTGTAGTAAATTGAATGTATTCTGGGGATGTTGTTTGCTTTAATTTAGATTCAAACGCTATCAGATAAGAAACTTTGTAGTTTCCTCTTCACCAGCACCACAATCACTAAGTTATGCCACATCTCGATCAATGCTGGCTATCAGTACATACATTAAAGAAATAAGTAACTGCAATAATAAAAAAGTGGTAAATATTTTGGTGCAGTCCTATCACCAGCAGACACAAAGTATAATCTTTTTAGCCATTCACTCTAACCAACCAATCATACTGCTGTGTCCACATACATTTAGACTCCTTGCGCGTTATACGGGCCTTCTAGTCGCGCAATACCGTGATGCAACTCGTTAGTGTCGAGCAGCTTTTCATTCTGAGTTTTCCTTAAAATACGTCTTGTTCTCAAAGTGATGCGAATATGTACATGCACATCCTATTCACATTTTAAGGGAAAAGGTAGCACGAAAATACGCTTGGCTCTACTGATTCGCCCGGCACTCACGGGTTATGTAACGCGACGTGTAGTGCACGGAAGATAGATGTATGTGGACACATCTATATATACCATAATAATAATAATAGCCAACATCTTAATTCACTAATAGTGTACAAAGTACTGTACTTATGCTGGGCATACACGGCCAGATAAAATGCCTGTCAGACCGACAGACATTTTATCTGGATGGCTGCCAGCCGCATATGTCGCCGGCATACACTGTGAGATTTCTCTCACAGTGTATTCGGCAGACGTGCGCTCCGCCCCCAGGGGAGGAGACATTTCCTGTGTTCCTTCCGTAGGAAGGAACACAGGAAATGTCTGTCTGACGGCCGCAGCTGGGCATTGCCCGATGCGGCCGACAGTTTCCCGGGAAATATCGCATCGGACGGGCATGCTGGACAATCCGGCATGCCGGATCGAATAATATTTAACCCTCGGTCGCCCCCCCACACGCTACAATTATCGGGGAGATCCGCCGATGTCAGGCGGATCGCCCCGATAATTGTAGCGTGTATGGCCAGCATAAGGGTTAGTATTTTTTGTCACTAAGGAATTGGTATAAAGTAGCAGATTAAGGCAAATATTTAAAGAAAAAGACACATGGTGCAACTAAGGGCCTGATTCAGACCCACTCGCGAGTGGGTCGATGGTGTGCACTGCGCATGCGCACGACGGAGGGAGGTACAAGACCATCGCGACCATCATCCTGCATGCTCGTATAGGCTGTGGGTGGTGACCCACAGCTATACGAGCGTCCAGGAGGATGCTCCATATTTATGGAGGTGGGCCCTGATTCAGAGCGAGCGCTCTGGTCAGAGCGTCCGGCTCTGAATCAGGGCCTAAATTGCAAAGTCTATGGCACACTATAAACAGGGCAAATTTGCAAGATTTAGGGATAGGAGTATGTGGACATATCTGTATATCTTTGCTCAAATGTCGAAAGATAGCACAGTTTGGCGCACCACAGGTGGTCTTTTAGCCGCTCCAAGCATACCGCCAGATAATCTTTCTCAAAATATGCATTTTATCACTATAGCATTAGAAACAAAACAATATTGCAGGGGTACACAGACTACTGATGCTGGCATTTCATGTACAGTCGCTAAACTGGGTTAAAGAGACAAGACAGTTCCGATAGGAGCGACTGCGCCATGCCATGCGTCATGTATTGTTCTGCTTAATCTGCGACTTTATACCAATTCCTCTGTGACAACAGTACCAATCTAGTGTCTGATACATTGTGACTGTAGTGTGCACTCTAGCTCCGGCGGCAGGCAGGGCAACTTTGTGCGAGTGCCGAAGGCGCGAGCGCGCCCGGAAAAGGGGCGTGGCCATGAAAAGGGCGTGTCTATAAGACGCTTCCCCTTTTTCGTCATACTTGGGGGCGTGCCCGACACGGACACGCCGGGCAGCCCCCAAGCGCGAGAATAGATGCCTGGCGCATGTGCCCGGTGTCTATTCTCCGCCAGTGACCGGGTCACCGCACAATTCTCCACCCGCGGGACACTGCGACCCATGGGTGAAGACGGCACCCGCAGGCAGGGCGCTTTTTGCCCTCCTTCTGGAGGGCAGGGTGCTTTTTGCCCTCCAGAACGAGGGCAGGGCGCCGCGCTAAAACAGCCTAGCGGGAACGCTACTTATTATGTAGACGATGCTAGGAAATTGTACAAATTACTACCCATGGCAGAGCGTCTAAGACGCACCACATGGTGCAAAAATGCTAGGTAAATGAGGACACATCTGTATATACAATTGAACGGTCATCGCCGTTCTCCTATTATGTCACTGATATAAGTTCCATCTGCTCTTGGTGGCCCAGGCAGGATACAGTTACATTTGTGAGATTTAATGTATCACAGGAGTCAATTCAATTAAAAGTGAGGGGTCGATTTGAAGCATAGAATTTGACAGCAGATATGAATCACTTGGCCCATCTAGTCTGCCCTAATTGCTGTTGTAACAATGTGGAAACGCCACTATCGTCCTTGCAGCTTGCTCCCCTCATGGCCCGATCTTGCCCTATGGGACTGCGAACAAGAATCTGCGTATATAGCTGAACTTTACTCGCAAATCTACCCCATAGAGTAAATCACTTTTGCCAGCATATGATCCATGATCTACTGTTCTAGGTAGCTTATTTATGTAATTTTAGTTTTTTAATAGAGTGTACTCCAAAGGTTCCCAAAAGCGGTCCTTAAGGCACCCCAACAGTTCTGGTTTTAGAGATGTCCATGGTTGAGCACAGATGACTTAGGGCTTGATTCATTACCAATCGTAACTGTGATTGCGCACGCAACTGCCGATTGTTGCGTTTTGCATATGCATTGCAGTGCACTGCGCAATCTGACCACAGCGATCGCAGTGACTACAAAGACCCATTGCAGAGTGACTGACAGAAAGTGCCGTTTGGGGGTGGTGACAGGGGGTGGTCAGCAAAACGCAGGCGTGCCAGTGCATTTGACCGCCATTGCAGGGGCGTGCATAAATTATCCACATGTTGTACGCAGCTTGAGTACTCATAGTGTGCATGGAAATTAGCAATTTCTGAGTAAGGTCAGAGCTTGTGCAAGTGTGCGTGAGGCTGCGATAGTACTCGATTGTACCAATGGTTTCGCAGTTTTGCTAAACATTACGGATGTGTGTAAGGTAAAGTAGGCGTCCTTATGTTGTGTTGGGATGGCATAGCAATCGCAATGGACTGTTGAGGTGCCTTGAGGACCGCATTTGGGAACTTCTGGTGTACACACAAAGGTGCTGTTGCAACAGGGACAGACAGTGACTGGAAGGTGGCTAGAAGTGAACGCAAAAAAAGTTTATGTTATGGGAGTGTCACGGGCGCACCATGAAAGCGACTGCGTTCCCAAATGCATAGCCACAGAGACCATAGTCAGACAGAAAACCTGCACCTACCATAGGGCTGGGACAAGTGTCAATGGCATGGTGCGCCGATGGTGTAGTCTAAAGAATCACTGGCGTTATTACCATGTGCAGAGAAGATGAAAGTGGGTGGCTCAGTATTTGCACAGTCAGAGACACCACGCTTCTACACCAGGGGGAGGCTGATACCAGCATTTGTATATTATCACAGCCGCAACTCCGGCAACAGACACAAGAGCGGATGCAGCAGCTTCCACCTATGAATCAGGCCCTAAGTAGCAGAGTGTGAATCATTTCAGTTATTTTGGCAAAAGGACATTTTCATTCTGTGACCAGGTTGCATTTATCCTATTCCCTAAAACCAATTATTAAGTAATGTTCTTTGCTGCAGTGCTTCATTAGAAAAAAGATAACTTCATCCAAAATTGAAATCAGAGGCATTGTTCAATGAAAGAATGTGAGAAGAACTGAGTGTATTTCTTTTGTGAACATCTGTTTCTCATAATGGCATTCTCTCGCCTTCCAAGGAACACAAGATTTTGCAATGATGGAATGCATGAAAATAATCAGTAGCTAAATAGCAGTGCAACAAGCACAATCTCTAGATACGGCGCCACAATTTCCTATATGTTTATCTTAACCGAGATAATTTATACATGTAATATCTCACACATGTTTTACGGCCTTTTGCACTTTGCCACTCAATTTTCATCCTATATTACAGATTGCGCAATTCATTTGGGAGAAGTAATTTCCATCCCTGCATACTAATCGATTTCCTCACAAACACCTGCTATCAGTTATGTTAATAAAAATGTCATTTTAAATTGAAAACAGTCCAAATGGAGCATCCCGGGGAAATGACTTAAGTGTCATTCAATGCTACTAATGCGGTAATGTTCTAATGTTACCAACACACTTTTTCATATCAGCATTTACATTTTTATACAGTTTAGTCATTATATTTCTCCTTCAACTGGCTGCTGGCACTAAGAGAAGATAAAGTGTCAGTACAAGTAGGCATTTTTTAATGGTTCTCTTAAATCCAGACTGCTATAAAAACAATATAGTTCTGAAAAACAATCATATAAAAAGCAGAATAAGAAAAGATTGAAAAATACTTTTTTTTTTTTCAAATACTTTTAAGAGTCTGTTTTTCACGGTCTGTAACTATGTACATAAAAACTTATTAGAAGTTTGGTTAAAGGGCTAATGCACACAAATAATCATGTATTTATATTTAAAGAGGTTATATTATCTGTTATTTAATATATTGTTTATATTTAACAATATTGTGCACATTTATTACCTTCGTGTTAGCAGCTTGGCACATCTACACATATATAGGTAATTTACATTTAAAGGGGTAATTGCAATGTTGGGCGGGGAAGATGAATAAAATCTATAACCCCCAGCTTGGGTCTGGGTTATTTTGCACCGCCACTAAAGGTGCGTATCCACTAGCAGACTGTGAAACGATTGAACGATTACAACATTGTAATTGTGCAGTCGTTTCACAGTCTTTGTTGTGCCTACACTGAATGATCAGTCGTTCAGTGTAGGCACCCTCCCTCATCCCCGAACCTGGTCAATCTGTCATTATCAGCAGGTTGACTAGCATGTTCGGGCGATGATAGATGTCAAAAACGACCAGCAGGAGCGCGCATTGCTGGTCGTGTTCGACATTAAACCGCCCGATTTGGGCACGATTAACAAACGATTGAACGATAACAATATTGTTCAATCATTCTGTTTAATAGGGTAGTGGATACCCGCCTTAAGTTTGTTGCATGAGGAGTACTGCAGTTACATGATGCAGGGGTATATGATTGCCCTGTACCCTTTGTGCCAACTGGGGAGGAACACGTGTACTAAAAATAACCCTGGAGGTCTCATTGAATGTTGCGGTACTGTATCTAGTCTTATAGACCCACAAGTTCCTCCCGATCATTCTTCTATGTTCACATTTATTTCTGAGCATACAATGTGGCGTATTGCGTGTAATGCTGAATCAGCACCCACAGTACATGTGTGATGCATGCATGCAGAAAATGTGTTATAATAATAATACTAAGGAAGGTTGCTTCTAACCTTATGCCTGGTTGACTATTTGTTAACAAAGGTTAAGGTACTTTTGTGATTGCATTTTTCCATGTATTCTAAAGGTACATTTTATTTACTACTTATTATCATCTTTATGTGCCAGTTACTTTTAGTACTTAAAGCTTTTAGTCCGCGATTGATTATTTCTAAGCATAGACAGTTGCCACAGCAATTGCTTCTGTGGGAACTGGCTATTAATGCGCTTGGTTTCCCTCAGAATACTGTATATTTTGAGTATCATGTCCCCATTAAAAGCAACAAAACAAACTTGTATTCCTTTTCCCATGACTCCAGCTCTAGCTGCCCAAGCTTATGCACTGAAGGAAGAGAATGACAGCCTGCGGTGGCAGTTGGATGCTTACAGGAATGAAGTAGAACTTCTGAAACAAGACCAGGGACATCATGCAAGAACAGAGGAAAGCCTAACCAAGGATCAGCAGTTACAGTTTTTACAGCAAACAATGCAAAACATGCAACAAGTAAGTCAGTCACAATTAGATTTGGCTATACAAAAGTAAAGATAGCAGGAATTGCACAGTTATAAAGGATACATGTGCAGATTAAAGGAGATTTATGAATGTAAAAGCATGGTCCTAAATTGATCCAGTTGAGTTTAAGTGGGTTAAGCAGCAATCTATAAAGAGCAAGCAATGCCAATGTTTCACATTGCTATATATCAAAGGCTGTATATTACTATGCTGCAATATATACATTACATAACTCTAGCATTTATAGTTCACTGCATAAATTCACCTTGTGAATTAATCTGTAACAGCTTTATACTGCATGTAAAGGTGCATATCCACTACACGAGTGTAGAACGACTGTATGAATACAACATCGTACTCGTTCATCATACTGTGCAGTGGATATGTCATCCCCGAACATCCCCTGTTGACCTCGGCAGATTGGCCTGCATGTTCAGGTGATAACCGGTGCCAATAACAGCCAGCGGGAGCGCGCATAGCTGGTCGTTGCCGGCACATTCACTGCACAATTAATGAACAATTGAACGATGTCGTAATCGTTCATTTTTATCGTGTAGTGGATATGCACCTTTAGGAAGCTAATATTTCTTTTAACAGGTCAGACACAGAGTGACTGGCAGCTTGACAGACTTGCTTTGCGCTCTGAATATTTTGACTCATGCAGAGGCACAAAGCCAGTTATGTGACAGTACCTAAAACTACTGCATTCCCAGTTTGTTGACCTGTTTCAGATCCCATTAAGACTTGATGCCAAAAAGGTGGGAGATGTTTCAGCTGTCTTTCATGTAATTGGAAGGTTTACTTTAGTCTTTGAAAGAGCATTTTAGCTTTATTGGTCATATTTGAATAAAATGAATTTGGGGATTTAATGGTCCTTATACATTACTTAAAATATCTATGTGGATTTTTGCAGAAAGGCTTCATTAAAATTATATTACATACAATTCTCTCTAACTTCAGCCACAGTATGAAAACCTTTACCTTTGTTTTTGTATATTTTATGCCTAATTAGTTACATTTACATGATGCATTTAATAGTTAAATCTGGATATATGACAGTGCTTTGAGGATGGGATTCACTTAACCCACAACATCATGTATGCTGGTATGTAACTCTTGGTTTGATGAAGGTGCAGTAAAATCTACTGCTATTCGTAGATATATGGATGTATTATCTTATCTTAGCTAAACCATATTATTTATATAATAGTGCCCAACCTTTTATATTGTCCCTTTGGATACTATTCTTATTATTTATATAAGTACTGTAATTTGTTTGGTGTTTTTATGTTCATTCCCTCTCCTTTTTTATGTTATTTGTTTTTTCCATTTTATTGAATATTATTATATGACAGATCCAAAGTGTAAACTGTTACTATATATTTGAGGTGCATGTTCGCATATAGCCTGCTGTACTGGAATTATCATGCCCCATATTCTCTAACTCATTATGCTGTTCTCAAATCTGTAGTAACATATTTGCCTTCCTCAACTTAGGAGTAGTAAATACCAGCGAACCTGTGCAGTAAAGCATACCTCTCCCCAAACCCTGCAGTAACACATTCTCCCGATACACCGCTGTCATAATACATTGCCCTACAATAACCTTTTTTAATAAAACTCCTAACCCCCATTTACCTCTGTAGCACTGTAACACCACCAATCTGTAACATTCCCCCAATCACCTTCATAGTAACATATTCCCATTCCCAATTACCTCTGTATAACACATGTTCCCAGTTACCTCTGTAGTAACCTATTCCCATCCCCAGTCAGCTCCTGTAGTAACGCATTTTCTCCAATCGCTTCTGTAGTAAGATATCTCCCCAATCACCTCTGTAGTAATAAGTGCATCTCTGTGGGGTAGGGGGCAGTATTACTACAATAACCTAGGAAGTGATACATTCCCCCCCCTCCCCCCACTAACCTTTGTAGTGATCTATTTCCCCATCAGTTCTGTATCAGCACATTCCCCCCAATCACATCTGTGGTAACAAATTACCACCCTCACGTGACTCTGTAGTAATAGATCTCCCCCAATATCCTCTGTAGTAATGCAAATTTCCCAATCAGCTCTGTTGTAATACATTCCTCCACTAGGCCATTACCCTTATCACTTCTGTAGTAAGACATTCCCTCCATCAGCTCTGTAGTGACCTGTATTCCCCCAACCTCTATGTAGTAGCGCATTGCCCCCCAACATCTATGTACTAATGCATTTCCCCCAACATCTATTTACAGATGTGCCACAAACGTGCGTGCCCATTGCGGTATGCTTCACAATACGATATGGCGTGTTCCCATTCACAGGAGTGCGTCTCCATTCAGTCCTATGGAGACGAGAATGCGCGTCTCCGATTGCGGAGTGTGTCTACCATTCATTCCTATGGAGAAGCAAATGTGTGTCCCAATCGTCTCTGTAGTGAGCCATTCCACCAATCGTCTCTGTAGTGAGCCATTCCACCAATCGTCTCTGTAGTGAGCCATTCCCCCAATCGTCTCTGTAGTGAGCCATTCCACCAATCGTCTCTGTAGTGAGCCATTCCCCCAATGGTCTCTGTAGTGAGCCATTCCCCCAATGGTCTCTGTAGTGAGCCATTCCCCCAATGGTCTCTGTAGTGAGCCATTCCCCCAATGGTCTCTGTAGTGAGCCATTCCCCCAATGGTCTCTGTAGTAAGCCATTCTCACAATCGTCTCTGTATTAATGCTGTCCCCCAATCGCCTTTATAGTAACACAATGTTCCACCATCACCTCTGTACTACTAATACATTGTAAAGACTTTGTAACACAAAAAATAGTGATGTTTCCCAGTGCGCTTTAGCAGCCGCCAGATCAATAACCTAGAAGGTTGTCCACACGAAAAAAGTTTGTTATCTAGCGACGCTCTAATGATGAAACAAAGATATAAGTGAAAGGGTATAGTCAACAATTCATCAAAATGTCTATGACCAGAAATTCTTATCTTGCCGTAGTGTCTTATAGTTCAATAAACTGACGTCCTCTGTCGATGGAAAGCTGTGCTTTCAGACACTTTGTATCTCCTCAGTAGTATCACTGATGACCCCCACATCAAAGGACGGCAATACGGATGTGTATCTCAAAGGGAACAGGAGAAAGGCAGGACATAGCATAATATCCTTTTAATCAAAAGTGTACACATATAACATAATTCACAAACATACATAAACTGGAATCCCTTATTGTGGAAGAAAAATACACAATTACCGGATGTGCTCTTTCAGAACTTTGGGAATTAGTTCAGGAATAGCATGGTGGGAGAAACACAGGATGCTCCCTAATGTCCCCACTGGTACCGGTCACAATAGAGTCCAAACTGCAACCTAGCCTTGATAAAGACCCCAAGAAGGGGTGGAAACACGTTGGATTTTTTCTGAGGAATCCGCTTGAGTGGCAGTTTGGACTCTATTGTGACCGGTACCAGTGGGGACATTAAGGAGCATCCTGTGTTTCTCCCACTATGCTATTCCAGAACTAATTCCCAAAGTTCTGAAAGCACATCTGGTAATTGGGTTTTTTCTTCCACAATAAGGGATTCCTGTTTATGTATGTTTGTGAATTTTATTATATGTGTACAGGCAGGCAGCTACAGGGCAGCAGTAGTGGGGTTGTGGTGAGATGCAGGGAGCAGGAGTGAGAAGCAGGTGTTGTGGTGTGATGCAGGGGGCTGTGGTGTGATGGGGTGCTATACGTTGATATGAGATGCTTGGGGCTGTGGCGAGATGAAATTGCTCCTGTGCAAATCTGGAGCAGGTTGCTAGTATAAGAAATAATATCTTGGCCTGTGATCAATTCCCTATTTTTAATATATGCTGTTCAACAAACCATTGAAAGATAAACAAATATTATTGAAAATTATCTTTTCTCTTTCAAATACAATCTGTCTATTTAGGTTTAGAGGTCCCTTTAGGCAGACCCACTAAAATTTTAACAAGGAGAATTTAAATAGAAGCAGGAGGTACATGGTTCAAGTATGGTGACTAGCATGTATTAACTTATCTTATAAGAATGTAACATATAATTGAGTAACCGGATAATACAAGCAAATTACTGTTCTGAGCCAATCTGATCACAGGAGGGCAGCCCAGTGAGATTATCCAGCTGGCAATGACTAAGTACTGAGTAAAACTTGATCTCATCAACAGTTTAAACTTGCCATGCACGGTCCAGTAGCTCTGCCAAGTCTTCAGGATTGACAGGTGTTAGTATGATATCTTAATGCATAGTATGGAGGAGATTTACTCATAGTGCCTAACTACTGAGAACGATAAGTAGCATTGCCTTAAGTATACATCAAATTTAAAGCCTTTTCCTCTGGATATGTTCTAAGTACAAGCTGCTGAGCCATTTAGTATGCTGCATGTGTCTAATTTATATGTAGCTAGCATATGTGACTTGCAGATTTAATTTCCTGTTTATATTATATAATATAAAATACTAATGAAATGTACTTTTAATTACCTCCCCTCTAACAGCTAGGTTTCAATTATTATTTTAAGCATTGTTATTAATACACAACTTAATAAAATATACCTAGCGCAGTGTACGACAGAGTGATTTAGTTAAGTGTGCAGTTATTTCATGGTGATTAATCATGGTTGTGCAGTGTTATGCCCTTGAGTATATACCTAGGCTAGGAATATATTGGTGCACTCTCTAATTAATATGTACAGATGGTGAGACTTGATGGATGTGACGGAGGTGGCTCTTTCCTGGGTGTGATGACTTAGGTTGGTTGTTATGGAGAATTCCCCTTATTCCAGTACTGCATTATGGAACTCTGCTTACAGCAGTGGCTCCACAAAGAGCTTTTACTTTGTACATTGGCCAGGCCATGGGGTTCTACTGTGAGGCCAGAAAGTCATCTGTTTTCTATACTTTCAACTAAAATGTTGCTACTCCTTTTATACTAATTAATGTAATGCACTATTCTCTATATAATGTAGTATATGTACTAAATACTTATTGTCATATGGGGCGTTGCATTGTATACTGGCCAAACAAGCTTGCATTACATTATACTGTTTTAAACCATTCATCTTTCAAATTGCAGTATTCTTTAAATTGGCTATTTCAAACCATGCCAAAATCTTGTAAAACCACTTCCTCTGAGGCTGACATCTCAAAAACCTGTCAGATTACTACATGTAGAGCAGTCCATGATACTTTAGAGAAACTACTGCCAGAGCACTTCGTGAGGCATTAGAGAAACTACCACCACAGCACTTCATGAAGTATTAGAGAAACTACCACCACAGCACTTCATGAAGTATTAGAGAAACTACCGCCACAGCAGTCCATGAGGCACTAGAGAAACTACCACAGCAACACTTCATGAAGCATTAGAGAAACTACCGCCACAGCAGTCCATGAGGCACTAGAGCAGTGATTCCCAACCTCGGTCCTCAAGGCACACTAACAGTCCTGGTTTTAGTGATATCCATGATTGTGCACAGATGGTTAAATCAATATAACTGAGGTACTAATTAAGTCACTTGTGCTCAAGTATGGCAATCCCTAAAACCTGGACTGTTAGTGTGCCTTGAGGACCGTGGTTGGGAACCCCTGCACTAGAGAAACTACCACAGCAGCACTTCATGAAGCATTAGAGAAACTACCGCCAGAGCAGTCCATGCAGTTTTAGAGAAACTACCGCCAGAGCAGTCCATGAGGCACTAGAGAAACTACCACAGCAACACTTCATGAAGCATTAGAGAAACTACCGCCAGAGCAGTCCATGAGGCATTAGAGAAACTACCACAGCAACACTTCAAGAAGCATTAGAGAAACTACAGCCACAGCAGTCCATGAGACACTAGAGAAACTACCACAGCAACACTTCATGAAGCATTAGAGAAACTACAGCCACAGCAGTCCATGAGGCACTAGAGAAACTATCACAGCAGCACTTCATGAAGCATTAGAGAAACTACCGCCAGAGCAGTCCATGCAGTTTTAGAGAAACTACCGCCAGAGCAGTCCATGAGGCACTAGAGAAACTACCACCACAGCACTTCATGAAGCATTAGAGAAACTACCGCCAGAGCAGTCCATGAGGCATTAGAGAAACTACCACAGCAGCACTTCATGAAGCATTAGAGAAACTACAGCCACAGCAGTCCATGAGGCACTAGAGAAACTACCACAGCAACACTTCATGAAGCATTAGAGAAACTACAGCCACAGCAGTCCATGAGGCACTAGAGCAGTGAATCCCAACCTCGGTCCTCAAGGCACACTAACAGTCCTGGTTTTAGTGATATCCATGATTGTGCACAGATGGTTAAATCAATATAACTGAGGTACTAATTAAGTCACTTGTGCTCAAGTATGGCAATCCCTAAAACCTGGACTGTTAGTGTGCCTTGAGGACCGTGGTTGGGAACCCCTGCACTAGAGAAACTACCACAGCAGCACTTCATGAAGCATTAGAGAAACTACCGCCAGAGCAGTCCATGCAGTTTTAGAGAAACTACCGCCAGAGCAGTCCATGCAGTTTTAGAGAAACTACCGCCAGAGCAGTCCATGCAGTTTTAGAGAAACTACCGCCAGAGCAGTCCATGAGGCACTAGAGAAACTACCACAGCAACACTTCAAGAAGCATTAGAGAAACTACAGCCACAGCAGTCCATGAGGCTTTAGAGAAACTACTCATGAGGCTTTAGAGAAACTACCGCCAGAGCTGTCCATGAGGCTTTAGAGAAACTACCGCCAGAGCAGTCCATGAGGCTTGTAGAGGAATCGTTTCTGTATTTTATATTTATACCATGGGTTGTCGATTATTGAAGATGGAGTCTCCAATAATATTATTTCTTTACTATATTTATAAAGATATTATAAATATAGATAAAGTTCAATTAACATACGTTATATATATATTTGCAAATACATGCATACCTATGAATTATTATTTATGATTCCAGTGAGTTCAGACGTGAAGTTCAAGCTCTGATTTCTGATATTTATTTACAGGCAAATCAAATTATACAGAATGAGATATACACAGTAGTGACATATATACTAGTATATTTATGCTTCCTAAGACATAAAACTTAATAAACAATTAACAAACTTAGACAATTAATAACAACATAAATTCTATACTTGCAAGTATTTATAGTTACCGTACTTCCTCCTGCACAAACTTTATGTTCTTCTGGACTTCTGTGTTACATTGTGCTGACCTCTCTCCAGACCGACTCCTATACTCCCCATACCTCACTGACTTTCCATCTCCTCTGTCCTTCTCGGTTCTCTGTCCTCTCCTCCAACTAACTAGCTCCCAGTGCTGTCTTATTTATCCCAAATCTGCAGGTTGAATTTTGCCATCTTCCACTCTATCCAATGTGGTAGATAATTACGGGTTTCCCTAAAACCAGATTCTGAATTGTTGTAAAAGTGTCAGCTCAATTTCACTTCTTAGGTGGCCAGCAGGGAATGTGTTTTGGGATTATAAAATTTGGTATTCGTTTGTTCATCAAACAATTTACCTTTGATTATTTGATGTGCGAACAGATCTGTTAAAATATCTGTAAATATAACAGCTACATTGCCCTATTATCATTGCCCCTGGCTTGGACAATGGATTAACTGGTTTTATGATTATCCCAGGTCTGTTATAGGGCCCATACATTATGATTCTGATCTTAATTGTATGCATACCAGTGTCTGTAAGCAGTAAAAACCTGTTTCTTATACAATTACTAAACCTTACAATTAAAGCATATATCTAACTACCTGTTACTAAACATTTAACTTATACAGTATATTCAAACCTATTTAATCTTTTTCTCACTTTAAAATATATATATCTACAATAACCATTAATCACATTTTGATTTAAACAATTTCCTTTTAATCCTAATATTCCAAAATATGAATAATTACTGAAATGTCAACAGGCTTTAGAGAAACTACCGCCAGAGCAGTCCATGAGGCTTTAGAGAAACTACCGTCAGAGCTGTCCATGAGGCTTTAGAGAAACTACCACCAGAGCAGTCCATGAGGCTTTAGAGAAACTACCACCAGAGCAGTCCATGAGGCTTTAGAGAAACTACCGCCAGAGCTGTCCATGAGGCTTTAGAGAAACTACCACCAGAGCAGTCCATGAGGCTTTAGAGAAGCTCCCGCCAGAGCTGTCCATGAGGTTTTAGAGAAACTACCGCCAAAGCAGTCCATGAGGCTTTAGAGAAACTACCATCAGAGCAGTCCATGAGGCTTTAGAGAAACTACCATCAGAGCAGTCCATGAGACTCCTATGGAGCCCAACGGTACAGATCTATCCGCTATGGCATCCCCTGCTCAACTCTTCTGTGCATGCCTCTGGATCAGCAAATGCTCAGTGATGTCCCATTTGGGATTTCAGTTCCACTAAAAGCACAAATGGGATTCACTGAAATACCTTCATGGATAATTATATTCAGCTTTATTGTAATGGTTTTGCTGAATTGACAACTAAAAGTAAATATTAAATGATACATATCTGAATTCAGTGCTTGCGCAAAGCTCAGTAGCTTTAGCCTATCAAGTGTCTGTATCGGTCCATGTATAACCCACAGCCTTTATGCTCGCACTTTAGGATAAGGCTTCTGAGTACTGTAAAGAAACAGCAGCAGTGGCCATGGTAATGTTTGTTCATGTTATTGCACGCAAGGCTGCATACTCATTAATCACAGCAGTCAGAAAATGTGCCTTTTTCATAATGTTGCTATAATTCATTTTTTAAGGAATGTTTCGAAAACATAATGCATTTTCTGCATCTAATTTTTCTCACTAAAACTAGTTATGCAAAATACATCTTCTGAATTCATTTTTCACTGTCACATATTTGTATGTGATCCAGCGGAATCAATACGAGCAATTGTCACTTTCACTTTACTTAAAGCCCACCTCCCTTTTCCACACTTTTTATATATTACTTTAGCAAAATGCTGCTTTTTCATTTTAAATCTCCTTTTTATTTACTGGGAATTGATAAATATCTTTTATTTTTATGCAATGTCCCGACAGCCATTCTCCTTAGGCTTTGTCATTTTCTGCATCATTTCTTACATTTTGTAACCTTTCTGAAGACTACTTCATAGGAAGAGATGAAGTGACTCTTAGTAACCAACCAGGTGCTTGTACTAGAGCAGGGGTCAGGGAACTTTTTTACCTTTTGCCCCAAAATATATTCAGATACGCCGACATTGCCCCCTTGATTTGAAAGGAAGGAAATCATATAGTAGTGCCCCCATATAATGCCCCTGTAGTAGTGCCCCCATATAATGCCCCTGTAGAAGTGTCCCCATAGTTATGCCCCTGTAGTAGTGCCCCCATATAATGCCCCTGTAGTAGTGCCCCCATAGTTTTGCCCTTGTAGTAGAGTAGTGCCCCATATAATGCCCCCATAGTTATGCCCTTGTAGTAGTGCCCCCATATAATGCCCCTGTAGTAGTGCCCCCATATAAAGCCCCTGTAGTAGTGCCCCCATAGTTATGCCCCTGTAGTAGTACCCCCATATAATGCCCCTGTAGTAGTACCCCCATATAATGCCCCTATAGTAGTGCCCCCATATAGTGCCCCTGTAGTAGTGACCCCATATAATGCCCCTGTAGTAGTGCCCCCATATAATGCCCCTGTAGTGCCTTAATCCCCGCTCCTGCATCCGCCGCCGTCCTGTCCGGCCGGCTGCTCCTCGGAACTAAGAGAGAGACGTCATGACATCTCTCCCATAGTGCGCATGGAGAGAGGCGGAAGCTGCAGTTCAGAAGAGAACTCCAGCCTCCAGCTAACGCGGCGCTGCAGGGAAGGAGCCGGGCGCCCGCTGGTAATAACATGTCAGCGGGCGTCCGGCTTAGAGCCTCCCTGCACACAGCCGGGCATGCATATGAATCATTGCATGTCCGGCTGTCCGTCCATTACCCCCAGGAATTTCATTTTTACCCCATGTGGGGTAATTTTACCCCTGTTCCCCGACCACTGTACTAGAGGAATCGCAGTAGAAATCTGATTGATGGGAGTTGATTCAAATTTCCCTGTCCACCAATTTTTTTAAATATCCCCTAGTCAGTATGAAAATAAAATAAATAATATAAAAAAAAGCTACCTTTGTCAATACATATGTATACAGATGTGTCCACGTACATCCTATTTCCTTGCGTGTTAAGCAGCCCTTCGAGTTGTCGCCATGACGTAGAGCTGAGCACATTTTTGTGCAACTTTTCACCTTCATATATGTCTTATTTGCAAAGTGATGTGAATAGGTAGCAGACGCAGCTTCTGCTGATTAAAATGATATGCAGCATGCCTATGTTGTGTGTGCGACTGCGGGTGTGTCTGCATGCAAAGCGCTGACACTGTAACGCAGCATTTCGCATGCAGATAGACTATTTGGCAAAAAAAGAGGCATTTGAAGATAAAAAGTCGCACGAAAAGACGCTCGGCGCTACCAAGTTGCACGGCACTCACGTGTTATGTTTAACGCTACTTGTAGCGCCCAGAGGTAAGATGTATGTGGACACATCTGTATACTGCCTACTTTTCATACCTGTCTTCTGTGAGATACGGAGAGAAAATAGATAAAAGAAAAGCTCTTTCAGTCTCTCATCTCTGAACTCACTAGGACAGAAGAAGGCACTGTGTGATAGTAGGAGCTCTGCTTGCGTATTTTACCAAAACATGTACAGCAACTGACTGAGAAAAACTCGGCTGTCATCTCTTCTTTGACTTGTCTGACAGAGGTGACAGGAAACAGATCATGCAGGCACCTAGAGGACAAAGTGCAATTTGTCAGCAGGAGTGCCTTATGCACCACTGGCTAATTCCTTATGTGCACACAGTAGTTGCACTGTACACACAGCATTGTAGATTAAGGTCAGAACATTACATTTGATCTTTTAATAGCAAATAACATAGCCAAAAATTGGAGAAAACAGTCTAGAATATGTATAACATATAATACATTTGTTGCAAAAATTCAATTCTTAATCATTACATATTATACATTGCAACATTTCATTTTGAAGAAGCACCTGATATTAAAAAAAAAACTGTTTTTGTTTGTTAAAATTACATATAATATGTAGAGTTGAGCGAGTGTGGTTCTCTGAGAACCAGACATGCCCGAACATGGCAATTCTGAGTCGGATCTGAGTACAGCTCGAGTCTTCCTATCTGACGGATTTGAAAACAAGGCAAAACATCATCAATCCTGCATCGGATTCTCGCGGGTTTTGGATTGTATAGGTCTCTACCCGCAGTGATCAGCGCCATTTCCTTGATGAGTCCTGGCCAAGGAGGGTTGTGCTGTCCATCCAGGGGTGGGATGTCCGTCCAGGGGCTGTAAAAAAAAAAGTCAAGAAAAGTTCATAAAAAAAAATTTGAAAAGTGAAAAAAAAAAAAGTTTTAAAAATTTTTGTGCTGTAACCCATTGTATCCATATAAGCACTGTGCGTTTGTGTCGCTGCTCAGACGCTTACTTTTTTCTTTTGTTTAATACCAAATTGTTTGAACTAAAATCACAAATACTGTAGGTATACTTGCAAAATACTTTTATGCCATTTTTCAACCTTGATTTGTAGATACCAACCTGTTGGGGTTGGCTTTCCTTGATCATAACAGCCATGTTTGGTCAGATGCAATTCAAGCACCAAATGGAGAGGCTATTTTGTGATGGTATCTGGAGATGTTCTCCCTCCTCCCCTCCCAGCCTTCCCATACATAATCCCAAAAGCTCAATGGTAAGAGATGTTTAGTACCAGACTTTAAATCTGCTCCCTTCCTGTTCAGAGCTTCCGTTTTGTGTGCTGCCACATATAGTTCATCCACCCATCCAAGAATTGAAATGGGCAGGTGCGACACCGGCAGTACTCCTATCGGTGGGAGGGCCCAAAGACAATTCCATCTTGCACTTTTTTGTCTTTTTGTGTAGATAACAAACATTATTGTTCTAGTTTATTAAACGGCCATCCTGTCTGCCACTGCAGTGCTATTCTCTTTCCTAGATGTGCCATGTTGGTAACTGAACTGCCACAGCCGCTGAAGTCTTTGACATGCGCTTACTGAATGTAAAAAATGTCCAGAAATTTTTATGGACACAGAACGAAGGGAATGGTATTTGTCATTTCTGCATACTTAGTTACAGGTATCTGTCTAAGCTGGGGAGTTCTCCGCTCCAGTCCTCAAGTACCACGAACAGGTCATGCAAAGGTGAGTAAAGGGGCCCATACATTAGCAATCACAGAAGAATAATTTACGGATCCTGTGATTTTTGTTTTTCCCCCCAATCTTCCAATCTGTGCCCATACATTACAGAGATTTCTCAGTGATCTGTAGATCTTTTTCAGGAAAGACAGATCTGCCTTTCTTGAAAGGCTCATAATTTTTACTAGTAACGGTCGGCAAATAGGCTGATCTTTACCATACACTTGCAATCTACAGCCCCGAATGGTCTGTAAAATCCAGCATATTGCACAACCTGATTTACAGCTTCCGATCACTTTTTGGTCAAATTTGGCGATTGGTGTACCTTATACATCTGCAAAATGGGGAATTGTCCCAATCCATTGCAGATGTATGGGGGCCTTTACTCCATTATGCTGGGTCAGTAATTACTGTATCCCAGCTGCTTCCTTAGACAGAAATCCTCAAAACATGACCAGTTGGGAAAAGAGGTTCGAGGTTGAGAACAACTGTATTATACTATTATTTATATTATTTGAATATACTTAGAATTGAAGACAATCTTTGTATTGCTGCCTACAGCGCAGAGCCACTTGTTTGATTCTGACCAGGTCACTATGTGGGTAGTTTGCATGTTCTCCCCAAGCTCAATTCATTTTTCAACGTGTGCGCAGGTTTCTTCCTAAAGTCCAAAAACATAACGGTAGATTAATTGGCTTCTGAACAAACTAATCCTGATTGGTTTGTTTCTGTGGTAGAAAATTTCGACTGTAAGCAACAATGGGGCGGGGTCTGATGGGAATCATTAAACATGATCTGTAAAGTGCTGCATTATATGTAGGCTTAATGTATTTAAAGGATAAACATAATATAATTTTAGATGTTTACAATAATGTCCTTTTATAGGTGAGGTTCATATGGCAATTGCAGTAAAACAAATTCAGTTAGGTGAAAGGAAATGTGTTTTGAACAAGCTGATATTTTAAATACATATATTCATTGTAATGTGTGTTTATGCTAAATAACTTGCTGTAAAATGGAATGTATCAGCACCTTTTCACTGTCTTCTGACAAGCTTAAGGGAACATAATTGTATTAAAATGAGTGTGTAATGAGAGTATATTTAGGGATACAGGGGTTTGGAGAAGAAATTAATAGCTAAGCACTTAAGTCAGCTGTTTGGATTCAGTTGTAGACAGTTGGTATTGGATAATTTGTATTTGGACTGAAATAATGACATTTGACATTTGGAATCTGCTTTCAGTGCTTGCTATATGTATTCTTTGTCAGCATGCTAGCATTGTGATGAAACACTGTAAGATCTCTAGTGGCCTCTCCTTGCTTCCCCTCCAGGCTACCGGTCACGGCTTGTTTTTCTTTATGCCACTGATCACATTGTGCAATAACAGAACCAGTGTTAGCCGTTGACAGGTAACTCTCTGCTGAAGCCGGTATTCCCATGGATAATTAATTTAGTCTTCACGTTTTGGAGAGCAGGACATGTATTTTAGATCTGACTATGCGTCACCCTGTGCTCACTTTCCTGGATGTCCGGTTAATTTTGGATTCATTACCTGTCCAGGAAAAAACTTCTCTTGAATATCAGCAAGAATGTATTATATTCCTGTGGTTTTTCTAAGTGTAGCATGTTGACCTTCAATACATGAATCTTGTAAGAGGCTGTGCTATCTGTCACAATATTAGATAACAGAAGTGACAGTGGAGAAACTAATTGGAGGATTATAAAGGTTTATTTGGCAGTACTGTGCTGGTAGAGCATAACATCGCCAAAATGTTAAGTTTCTGTGTCATATTAATAAACCGCACATGATACGTGGGTTTAACTTTCTCTATAACATCACCTGTGTAGTGCAGAGTATCCTTCCAATGTTGTTTTGTGGTCCACACCTGTAACTGAGAGCTCCTACCACAAGGCAGGACATCATTTTTAATTTGGTCCACTTTTGATATACATAAATATAAGTGACAGTTGCCTGACCAACTAATCTGTGTTCTCTATGTGTAAAACATTAGGTAGCTGTCATATTTTGAAATCCAGCTTTATAATGCTCTTATTGCTTTTTAGTTATGTATTGCTATAAGTCTGCAAACAAGCCACCTGATTAACCACACAAAAATCTTACTGCTGCCTCCATCTCGGACAGTGTTGCTCCGCTAGGGATTGGAACTTCCAGGGCAGTCATATCGTGCCTCTGATAGGGGAGCCAGCTGTGTGTGGCTGTCTTCAGTTCATCAGTGATGGTCATACTGCAGCACGGAACTGCCTGTTTAATGTGGGGGAGCCGGGGGCATACAGTTTCACTTGGCTGCATGTGACTGTTCTTGGTGGCAGTCGTGGCTCGTATGTAGCACAATGACATGCGGCTGGTTGGGCCACTTGTCATTGTGCAGTGGTGGGAGGTAGCGGGCCAAGCAGATTTGCCCTGCGGGCCATATTTTGCCCACCCCTACTGTAGACACACATTACAATTGTCCACAGTTTTGTGTCAATTTCATATTCAAAAATACGATGAAGGTTTTTATTTTCCAAGATGCGACTATGAAAACACAATGCTACTTTAGATCCCGAAGGATACATTTGTTTAAAGTTTGGAAGAAGATTAAATTCACAGTGTTGTTCCTCTCACTCTTAGAACAATACACATGAAATATTTTGAATTAAGATCAAGTGAACCAAACAAATGACAATTTAGAAAGTTATCAGTGTGGTGCATAAATTTGCATTCCAGCAATGACTTTTCTGTATTTTGTTTTGCAGCAATTAGTAGCAATGCAGGAGGAACTAAACAACAAGAAGAGTGAACTAGAGAAAGCCAAGGAAGAACAAACACATGCCCTTGCTCTGGTGAATGTTCTCAAAGAAGAGGTGAGTCAGAACCAGACAGACTGTCGGTAAAGTGTACACAATCATTATTATGCTATACTGTATGTTGGCTGTTTTTTTGTATGAAATATCAATTAGCAAATGGGGAATAGCCTTCCCAAATGAATTTTTTACATTTCTTTTTGATCAATATATGCAGTCCAAAAACGTGAAAGTACTTAATAGTCAAATACTTGCACTCCATCAGTGTATCCTAGTACCGGAGTCAGCTGTCAGTAAGATTCACAGTTCTTTCCTATATAATCACCAGAGTATAGGGAAACGGTCACTGTGTTTTATTGCTATGGCAACAGCTTCTTCAGAAGGTGAAAGCTTTTCAGAATTACAGTGAGACATGCTTATATATGCAAACTCATTAGATCAAACCTATGGCAGCTGTGCCACTCACTTTAATTTATTCACAGAAATAGGTTTAGCCATAAGCAATACTATAAATACAATAAAATACACACAAGAAGACTGTCCCATTTTTACACTGGCAGAAATATATATATAAAATAAATTTGTTTAATCTTTGTCTAATAGTACAGATGGGTTTAGTAATATAATCTCATGATTTTTCCCAGAATCCAAAATTAATCTAAACATATATAATATTATCTTAGATTTATATACTAAAGTCATGTCCAGGACGATTTGCTTTCAACGTTATCTCACTACTACCTTTGAATAACACAGGTTTCTGGCTAGATAGACAGTTAAGTGTTAATCGTGAAATCAGAACTCTGATCAAGAAGCTATTACTATTATATCTGCTGTATGTAGAACTTCATTATTAGAACATAAATGTCCTGCACGAACATTTTTTGTTGTTCAGTTATATTTACTTACAGAGCCCCAGTGATGTGATTATTCGCTCTTACTTCAATATGTTTTCATTAAGCTTCTTCATTCAGGCAAATCTATGAGTCTGTCAGATGATGCATTAAACTAATATATCCTAACAGGATAACAATTGGCACATAAAATAAGCAACTATCATATTGCATACTAAGAAAGTGATTGTCATCAGCAGCTTAAAGCAATAAATACACACAAAATAAAATCACATTATTAATTCTACTTTCAGTGACTGCCAGTGATATTACTCATACTTGGGTAAAGATTTAGGTGATATAATAGTGGTTGTGACTATGTTTATATATAGATAATGTCAGTTAAAAATTACTATTGTGACCTAACTCTTCATTTAAATACTTCCATTATGATCTTCATTCAAACCTTCTGGATATAACAAACAAACCTGATTTATCGAATAGGCCTGCTGCCACAAATAAAGCTTATAAACCTCCCCCTCCGATCTGTCAGCTGTTCTATGCCAATACTTTTCAGATTCATCAGATTGCTGTTGTGGAAGTATGCAAAGTGCCTTGGGACAGTGTCTACATATTTATATTTTGTTTTTAGAATATTGTACCTATGAGTAAATTTAACATTTAGTGATCTAGTAGTCATACCAGTATATAATTAATTACAGCTACACTGTAATTTATATACTATACATATCCCATAGCTCATATTGCAATTGATCAAGTTATTATTTTTCCCTATTTTATGTGTGACAGTGTGTAGCCATAAACACATGACAATTTGCCACACATTCCTGCCAGGGGTCACCACCCCAGAGATAATGGGACTCAGGTGAGCTCATACCTTTTGTGCAGTTGGACAAAATTGAAATAGGGACATTTTTAGGGACAATTCTTTAAAACCTGTGACTGTCACTGTAGATTGGGCACAGCTGGCAGCCTCCTTTCTCCTCTTCTACAAATTCCGTATTCTATTTCTCCTCATTATAAAGTCCATATTTAGACGCTGCTTTCCAAATCTAGACCTGCAAAAACACGGGTAAAATGCTGTAAATAAACCTCAATCATTAGAACAACCTCCTACTTTTGTATGTATTATAAACATTTTTAAATTATTTTATTCTACCGTAAACTGTGTGCTTCAAACAGGGAGAGTCTGGACATAGAAAACTTCAACCTATATGCTAAATACAATTATTCTATTTCTCTAAGTATAATGACCTATTTTCTAAATGAGTGCCATATAGCTGCTATTTCAGTGCTTTCTGGTCTATCATTTGTGGTCACAGGAGAGCATTTAGATTCATTAGAACTTAGATGTAAACTAACCATTATACCCCAATATTTACATTAGTGACCCCATCTATTACAGTATGGTTACTCATCTTGCTAACTAAGCTGTAACATGTATTTGTCATGTGCACTGGATGTTTTTCATCTGACACAACAGGCAAAATACATTTTACATTTGTTGGCAGAAAAATATATTGCAGAACATGTCAGCATTGTGTTTTGGGAATTATACCTGATGCAATGCCATATGTTTCCATAAAGAGTCAATGTATGTAGCATCAGGACCGTCGACAGAAATCTTGGGGCCCGGTACATTTATACCCCTGGGGCCTCCACCCATGATGATAGATATATATATATATATATATATATATATATATATATATATATATACACACATACACATACACACACACACAGTCAGGTGCATAAATATTGGGACATTGACAGAATTTTCATATTTTGGCCTCTATTCACCACCACAATGGCTTTGAAATGAAACAAACTAGATGTGCTTTAACTGCAGACTTTCAGATTTAATTTGAGGGTAATTACATCCAAATCAGGTGAACGGTGTAGGAATTACAACGGTTTCTATATGTGCCTCCCACTTTTTAAGGGGCCAAAAGTAATGGGACTATCAACTCAAAAGCTATTTCATGGACAGGTGTGGGCTATTCCCTCATTATTTCATTATCAATTAAGCAGGTAAAAGATCTGGAGTTGATTCTAGGTGTGACATTTGCATTTGGAATTAGTTGCTGTCGACTCTCAATATGAGATCCAAAGAGCTGTCACTATAAGTGAAGCAAGCCATCATTAGGCTGAAAAAATCAAAACAAACCCATCAGAGAGATAGCAAAAAGATTAGGTGTGGCCAAATAAACTGTTTGGAACATTCTTAAAAAGAAAGAACGCATCGGAGAGCTC
The DNA here is from genome assembly GCA_031769625.1 of Taudactylus pleione. Taxonomy (NCBI): domain Eukaryota; kingdom Metazoa; phylum Chordata; class Amphibia; order Anura; family Myobatrachidae; genus Taudactylus; species Taudactylus pleione. The sequence goes on along the minus strand of JAUIMM010000005.1, from coordinate 14,546,061 downwards.
AGCAACACCAAAAGACCTGGAACACCACGGAAAACAACTGTGGTGGATGACAGAAGAATTATTTCCCTGGTGAAGAAAAACCCCTTCACAAAAGTTGGCCAAATCAAGAACACTCTCCAGCAGGTAGGTGTATATGTGTCAAAGTTAACAATCAAGAGAAGACTTCACAAGAGTGAATATAGAGGGTTCACCACAAGATGTAAACCATTGGTGAGCCACAAAAACAGGAAGACCAGATTAGAGTTTGCCAAACAACATCTAAAAAAGCCATTACAGTTCAGGAACAACATCCTATGGACAGATGAGACAAAGATCAACTTGTACCAGAGTGATGGGAAGAGAAGAAAAGGAACTGCTCATGATCCAAAACATACCACCTCATCAGTGAAGCATGGTGGTGGTAGTGTCATGGCGTGGGCATGTATGGCTGCCAATGGAACCGGTTCCCTTGTATTTATTGATGATGTGACTGCTGACAAAAGCAGCAGAATTAATTCTGAAGTGTTTTGGGCAATATTATATGCTCCTATTCAGTCAAATGCTTCAGAACTCATTGGACGGCGCTTCACAGTGCAGATGGACAATGACACGTAGCATACTGCAAAAGCAACCAAAGAGTTTTTTAAGGCTAAAAAGTGGATTGTTATGCAATGGCCAAGTCAATCTCCTGACCTGAATCCGATTGAGCATGCATTTCGCTTGATGAAGACAAAACTGAAGGGAAAATGCCCCAAGAACAAGCAGGAACTGAAGACATTTGCAGTAGAGGCCTGGCAGAGCATCACCAGGGATGAAACCCAGCGTCTGGTGATGTCTATGCGTTCCAGACTTCAGGCTGTAATTGTCTGCAAAGGATTTGCAGCAAAGTAGTAAAAAGTGAAAGTTAGATTTAGGATTGTTTAGTTTGTCCCATTACTTTTGGCCCCTTAAAAAGTGGGAGGCACATATAGAAACCGTTGTAATTCCTACACCGTTCACCTGATTTGGATGTAATTACCCTCAAATTAAATCTGAAAGACTGCAGTTAAAGCACATCTTGTTTGTTTCATTTCAAAGCCATTGTGGTGGTGAATAGAGGCAAAAATATGAAAATTCTGTCAATGTCCCAATATTTATGCACCTGACTATATATATATAGAGAGAGAGAGAAAATGAGAATGAATTTTTATATTTTTGCCTTTCTCTCCCGGTATGGCCCACTGTCCCCATACACTGGTATGGGGACAGAATTCATCAAGCACTCAGAGCTTGACTGTGGGAGCATTTGCCATCTTCAGATATGGGGCGGAGTCCCGGGTGGCAAAGAGGGCTTCTTCCGCCAAACGCAGGGGCTTTTGTGCTCATGTGTGACCTGTAGATCACGCAGGCGCACTTGTTTCACTACTCCAAAATAGCAGTGAAAAGATTCACTGCTCTGAAAGGAGCATTGAAACGCTTCGGGGTAACAGCTGATTTTCAGATCAGCTGTCTCCGCTCTGGAGCAATGATGAATTGCTCCGGCGCTCGCGTCTAGTTAGTATGCTAATTATCAGGGTCCGTTAGGACCCCGATAATTAACATAATGAATAGAGTCCATAGTAACATACGGCAGATTTAAATTTGAGAACAAAATAAAAATCAGGATATACATATGGCTCTAAATCATATAAGGAGAACATATCAAGTACCCGAAGGCGCCATTCGGTCACTGCTGCCAAAAAAGGAATAGTAAAATCACAGAATACAACACAAGACAGTTTACACAATTACCTCGCCAGTGTAAATACGAAGTATAGTATTCAAATAGCAGAACAGAAGAAATACTAAAATATAAAATATTGAGCACATCTGACAAAATAACAAGACTAAACAAATACACCCAACAAAAACCCTCCCCGTAAGTCCCCCACCCTGTGTAACCTAACCCGAGACTAGGTATACTTGAATTCCATAAGGCACCCCCCCTCCTAACTACACTAAGCTACCTAAAAGTACCCCTACTTCCCCAACCAAATTAAAGGATAATAAAACTACAGTGATGATGGGGGCAATAAACTAAATGACCATAAGCATGGCCAAGCTTTCCGACCTCAAACAGGAAATGAATTTACTACCACATTGTAAAGCATAATAAGATACATACTTTACACAAAAATATAAATACTCAGAAAATAAGGATATATAAGAGTAGGAAAAAAAAATATTTTCAAAACATTGAGTATACATCAATGAAAAAAAAACATGCATAAAAGGCATCAACAGTGATACAAATCAATGGATTCCATAACATGAATCAGGCCTCAGCCTCTTGCAAGAAAATATATAGTGGAAACGTCCCTGCACTGACCACCCGAGGACAAAGTACTTAGAGTACTGGAACAACAAATCCTGAATCTTCGTCACAGACGATAGGAAAGGAAAGCAGATTTTTTGAAGAACCAGTGCAGAACTGAAGTACTCGACGACTGAGTAATCCTCATACTTGAACATATTCGCAACCACTGATATGGATAAATCCAAAAATCCATTTTTGACAGGAGAAATCAGAAATTGTAGGTGGAAGTGAGATATTATCAAAGCATCCTTCAATGGCTGCAAATTGCCACTCTCCAGGACTTAATGGAGGTCAGCCAACCAGTAACGGGTGTGTCACCTCTCTCCAAAGTGAGAACACAAGTCTCCATTTCAGGAAGCCGAGCCATATTTTGGGACAAGTCATAATGTAGAAGAGACAGCTTAGCGTACAGTCTCACCACTTGAGGTACCATCTCTCTCCTGAGTAATAGCGTTACGGAGGTGATCCATGTTATCCAGAGATGATGTAGCCACAGGAGGGGACCAGAATAATAGCTAAGTGTCAATCCAGAACATTATGGTAATACAGGACTTCAGGAGATGGTCACAGGATAGGATATGGAGAGGGAGAGCAGTATACATCTGGGAAATACAGGCCCCTACAGAGAAAGTTTCACATAACTCAGCAGCAATGATGATCAGCAGGGCAGAGGAGGCTAGCACTCACAGGAAGGTTTCAGCAGTAACACATGTACCTCCACCTCAGGGAAGATGACACAGCAGGCAGGAGAGTCCTCACACACTCAGAAATCTTCCCATATGCAGAACCGGAAATCCAAAATGGTGGCTGGATAGGACAGCGCAGATCCTTGGAGAGCCTGCAACCCAGCAAGACTGTAGCTGCAACCCTCATCACCTCTCAATAGCAAGACTAAGGCCAAAGGATACTGCAGACACAGCACTGGAGCCAGCATTTGCCGGGGCCAAAATACAAGTTGGCGGTCACAACCTGGAGATGCAGCAGAGGAGATTAAACAGTAACCACAGCACAGCATCCGCTAACCACAGACGTACCAAAGGAGTCTCAGGGTGTTGAGAAGTAAGTTTTCTAGCAGTTGCCGGCAACAGGGTCTAAGTGGGAGTCATATTAGAAATCGAGTATATGGATTGTAGAGCTAAGAAGTCAGACTCCTACACCATGCCCGTCCTGGCCATGTTCCTGGGGTCTAGTTTTTACAACAATTTAATAAAAATAATTTGGCATGACATTTTTGCCAAATAATATCTTATTGTAAAAACATGTAACAACATCTTGCATTCAGAACAGCAAAGTATACCTCTCTTCTGGGGAATATGTCCTTTTAACATGCATTTAAATGCTAATCATAAGCTGGTTGATCTATATCTTCGTAATGAACATTTAAAATTTATGTATACTACCCAATGGGATTTCTCACCCTGACGTGCCAGTCGAATATAATGCCAGGCCTCAGTGACTTGCGGGCTCTAGACAGCAGCAGGTATGATCGAAATGGTCAGAATAACACAAATACACTAATGGAACAATAACAAAAAACTGGAAACATGTCAGGAAGAATAATCATTATTTAAAATAAAAAATTAGGTTTTGGGTGGATGTAGGTTTAGTTCAAGCTTGCATATTTTCATATGAACATCGTAACAAAAATACAATTAAATGAAACCTAATTATTAAAATCAAGATTTTTCACTTGGTGCTGTTAAATTAGTTTGTCAAATGTAGCCGTGTGTTTACAGGCAGGTTCATAATGATGATATATGCATTGTATCTTTCCAATGAATTACACACACGAGTCATTCTTCGATAACGACAAACAATCAATTGTAAAACTTGAAATGAGATTTTTCTTATATTCCAATTGCATTATTCTGGCTGCACAGCAGATACATGTTGTGGCAGGCAAAACTCAGTGCTGGTGCAGCCTCTATTAATGAATGAACCCAGCTGCTGCCTTGTGTTTTGTTCAGTAATTCAGTGAAATCTGTAATTGCTTAGACAATTGCATACAAACCTCTATAGAATATATTGTAATATGGTAGAAAATGTTCTTCCTACAGTAGGTCAACACACCTAGCTTACCCAGTTACTAGGTTACTGCAGACAGTACGTGTCAATGCATATTTGTTAAGATGGGCAAGTATCTTTGACTGGGGGCGTAAATGGTTTATTGGGTGTGAAAGCTATTTTAAATTAATATAATCCAAAGTTGTATGGAAACTAGCCCATAACGCTTTTTAGCGCAGCTGCAACAAACGTGTGTAAGGACACCTCTGTATGCTGCCAAACACGTTACATTACTGCATATGATATTGGCCAGATGGCCTGATCTTGCCACACATCTTTCCCCAACACTATTGTGATGCCTGATAATTTTCCAAATGTGTAATTAAATTATTGTCTATATTGGTATATGTGGTTGGTATGTGTGTATTATGTCATCTGTACTGCATCAGGCGACCCCAGTTATCTTACCACTCCCCAAGATCTCCTCCAGTTAGACGAACCGCTTAGTCCTGTTTGCCTGCTCTTCCCCAGTGAAGTGGGCGGTATGGGGGCTTGGTAATGCAATTTGCCAATTACAGCACATAGCAGTGTAAAGCTGGCCACACACATGGCGATCTGCACACGATTAGCCGATGTGTACGATTTGTGTATGATTTCCCTTGAAACTCTCTCCGGCAGCTCTGCACACAATTTGGTGTCCAATCTTCATACGATCTCTCCTGCATCCAGACTTTCACACTGCATCGTGTCCTAGATTGTCAGATCTGCCCTACTGCATGGCAGATCTGACGATGCGATGTGCGACCAGCGGGGGCGCGCATCGTGATTGTGAGTGGGGACTCACGATTTACTCAGGATTTGGCCATATTTTACACCATCTCTCATTCCAATGTGTCGGAATCGGCCAGATCGTGTAAAATATCGCTATGTGTGTGGCCAGCTTAAGATGAGGCCACGAGGATACAGTGCATGCCTCTTGCATCTCCCACCTGCACCTGCCTTCCATTATCTTCTGGGCATCTTTCACATGGCGGCACCTATGCACAGGTCTCTCAGATTAAGGGGCAGAATCACTACAAGCTTTAGCTACCGTTATGTTTGTTTAAATTATTCATTGAATAATGTTAAAATCTAATTAACACAATGGGGGTTTTTTTTAACAAGGAACCTTCCACAGGATTCATTATGCTTGGCAAAGTCATCTCATACATATGCACATATTTTAGGTGTAATATACTGTACACATACACAATGTTAATGCTCTTTTCAGGCTCTAACATCAGAATTGATAAATGTTTTCACAATGGTTCTTTCTCACCATTGAATGCTAAAATTTTAATGCAGTGTTGAAAATTTTAGAACATGGCATGATTTATTACTCGTGCGTTAGCACACACTACCACTATAATAGATTGATGCAAATATAATGCCTGGAAGATGTTAGAAATGCATGAATATACAGTGTCTAATGTATATGTTGGTGTTCATGCCTTTTTCTTACTGAACCAGCACATATCTGAGATGTACTGTGAAGGTGGAGAGTCCACTCCTTTTGAATCATATACTGTACTAAAATTATGTCCTCAATCATGAAGTTAAGAAAACCAAAGAAAAAGAGTTTGTTGATATCAATTTAACTAATTGGGCCAAATGTAATAGCCTCTATTTTACCAAAAGTGCTGATTTTTCTCAACGATTTTGCCGCAAGATTTAATGTGACATTTGTTTATTTTATTTTATTTTTAGGCAAAACTAGTTTGGTTTTGCTTTAAAATAATCCAGACAGTAGATTTTGGCAAATCGGAGGCATTTTTGGCCCATACTGTAAACTATATGTTGTCAAAAAGCAAAATTGTCTACATTTGTTTACTATGTTAAATTCACTCAGACACTTTGTAAACTTCGGTAAACGCAATCTGTGATTCACTATTCATAACGTGGGTAGCCTTTGAATTTAGACTAAATTAGTTTTGATTTACATAAATTGGAACACAGAAAGCTACAACAACAAAGTAACCAGCTTAGTGTATTAACCTAGGGCCTGATTCATTACTGATCGAAACTGCGATTACGCACACAATCGTCCAATCGTCTCGTTCTGCGCATACATCGAAGTGCGCAAACCGGCCACTGCAATCGGTCTGCGATTGCAGTGACTACACAGACCCATCGCAGAGGGATTGACAGGAAGTATTGTTTGTGGGAGGTGACAGGGATGGTCGGCGTGCCAGGTAGTTTGAACGTCGTGGCAAGGGCGTACATAAATTATCCACCGCGAGGTCTTATGCAGCCTGAGCACTCATAGCATGCAATGAAGTTAGCAATTCCTGAGTAAGGTCAGAGCTTGGTTACGCAGTCTTGCTAAACATTACGGATGAGTGTAAGGTAAAGTGGGCGTCCTTATGTTATGCTGTGACGGCATAGTGATCACAATGGATTAGCATACTATCACGGTAAGACTGCGTGCATAATCACTATTGCAATCGCAGTTGCGATCGGTAGTGAATCAGGCCCCTAGTTACATACATAAGTGCAAAATGCAGGTGTTTTATTTTTCTGGGGGTTTTTTTCTTTATGCTTTGAGCAGAACCGTTCAGTTATATAAATTGAAAATATGTAACCTCTAAATACAGACTCATCAAATATGAAAGAACATGAACAATAAACAAATAATAAATATTGCAATTGTTGTTGTTTTTTAAGACTCCAGTAAAATATACTTGAAAATATCAGTTATGGCCCATGTATAGAAACTTATTGTTTTGTGGTAGTCTTTTAAAGCCTCATATAACATTTAAAATATCATTTTATTATAGTTTTTGAATCCATTTTATTATTTTTTTTTCTCTTTTTAGTTTCCTTTATTTTGCATTTGTACTCATTTTCCATCAATGCTTTGTGTGTTTAAAAATCCTCATTGAAGGTAGTCCTATATTCCTGGAAATATAGTCCTATATTCCTGTGATAGAAATCGCAGGAATAAGTTCTTGTGTAAGAACTCATGCCTACTGGTACTTTTAAGAACGCTACCCAGATTCGGAGACAGTCCTGGCACCCGCGTAATGGGTCTGGCAGGTTCCAGGACCGGTGCATGCACACAGATAGTGGTGTGACTGTTCATGTGCTCAAATACTGGCTTCTAGGGACTGCATCTGCTCGGTAGGGTTGACAGCAAGGACCTTGCTTCATGGGTGGAGGATCGCAGGGGAATGTCCAGTTTCACAGCTGCTGAAATGGAAGAATGCCTACCCATCATATAGCAGGAGATAGACTCAAGACCAGTACACTATGGGCACACTGAGGAAGCAGCAATAAGACACTAGGCACCAGGTAGAGGCACTAAAGCTGGCCAGACACTAGACCAACTAACATCCAACCAGCCAACTCGTTGATTGGTTGGAATGAAAATCTGGTAACGTATGGGAGTAAATGATGATCAGCAATTTGCTCCTAAATGCCAGAAAACAGATGAAAATGGTCGTTCAGACGAGTTTGTTAAATGTTTGATCTAAACTATTTGTTCAAACAACAGTTTTGGTCCATTTTCCAGCGTTTGGGAGCAAATTGCTGATTGTATACCTTACCAGATTTTCATTCCAACCAATCAACTAGTTGGCTGGTTGGACAGATAATCTTTAGATGTGTGGCCAGCTTTAGAGTAGCCAGACACACAGCCCAATCTGTCTTTTATTCCTATGTTAAAGAATCACAGTGATTTGCAGATTAGGAAGACAAGGTAACTAAAGAATAGGTGTTTCTTGCCTAGAGAAGGAGCAATCAGAAAGCAGCTCACACATGCAGCCTTGATAGTCACAGTAATGCAACGGCCCCGGTATAGGTAAATGGAGCGACACTCCGGATAGTGCCAGCAATACTCCAGTCAAGCCCCGTACAAAAGCACTAGAGCTGAACAAAGAAAGGGGGTCCCAGCCAATAGGATCATAAAGAGCAGAAATCCATTAACCAGAATGGCTTGTGGTCACCGTGGTGGAAGAACCAGCCCGGAGTGGACAGATCCAAATATTCAGTAGTTCTACTTAGCTGGAAAAGTCCTGGAGTCAGGCAACTAGATGTAGTCAGAAGGTGAGATCCGTGGAGACATTGCAACATTCCCCGGGTCTTGCAAGGCAGTCCAATGACACCGCCAGTACCGAAGACCCTCCAAGTGGATGCAGAAGCGGTACTGTACAGTATAGTCGCCTAGTGGGACCTAAAGTCAGGATGGTATATTCGAATAGTGTAAGTGGAGAGCAAGAAGAAGTGTGTGCTACTCCATGTCTCTGCTGGTCACACCCACTTTTTATCCTGAGTTTAGTGTTTATTCTATTACTGGTTTTGATTTTGTATTTATAAAGGGTGTTGGGTGTCTCTGACAATACTATGTAGTTATTTTTTTCAAGACCAGGTCACCTCAGGTCAGCCTTATAAATATATAAGATTTATAGATTTAAATTGAGTCATTATTTTGGAATTTCCACTTGGCAGCAGAATGAGATTTACAGTTTTTCAAATGTTCATCACACACAATATCCAGATGTTTTTTTTTTGTTGTTTTTTTTAACTGACCTAAACTAAACTTCTGCTGTTTTACAGTATTTGGTTACTTTATTCGTAGATCGTTAATATAGTTATGTGAAAAAGAAAGATCTCTCTTTTAAATCTGTGCTTTTATATATTGGGCCAGAATAAAAAATCATCTAATGCTCACTGAGTCCTGAAATGCGATAAATATAATTTTATGTGACAACCCATATCCTATTTAACTTTGTCATTAGTTGTTTAACAAAAAAATAAGTCAACACAAAGAAGCAATGTGTATGCAAGCTGTAAGTAGTCATTACTTCTGCAATATGATAACGTTAATTTGGGCCAGGTGCTCCTAATTAAGTGTACTTTAATAATGGATCATCAGGAAGTGCTAGCACCTGTACACAGGAGCAGTCTGGTCTGGATAACTCCATGCCATGAAGAAGACATCTGCAACAATCTCCGAGAAGCAATAAATCTGCATTGATTATTTCCAAAGAGGTGAACAATGAAGACAGTTGCCAAGATTTCCACAAGCGAGTGTCCTGGCCAATTTACCCAAAGATCAGACAGGATCATGTTCTGCAAAATTACAAACAAAAAAACAAAAGCTACAGTACATCTGAGAATCTATAAGCCTCTGCAAGCATAGTAATATTCAAACTCAAACAGAAGGGTAGCCCGGAGAATGCCCCTTCTCTAAACAAAAATTGCAATAGGGTAGCTAATTGAATCTGCCCCTATGTATGATTGCAAGGACTTCATACAATCTATAAACCAGGGATAGCCAACCTCGGTCCTCGAGAGCTACCAACAGTTCACGTTTTCCAGGTCACCCAGCAGGTGCACAGGTGTAGTCATTACTCACTGACAAATTTGAAAAGATCCACAGGTGAAGCTAATTATTTCACTTGTGATTCTGTGAGACCTGGAAAATATGCACTGTTGGTAGCTCACGAGGACCAGGGTTGGCTACTCCTGCTATAAGCCATGGTGGTGGAGGGGAATTAATTGAGGTCGTTTTGCACATATCGCAGTTGCTGAGTCCACCGTGAACTATTTTGTACCATAGTATTCTGAAAAAAAAGTGATTTGAGTTACAAATAAGAACAAACAGGTGCACAGGTCAAAGTTACGGGTTAATTGTCTATTTGAGCAGCTTTAAGTGGGAACTGCAACCCACTAACAAAATATGATCAGAAAGAGGATAGATAGCGCTACTAGACAATTGCTAAAATGTAACAATTTATTAAACACAAATACTAAAAACAAAAGAATAGCAGTGTTGCAAAATAGTGCATTAGATCAAAATGATTGCCAGCCTAACTGAATGTAACTTATTCTAGCGTTCTCACACAGTTTAAGGGACCCAAAGTCTCTCAGGGAATATGTCTAGGATACGGAATAGTCCCAAGGATATAAAATATCTCACCTCTCAGGTGGCCAGAGCCCGATATACCCCACAGTATCCTTACTGTGCAGTGTATGGTAACCTGAGCACCTTTGCTGGGGAACAAACTACATTGGGAACTGCGATCTGCAGCGCTAATTAGCACTTTGCTGGAGATTTCTGTGAAATCTCCCGCATTGTGCTATTAGTACATAGGATTGATACATAAAATTATGCAGAAATTGCAGTTTCTGCATAATTTTATGGAAAAATCTGCTTGATACATTTGCCCCTAAATGTCTTTAAAACGAAAATAATCAAAAGTTTTGCAATAGCCAAACGAAAGTCCAGACCTCCACCCATTTGAAATACTGTGGGGAGATCTGAAGAGTGCGACCTAAGGGACTGATACATTTATACAGTAAATTATTACTGTTATTGTTGCTAAAGTTCATTATACAAACCGTTGAATTGTAGGGTAACTTATTGTCGTACACATCACATCTTTATGGTGGCTTATATTTTAGGTAAATAAATGTTGACAATGTAAGATTGGTTGTAGTTTCTATGAGATTAAATCAATTGTACATTTCAATGACTGTTCAGTATGCTTTACATGGCTGTACTTTTAGTCAAACCACATCTGGGATGTGTGCCTACATTGCAAGAAACCAGGACTGTAGAGAGCCTTACCGGGCCCCAGTTATATAGGGAGGCGTGGCCTAATGTAAGTAGGTGTTGTCATATCTCCTTAAAAATATATATATTTGCTGCTCCGCTAACTTCCACGGTGGGGTGCTGTATGCTCCTCAACCAGGGGAAAATCCAGGGAATATCCCCACCCCAGCACAGCCAAAGGGGACTGTTGCTGTTGATCAGTGGCAGCAGCCTTCTATGTCCCACCGCAGCCCACCACACAGCAGGGCTCAGGAGAGACAGACTGCTGCCAATGACAGATAAGGGGTGGTGGGCGCCGGACTCGGGCACCTCCTCCATCAAGCCCAGGTAATTAGTACCTGCTCCCCTACAAGTAACCATGTAGATGATTGTATGAAAGTAGTTATTTATTAAATGTATGAATGGAAATGGGCAATGTCAAACACAAAATGCATTGTAACACAGTCTCTAAGCCCTGCAGTAAGTATGAGTGCAGAGATCTCTTTTTAAATTTGTATGATTGAACCAGATACCGTATCCTACACATTATCCACGGAGTGGCAGATTCATTTTGGTACCTCATGCACTAATGCCACACGGCCAGGGGATAATAAGGCAGACCTTTGAGATGTGAGCAAAGCAAGCAAGGTTTTTTCCTACCACAATAGTTGGAAATGTGCACAGCGGAATCTCACATCCGATTGACTCTTCCCCAGAGTGTTAACAAAATAGCCAAAATGGCATACATGTAGTAGCCAAGTATGGACAAAGACGGACAATGCTTTGTCGTTTGTTTCACATGAACCATTTTTGTCTTGTGTTTGCAAATGTTAAGATTTAATTCTCTATACTAATAAAAGCAAAATCCTTTCTGGTGCAGGTTTCGCCAAATGAAGAATCAGTAGCTGTTCTTCAAAACCAGTTGTTTATTTAATAGTTGTCACGGGCTAATGATTCAATGTCATCCATCCACCATCAGATACATCATACAGTGAACTTGCATTAACTTGTACAGACTCATAGATTCATTTGGTGGAACCTGCGCCAGAAAGGATTTTGCTTCAAGAGGTCGACAGTTATCTGCATTTCTCATTAAGTCTTTATATTGCAAAAGCAGAAACAGACATCCATTTGAATATTATTTATACTAGTAGTTTTGGATCTGTCGTACGTTGGGTCCTCCCAGAATGCTTACCCCGTGCCGGTTCTGCAAGGCTCTCGTCTCCTGGTCTGTCCTGTCTCCATCGATACATTGGGAGAGTGCAGTAAGCGCCCCCTCTCCCACTGCACATGAATGAGACTGGACAGCTCATCCTCGATTATTATATAAATATGTCTCTATTTGAGGTTTGAATGACACCAATGTGCAGAACACTCATCACCCATAAATCTATTAACTGTACAAAGCATGTCCTGAGATGGACATGCACAGTGGAAGCAGAGGTGTGCCAGGCCTGCCACAGGGTAACGGGCTGAGGTGATAAGGGATATACAGAGTTAAAAGTACTAGTGTACTATGGGCCTGATTCAGCTGTGAGAATAGAGTAAGATATAGCAAGTAACTGTGCATCTTGGTAACACCATGCTGTACTGCAGGTGGGGCAGATGTACAATGTGCAGAGAGATATAGATTTAGGAGGGGAGTGTCCAAACTGAATTCTAAATTGCAGTGTAAAAATAAAGCTGTGCAATATTTGTGGGCTACATGCAAAATCAGCCAGTATTTACCCTACATGAAAAAAAAAAGTTTGTAGTTGCACCCCTTGCATTGCAAAATGGTTTGTCCAGGTTGACAGTTACTTGCTATATCTTCATCTATTCCCGAAGCTGAATAAGGCCCTATTTTTCTTGACGGTGTGCATTAATAGTATTTGCCCACACTCTTGGAATGTCTGGGCTGCTCAAGAATTAGGGTGAGGGAGGCAATTATCCCACAAGGGGAGTGATCTGTGTGAAAGGTGGGCAGGTCGTACAGTGGCCATGCAATGTGGTCGCTTCTTGTACTTCTGCTGCAGCCTTACTACTACCTTATGCCAATGCTAGTATCCGAGAGTGTATGCTGATGATTTGTGTGTCTGCATGGAGAGAGCCAGTCCGGCCACTGATTTTCCATCCACAGTGGACATCATTCGCACCCAGCTATCCATGGTGGGTGCAAAAGGTCCATCTAAATAGGCATACAATCGCATTGCCCATCCCACTTAATAAAGTAAGTTGTGTCATCAAGTCACATCCACCCCCTAACCCTTTCTGGAAGCAAGAATTGGATTAGGGGGTATTTATCAAAGCTTGGAGAGAGAAAAAATCATGAGAGATAAAGTACCAACCAATCAGCTTCTAACTTAACATTTTACAGACTGTGGGCCTTATGTACCAACGAGTGGTATTCTTGTTATCACTCGTTACTAACAGTGATCGCGCTGAGTGACAAAATATGTGGGTCCCAGGGACCCACCACTTTAAAAAAAAATGGGGTCCTACCTGACCATTTCTGGGTCCCATCATAATTTATGCTCTAGAGCTCCCCACATGCCACCACATATCCCCACATGCCCCTAAAATGCCCATCCGATACCCCCAACAGCATCAGAAATCCCCGCATGCCCCTTAAATGCATGTTTTAATGCCTCCATGATCTTTCAGGTAATATGACTTGTCTGTTCAGAAAACCCATAGTGAATAAGTAGGCTTACCATATCATCCCTTTAAACTGGGACACTCATGGATTACACAGGTTCTGTGGCTCATTAAAATCAGGTGAAATCCAGCCTATGAATAACGCTTTAGGTAATATGCATATTTATCAAAGGATAAATGCCCGGCCTTTACACATTTTGCCACACAGCAATGCCCGGCCTTTACACATTATGCCGCACATTAATGCCCTTTACACATTATGCCGCACATTAATGCCCTTTACACATTATGTCGCACATTAATGCCCTGTACACATTATGCCACATATTAGTACCCGGCCTTTACACATTATGCCATGCAGTAATACTCCTTACAAATGATGCTGCACATTAATGCCCTTTAGTCCCCCTATGCATTGCCCCCAGTAGTAGTCCCCCTATGCATTGCCTCCAATAGTAGTCCCCCTATGCATTGCCCCCAGTAGTAGTCCCCTTATGCATTGCCCCCAATAACAGTCCCCCCCTATGCATTGCCCCCAGTAGTAGTCCCCCTATGCATTGCCCCCAGTAGTAGTCCCCCCTATGCATTGCCCCCAGTAGTAGTCCCCCCTATGCATTGCCCCCAGTAGTAGTCCCCTTATGCATTGCCCCCAATAACAGTCCCCCCCTTTGCATTGCCCTTAGTAACAGTCCCCCCCTATGCAGTGCTCCCAGTATTAATCCCCCCCCTATACAGTGCCCCCAGCATTAATCCCCCTGTGCATTGCCCCCAGTATTAATCCCCCCCTATGCAGTGCCCCCAGTATTAATCCCCCCCTATGCAGTGCCCCAGTATTAATCCCCCCCTTTGCATTGCCCCCAGTATTTGACCCCCTATGCATTGCCCCCAGTAGTGGCCCACCTATTTGTGTCTTAGTGACCTGGGCCTAATTCCCAGGTCACTCACACATATTTGTGGGGCAGATACCTTCAATTGGGCCTAATGCCCCCTATGTAGCCCAGGCCTTGTGCCCGCCTATATACCCACAGGCCAATTGCTTGAATTTATCCCACGGGCCTACTGCCCGACAGCCTTGGTGGTCTAGGGAGGGGTTAAATACCGGTGGCCCAAGGCCGCCTACTGGTACGGTGGAAGAGGCTGCGGGGGGAGCTTTGTTAGCTCTTTTTCTTTCCACCCCCGCAGTCCTCTCCGGTTGTCAGCTTCATTCTTCTGCTGTTGGCCCGTCTTGGCCAGCGGCACCGCCTCTTCCTTTCTTCCTCCTTGATCGCGCCGTCTTCTGGCCTCTTGCGCGGCCGCCGGAACTGTTGCCGCGTTGCTCTTCACCTCGGGAGGTCTTCACTCCTCCCCACCGCCGCACTGAAGTTTCTCGCTCAGCGGCGTCAATTAAAAGAGACTGTGAGTGGGTGGGGCTATGGCTCGTCGCGTCTGCCTCCTATTGGCTGCTGGACCGCGAGCCGTGTCTGGTCCGCGGCCAGTGCCAAACAACCGCCGCCGCTTCTTGGCTTCCGGGCAGCGAGCTCCGCTTAGCTTGCGCCCAGAGCCAAGGTTCTCCCGCCGCCACTTTACCACCGACGCAGGTGGTCCCTTCACCAGGTACCCGCCGTGGTGGCTTACCCTGCGCTGGGAACAAACTCACTGTCCCAGAGCCAGGCACGAATGTGTCCCGCAGGGGACACATCTCCTCTGCCTGCCCCTGCAGCTGTGCTGATGCTGGGATCAGATACTTGATCCTAGCACGGCTTTCCACAGCAGCAGCCAATGAGAGTCTATCTGAGACTCATTGGCTGCTATAACAGACAGCGTTGTGTTTTTCTCTGCAGGGGACACACGCTGTGCTACAGCCAGCTGTCAGGGATTGGCCACAGCACGGCGCGTCCCCGGGGACCCGGCTACTTTTCAAAAGTGAGTCCCCACTGCTCAATCCCGGGTAAAATACGCGCTATGGCGCATATTTGCAAACACTGACTAATCTTAAATGGTGCTCTATCCAATCACCTCCTAACTGTCGTGATTGAAAAATTATAGTTAGGAGCTGATTGGCTAATACTTTATCTCCCACAATTTTATCTCTCTCCAAGCTTTGATAAATACCCCACTTAGAACTGGGGATTTAGGATTTGTTTTTTGTTTACACATTTTGGGAGCACGCTTTTTAAAATATTGAAAATGACAAGCTACCCCTGTCTTTCCCCATGCTGCACTGAGCTTGCTCCTCCTCATTAGAATGTATAGCCGCAAACCTCAGTTTGTTTCATACAATTGTGCAATTTTGAAAACCCACTGTGAACTGTATTGTCTGTACTATACAACATCAAACTTACCATGAATCATAGTACAAACACAACGTAAATATCACACAGGGACTCCAGGTTGACTATAATTCAACGTCTGTCACACTTTAGTATACAACTGAATGTATGCAGTAATAACATCACTCCCTACATTGCTTTATAAAGCCCTGACTACAATAAATGTTAAATAAGTAACCCTAATATCAGTAAATATAACAGGAATTAATGAAGCTTATGGCTCATAGAAATAGATCTCTGCTTAAGTGAAATGCTTTATGCACAGGCAGGCCAGCTACTATTGGAACACATAAGACGTTCACTGGAAGCTGTATTTTATTTTTAATGGAAATCATGAAAGGTGTCTTATTAATACTATTTTAGGATTACTGTAACACACTTGCTTTAATTATTTTAATCATTATGAGACAAATGACACCCTGAATTAGGTTCTAGCACCAGTTTTAAGAAACAACCCTAATTCTGCTATAGGGATCCTTGCAGAACACAGTACATGTCATGAGTACCTGTTATAAAATGAAAAGGGTTCTTGATCATTCACATGTTAGCATGTGTTTAACCCCACTTCTGAAATACTCTGTTGTGTATTCTATATGTGTTACTGTTAAACATTCCCTAAGCTGTGAATGAGCAAGAGCAATGATTCCCTCATAAAGCTGCATTTTAGGAAGTGTCACACAGGAGCATTTATCCTTTTTGCGATGGAATCACGGTATGTAATCATTACCAATTGAGATCATTCCTTTCCATTAGTGAAGCAGTGAATATGCAGCTTAAGGGGTCGATGTACAAATAATTGCGGACCATCCGCCATTATTATCTATCCATATTGCCTGGGATATTTTAAATTTTAATGAAAATATCCCCGTTATGTACAAAGGAGAAGTCGCAGGGACAGCAGTTGTGGTAACCGCTGTCCCTGCAAGTTATATCCCTGGGAAATTGTAGAAGTCTTTCACAGAAGTGAAAGGCTTCTTCGGGGTAAGCTGACACTGTGCGTGCGCAGGGTGTCAGTTTCCGGAGCCGGCCGGGAGCTGCGAGAGAGAGATTGAAAGATCTGAAGTGTCAAATAGCACTTTGCCGGAGATTTCTGTGAAATGTCCTGAGTTGTGCCATTAGTACATAGGAACAATACATAAAATTATGCAGAAACTGCAGCTTCTGCATAATTTTATGTAAAAAACAGCTTGATACATAGGTCCCTCACTTAAACAGTTTTCCACATTCTGACAGCAGCTTCCAAAGCTCTCAATAATAATGGTCTCTAATCAAAATCCATTGTACAATATTTTAGCAACGCTCACTATAACCATTATCAGCCATCAATAATAAAGCAGCCATTGGCGACTTGCATTTCTGTGCAGCTTCTGGTGTTATGGTATCAGTATCGGACTGGTTCACCAGGATGTTGGCTATTGAACGGCCCTTAGCTGGTGCTTACTATAGTAGCTTCTATATGAAGAGTTAAGCCATTAAAGTTCCCTGCTACACTAAGAGCCCTGGCTTTGATTGATGTGTTTGATCCTTGCAAACTCACACTATGTCCTCTTCAGATACCCATGAGTTCTTCAGAGTTGCTATCTGTGCTTGTATCTATGGAAATCCCTATACTGTATAATATGGGTTATTAAGTTATTTTATCTCTTTATAATATAGTGTCATGAATGGCTTAATACTGAATCCTGATTGTACTTTTGCCCTGGTCTTGCATCTATGCAGACAAAGTAATATTGTGTTTGTTTTTTTTATTCTTGTGCAGCTTAAAAGCGCCAAAGAGGGTGCCGAATCTAACACCCATGACTACCTCACCAAAGTAAGTACCATGGCATGAAGTCACGCACATCCTGAGAAATCAACACCTTGTTAACATTTTTCTCCACGCCTGTAAAATGTTTTACACCTGGACACTGATTTTCCATGCAGTGCCAATGATGCTGTAATTGTTTGCATTGTGTGTCACTTACAAGCCTTGCTCATCTTACTCATAGAACTGGCACTGCTTAGGAAACACAAGGAAATAAATCACATTCCATTGTTGCAGGAGGAAACAAAGATGAACTGTGTCTGCATGAAAGCCAGGATAAACTTTGCTCAAATATCTCCTTTATTCTGCAAAGCAATTATTAGGGTTCTATTCATTTCCTAGTTTAATTTTTATTAATTACATGGATATACTGTAAGAAACATTAATCAGAAGAGGATTTGAGAAAACAACATAGAGAGAGAGATTTTGTGTGGGAGCTTAAATTACTTGGTTACTTTTGTATGTCTTTAACAAGATTTTATTAGACACATGCATTTAATTTGTGGATTATTGTCAGTATACGGCTTAAGCTGCCCATACACATTCAGTTCTGGTCAGTCAGCAGATAACACTACACTGATAGTGCTCATCCGCCTGTGTTGTGTTTGTTAGTCCTGATGGGGGTTAGGGGGGAAATGTATCAAACCTTGTAAAGTTACCCATAGCATCCAATCAGCTTCTAACTAGCATTTATCAAGTGCATTCTTTTAAAATGATAGGCAGAAGCTGATTGGTTGCTACAGGCAACTTTTCCACTTGTCTACCTCTACATTCTACATACACACTTGCCTACTCTCCTGGAACCTGCGGGAGGCTCCTGATTTTTGGGGTAACCCCCTGCACCCCTGGAAGAGTAGGCACTTCTCCCGCATCCTGCCCACTTCCTATTGAAGTTGGTAGCATGGGGATCAGCGGTCCCCAAATAGGGGGCAGGGCCTAATGACACAATTCTGAGAATCATGTAATTTGGCCTCACCCCCTATTTTTAAATATGCAGCGTCTGGCAGATGCAGATAGTCTGGCCCCGCCCTCCCATCGTTGCCCATCTGCATCTCCTCGAGAGGAAAATCTAAAAGTAGATAAGTATGTTTAAAGGTTTGATACATTTCCCTATATTGTAGCTCACCATGAGATGTCGGTGAGGTTGCTTTTGCCTACATATGCAGTTACCCATTTCATCACCAAAAAGTGTTATATTGTATGCTGTAAGACCAAGATTACGTTTACACAATTGTTAATGGTTGAATGATTTAACTGTAAGGAAATGTTAGCACACTTGTTATTACATGTATGCATAGCCTGACTTAGTGCAAAGGCTGCAATGTGATGCTTCTAAAGAAAGAGTTTTGTGTACTGGCGGTACTGTAATATAAAGAGGAAATTATAAAATGATATAGTCACATGCATCCAAAAATCGTGCTGTGTAACAAATGGAAGAATTACACATAGTGCCTTTATGGCAATTTGCATAAAGTTGCAGACCTGGGACAGCAGCAGATGACTATGCAGAAGAAGCATACAGTATTATTGCATTTGCCAGCAGAATAAAATTGCTGTACAGGGACTGACTGTGCAGTATAGACAGGCAACGGAAGACTGCAAAGCAGTAATCAGGGCTCAAAGGAACTAACCAGCTGTCGGATAATTCAGTGCCTAATCCACTGCATTGATCTGTAGGTTTAAGATTCAAGAAAGGCCTGACAGCATTGGGTTTTCAAGTCAGACTGCAGAGCCTCAGGGCGCAGAGCTGTAATTTGGGGGAAGTGGAAAGCACTGAGTAACAGGAGGAGACAGGAAAGAGTTACATATTACTGCATACACGGTCTGCATGTATAACTAGTCTCTCATTATATGACATCTTCACAGCACATTTATGTGAAAAATGCAAGACCCTGCAGTCAGACTGCAACCTAACTGGTGAATAGTGGGCAACATGCTTTTGACTGCAATCTGCTGAATGTTTATTATGTCGCATGCAATTTATTATTCCACAATGAGGAAAATTCAGCAGTATACTAATTGAATTGATGACAGCATGCTTTATGTGAAATAGTACAATCAACACCGGCAAGTAATTGAAGTTGACCTTGCATTTTATAGGATAAAAGACATGAAATGTTATTTATGTAGTGTGTATGGGGAACCTGAGGGGATTGAAAGAGATTTAAGCAATGTATATCCTTCAGATTACAATAAACCTGTTCAATAGACATTGTAGTCTACTGCTGTGCTACAAATGATAAAGGTGACTTTTCTTAACACAATTCCAGTTTGCCCTTTATATCAAGTGTACTTTGAGAAAGTGTCGCTTCAAACCGTTCAAAGTGAGCTCAATTCCGCCAGTCCGTGAAAAAAGTTTTAATTTCCACCTTCAGATTAGAGTCTTTTGCTGGTTTGTTTGAGACCTTCCCCTGCCCAGCCTTCCCTTATCATACAGTCAGCCCATCCTGATGATATTTCTATCTGCAACTCACTGTAACATCTTCACCTTTTCTGTAGAAGTGTGTGTGTGGGGGGGGGGGGGGGGGGGTCTCAGAGGCTGGCTTTCTCTGCAGTCACTTGGAAGGATGCCAGGATAGCCAGTCAATGTATCCTTATCCCAGTCCTCCTTTATTGCCATCTTCTTGGATTGGAATGAGAGAGACCATTATAACACCGGAATGCCTTCTTGTATTCAGTAGGTCAGGGCAGGCTGGACCATTTGCCCTGTCGTGTGTGCAGAGGTGAGGGGTCTGTGTTAGACTTCGGTCCCTGAGAGATGTACCTCAAGGTCCCACCTGTTAAAGTGTATGTGTATAAATATAGTATACACACACGTGGGTGGTTCAATAAATACAGTAAGGTAACAAGACCTCTCATTGCGTAAATGTATTCAACTCATACAGTACATATACGTATTTTTAATAGTATCTCCTTGGTACAGATTACTATTTTTCCACATAGTCCCCATACTTGTCTGAGCATTTGTTCACCAAGAAATGTATAGCACCTGAAGCCAAGACATGACAGCTTGCTGAACGTCACCGTTGTGTGCAAATTGCCTTCCAGCCAGCTGCTGCTTCAATGGTCCAAAGAGATGGAAATCACAGGGTGCCAGCTCAGGGCTGTAGTGAGGATGGTCCAGTACCTCGCTGTGGTAGCACTGTAACAATTCATGTATGCGGTTGGCTGAGTGTGGCCTGGCATTATCATGCAGCAACACAATACCTGTTCACAGCAGACCAGGTAGTTTTTGAAGAATTGCCCTCCACAACCAGCTCAACATTTCACAATTGTGGACAGCATTCACAGTACCTCCCTTGGTGAGGAAATCAACAAGAAGCACGCCCTTGTGGTCCCAAAACAAGGTCACCATGACCTTCTTTGCTGATGCAGTTGTTTTTGCATTTCTTTGAAGGTGGAGATGATACGTGTTTCCATGTTATGGTTGCTTGCTTAGTCTCAGGTGTCACATAATGCACCCACGTTTCATCGCCTGTAACAATACGCTGCAGGAACTGCACTCTATCCTAATGGTTCTGCTACAAGTGCACAAAAGGCAATCCCGTCCTATTGGTTTTGTGAACTTCTGTGAGTTGCTCCGGTAACTAGCTTGAACAATTTTTCCAGTACCCCAGTTGCTCATGAACAATGTTGTGCACAGTACCCACTGAAATGTTCAGTTTGTCAGCAAAGTCACTAACTCGAATACTTCTGTCCTCCTGAGGACAGACCTATAACACCTATTGTCATCTGTGGTGGACGTGCTTGGCCGGCCATGTCGCTGCTCATCTTGAACGTCTCCTGCCATTATCAAAGGCAGTGCACCAAACCTGTTTCCGTGACATGACATTATCACCGTACACCTTGACATGTTGGTAATGAATTTCAGCTGCTGCTGTGCCCTTTAGATGCAGAAATATAATGACACTACTCATATCAATGTTTGACCATGTTTTCACCAGCCCCACTATCTTACAACTGGTGTTGGGAAGTATGACTGATATGAGTCGCAGTCTAATGGCCGTGATAAGCAGTGGTCTACCAGTTCTGGCCTGGCGGAAAATTAGAAGTAGAGAACATTACACACGTTGCCTTACTTATTGAACCACCCTCGTATTTACATCTATTCCCCCTATCGTCTTAAAATTCTCTATCTATACCACCAGCAAAAGGATACCTAAATTGGTGCTGGACAGATTTTCATGTATTAAGTAGATATGAGTAGTTTGGTTTTGCTGAAAACCAAACACACACGTACTTTGGGGTTTCGAATCCCGGCTTGGATCACTTTGGGGTTACCGAGTACCGATTCAGATCTTCTTGCCAATTCCAGAACTCTGATCTAAAAAAACAGATCTTGCGTTCTTTGGATAGCATTCAAGTCCCTCCATCGTGATTTCAGGTGCTGTGAGCCTGTGAGGTGGTCAAAATTCACTGGAAATTAATATGTTATTGATGTTAATAATATTATAGGAACAAAAACAGGTCCAAGTCACATTATGTTAAGTTTTTATAAATTTTTAAAGAAAACTGAAACTGAACCCAAGCACTTGAGGGTGGTTTTGCCAAAACGCGACGATGGTTTAGTACCAAAACACGGTAGTCTGTGCACATCTCTAGCATTAGACCTGTTTTTTAACCACTGAGGGTGCATGACCCACAGACATCAGAAAATATTTTCTTGTTGATAAAAGTGAAAGATTGAGGTTGTAGATATTTGAAGTAATTGTGCTGCCTTACAAGTATTCTAAAGAACATTCTCTATAATAGAGGCTATGTACCAAGCGAAATACATACTTTACATTGGCATTCATTCTAAATGAATGCTGAGCCAAAGGGGTACGGAGTTATTTGTATGTCTCTGTCCATGATTCCAATTGAAATTATATTTTATGTTTAACAAGATAATGTTACACTACAGTTTTATATCTTAGAACACATGAACACTTGGTTTTAGTGACTGCGGAATCTCATGTATACACAATACATGAATTCATATATTTTTCGTTTACATGGCTGCTATTAATCCTATTTTATTACATTTCAGCTGTGACTCCTTTTTTTATAGGCAACACTGCAGAACTGAACCTCGGCATTTCATTGTATCATAATTTTAGCTGCTTCTGGACTAAAAAAAATTTAAATTACATTTCTGAGCTTCACATCCCAGCACCCCTCTTCTGATCATTTCTCTTTTGCCTGTTCAAACAGATTAAGACAGGGAGGGTGTATAGTAATGTATAGGCACACATCCAGTCCTGTACTGCTGAGCAATAAAGACACTTTATGGAATACATAAACCAATACAGTAAAGTCTGCAGACTGGTTAGAGTCTACAGCAAAAGGGTATTTCCAAATCCCAGCTATAAAATATTTTCTTCTTGATATTTGCTGCCATGGAACAAATAAAGGTGCTGTGATTGATGGTGACCAAATCAGATTCTAACCGTCATTTTTTAAGAACAGTTTAAAAAATGTTTTGTTGCTGTGGTTTAATGCAGTTTTCGTACTGTTATTATGTGCACCAGTTTTCTTATTTGCCCCCAATAGTATTTGTTACCCTTTGTAATAGTATTGTAACTATGACCTTAATTACCTTCTTCCTGATTGGCAGCAATGAGTGGTGGTCTGTAAAAGATATGACCTCTCCCAATAATTAATTATAATTACCCAACTCCCAAACATAAACAATATGTGACTGGAATTCAATGCCAAACCTCTAGAAATAGAAGCATATTAATTTATAATACTTACACCAAACACATACACTAACTACAGGACACTGCAAAAAAGGCAAGTCCGTACCTGTTACCCAGTCAGGGTGGTGACAAAAGATCACATGAAATATTAGGCCATCATTCGTGACTTGCAGCGGGCACCATAGACATCCACCAACAATAGTGAGTGAGGACAAATCACTCAACCTCCTATGGCTGGACAGTCCACTCTAATTGCAATCTGTCCAATTTGCTAACCATGTAAACGCACCTGTTGCTGTCCTTTCAACTTTTTTTTTTTTTTTTAAATCTACCTTTTTGTGAAAGCAAAAGTTACTGTATCAAGACAGTACATACTATAGAATACTCCCAATCACAGTGCAGATATTTATATAAAATATAAATGTTACTTATACAACACTCTTACAACATATATCTGTAGGCATTTTTTGTCTTACCTGTTTTGCCTCGGTGGGGAGTCCAGTGTTCTATCTGGGGTTTTATAGCATTCCATACCTATTCATAATCATTACTTTGCCTTATTTTTGGAGGGCCAAGTCCGGAGGCCAACACAGTCTTGCAGTGCCTGATCAAGCAGGCTGTAGCCTCGGGTGCCAGGACTTGGGGGAGGGTGTGCCATGAAGCTAGGGATTAAAGTGAAGACCTAATTGATTCCATGTTGGTGGTGAACACACAGCTTAATCAAAGAAATATGTTCGTTATCCATCCTGAGGTGGTGCTGAGGGAAGTTTTATAAAGTGACTACCAGGCTGAGGCGGTGTGACCATGTAACTTACTGCAAAAGCCTTTACTTTATGTACAATGTGCTACTGCACCATCTGGGTAGCCTAAAGAGCTGCATGCCATTATCTTCCTTGTATTACCCAGAAGCCAATGGTTCTTTACACTCTACAACCCTCATTATATCATTAGATGCCAAAATGAAAAAGTCAGTCTTACAACCTTTGTTACCTGCACAGGTGCAGTATGAATGGTGAGCATGCATATACACTGTGTTCTGTATTTGGTAGCATTACATGGGGCGCTACAAGTGTATTAGTCTAGTGCATCTGGAGCTCATAATCAGGCTCTGCACCTTGCCTCTCGCTACACAAAGATGCAAATGAGGCAGCACCCGATGATGTCAGTCATGTCATTAAGGCCCTGTCCACTTCACCACAGTGAGAACCAAAATCCAGGAGAGTTACCTACACTCCTGGGAGTCTGGGAGGAGTCCCCCGAAATTCAGGAATCTCCCAAACGTCCCGAGAGAGTAGGCGCTTGACTGGGATGCTTCTACATTATTTTCATCATTTCGCTACTAATTACATCAAATCCTTTTTTACTTTTAACAGTATATTAACAATATAATAATGAATGCAGTAGCAGTACGTCCTTATTTTTACACTAGTAGTACTCCCATTTGGTGCATACAAGAAATATATCTGTAGGGAGTACAACGCCAACATGTGTCATTGATCCATCTACTTCTGTACTCTGTATAACAAGCAAGCGTTATCCCTACAGGTTCATATTATCACAGTAGTATTATACTTTATTCGTAATATACTGTTATGTGTGTATACTAATACATGTCTCATTTGCATACAATTTGCATTTAAACATTTGAATGCAATGTTCAATTATTAATTTAATGAGCAAACTCCTTTACAATACACAAATCCATTTTTTATATTTCAATTATATTTCCTTTCATTTTCTTCAATCGTAAATCTTCCTTATGTTTATGAGGCAGCTATTTCAGTTTAATTAAAATAGCAAAACATTCACTTTCAATTGGCAGCGCCATGATGGGTGGCTGCGGAGAGCAGACATTATTTACATCATCTCAATGAGATGGAAATGGTGTCTCGGCTACAGAAGTCTGTTGTTTTGGCTCCTATTTTGTGACCGGTAGAGGAACAAATGAACGTAATCAAACAAATGCTTTTGTCTTCAAAAAATGTTTTAGAAACTGATTCTGAACATCGCAAAATCCATCAATAACGGAATAATGCCCTTCTCTTGTACACTCGTAGGAAACCAGTACAGTCAGTGTTGCTGTGTTTAACCATGATAAAGAGAAGGATGCTGAAAAACAAAGGCAGGCTCTGAAGTCAGAGAAAGAAGCTTTGCTTATAGGTAAGTACCTGCTGGCATGGACAACGTAATAAGAGTCAGTGCCAGCTTTATCACAGTGCTGTCCTGTTGCTAAATATATGGAGGGAACTTGTGCACAATGATTCATAAATATATTGCCCTATTATCAACTAGATGTCTGGAGAAAATGTAATATGAATTATGTGGTTGTATGGAATTCTGTACTAGAAGAAAGAGAAATAATGTACTATTTCTGAGGGTTATTAGAGAAGGTTACTTGCAATTGAATAACATGTTTATTTTACCTCAATGTATTGGTTAGTGTCAGTCCAGTTACTGTTATCCTGGGCACCACAATAACCGGTCTTAGTGCAAAGTAAGTTCTTGCAATTTGAATGAATAGGAGACACAAATTGCATATAACATGGAAATTAGAGCCAGAACGGGGCAGTGTTTTGTGCCTATATGTGCGTGTGTATCTGTGTGAGAAATCCCCCCAGGAAATAGTCACTGCTGGTGTGTAATAATGTAATACACACAGACCTGATCACAGGGCGAGAGATGTATATTATACAATGTAATGTGGATCCCGCTTATTGGGATACCAGACTGAGAAAAGTAAATAATTGCTGCTTCTAAGTAATAATGATGTGCACACATACATGATTCCCTCTGCGAGGAAGACTGATGGACATATTACTAAGGAGAGGGAAATGCCAGTGTTCGAAAAGGCAGGGTCATTTCTCAATGTCATTTGGCATATTTCAGGTTCCGTGCTCTACATTGCTGAGAACCCCCTCGTCACTAACATTCTGGATAACTGTTCCCCTCTAATTGTCGTTGTAACTCTATGTGCCGAGATTGGTAGTTGTGGCAATCAGGTTGTATACAGATTGCAATAGCCATGTGGGCTGTATTGTACCATTTGTGCTTAACCCTGCTTTGCTATAATTGAACTAGAACACAGTCGCCAAGTCACGGCATTCAAAGGAAAGCAATGTGTATGAGGTGCATACTAAAGATAAAAATCCTATGTACAATAGTACAAAGACAATAATAATAGATTATAAGAGTAGTACCATTATACACGGGGTAGAAAGCATTTTAGTTAAAAATTGTCACCTGGGAAATATTGTAGAAACGAAAAATAATTTCACACTGATGATCCAATATCACAGCTTTCTAATGTATTTCATATACACATGGCTACTAAGGGCTCATACTGTAACAACACAAGTTTAGTGTAGACAAAACCTTGCACTTTGTACTCACTATTAACAGAATGCTCAAAGCATGTTCTTAAAGCCTTCCTACGACACAGTGTACACAATGAGCATCCCATGGGACGTGATTGTATCATACAAAGCCGTAGCACTTGGGTACACACAACAGGTCCATTAAAAAAATTATAACGGTCAGTGTCAAAGCCTGTTTAATAGACTGTAAGGATGCATGCACACTGCCTAACATGTAATCCCCATTTGTGTCAGACAGCCGGACACACCACCATAGGTTTGTTTTACCACTTTTCTCTCGCTGCTCATGAATACACATTTAGGACTTTTCTCGCAAAGTGTTAACTGTGTGTGTTCTAAGATGTGTAATCACCGCACTCACACCCCAATAAATATATCCGTCTGATACCGATGAATGTTTTCATGCTCAGCCTGGCTGCTGCTAACATTCATTTATATCTTACGGCTGGTTTATTTCAGTGAAAACCAGCTACAAAATAACTACATTGGGGGACTGTACCTTTTTTACAGCACCATTTAGCGGTAATGGGAATTAAATAGTTTTTGTGACTATGAGTGGTGTAATTATTGGGAAAATTCAAGTCAATGTGTTTCGTGACACATCTATATAAAATATTTTCTCTAGGGAACATCCACACTAAAGAAAGATGATAATTGCCTTATTCCAGTAGCTGCAATTTTATATTGGCAAATCAAGCATAAAATGGATGGTTACTAAGCTCCTAGCAGACTGAATTAGAAAAACACCATTCTACATTGTTTTATCTCGGTCACCTAGCTGCAGACTATTACACTTCTGCCAGTTATGTGATTTAGTAGAAACTATTTATGTTATTTCTGTAAAATAGCCTTCTACCCATCTAACCCCTACTCTGTGACTGGAATGTTCAGTGATGCGAGAGCTCTAAATGTTCTCAGGCTTTCATGGATTTCAATTGTATTGTAAAGCCAAATAGGCAACTTATGACTTTATAGCTGTCATAGTTGCTGAACTATAAGTACCAGTATGCCAGTGACATGTTCTGTGTTACAACAGCTGAGAAGCAACATATTGCTTATTCAATTTAATGTTTTATTATGATTACTATTAATTATTAGCAACAGTCCAACAGATCCTACTGTGCAGTAGGTAATATAGATCTCCCAACCCGCGTAAATTTGTTGGGACAGTCACACCCCCAGTATGCCTCCACCTTGTCCCCGTCTCGATTCCAAACTTCCAAATGTTGGGATGTATGCATAATGTACAAGGCATTATGACAAATATTATGTATTATTAATGCAAATGTATATGTTCTTTTGCCTTTCAGGTATTATATCAACATTTCTAAATGTCCATCCATTTGGCGCTAATATAGAATACTTGTGGTCTTATCTTCAACAGCTGGACTCAAGGGTAACACTTCTATTTAATTGTGCAATCTGTGTACTTTAGTTCATGATAATGTCTTGCACTTTTCAGGTTTTTCTTGCATCCTATTTTTATGCAGCCACTGAGCGGTGAATGGGAGTTATACACAATATAAATATTTTTATGGTAGATATCTACAGTGCATGAAAGCACTGAAACTACCCCTTAGGGTGGCAGGTGGAAAAAAATAGGTATATCGGGACTAGTTGTGGTATGCCAAATGAAGCTCGCATTCTGTTCTTGCCTTGAGCATATTCCGCAGACTCTGGCTCCCCGTCACTTGCCTGTAAGATGGGTGACTCTCGAGGTTCCTGCAGCTCTCTGGCAGCTGCATATTTTTCAGAGTTCAGGCCTGTTATGTCCCCAGCACTTTTCCCTCCAGTTCTGTGTACTGGGCACAGCCATCTTGGGATAGGTCAGCTGACTCCTCAACCAACAATGACGGAACAGGATTCAGCCATGTGAATCAGGTTACCAATCCCAGTGCAGCAAGTGATATAAAAGGCCTTCCTGGTGCACTCACAAGTTGGCAGTGCAACGTTGGAGATACCCCTGCGTCCAGTGGCTCCGGGTCTCAAGATTCTATCCTTGGGTTCTATTCTAAAATATTTGATTCCGCTCCTGCTTCTTGTTACAGTGACCCTGTCATCTCCCACTCTGCTCCTGTGGCACTCGCTATTCCACCTGCGCTGCCTGCACTTCCAGTGGGTCTTCTCAGTACACAGCGGCGCCATCGATACCAGTTCCAGCACGGTCACCTGAGTATAGCCGGTTCCAGCCCGGCAATCCTGAGCATAGCTAGCTTCAGCCTCGGTGTTCCAGTCCAGTTCTCTAATCCATATTCCAGACTACTAGCTGATCCAATCATTCCAGTATTCAACCTCCCCTCATGCGTAAGCGCTACATACACCCTTCCAGTTTCCTGCACACAAGCACCACTTAGCCAGCCCTAGTGTCATCCACGTGAGCACAAAAATCCAAAAGCCTATCACCGTCATCGGCTGTTTGTGACACAATTACATATGTGTCCTTATACACTGTGGTATCGCACCAAACAGCCCCTCTCAGCGTGCCAGGTCCTGGGCGACTTGGAAAATGGAAAGAAAAAGACTGTATGCTGCACCCACTGGAGCGGCTCAGTCGCGATGGGCATCTCGCGCTATATGCGTATTGAGGAAAAGTGTATGAGGTTGAGGACACATCTGTAGATGATGAGGAAAGCAAACTATGCAATGCACATTTTGAATAAGGTGCTAACATTACTACCAGTGACTATGCAGAAGTTATTTTCACACGTGTGTGCTCATCAGGCTATGATTTGTGTGATATGTCTGGAGATCTGCTGTAAACAGATTACATTTCTGGTTAGAACATGTAAGCTCCCAATATGCCATTTGACTTTCTGTAACCACCTATTTGTCTATAATTCTGTGGCGTTATAGAGCAGGCGCATAACTACCGTGGGTGCGGTTGCTATGGGACCCGCAGCACCTCCAGGTCCCACCTCCCCCTGCACCCAAGCTCACCTCAGCGGCATTACAAGAAGAGAAGCCACTGATGATCTGTGCAGCAAACTGCTTTATAGTCACAGGCACACTGCACTGCACT
Source organism: Taudactylus pleione (assembly GCA_031769625.1). Taxonomy (NCBI): domain Eukaryota; kingdom Metazoa; phylum Chordata; class Amphibia; order Anura; family Myobatrachidae; genus Taudactylus; species Taudactylus pleione. The sequence goes on along the minus strand of JAUIMM010000005.1, from coordinate 14,516,345 downwards.
GCACACTGAAGGATACATCTCTCACAGGTGCTGAGAGGAGGCGTGGCTGTGATGACATCGCTGGACCACGGCCACACCTCCCAGCTTCAGTGAGGAGAGATGGAGCGGTTCACCAGGCTCAAGATGCGGGGCTGGAGGGGGGGTTATGCCCCTGATTTTTGAGTATTAATAGGGTGCATCTTACAGACTCTTCTGCCTACAATAATAGCTTAGAAATAATAGTATTCAGATATACAGTATGTAAATGACGAAGCATTAGAAATTACATTATCTTTTTTTGGACTGTATTAGTAGATGTCGTGCTATTATAAAATTCTGTTTATGCCATTTATGTTATCAACTATTATGTATTCATTTGCATTCCCATGGATGTTCCACAGCTCAGTTATTTAGCAGTTGTTAACAGACAGTTAGAATGAGGTGTTACTAATTTAACACTGTGGGAGGCTTCATAGAATGTAATTACAATGTTAATAGTTTTCAAGTAACATGAAAACTCCATCATAACACATCTGATGGCATAAACAGCATATCTAGCTCAGCAGGTTAATAATAAAGCGTTTGTGATTGTGGGAAAAGATTGTAAAAATAACTAAACAAAATGCATGAAGGTTATTTGTACTTTGGTAGAGCTAGAAACAATACTCCTATCAATAAGTTACAATTACAGGCACATGTGTGTTTATAGAGTGCTCAGAGCTCTTCTATTAGGGGTATTCAATATGGAGCGAAAACGCCGTTTCTGAGATGTTTTCGCTCGGATGACCTCATTTTCGCCGCTTTTACTTTTACACCGTATTCAATTTGAAAACTTTTCGCCGGTGCGAAAAGTATATTGCATTCGACCCTGCGAAAAAGTATCACCAAGGAATGGGTGGCGAAAAAAAGTGCAGAATTGGGGTTTTGGGGTGCAACATTTCAGAAACTACCCTGCAACCTTCAGACAGTCCCCCAAAGGTAAACTGTGTTAAAGAATTTTGAAAAAATACCTCAGAAGACCCCAAAAAAAGCACTTTCATTTTGGGAGCGAAAAAAAAAATCGGGGGGTACAAAGTTAAAAACTAGCGTACTACAATCTAGGGGGGTCCCCATGTATGCCCCAGGTGTTTTTTTCATTGCAGGTGTTTGCGGCAGGTGGATTTTTCACGTTTTTTTAAAACTTCACTTTAGCAACTTTTAAATATGCTCACCTCCATTTTCAAGTACCCAAAATTTGCTGGGACTTATTTTCTGCAAAAAAAACTTCTAAATACTATTGTTCACCACCTTCCCAAATCCCCAAAATAGCAGCTATTGAGCCCGTTTCAAGACCCCAAAAACCTTCAGCAGGGCTATTTGGGGGTATCCAGAGTGATCCCCCATGTCAGAGCATCTTTTTGGGGGTGTTAGGGTCATTTCCCCAAAAATCTGCGAAGTTTTCGTTGATTTCATATTCGCCGGGTGCCGTTTTCGACGATTTCAGATTGAGTACGGGTATAATCGGGGGCGCGCCCGATACTTTTTCGCCGGCAAAAGCTCCGATGTGCGGCGAAAACTTCGACACGCATAGACGGCGAAGTTTACGTTTCATATTGAATACCCCTCTATATCTCCAACACTGCACCTTATCTGATCCCATCCATGGAGCACACAGAATTGAACCTACAGTTTGTGCGCTCCTGCAATGCTTTCCACCAAACGTGTATATTTGGTGAGGTGTTCAACATTCCTGCTCCCAGTGTAATTCTAGAGTACATTTTCTCTGTCCTGTCTTTTACTGTGTATGTACGCCTTAGTCTCCTTAATTCTACTTAATTAGCTATTTCAACAAAGTACCACCAAATGATCCCATATTAAATGCTGCCCAGTTTATCCATCCTGCTTGTTAAATTTAAACATAAAAAGCCACATTTGTGTATTCAACAATTTGCTTTACTTTCCATATGGAGAACGCAAGAATGCTTTTCTTTCCACCATGCAGAAACAGAACCATCCCATAGTGTGAAAGCAAATGTGTCCTATTTATAAATAGGGGGGGTTTTTTGCCATAAAGGGATTGATTAGTTAGGACACCAGTCCTGGTTCTTACATCCCCATGCCTCAGATCCTCCACTAGGACTTTTCCTCTTATGGGGAAGCTGAGAGTCATATCATATTGCACTATGAGCTCACAGTGTAAGAGGTCTCCATGCATCTGTCTGCTCCACTGAAGCAGAGTACGCGTGATTTATTGATGAGATCCGAATCGATTAAGTCATTCATTGATGCAAGTTCAAAGCGTAGCTTAAGGTAACAGGAAAGATGTTGGTGGAGGAACACCCTGCTCTACCACTAAAGTCCATGATAGCTTTAAGCCAAGTTTCTTGTATGTAAAGCCATAGAAAACAAATACTAGTTGTTTGTGTGAAGTGATCCTCGTAGTAAAGGCTAAAAATGCAGTATACTCCTCATCTTCTCATCTTTGACATGTTACTTGTTGCATTATTATTTGTCCCTTATTGGCTTTACAATGCCATTTTGATTACTCTCTCCTCTCCTGTAGATATCCGCAAATGAAATTGAATCATTACTGATGAGGTTACCTCGAATGTTCAAACAAGAATTCACTGGTGTAGGAGCAACACTGGAAAAGAGGTGGAAATTCTGTGCGTTTGAAGGAATAAAGACGGCTTGACTCACCTGGTGCTAGAGGCATTTTGCTGAAAGGCTGTATCATGGCAGATGAATGAAGTATTCCATAGACAATGGACATTTTGCAAGACCGATGAATTTGATCTTTAGTTACATCCGTGATGTGCTCTTGTGAGTGAAGATGTTATTGTGTGCCAGTCCCTCTGCTTTTATTTCAGAAATGCAAATTTAATTTGAATCTAGGTAGCTCAGAAAATACGGAGTTATCTATTGATGGTTCCATAGGAAATAAGAATTAGAAGGACAAACAACTACTGAAAATGACCCTATGGCTAACAGACCAATTAGACAATAAGTCCTCGCGCTGCCTGAAGCTCTGTGATTTGATGCTGGTGCAGTTTGGGATGTGGGTCGGACAATATCACAATGAGTTTTTCCGTTTTAATGTTCTAAGAACTTAGCGCAGGTTTAAGCAACCTGGAACTTTTCAGCTCTTGCTTGAATACAGGATCCAACAACAGTTGAAATACAGGTTGTCTACCTCTGACCTACAGAGAAGATACTTGAAGTCTACAGTACTGAGCTATAGCCAGTCGTATTTAACATTGTTACCCTTTTATGTGTCCTAATAACGGAACATCTTTTTGATCGCTGAGACTTGGAAATCTGTCAAAAATAGAAAACATTTTTAGTGGCAGATATATGGCATAGTTAAATATATTGCTAAACAATATGAATTCTTCATTTTTCTAATGATTTAAAACAGAAGATTTTTTTTGTCTTGCCAGCAGAGATTATACGATGTAGACGTGCGGCGTAAAAGGGAATCTAAATTATTATTTTTCTAATATAAACCATAGTCCAGAGTATCACATCATATACTGTAAACGTATCTTCCTGATGTAAATATTGGATAAAATATTGTTGTTTTTCTGTATTGGTATGTAATATATTCAGATATATGCATCAGAATAAATATTCAAATTCATTGTTAACAAATTTTATATTAAATACTTGAAATAAAATAAAATAAAAACCTTTTCCAATATTTTTTATTGTACTTCATATTTACATTTGAGATATTTTTTTAATCATGCAAGGTGAGTTAAACTATTTTGCCGGGTCATTAATTATACCACCTCCTTCAACAAATAGAAATCCTGAAAACATTACCTGTTGGGGAGTACTGGAGTTGAAAACCACTGCTTTAGACAATCTTATAAAATAATGCTGCCGTTTGAACCCAGCTATAGCCCATTCAAGTGTTCTATAAAATATTCTATATATAGTACGTGGAAATTGAGAAAGAGAATGTGTCTAAATATGATCGCAGTTGTCACTTTGGTTTTATGTTTGGCGACACAAACTTTGAAGTAGAATACAATGTATTTACAGAAAAAAATAATTTCTTACATTTGCAATGACCCGATAAACTAAACAAATTAAATGATGCCCAGCACTTAGTTATATAAAATTACTCTCCAAAATGTAAGAGACTGCACCGATATATAGAATAAATACATTTCTTAGTCACAGTATAAAATATTTAACATAAATAAAGCATTTAGTAATCGTGTAACATATATCTCAGCGGCCACTGTGACCACAACTAAAATAAAAACAATCACCATTTACAGTCAGGTGCATAAATATTGGGACATTGACAGAATTTTCATATTTTGGCCTCTATTCACCACCACAATGGCTTTGAAATGAAACAAACAAGATGTGCTTTAACTGCAGACTTTCAGATTTAATTTGAGGGTAATTACATCCAAATCAGGTGAACGGTGTGGGAATTACAACGGTTTCTATATGTGCCTCTCACTTTTTAAGGGGCCAAAAGTAATGGGACAAACTAAACAATCCTAAATCTAACTTTCACTTTTTAATACTTTGTTGCAAATCCTTTGCAGGCAATTACAGCCTGAAGTCTGGAACGCATAGACATCACCAGACGCTGGGTTTAATCCCTGGTGATGCTCTGCCAGGCCTCTACTGCAAATGTCTGCTTGTTCTTAGGGCATTTTCCCTTCAGTTTTGTCTTCATCAAGTGAAATGCATGCTCAATTGGATTCAGGTCAGGGGATTGACTTGGCCATTGCATAACATTCCACTTTTTAGCCTTAAAAAACTATTTGGTTGCTTTTGCAGTATGCTTCGGGTCATTGTCCATCTGCACTGTGAAGTGCCGTCCAATGAGTTCTGAAGCATTTGACTGAATATGAGCATATAATATTGCCCGAAACACTTCAGAATTCATTCTGCTGCTATTGTCAGCAGTCACATCATCAATAAATACAAGGGAACCAGTTCCATTGGCAGCCATACATGCCCATGCCATTGCACTACCACCACCATGCTTCACTGATGATGTTTTGGATCATGAGCAGTTCCTTTCCTTCTCCAAACTCTTCTCTTCCCATCACTCTGGTACAAGTTGATCTTTGTCTCATCTGTCCATAGGATGTTGTTCCAGAACTGTAATGGCTTTTTTAGATGTTGTTTGGCAAACTCTAATCTGGTCTTCCTGTTTTTGTGGCTCACCAATGGTTTACATCTTGTGGTGAACCCTCTATATTCACTCTTGTGAAGTCTTCTCTTGATTGTTGACTTTGACACATATACATCTACATCCTGGAGACTGTTCTTGATTTGGCCAACTGTTGTGAAGGGGTTTTTCTTCACCAGGGAAATAATTCTTCTGTCATCCAACATAGTTGTTTTCCGTGGTCTTCCGGGTCTTTTGGTGTTGCTGAGCTCTCCGGTGCGTTCTTTCTTTTTAAGAATGTTCCAAACACTTGATTTGGCCACACCTAATGTTTTTGCTATCTCTCTGATGGGTTTGTTTTGATTTTTCAGCCTAATGATGGCTTGCTTCACTGATAGTAACAGCTCTTTGGATCTCATATTGAGAATCGACAGCAACTGATTCCAAATGCAAATGTCACACCTAGAATCAACTCCAGACCTTTTACCTGCTTAATTGATAATGAAATAACGAGGGAATAGCCCACACCTGTCCATGAAATAGCTTTTGAGTTGATAGTCCCATTACTTTTGGCCCCTTAAAAAGTGGGAGGCACATATAGAAACCGTTGTAATTCCTACACCGTTCACCTGATTTGGATGTAAGTACCCTCAAATTAAATCTGAAAGTCTGCAGTTAAAGCACATCTTGTTTGTTTCATTTCAAAGCCATTGTGGTGGTGAATAGAGGCCAAAATATGAAAATTCTGTCAATGTCCCAATATTTATGCACCTGACTGTATATTACATAAGTACCAAATGGTTATAGTATCAAAACAAGTAGCTAATGTATTTTGTATCCTTGGGATAAATTGTTACTAGTATCCAAGTTTATTTATTTATTACCAGTTATTTATATAGCGCACACATATTCTGCAGCTCTGTACAGAGAATATTTAGCCATTCACATCAGTCCCTGCCCCAGTGGAGCTTACAATCTATATTCCCTACCACATGCATACACATACGGGTTAATTTTGTTGGGAGCCAATTAACCTACAAGTATATTTTTTGGAGTGGGGGAGGAAACCAGAGTACCCAAAGGAAACCCACGCAAGCACAGGGAGAATATACAAACTCCACACAGGGCCGTGGTCGGAATTGAACCCTCGACCTCAGTGCTGTGAGGCAGTAATGCTAACCATTACACCGTCTGTGCTGCCCAGGTTTAGTGTCAGATTCATATATAGCATAAATTTAATTGCAACACTGTTCCAATATCAGGTTTAGGGTTAATAATTTAAGATACAGTAACAACCCTATAATGTAACTTTAGTAAATAAATTTTTGACAATAAACAATTGTCAAAAAATGTTTGCGAATTGGTACAGATTAATATTCTCATGTGCCATGTTAATAGAGTGTTTATACACTACCAAATTAAGATTCTTATATATAATGCAATGCAGAATAGCTACTGTTTGTGTTAAAATGTTAGAGATTCAGAAACATTGCTTGGCTTTGCGTAGTGTGTATGAATGACTTCAAGGATTGCACGCCCCTAGTTGCAGTTGCTTTAACTATTTTCGAACATACAACAATGCCATGCTGGGTAGCCTATGTTGCCCCTTCCTCTCCATCTGACAAGACTTGCTGCATGCCCAGAGGGACAGTGCCCCAGACTGACACGTGCATTTATCATTACCAGCTCTGGGGCTGTTTAATGCTGGTCCACACATTACAGTGGAGGCATTTTCCAATGTCTCTTCCATATACACGGCTTGCTCACACAATGTGGGTGTGCACCACAAGAGCAACCAAAGGTGGATACAAGGCCGAAGTATGAAAGAGAGGACTAGGCAAATAAAAACAAGATAAAACAATGGAAAGGAAGTCAGCAAAAGACAAAGAGCATAATATGCAAAAGTTCAAGATCCAACTTAAATGTAGACAATGGTCCTGATTCCGATATGTACTCTAATGCAATGGCAGCTGCGATCCCGCATGTAGCTGCTATCTGAAAATACGCTAATGTTACAGACACCAGGATATGTATTGAGATCCCCCCCCCGGGCCATCACAAATTCAAGTAACTGCGTACACATACACAGCCGCCATTGCAGATCACATGACAATCGCCCATCGGAGCGCTTTGGTCGCGCAGAATAACCGCCTGAACTGACACGTCGGAACCACTTTATCTGCATACAGGATTGCAGGTGTAGGCTGAGACACGTCTGCGTTTTTGCCGCCACTCCCCATAATCTCCCCCCAAATGTTCCCTGAATGTCAATCACTTTGGAAAGAAATCTTCACTATGAGCGTCATTGCTAAGGTACCTTGGCGCAGGGCAACTGTGACGCATGCTCAGCGGATCGCTCAGCTGCGTAAGTATCGGTATTGCATCCTTATCTGGATGAGACCCAATGTACCAAAAAAATGAATGCAAACAAGGACCTGCTAGTTATGTTGGAACATTGAAAACCAGCATATCAAAGTCACGATCTTCATAGATAACGATTGTAAGTAGCTTAAATGAGATCAGCATGGTGGTCGCTCCAGGGCCATCTCTTCCAATGGGCTTGTTGGGCAGTCGCCCAAGGGCCCAAAGCTTGTAGGGACCTGCCAACCCGTCCCCCTGCAGCCGCGACCAGTTGGTAAATTTGTGATATTTTTATAAGATGGCTAACCTCCCAAATGTGACAAGTACTCACCTCAGTCCCAGTTTCACTTCATCTGCCGGCTTCAGACCAGTCAGACAGAGTCTCTCTGCATGTGTGGGAGGAGCATTGTATATATACTGTAGATACATGTGTGATGTATCTTTTATCACTGTAACATTTGCTTTCACCGCAGTAATTTTATGTGTTTTAAACAGACAATTTGTGTCATTTTAACAATTTAAAAATAACCAGGAAAGTTAAACTGGCTGCACAGAAACAACGTCCGTGTAGTGTTTGTTTTGTTTTTCCTCAATCGCTGTTGGAGATTTCATAGCTTTGTTCTACAAGTGACTGGTCCTTGTGTGGTGCTTGAACTTCCATTACAGGACAAGCAGCAGCCACAACAGGAGGCAGAATGTGTACAAATAGTACATCCATTTTGTGAGATGCGCCATCTGACAGAGCAGAGAGGTGACTGTTAGACAAAAGGACACCTTTAGTGAACACAAACAAGGTAATTCCCGCTACTGAATGCTCCAGTTAATTGTCACAGATGCAAATGAGTTGGGTAATTCAACTAATTATAGACTTGTTGTGGTAGTAAAAATTATCTTCCAGAGGTCAAAAATCTGATAGAAAGCCCCAGTAAACAGAATTTAGATGTGTTTACACTACACACAAAGATACTTGTTTTTCCGAATACAAGTGTAGAGTATAATTAAATCTGGTAGAGACATGATAAGAATTTTAATCATAGACATTTATATGGTAATGACCGAATCTCTATTACAATGTCACATTTTCAGTGCCAGAATTAATGTTCGGTCAGTGTTTCTCTATATAGCTTAATTTTCCAGGATTTATAACAGAACAACAAAGGACATTAATTCTGGTCTGAAACTTAGTAAGAGGCCTCCGTACCTATGAGACAAATGTTTTAGAGATAACAAGCACATGTCTTTAGTTAGTTTTCTTTTTAAAAAGAAGAAAAAAAAAATCACAATTTTGTCATGTTCTAATTTCCTTAAATGATAACGGCCACAGCAGCAAGGAAAGCCGTGTTAGCAGTTTAAAAGTACTTTTTAATGATCCTTAAGGATGGAGATTTAGACAATATCTTACTGTATGTTAATTTGTGGAGCTTGTAAACTGAGTTTTGCATAGTCAAATTGCATTGAAAATAGTTTAACGGAAAAAACTTTAATTACCATTTTAAAAGTTTTATAACCTTTATTTTAAGAACACCCTAAAACACTGAGGGGCAGCACGGCTACCTTTCACCTGCAGCCCCCAAACTCCTTCCAGGTTTTTTTCTTTAGGGTCCATAGGGATCCACAGGGATAATGTGGTTGGAGATATCGTTAAAGCTTTCAGCTCCCAGGATGCCACAGGTCCCCCTCCATATATCCCCGCCCCTAGCCACAGGCATTCAGTTAGTTTGGTGCGTCAGGATTCAGAACGGCCTTTATAACGGGACTGCTCAGGCAGTCCTAAGCTTTAATTTTATGTTTTACTTTATTTCTATGTTTTTGGGTTGGCAGTGCTGAGCGTCTGAATTAAGACGCATGTACTGCAACTCCATCTACCTCCACCGGGCCGCAACACCAGTAACTTCTGGTGATTCTGGTGGGTCTCAGTTGAGCTTGCTAGCAGCGATGCTGGAACTCGGACTGCAACCGGACGAACGGAGATGTCAGGTAAGGCGATTCATAGCTTACGGGGAATCACGCGTGGCAGTCCTTCCGGCACCGGAAGCCGCTGCAGTCAGGGCCCACTCACGGTCCACTATCAGTGCAGTCCTGTAGCTGTTTGGGTCAGTTTCCCTGTATACCTCTACCTTGGTTGTCTCCCTGTATACCTCTACCTTGGTTAAGGTATATAGTGCTCTGTATCCTACCATTCCTGGTGTTTGTGTAGTTAATTTCGAGTTGATTGTAATTATATTACATATGCATTGTATGTGACTGTTTGCTGGCTGCTGTATTGACACTGTGTTTTTATTTCTGTCTGTCAATTAGAACTATCCCTTTGGGGTGGAGGTTTTTCTTTTGAGTACTTCACATTCATTAAGTTTTTGTGAAGGCTGTCACATAACATAGCGTTTTATTGCCATGTCTAAAGATAAATGGAAACGGGGATCCTGAAGGATTCCACAGATCGGAAAATTTAACCATGTCTTTTGGCAATATTTTCATCATCTGGAGCTGTTACTTATCCAGCTATGGCTGGAGCCTGGGTAGCCAAAGCTGTTGAAGAATAGACGGGGGCATTGGAAGACTCTACCACATGCTACCAGAGAACAGATGATGTATATCTCCCACATACGGGAAGCGGCTTCCTATCTGGGAGGAGCTGCAGTAGAGGCTGGAATTTTAGCTGCTAAGGCATCAGCAGTTTCAATAGTGGCCGTAGGGCCCTTTGGTTAATATCCTGGAAAGCTGATACAGGATCAAAGAAGGCTCTGAAAGTCTTACCTTTCTATGGAAAAGTACTTTTTGGAGCACAGTTAGATAAAATAATAGCTACTCTGGTGGCTTCAAAGTCAGCAGGTCTGCCATCTACGGCTACAATAAAGTCTAGGCAGGTTTCTTTTCGATCCTTCCGTCCTCAGGGACGAGCAAGGGAACAGTCTTCCTCTAAGCCGTCTAGTTTTAGCAGGACTACAAGGCGACAAACTAAGAGGTCTGGGCCGGCAAGACGTCCAGCTTCTAAACCGGATGACAAACCCTCGGCCTGATGATCCCAGGGTGGGAGGCCAACTTCTTTAGTTTGCGGATTACTGGCGTCAGACATCAACAGAAGCCAGGGGCTAAGAATTGGTCCTTCAGCAACATTACCAATTTCAGGCACTGCCTCGGGTATTTACCAAAATAATGGCGATTATGACGGCCTATATCAGGCGTCAGGGAGTCAGAATACTACCATATCTGGACGAACTTCTGATATTGGCGCAGATTCCTGTTGTTTTAAAAAACCATCTTCAACTGACCAAGCACAGCTGGATAATCAATTGGAAAACATCATCGCTTTCTCCAACACAGCAGTAGTACATCTTGGAGCTCTTCTGGATTCTCAGGCACAAAGGGTGTTTCTGCTAGAGAACAAGATTACGGCCCTATCATTGCAAATACGCAAGCTGCTACACAAGTGAAGGGTATCCATTCTGTTAGCAATGCAGGTCTTGGGAACAATGGTATCTACCTTCGAAATGGTAGGGTATGCTCCGTTCCATTACAGGCCTCTGCAAAAATTGATTCTCTCCAGGTGGAACCGACAGTATCATCTAATAAAGTCTCAGAGGATCCTTCTTACTGCAGAGGTTCGTCACTCCCTCCTGTGGTGGCTGAAAAAGGATCATCTGAATCTGAACAAAGGGTGCCCATTCTGGATTCCAAATTGGGTGCTTCTCACCACAGGCTTTGGTTATCTTTGGTTCTTAAGGGGCTACAAGCTCCCCCATTTGAAACCCTGGGAACTCTGTGGATTTGGAATGGTTGACAACTAAGACACTTTTTACCCCTTCTGCATGCAGAGTCTCTGATTTGGTAACGCTCTCTTGTCGCTCTCCATTTTTTATTTTTCACCAGGATAAAGCTGTTCTTCGTACAAGGGAGGGTTACCTTCCTAAGGTAGTGTCTCGTTTTCAGGTGAATGAAGAAACTGTAGTTCCAGCTTTTCAGGCTCCAGATCTTTCTGTAGGTGAAGCCTCCCTAGATGTAGTTCGTGCTCTCCGTATTTATGCGGAGCATACAAACTCTGTTAGAAAATAAGATGCTCTTTTTGTATTATATGGTTTTCACAAACGAGGATGCCCAGCTAACAAGCAGACTCTGGCGAGATCATTACGCGTGACTATCTCTCAGGCATACACAAAGGCTGATCTCCCTGTCATTGGAACGATGACAGCACATTCTACTCGGTCTGTAGGGCCATCGTGGGCATTTAGTCGTGGTGCCTCTGCTGAACAGTTGTGTAAGGCAGCCACGTGGTCTTCTGTCCACACTTTCTTAGGTTCTATGCCTTTGATACGTTTGCCTCTCAGGATACTTCCTTTGGGGGCGATGAGTTCTTCTTTCTGCTCAGGACCACCCAAGATCTCACTTACCCAATAGCAGTGACAGCTGGCAAAAATTAGAGTTATAGTAGACTTAACTTGACAACTCCTTTTCATCGAGGTCCATAGGGTCCACAGGGCACCAACCCTGATTTTTGGGTAATTTTTTCTTTCGGTCATGGATTCCCTCATCTTGTGTAAGAGTGTTTCTGGTGTACGATTGCTCTTCCTTCTCCTGCCTTGAGGCTTGTTAACAAAACTGAATGCCTGTAGCTAGGGGCAAGGGATATATGGAGGAGGACCCGAGGCATCCTGGGAGCTGAAACTTTAACTGTTTGGTGCCTTGATCTCTCCAACCACATTATCCCCATGTTATCCCTGTGGACCCTATGGACCTCGAAGAAATGTAAGTCTACCATAACTCTAATTAAATCTTGGGTGGTGGGTGAAGCTCAGTATCACATGTTTTGAGCCTTCTACATCACGTGACTGGACAATGCAGAAGGAAGAAGATGCATGGCACTGCTTTCAGCACCATGTGATCTCCCTTCTACCTCAGTGGGAAAGACCTAATCCTAACTGATGAGGTAAATGCCATTTTTTTGTTAAGAAGTGGCCGTCACAGTAGTTAATTAGTACTGAGTGATGGCATGGGGCCTGCAGGCTGGACAGTCTGTGTAATGGGGAAATCTACAGGGGTTTTGGAGTCAGGGGCGGATAGGGATGGGAAAACCAACCCAGGAAATTTCTGGAAGCAGCCCTAATTGGGGCAAGGTCTGCTGAGAGGGCAGGATTCTCCCTCCTTATAGAGCCTCATTCTGAGTTGGATGCAGTCACGGCCCATGCAGGGTGTACAGCCATGTGCAGTGACTGAGACATCTACTTTCAGCATCTACAGACGCTGCAATACTGCTGAGTGCATCTTTCGACGCCACCATTGGTCGCAACATAGAAACTTGCACCAGCCCTATGCAAGGTGCAGATCATCTGTCTGATTATAGCCTCCAAAGTGAGCAGTTCAGCTTCTCTGTACACAACCACTTACAGCAACACACCTGTGTCACTTGAATAGCACGCCCATACTACACCACATCTGCGTGTGATTAGCCAACCACCTGTAACTAACCAGGAATGTCCAACACATTTATAATACACTTCTCCATGCCTATGTCTGTACTGTGACTCTGTATGAACACCATCAGGATGTAAGTACAGTGCAACTCAGTCACATGTGCAGAAGAAAAACATTACTTCACATCATATGTCGCCTGTAATAGAACAGACGCAGCCTATGCTCCTTTATACAAAAGCAAAACACATTTGTTCTAATAGGGTTGTAGGTCCTCTGCAGGATATCTGCACCAAAACATAAAAGCAAACTTGGCTGATTTAAAAATGAAATCTATTTTTTTCTGCACCTCTATATTAAGGAGAAAATAAACTAACAAAAACAGGAGTGGACTGGAGGAGTGTGGACCAGACATAGGTAACGCCCAGGAGGCAGGCAGAAAGCTGGCCGGCCACTCTGATTGTGCCCGGGGAGCATCCTCTGTCTACCTTCTGGCTGTGGGCAGTGATGTGTGTGTCTGTAAGTGTCAGTGACAGCAGCAGGGTGTGCTGAGTGGTTAGAGGAAGTCCCTGGAAGCTCAGCCCTTCTCCCATTACAGTCACCACTCCCAGCAGCTGTCCCTGCTGCACTCTCACTCGGGCTGCCTGTCAGCAGAGCTGTAGTCAGGGGCGTATTTATAATGGGTGCAGGGTGTGCGTGGCAAACAGGTCACTGGGTCCAGGGGGGTCCGCACAACGGCACTGATTAGTTTGTTACACATTTATTCATATAATAAGCAAGAAAGCCTGCCTGTCTCTCTGTTTGTACTTTATGCACGCCCAGAGTTTTCGACCTAGCTCCACCAAATTTGGCAGGGTGGTGTAGTTTGACCATGATTAAGTTTTCGCCGAGGTTTGTACTTCCTCAGCACCACACACTGTCACACAATCCCTAAAAATGGGGACACTCTTAAATTACACAAGTTCCGGGGCTGGCACAAGTGGAAATTGGCAGTCTGCCAAAAACCTGTCTGAAAGCTACAAAAGTATGCTTTTAATCTCAGTCTGAGCAAGTGTCAAACTTTGACTCATGCAAGTTCATATTAAATCCAGAGTTCAGGTGCATACACCCAGAGCGATATATCATTACGATATGAACGATAACATTCAACGATATATCGTTCATATCATTCCGTGTGTATGCAACCAACGATGCGCGCTCCCATTAGACGATAACGATATCGTCCATCTTCCATGCAAACAGGCCAATCTGGGTGATGATATTATATTTCCTATAGGGATCCATGATCATTGATTGTTGGTAATATCGTTGGTATGTGGATGAACAATATCGTTCATCCAGTGCACCAGGAATTTCAAGGGAGATCGTTCAGCGATATTCACTGAACAGATCATCCCCTATGTACCCAGCATTAGCATTACTCCTACCACTTATATGTACTGAAGCTCTTTTGAAGTTTAGAGGGCCACACATGGGGCCCATGAGATGTATGGAGCTGCTAGCCATGGACCTAATATATATGTAAAGACTAAACTATGAAATGTGACTGATGTTTCTCAGCAGAAGGATTTTCCTCCTTTATAAGACCTGTCGTTTTCCAGAATCCCTTCTAGAGGAACTTTTCATTTTCATTAATGACAGGGACCTGTTGGATAAATAACCTCTGGGAAGTAATATTTTAAATTGCTTTCTTCCTTTCTACACCCAAAACTAAAGCTTTAGATTCTTGTTTACAGAGGTCATTTGCAGAAATTAGTGACACATCTTGATACAAAAGGGTAGCTGAATCTGCACTTACAAAGCTAAAAAAATGTGTAGCCCTGAAGCACAAAAACTATTTTCTGACATAATGTGCCTATTTATACGGGAAGCTACTGGACTACTAACAAGTAAAATATAATTCAGTGTGTGGTATAAATGTAAGTCTTTATTGTGGGAGGTTTAGGGAATTTATAGCTGAAGATGGTATAAGTGCACTCATGCCCCCCTCACATTGCAACAGGCCCGGTTTTGGTGGGACAGTCCCGTTTTTCGGACACTGGGCCTGATTCAGACCTGCATGCGAGCGCATAGCGCTCACAAGTGGGTCGATGGTGGGGTACTGAGCATGCCAGGCACATGTGCAAGCCCCGGAGCGAGAGAGAAATTCTCTCGCTCCGGGACTCACTACAAAAGGGACGGCTATCGATGTTGATCGACAGCTCGCCCCGTTTTCTAGGCGAAGAGGGGGGGTGACTACACAAACGGAGGTGTTCCTCCATCACCAGTGATGTCAGTGGAGAGCTTCCTGCTCTGTTAGAGCAGGAAGCTCTCTGGGGTTTGCGACGAACGAGACCTTATCACAAGGGTCTCGTTGCAAGCCCCAATGGTCGCGACCATCACCTGGCCGCTCGCAAAAGCTGTGGGTGGTCACCCACAGCTTAGCGAGCGGCCAGGAGGCCGCAACAAAGAAAGCGAGCGCTCTGAAAGAGCGTTCGGGTCTGAATCGAGGCCATTGTCCTGCCATCCAACCCATGTTCCGCAGTGTCTCACGAGGGGAAGAGGATGGGGCCAAGGTTGAGAGGATTCACCTGCTTCTCTGCAGTGGATAATGGATGCTATATGCATTATGCATGTACATGGCATTCAAACAATAAGTAGAAGGACTGGGGGCAGCTCAAGGCTCCCTGTATTTTATGGTGGTCACTGTGATGTCCTCTGTATTATATGGTGGTCATTATGCTGTCCTCTTTATTATATGGTGGTCACTAGCCCTCTGTATTATATAGTGTTCACTGTGATTTTCTCTGTGTTATGTGGTGGACAGTGTGATGTTCACTGCATTATATGGTAGTCACTGCAATGCTCTATAAAGTGTATGATGGTCACTGCCGATGTTCTCTGTATTATTTGGCAGTCATGCAGACTGCTATCTACTTGGGGGTTGTGCCGTGCAGAGTCTTTGCTAGAAAGCCTACTGTAGCTCCCAAAAGCTAAATGGGGACATAAATGGATGTACATTCTCAGCTGTGAAAACATTTGGTCAAAGTGAAATGTGATTATTATATGACCTTTTATCCTTTTATGAAGTTGAATCCACAAGAATCTACTCTTACAAAACATTCTTCTTAAAGACTTCATATTAATATAATCTGCACAAAGATAGCCATGCACTTTCGTGATTTCATAGGTCTTGATTTAGGTATTGTCATTCTCAACATTTTATCACCAGCAACAGATATATATATATTTCACAGGGGCTCTGCACTCACCATAATAACTAACACTAATAATAAACAGTGGGGTTTTGGTTCATGAATTTATCAAAACCCTACTGTTTATTATTATTAGTTATTATGGTGAGTGTAGAGCCCCTTTGATATCTATTTAAACAATGTGGTCACATGCCATGTTGCACCCCAAATCTGTGAATGGTGAGTACTGTGGATTAGTGCTTCATATATATATATTACAGCGAAGCATCCTGAGACCATTCATGTGTGTGTGGGGGTGCTTCTCAGTCAAGGGAGTGTGATCACTCACAATTTTGCCTAAGAACACAGCCATGAATAAAGAATGGTACCAAAACATCCTCCAAGAACAACTTCTCCCAACCATCCAAGAACATATTGGTGATGAACAATGCCTTTTCCAGCATGATGAAGCATCTTGCCATAAGGCAAAAGTGATAACTAAGTGGCGCGGGGGACAAAACATCGAAATTTTGGGTCCATGGCCAGGAAACTCCCCAGACCTTAATCCCATTGAGAACTTGTGGCCAGTCCTCAAGAGGTGGGTGGACAAACAAAAACCCACAAATTCTGACAAACTCCAAGCATTGATTAGGCAAGAATGGGCGGCCATCAGTCAGTCAGCGGGATGGGGGCAGGAGGTGACGGGCTGGATGTGATGCCTGGGGACAGAGGAAGGTGATAGGGGGCTAGGGGCAGAAGGTAATAGAGGATGGGGGCTAGGGATGGTGAAAGGTGACGGGTGGCTTCTGGGCTGAGGATGGTGATGAGAGGCTGAATTTGAGGAAGGTGATGAGAGGCTGAGGATGGCTGGCTGCAGACACCATCCCTCCTACCACTGAGGCATCCACAGCACCGTCATCAAGAAGACCTTGCAAGAGACGGAAGACAAGAACTACAGCCTGCATCGTTAGCGACAGAGAGACGGTGTGGTTAGTCGTAGTATATTTTTATTTTATTTAAAGGCTGGCATATCTTCCAGTTACCAATATCATGCTTCACATGTCACACATGCAGGGGAGGGATGTGCAGGATCGGGGGTGGTGGTGAGATGTGGGGCCCCCAGATACATCAGTGTACCGGGCCCCGAGATTTCTGTTGTCGACCCTGCCTGCTAGGGTCTGTTCAGACTCCCTAGCAGTGGGAGCAACTCCCATTGCACATGCATGTTGGAGATGGGACAGACCTTAGAATATTATTATATAGA
This sequence comes from Taudactylus pleione, assembly GCA_031769625.1. NCBI lineage: Eukaryota > Metazoa > Chordata > Amphibia > Anura > Myobatrachidae > Taudactylus > Taudactylus pleione. The sequence continues at coordinate 14,499,043 of JAUIMM010000005.1, read as the reverse complement.
TATATTAAGTGTGTGTGTATGTATATTATTATTTAACTCTCTCTCTTGGCAGTTTGGTACGTCATTCATTTTCTTTTCACGAGACAGGTAGTTGGAGGCATCTGGAGTTGCTAAAGCAACGACAGCACTGTGCTGCTACATTCATCATTACAGAGAGCGGTTTAGGATAGCACTGTTTTTCCCGTGTTTCACATGCTGTATGTAATTTATATATACATACATATGGGTATAATGCACTATGGGGACCATTTATTAATTATTGGATTTTAGACCCGATAATTATCATTTCTGATTGCCGCTTACCACGGCAATAAGAAATTGTACTACCAGTATGCATCAAGAATCACATGCATGGACAGGGGTTCTGGTAAGAGCCCATCCCTGCAATATGTAAAAGTAAAGTGATTGCATTTTCTAAGCAATCTCTTTACTTTCAGTTTCTGGGGCTGGATGTGCTACTGTGCATGTGCAGTCTGCTTACAGTGCATGCATGAGTGGTGAGTGCCTGAGAGGGATCCTACAGATCCTTCTCCTAGTACTTTATGCAGACTGCAGCCTATAGGCTACAATGTCTAGAGCCACCTTCAGATTTCACTATGTTCCAGAGATTGGTAACTGGCAATAAAGCAACCCCCATAGTATTCTATAGTGGCTTCCTTTGTGATCACAAAGGGAGACTATCTGCTGTGGCCCCCAGCATAAAGATTTGAAGGATACCCAATCCTACTTTTTGTTGTATTACATAAAATAACAGGTGGTGCATGCTTCATATGAGTGAAGAGGGAAGGGAGATTGAGAGTGTTAACGTTAGGTGGTAGATATGTCCTCCATGGTGCTATCTACATACCATGGCACAGGCCACACACCTTGTGTAGACTACGTGCCCACATCACTAGACAAACCCCCACATCACTAACACACCCTCTGGCGGCACACAATAGGCCTTTCATAAATTTCAGCTCCCGACCCATGTGGACCTTAATCTGTCACTGGTAGATTCTTGGCTTAAAAAAAAAAATCATTAATACAGATGTGCCCTCATATGCATATGGTGCAAAAAGCATAGTGCAACATAGATACTCTACCATGGGTAGCGATTCCCAGACATTCCTACTGTTCCTAAACTTAGCATCTTATTTGTATGGTAGCCGCACACAAAGTCACTTATATTTATTTGTTAACAGTTTCTTATAGTGTATTAGGAACTAGCATTAGTGTTTTTGATGCATAGGAATTGGTACAAAGTCTCACTCATCTCAGACTGACTTCTTTTGCTTCTTTGCCCAGGTTAGCATCTGAGTTGCGGACAGCAGCTGCATGCAATGCCGGCAGCAGTATCCAAGGTTTGTCATTTTGTTGCATTAGCGCTGCGACAATGAGACGCATGGTGCAGCTTATTTACAAACTCCATAGTGCACCAAAAAGCCCTACTGGTGATGGTGAGTGACAGCACGCCCCCTTTAGTGATGTCAGTGGGAGTGATTTTGGCTCTGATAGAGCCAAAATCACTCCTGGGCTTGCGGCAGCAAGACCCTACCGCAGGGTCTCGTCGCAAGCCCAATGGTCTTGACCATCGCAACCATCATCATGGACGCTCGCATAAGCTGTGGGTGGTCACCCACAGCTATGCGAGCGTCCAAGAGGCCGCTCCATTTTCAGGTAGGAGGGCCCTGATTCAGAGCGAGCGCTCTGGTCAGAGCGTCCGGCTCTGAATCAGGCCCTGTGTCCCATAGGCAGAGAAACAACCCACTATGCAGCAATCTGCATACTTGTACATTTGTGGTTCTCAAAATCTAGGTAGGGGAAGGTGGGGCTAGTTGTTACAGAGGCAAGTTGTTACAATGAATCAAAAACCACGCCCACATCGCGCCCCGGCTCATACGTCTGGGAACAAGTTTGAATATGTAGCCGACAGTGCTTAGCGACACAACACTAACGCAGACATGTTTATGTAATAGGTACCTAAACAAACACGTTTTTCTTGTTCCAAAGTAATATTTTTCACCTAGATTTGAAGTAGTATCTTGGCTGCACTGCTAAAGGTAAGGGTTTATCATTCATTTTGTTAGAATCACAGACCAATAGTGTATTTATTATCATTGTTATAATCATGAATTGAAGCACAGAAAACAGACTATGGCCATCTGGGCTATCTAACGTCACTTGGGGCAAGTTGTTACACAATATTGGAGGCAAGTTGTTACTCACTGACACTCCCATTAAAGACCAGCTAGAACTAGAGGCAAATATAAGAAATTAATAAAAAAAAAAGAGGCAAAACTACAGAAAGTTAAGAAATCCTTAGTTTGGAATGAATGCAAAATAAAAAGACTAAGAAGATGACATCAAAATCTAAAAAAAAGAAAGTAGCCAAAACATTGTCGAGTTCTGAAGATGAGTATTCTGTATAATGTGTGCTAAGAGGTACAATGTGTGGAAACCTGGCCAGCAGTGTCTCCAGTGTATGGCATGTAAAGGGTGGGCTCATATTGCTTGTGTAAGAGGTGATGCAGTAACATTTACTTGCACTAATTGTGAATCAGAAATCGGCAGTGAAGACGATGAGTGATGTCTGTCATTGCCATTAGACTAAATACCAAATATATGCCGAATGTGATTTTGTGTTAAACGTACAAATTTTTGTATGATTTTTTTAATTGGTAACAATTTGCACCAAGCCCGTAACCACTTACCCCCATCGGGGGCAGATTGCTAGGATTATTTTTGTTCCGAAAAACATGTTTTTCATTGTTAATAATAATTATTGGATGTAACTTACACCCAATATAAATAGAAGAAAGAATACTGTTTTGTTTGTACATTTTTGGTTGTGATTAAAGATTTTTGAGATATTTGAATTTCTGTATTTTTGTAACAACTAGCCCCGCCTTCCCCTACATAAACGTATCGCAGTGCTGTCACACCAGCACAAGTAGTAGGTTATGCTTGTGTTGCAGCACTATAATACATTTAAGTTCCTGGATTTGGAGAATTTACAAGCTTATGGTCTTGATTTCAGATACTTTGATTATCCTGTTATCTGCCTGTCTGTCTGCCCCTTATCTACTTAACCATAGTTCATATAATTACTTGCTTACAGGAGGACGCTCCATAATTATGGAGGTGGGCCCTGATTCAGAGCAAGCGCTCTGGTCAGAGCATCCGGCTCTGAATCAGAGCCTTAATCCCCAAAGCACCATTTCCACTGCATTTCCGCACTGCCACAAAAGGACCAGCTGACATCAGTGATTCTCTCGTTAACACAGGTGAGAATGTTGACTAGGACAAGGCTGGAGATCTGTCATGCTGACTGAGTTAGAATAACAGACTGGAAGCTTTAAAAGGAGGATGGAGCTTGAAATCATTGTTCAATCCTCTGTTAAACATGGTTACCTGCAAGGAAACACGTGCAGTCATCATTGCTTTGCACAAAAAGGGCTTCACAAGCAAAGATATTGCTGCTAGTAAGATTGCATCTAAATCAACCATTTATCGGATCATCAAGAACTTCAAGGAGAGATGTTCAATAGTTGTGAAGAAGGCTTCAGGACGCCCAACAACGTCCAGCAAGTGCCAGGACTGTCTCCTAAACTTGATTCAGCTGCGGGATCGAGGCACTACCAGTGCAGAGCTTGCTTAGGAATGGCAGCAGGCAGTTGTGAGTGCATCTTCACACACAGTGAGGCAAAGACTTTTGGAGGATGGCCTGGTGTCAAGAAGGGGCAGCAAAGAAGCCACCTCTCTCCATGAAAAACATCAGGGACAGATTGATATTCTGCAAGAGGTACAGGGATTGGACTGCTGAGGACTGGGAAAAAGTTATTTTCTCTGATGAATACCCTTTCAAATTGTTTGGTGCATCTGGAAGAATGCTTGTCTGGAGAAGGAAAGGTGAGCGCTACCATCAGTCCTGTGTCATGCCAACACTAAAGCACCCTGAGACCATTCATATGTGGGTTTGCTTCTCAGCCAAGGAAGTTGGCTCACTCACAATTTTGCCTAAGAACACAGCCATGAATAAAGAATGGTACCAGAACATCCTCCAAGAGCAACTTCTCCCAACCATCCAAGAACAGTTTGGTGATGAACAATGCCTTTTCCAGCATGATGGAGCACCTTGCCATAAGGCAAAAGTGATAACTAAGTGGCTTGTTGAACAAAACATCGAAAATTTTGGGTCCATGGCCAGGAAACTCCCCAGACTTTAATCCCATTGAGAACCTCAAGACCAATCCTCAAGAAGCGGGTGGACAAACAAAAACCCACAAATTCTGACAAACTCCAAGCATTGATTAGGCAAGAATGGGTGGCCATCAGTCAGTATGTGGCCCAGAAGTTGATTGACAGCATGCTAGGGAGAATTGCAGAGGTCTTCAAAAAGAGAGGTCAACACTGACTCTTTGCATAAACTTTATGTAATTCTAGATAAAAGCCTTGAAATTTTACTTCAGTATACCATAATAACATTTGACAAAAAGGTCTAAAAACACTGAAGTGGCAATCTTTGTGAAAACCAATACTTGTGTCATTCTCAAAACTTTTGTGCAGTATGTACGTATGTATGTATGTAGATATATAGGAAATAATTAAATTAAAGGCAAATCCTTTCACCCGGCCAAATCTGCATGGCAGCTGCTGCGCTTTACGGCATCGGGATCTCACACAATAGTATTCTTTTGTATGTAATGGACATTCGGCTGGGCAAATGGTGCGTGACGGACTTCTGTTACCAGCGTTTAAATGCTGTGGCAATGGAAATTCATACCCTTTGCTGGCAATTGAATTCCCCTCATTACATCTAATCTGGCCAGGAGCGTTTTAAGAGAGGAGGGGGCCATCTCAGAGAGGGCCCTCTCCTCTCCTCTCTCTAGCGTTGCCGCAGTAGCCGATGAAGGGGAGTAGATTCTGGCTTAGTGCCAAAATCAACTGGGCATGCGCTGGTCTCCGGGAAAATGGCGCCTTCGCCTCAAGGACGCTTCCATTTTCCCAGTGATTTTTGCTGCTCTGCAGTGCCGGCCCGGAGCTGCAGAGCAGCAGCCTAACAACAACGGACGGGTAAGTTTAAAGACTAAATGGGCGCAGGGTGTGCATTATGGGCCCCCCTGGACCCAGGGGCCCGTGTGCACCGCAAACCATGCACCCATTATAGATACACCCCTGAATCTGGCTCATTGGTAGAATTTGAGTTTACACTAATAGACATAAACCTCACTCCTTGTGTAGGAATCACAGAGAACCTGAAAATATTATACTCACATATATCCTCTATTGTTCATGCATTCACTCAATACACACAAATCACTGGGCTCTGAACACAATAGCACTATGGAACAAATGGAGCTATAATTGCTAATAAATTATATATCAAGACAAGGAAAAACGTATGTGATATGTATACAGTACTTGAATCTACATCCATAAACATTAAAATAATTTAGTTTTATACTTCTGATACAAAAGGGAACAATAAAAATGATACATTCTGTTACCTGTTACTTGTGTCACACTCGCTGCAATATATTACATTACTTCACCTGCATTTGGAGAAGCTAGCACAAAGTGACATGCATGCAGACCGCTGCTAAGTGGAACCCATTTCCCTGGTGATTCTTATGTGAGTCAATCAGATTTATGAGACTTGTAGATCTAAAATTTGGACTAGAACATATTTTAATAGCCTTGTAGCAGAGGTTTGATACCTTCTGCTTACTCCATTTAAAATAACCTTCAATGTATATTACTTATCGCTATATACTGAAACACTTTTCTTGGGAAATTTAAAAACATCATTATTGAATATTAATTATTGTTGTTATTGTAGTTGTTTATATAATATAATGTATAGCCAATTCTATAAGTATACAAATGATGTCATAAACGAACATCTAACTGAGGTTATAAAATAAATCTGTGCTGTCTTCTGTGTTTTTTTTCCTTTTTGTTTTTGTAGGGAGTTGTCAAATGTCCTTCATTGGACAGCTGCTCTACTTATAAGATCTATATATATATATATATATATATATATATATAGTCTCATCTTATGCTAGTGATCTGCTGTTAAACTTTAGGAACCCGAATGCCGCTTTCCTTGGGTTTCTCTGGATTCTACAGGACTTTCACATGGTCTCGGGATTTCTTGTAAATCAGGCTAAGACAGAGGCATTTTCCATTGCAATGGGCCGTTCCACTTAGAAATATCTAGGATGTAATATTAGTTCACATCCCTCTGGATTACATACAACTAATTTCCCTGCTCTAATACAACACACTCTTGATTTTAGATGGCGACATTTACCTTTGTTGTATCATGGTAGGTGCCAGATGATCAAAATGATTTCCTTTCCCAGGATTTTATATCCACTACAAATGCTCCCACTACTTTTATCTGCTCTAGAGTTGGAGGATCTTAATAGAGCGATCAGCAAATTCATCTGGGCAGATAAGAAACCAGATTCTACTTAACATGTAACTAGCACCTTGTAGAAGATAATATCTAGAATCTGATTGGTTGCTATGGGCAACATCTCCATTTCTAAAATGTCTCACTTTAGTAAATATACCCCCATAGAATTTATTTGTATAAATTGAGTCAACCACCTACTTTAGGCAAAGTTAACTTGCTTTGTCTGCGAACATAAGCCATTGCAGCCAATTATCGCTATGCAGCTGATTGGATCAGGGGCACTGATGGATTTGCTAACACTGCTTTGGAACAAGCCTTTAGCCCCACAATCGGGCCTTTTTTTTTTTATATACGCTCTTCTTCTTATCCGTCACATATAATACATAATTTGTTGATATACACCACTACCAGGGCCTGATATCTTGCCAGATCTCAAATGAAGGTATCCCCTGCCATTACCTTATTTCTCCCCATAGGGCATAATCCAGGCTTTAATACAGTTTGTTTTTTTACCATATTTACCAAATGGGGTCATCAGGGCATAGGATCTATTTATTATCTCCTAGACCACCCTACAGTGCCCTTTTACACTTATGAGAAATTACAGGAATTGTATCCAGAAATTGCTATTTCTCTGTTCATATATTTTCAAATACGTAGCTACGTTAATGCTATCTTATCCAAGATGCCATACCCACATGAGGGCTGTACATCAGTATTCCCTGATGTGTCCATAGCTGACATTCTTAAATCATTTTTGAAATTAAATTAGCAACTAATTTCTGCATCATATGATGAAATAAATTACAAATTATTGCACCATTCCTACATCACTCCTAAACAGAGATTCCTTACAGGAACCTCCCAGGACTATAAACTGAAGCTGACCTGATGCACTGTATGTGGTCTTGTGGGGGGAGGTACAAAGATTTTGGTTCTTGGCTCATACTTACTGTATTAGGGGTGAAGTCTCTTTAAGCCTACTGCTGCATATAGGGTAGATCTCATACAGTGCCTGGGAGAGAGAACCAACCATGAGAGGGGTAATAGGTTCTTACTCCCTAAATGTAAATGGCCCTTGCAGCAATGAGGGGAGGGGAATGGGGGACGTGACTTGACTATCATAAATGAGAGAGAGAAAAAAAAGCTGGTGGGAGAATCTAACAACCAAAATGTCATGTATGCCATTTAATGACATGTCTAAGCACTGAGCAGGGGAAGTAAAGCCTTATACTAAACCTTGCTGAAACCATATTCCTAGTGTTCTACAACTAATGTGCTGTAGCCATGAATTGGTTTCAACTCATCGGGGTAAATTTACTTCGGATGGTGGGTCCTTCAAACAGACGGCATTTTACCAGAGACTCACCAACAATACCCTCAACTTGCCGTCACTAGACGATACAAAGCACGGCCTAAATTACGTTTTCATCTCAGATGAGGATTTTGCTTTACATGAACATGTGATGAAGCCATTTGCACAGAGGGGCCTGACCAGAGAGAAGAGGATCTACAACTATCGTCTATCCCGGGCACGGCGCATTGTGGAAAAAGCGCTTAGAATACTGAGTAACCCATTCAGCATTTTCCACACTACCATAAACCTACTTGTGGACAAGATAGACTGGGTCGTGATGGCGTGCTGTATAACTTTTTGCGAAGAAAAACGACACAATGGGGACCAGTCACAGCTAGGCCAGAGGATGCAGGACATCCGGAGGAGATTGCCCAATTTACATCAGTGTCTGCACCACCGATTCAAACAACATAAACAGCATGTGCCAAAGAAGTGAGGGATGAGTATATGGCCTATTTCAATGGACCAGGTGTGGTGCCACGGCAGGAGGCCTGTCTGAGATAACTGACTAAAGTGGACATTTCGGATTTTTCTAAAATGTTTTGTTTAAAAAAAAAAAGGTTTTGGTGTATGAACTGTGGGCCTGATTCAGACCCACTCGCGAGCGGCTGTCCGCTCGCAAGTGGGTCGATGGTCTGCACTGAGCATGCGCACGACGGATGGGAGCTCCGTCGTGCGCATGCGCCAGACACGACGAGCGAAGGACTTTCCTTCGCTCGTTGTGTCCGATCAAAGGGGGCGTGCTGTCAATGTTGATTGACAGCACGCCCCCTTTGGTGGGCGTGCCGGGGGCGTGCCTCCCTGATGGGGGCGTTCCCACGGGAACGCCTCCCGTCAGAAGCCGGCCCACTGACATCACTAGTGATGTCAGTGGGAGTGATTTTGGCTCTGATAGAGCCAAAATCACTCCGGAGCTTGCGGTTGAAAACCTCAACCGCAGGCTCCGGCTCGCAATTTCGATGGTCGCGATGGTCACGAGCATCGCGGCCATCAAAATGCACGCTCGTATAGCCTGTGGGTGGTGACCCACAGCTATACGAGCGTCCAGGAGGACGCTCCATGAAAATGGAGCCCGGCCCTCATGCAGAGCGCGCGCTCTGCTCAGAGCGTACGGCTCTGAATGAGGGCCTGTGTCTCTAATTACCAAAACAGACTCAGACTGTCCACTCACTTCTGCCGCCTTCTCTTGTCCCTCTTGCTCGACCATCAACACCAGTGACTGCTGGTGTAGCTCCTGCTTGCTGGTGTAGAACATCAGGTGGTAGTACCACAGCTTGGGCTGATGGATATCGTCGGTGGTCACTCCGGAACGCTTGGATTACTCCACTTTCTTCTTTTCATTCACGTACACCGTACGCAAATTCGAGATTTTTGCACGGACCGTTTTTAAGGTAGCATCAGAGTAAAACTTCTTGCTGTACTTGAGCAATTCCTCCAACGCTGCCATTTTTCTTGACTTATTGGAGTAGTCTCTACAGCTTATCTGCCATAGACATTCTTTGGACTCCAGGATCTCCAGGAATCCAGTGACGTATTCTTTCTCCTTATCCATAGACATTTCTAGGAAGAAGAAAAATATGGACATATATACTGTAGTTTTAGCAATAATTCTAAATAGTTTTCTGATTTATTTTTTATGTTGATATGTATGGTTGTGTTGTAATGTATATATTTTAATTTTTAGGTACATTTTAGTGTGTTTGTTCATGTTATGGTGTTGTAATATGTTTGTTATGGTGTTTTCATATTTTTTACAGGGTTTTAATATGTTTGTTATGGTGTTTCAATGTTTTTTTTACAGGGTTTTAATATGTTTCTTATGGTGTTGTAATATGTTTGTTATGGTGTTTTAATATGTTTTACGGTGTTTTGATATATTTGGCATGGTGTTTTAATATGTTTGATATGGTGTTTTAATATTTTCTAGGTAATTAATAGGTGGCCCGTGACATTGGTGGACAGTGGGTAGGTGGTGTATAATGCATGACCCAGCCACCGCTCGCGGGCAGTGACTGGGTGATGCTTTATACTTTTAGGGGGACAGAGGGTGGGTGACATTGGTGGGCAGTGGGTAGGTGGGTAGCTCACATTGGTGGACAGGGTGTATAATGCATGAACCAGCCACCGCCAGCCTCATATAGGCAGGCAGTAGCTGGGTCATGCATTTATAGGTGGACAGTGGGTGGCTCACATTGGTGGACAGTGGTTGCAGGTGCATCAATGCAGCAGCTATACTCACCAAAACACAGAAGTCCAGAATTGGGTGTGCAGGCTGAATCGCGTCCTTCTCCGATTAGGTGTGTACAGGGATCTGTCAGTCAAGTTACGGGACGTACGATAGATCGTGCGATAGATCGTGAGTAAAAAGTACTCATGATCTGCACCACATCGTGTATCAGATCGGCAAATCTGCCCTACAGCAGATCTGAAGATGTGATGTACGACCAGCGAGTACGTGCATCTACATCGTGATCGTGAGTGGACACTCACGATTTGGCATATTTTACACGATTTGTCGTCACGATGCATCGGAATCGAGCAAATTGTTTAAAATATCGCCAAGTGTGTAGGCACCTTAAGTCTGCAGTTCATAGGAAAAAACTGTCCTCTCATTATTACAACTTTATCATAAATATCTTCTACTTACATATTTATTTGCAAATGTGTCTGACAAATCATAGGTAATGTATTAACACGTGCTCAACAAAATTCAATAAAACACAGTTTTAATGTCACAGTGACTTTACAGCAAATGCTAGAGAATGCTTTCACTGACACTAATAACTTGTTACCTAGCAACGTCTTGTATAAAAGTCTAAAACCTTTGGGTCACTGTTTCACATCTTCCCTGTACAACACGACAACCTGACATATCCACTGTAGGTATTTGAAGGATAAGTGAAAATGTTGCAAAATAAAATCAATGTTACCCTGATATTAATGACATAGCGCAGGTCATCACTACACAATAGTGACCTGGCAATCTGTAACTGTGACTGATGGTGGAACTGTGTGTATAAGTCAGTAATTCAAATATTCTGGTAGAAAACAGTACAGTGGGCCTTATTCCGAGGTGTACGCTAATGCATGCACGACTGCGATACTGTACGTACTCGTTGTGTGAATATATTCATATGTTGCAGCCACCGGGATTTGTATTGGGATACCCACTAGCGGTGTCTTGGGTCTGGACACTTGTGTACCCAGACGCACCATCAATTTTCTGAGAAACCATATGGTTGCTCAAAATATCTGTTGTAAGTCAGCTGCCAGAGCTGAAACCACTCCGTAAGCAGCCACAGGCACAAATCACGCTGCCAAAACAGCTGCAACTTGCCTGTTTGAGTCACCCCCACACTCCTGTTAACAGCCTCGTGTCCCATTCTGAATCAGGCCCAGTGACACACTTGTTTACCCGATAATTAAGGGGTCTATTTACTAAGCAGTGTTAGGAGACAGAGTGGAAAGTGATAAGTGATAAGGTGCCAGCCAATCAGCTCCCAACTGTCATTTTTCAAACACAGCCTGTGAGATGACAGTTCGGAGCTGATTGGCTAGTACCTTTATCACTTTTCACTCTGTCTCCTAACACTGCTTAGTAAATAGACCCCTTAGTATCCAACACACTGCAAGTAGCAACGGTGAATACAAACCCCCCCCCCTCCCCCCAGCAATTCAACATTGCTCCAATGAGCGGAGATAGCTGATCCTAAAATCAGCTGTCTCAGCAATCCCCTTCATTTCCGATGCAGTGAAACTTTGCACTGCCGGGTCTGACTCTGCAGTGCTAGTGCATAAATTGGGGTTCACGCATGCGCGCCAAAACCCCGGCGGCCAGTGTATGGAGCCAAACAGGGGCGAGAGGATACCTCTTCGTAACTGGGTACTCCTTCCATTAGGGAAGGAGCAGGGTGTGGGAACAAATGCAATCTGAAGATGGTAAAGTCTCCAGGAGGGACACAATGCTCTGGTCCTGGACTTCCCTGGTAAATTATGATTGGTGGCGTCTCCAGAGGTGAGGCTGCAGGATAGTCCAAAATTCAAATAGGGGAGTCACACCAACTGCCAGTGAGTCCCAGCCAGTGATGTATGGCAGCGTGTGGAATGACAGTTGGTGTGTCTCCCCTATTTGAATTTTGAACTGTGCTGCAGCCAAACCTCTTACCAGGGAAGTCCAGGACCAGAGCATTGTGTCCCTCCTGGAGAGGGTCATGTTGGGAGGTATGGTAAAGTTGATGACTTTATGTCCCCATGAATTTATGTGTATGGGCACATCGGGGCTGAAATGTAAGCAGGAGATATCAGTGATAACTCCTGCCTTTATAATGAATGGCCCCGATCCTTGTGCCCCCATTATCAAAGTATCTGCTGTGCAGTGGTAATTATCCTTTTCTCTCGCCATGCTGTTTGATTTTGCATTGCTTGTATTTTACATGTTTCAAGTCCCCAGCGAGCGGTGGCATTATTTCTCCTGTCCTGTGCTTTTATCACTCAAGCAGCGCTGAAGAAAGGAGGGAGGTCCCGTGTGATAACAGACTGCGCATGCGCCCGTCTGTAGCTTAGCCTGCACGTGCGCAGGCGATACAGGAAATATTCCTGTCATAAACTGCCTCACAGTAAGTCTAAATCCCCTTCACTGAGAGGACCCTGACGTCATCAGCCAGTGTCCAGCGTCATTCCCTAGCATCCAAGTGGGCATAGAGGGGAAATATAACCTTGTGACGAGCGCAGCAAGTCCGTGAGGGGACAGCTTTCGTCTTTAGGTGGCCTTAATGGGCATGGAACTGCACTTCCGCCCTCACTTATGTCACTTCTAGGTCCCTAACATGAAGGGGAAATGAGCTGTACCCTCACAGTAAGCCTGTCAAGCAGGCTGACCACTGTACACATCCTCATCGGGATGTTTCCATAGAAACCAGGTAGCCGATCTGCATGCAGGGCTTACTTCCAGGTGCCAGGGAGGAGAGTGCTGGACAGACACCGCCGACCCGCTGTTTATCAGCAGGTAAAAGATGACAAATGGCATTAAGGTAAACAAGTGCTATTTGACACCTAGCGCTCATTGATAAATTACAATCACCAGCCATCTGCCATGAGGGGGTGAAGTACTGATAGCACTGCTTAAAAACAGCACTATCAGCAATAATAAATACAGAAATCTGTTATTTATTACAGAAAACAAGTTTTAATGACAAAAACTCGTTTACAAATGGGGGACAAAATTTCTACAAAAGTAGGTGAAAATGTTAATTGTCTCCTGTTTTTGTAGAAATTAAGGGATGATGAATGTATAATTTCTTTTGTGGTGCTACTCCTTGATATGATGATCTTCTTTCAAGCAAGATGTACCCTGCCATAAGATACAATTAAACAAATAAGAAATATAGGGGGGAATTCAATAGTTTTTTTTTGGTGTGAAGTAATGGGCGTCTAGTGTACTAATTCCGAAGTCTTTACTGTAAGTCTACACCACCTGTGTTGTAAACCAATCTAACTTCTCTTATTCTTATTGGCGTCAATATCAGGCTTATCATGTTATGGAGGCAGGTCTAATTTCTCTTATTCTTATGAGCGTCATTATCAGGCTTATCATCTTATGGAGGCAGGTCTAATTTCCCTTATTCTTATGGGCGTCATTATCAGGCTTATCACCTTATGGAGGCAGGTCTAATTTCTCTTATTCTTATGGGCGTCAATATCAGGCTTATCATCTTATGGAGGCAGGTCTAATTTCTCTTATTCTTATGAGCGTCATTATCAGGCTTATCATGTTATGGAGGCAGGTCTAATTTCTCTTATTCTTATGAGCGTCATTATCAGGCTTATCATGTTATGGAGGCAGGTCTAATTTCTCTTATTCTTATGGGCGTCATTATCAGGCTTATCACCTTATGGAGGCAGGTCTAATTTCTCTTATTCTTATGGGCGTCAATATCAGGCTTATCATCTTATGGAGGCAGGTCTAATTTCTCTTATTCTTATGAGCGTCATTATCAGGCTTATCATGTTATGGAGGCAGGTCTAATTTCTCTTATTCTTATGAGCGTCATTATCAGGCTTATCATGTTATGGAGGCAGGTCTAATTTCCCTTATTCTTATGGGCGTCATTATCAGGCTTATCACCTTATGGAGGCAGGTCTAATTTCTCTTATTCTTATGGGCGTCAATATCAGGCTTATCATCTTATGGAGGCAGGTCTAATTTCTCTTATTCTTATGAGCGTCATTATCAGGCTTATCATGTTATGGAGGCAGGTCTAATTTCTCTTATTCTTATGAGCGTCATTATCAGGCTTATCATGTTATGGAGGCAGGTCTAATTTCTCTTATTCTTATGGGCGTCATTATCAGGCTTATCATCTTATGGAGGCAGGTCTAATTTCCCTTATTCTTATGGGCGTCATTATCAGGCTTAGCACCTTATGGAGGCAGGTCTAATTTCTCTTATTCTTATGGGCGTCATTATCAGGCTTATCATGTTATGGAGGCAGGTCTAATTTCTCTTATTCTTATGGGCATCATTATCAGGCTTATCATTTTATGGAGGCAGGTCTAATTTCTCTTATTCTTATGGGCGTCATTATCAGGCTTATCATTTTATGGAGGCAGGTCTAATTTCCCTTATTCTCGTGGGCATCAAATTTGTATCTCCATGGTTTTCTTTTTCTTTATTTCTCCACAATAAGGGTACATGTAAAAAAATAAAGTAGAATCTAGTGCAACATTTGACTAAAAATAATAATATTTTTACATACAGAATGTACATTCACATAAAAACATATAATTAAAACATTGAATCCACCATAGAAATCTAATAACAGATCACCTACCCGATTTGAAAGAAGTCTTATTACATCAGGTAATATAAGTCCTGGAAGCCCATACTACTGTAGCTCTAATGTTTCCTCCTCCAGTTGGAGAAGGGTGAGAAGACACGGGAGCTCATTCAGACCCGCTCACTAAATGCATTCGTTCGCTCCCAGCGTATGCAAATCCAGCGCATGCCCAGCAAAGCAGATGATCGTATGGCAACAGTGGAGTCACAAGGGGGGCGCGGGCCGCACCCGGGTGTCACCAGCCGAGGGGTGAAACCAAGGTGCACACTCCCCCTGAGTGACAGGAACAAGGTGCTGCACTGTAGTATTAAGTGCAGCACTCTGCTCCTGACATTGTGAGTTAGCCGGCACTGCAACCACAAGGCAGTCCGCACCTCTCCTCCTGCACACCCGACTTCCCCCACCGGTAAGAAGAACGGGACCACGGGGTTCGGGCCGCGGGGCCACACCCCCTTTTCGGCACCGTGCGGCTACGACGCACGCACAGCGTCCCTCCCTGCCCCAGGTGACACCGCAGGGAAGGATGCCACTGCACGGCAAGGCATTAGCACACTCACTATGTCTTGGCGTGCGATCACTTTGTGTATGCAGACGCCCACCAGCCATACTTAAGACGCCCACTTGCGCACGTCGTCTCCTGGAAGTGCATGATAACATTGGTACATCGAGCACCATCGGATGTGCTTACAGCGCTTGAGGTTGACTATACCTTGCCGCAAGCACTGCGATCACTTCAGTGTGAAATACAACCAGGTGACGTGTACAATGATGCTGCCTGTTAATTATGCACACCTGTGAAATGGCGTTGAAACACTCAGGCCCACCTGCGTTTGTACCTCCACTCCCGTTTCTAGTAGCCTGCCACTGTTACCACCCACAAACGGCCTCTCCTGTCACTCATGCAACTGGGCTGGCTAGGAGAGCGAGCGATTCCCGATCTTTTGCAGTAGTTCGCGCATGCGCATTGCGATGCATTTGCATGCGCAGATTGCAAATATCGGCCAGCTACAAGCGATTGCATGCTAGAGAGCAAGTCTGAATCAGCTCCACAGTCTGGTGTGAAAACGTTAAGTTCTGATGGCCAATTAACATGTTTCGATCTCTGTCTTGGTTAAAAGTTTATATGGTCTATTGCACAGGTTCTCAAACTAATGGTGCGTACACATGGTACGACTTATGAGCGATTTGAACGATATCGTTCATATCGTTATCGTTCACTTTTTTGTAGTCACCAACCTGACAATGACCAACGATGCACTTTTTCGCATAAACGATATCGATATCCATTGTCTTTCATGCATGCAGACCAACTTGGATGATTTTGTAAAGATTTGCCTGTAAAAAGATAGCTTCACTGAAATATCTATCATAGATACTGTATCTATCATAGATATCTATCAGGGTGTACAACCAAAATCGTTTGACCTGCACTACAGAAAGTTGGAGGGAAATCTATCAACGATATCTATGGTTGTTCAAGTTGTTCCGTGTGTATGCAGCATTAGTCCTCAGGAACCCAAAATGTGCATGATTTGCAGGTCTCCTCACAGAATCACAGGTGAAATAATTAGCTCCATCTTTTAAAATATGTCAGTGAGTAATGACTACACCTGTGCCCAGCTAGGTGACCTGGAAAACATGAACTGTGTGTGGTCCTGAGGACTGAGTTTGAGAACCACTGGTCTATTGGAAAAAGTCCATCTTCAATTCTGACCCACCGGTTTTAGTAACGCTTCCTGTGTGTATCCTTCCCTCTATTCGGAAATGACTTCTCAGCCGGAGATTATCCGTCACTCTAGAAGAAGAATCAAATGTGATGTAGACACTTCATAGTCTCATGGATATGATATCGCAAAAAAACACAAATATATCATAAAACTTGAATAACAACTGGATATATAAATTAGATCTAAGCAAGGACACGTACATGAATTATACTAATAAAAAACTGATGATAGAAAACACTTGTAATATGTGAAACTTTAAGTAAGTGGTTGCAGAAATGCATATCAATTTAAAAACTAATTTCAATCAAAATCCCCATTAAAAACTTTTTCTTTGCTTAAAACAAAATTGACAATACACCCCATATTGATATATCCCAACCGAGAGCTTCCTTTTATTCTTGGTGCATAGGGCACAGAGTTGGGGCAGTATTGTTGCAGAGAATAGGAGAAAGGATGTTGTTCCACTTGTGTCATTTATTCTCACATCAAAACTGAAAGAGTTATCATGTGATAACAGGACCGGTGCTAGGGTGTTCGGCACCCTCCTGCAAACTATAACATTTGCGCCCTCCCTCCCTCCCATTTTTTCTATAAAGGGACAGCCTGGAAAGGGGGCGTGGTCTCACAAGAAGAGGGCGTGGCCACACAATAGTATCCCGAATTCAGATTACGCCACACAGTAGCACAATCTTTTCACATTACACAGCATGTAGTGCCCCTGATTCACATTACACCACATAGTGGTGTTCCTTATTCACGTTATGACGACACACAGTAGTGCCCCTTACAATGCCCACAGTAGTGCCCCTTATACACAAAGTCCACAGTAGTAGTGCCCCTTAAATGCAATGCCTACAGTAGTAGTGCCCCTTAAATGCAATGCTTACAGTAGTAGTGCCCCTTATACAATAGCCACAGTAATAGTGCCCCTTATGCAATGCCACCCACAGTAGTAGTGCCCCTTACACATAATCCCCACAGTAGTAGTGCCCCTTACACATAATCCCCACAGTAGTAGTGCCCCTTACATATGACCACAGTAGTAGTGCCCCTTATGAAATTCCCATAGGAGTAGTGCCCCTTATGAAATTCCCATAGTAGTAGTGCCCCTTATGCAATGCCCACAGTAGTGTCCTTATACAATGCCCACAGTAGTAGTGCCCCCTATATAATGCTCACAGTAGTAGTGTCCCCTATACAATGCCCACAGTAGTAGTGCCCCTTATGTAAAGCCTACAGTAGTAGTGCCCCTTACACATAAAGACACACATTACACTGTACTTACCTGAATCCCCGCTTCTGCACCCGCCACCGTCTGACAGCTCCTCACGCTCGGCACTGTGGCGTCTCTGCCTACAGCCACTGTGGGAGCCAGAAGGCGGAGATCAGGAGTGAGCTCCAGCCTCCGGCTGCAGGGAGGGAGTAGCCGGGCGTATGCTGGTAACAAAATCTCAGCAGACACCCGGCAAATGAAGAAGGCAGCAGCTCCTCTCCAGCCCGGCGCATCCCTGCTGTCAAGAACGGGTGAGCACATCGGCCCTGTGTGGGAAATTAGGAACTGAGTAATTACTGCTGAATTTATTGAATGGAAACATTTGCTAGAAGGCGCTGAACAACAACAATATATACTAAGAGCACCCAATATGCCTATTCACCTCCACCCCCACTTACCCCCAGCAAACCCATTTACCTATCCTGTCAGCACACATTAACCATTGCCATCCCCCTACCCATCCCACATTCCCAGCAAGAAACCATCAATCCCCCTGAGAATCCATTAACCTATTCCTCACCATAAATTCATAATCTCAGCACCCATTAACACTTTCATCCACCCTGCCAGCACCCATAAAGATCCTCTCACACCGCACCCATCAACCTATTCACACATTAACACCCCCAACTAGCACTGATTAACCCATTCATTAATCATTTCACCCTCCCAGCATCCATTAACATATTCAATCACCCATCAACACTCATTACGCCCCCGCAACCCTTGCACACACACACATTTCATGCAGTCTGTAGGAGCAGAGCTCCTTTGGTGATTACCATGCTGGGATTCCGAGGGTAGGAGAAGAGGACTTGATAGGGAAGTGGTGATGAGGGCCGTAGCTAGGGTAGTGTGGCCGGTGCCATCGCACAGTGCACCACAGGTCAGGGGGTGCTGTTTGGGCCTGTCAAATTTCTGTTTATTATCATTCTTGCTTGTAGCTTCCTCTTATTTCATCCCCAGCATCTCCTGGCCTCTCCTATCTCTTCCCTGGCCCTTCCCCATGAGGCCATGGCGCTTTTTTGGGTGCATTATGTCCCTTCGAAAAATGAGGGAGGGCGCCAATGCTTTCTCTGGCACAGGGCACCAAAAAGTCTAGTTACGGCTCTGGTGGTGATCACACTGCTAGCGTGTTCCACGTCACTTATCGCAGATGCCTGACAGCCAGGAAGTTTCTTTTGATAAGCCTCCAAACCTCCTCCTGACACAGCACTGCACCCTTTGCAGTCAGTGACATGTAACATGCAGGTAGTGTGGTGGCCACTCCTTCCCTCTCAAGTCCTCTCTTCCTACTCTCAGAGTCCACTCCCAGCCTGTTACAGAGTGCTGGCACCTTACTCAGTATAATAGTAGGGCCAGCCCTGAACGGAACCACCTTCTGCAGATATCAGGCCACGAGCTGTTATAGGCAATGCTGTGGTCTTTTAGAGGAAATATGTATAGGCATCTCTTGCTGTAAACCTAACATATATATAATTAGAGAATAATAATAATATGTGTATATATATAGCACTACCATTAGGTTTATCTCTGACATTAAAAATAAAATAAAAAATCTAGAAGAGGTATTATGTGAACATTATTATTTTGCTGATTGCATTTAAAACAATGTAATTAGGTCAGATAATTGATGCAACGGGTGAGGAGTTACCATAACTTTTGTCAATTGTAAGTCGTTACTATGCTTCCTAGCATCATTTATAAAAGGGCTTAGCATGAAAGTACTACAGTATGTACAGGCCATTTGGCAACGGCAGGCTGTACATGCCAAAAGGTTTGCAATGATTCTTGAATGTTTTCCATGTCAGGTAAACAGTCTGCCCACAATTATACACCAGGCCTGCTCTCATGGCATCAGGAAGGCAGCCCATGGCAGGAACATGCATTACACCAGTTTTATATACAGTATTGACAGGATGAGGAGCATTTATTCAATAGGGATTTTGTTATTTTTACCTACAGGGTCTAGTGTACAAGGCCAGGTTGTTGTTGAGGACAAGAGGTTAATTTGAAGTTTGAAATGGCCTCCTTAATGGCAGTTTAGGGGATGGGGTATTGTGGTTGTGTCCTGTATACATGATCTCAGCAACTCACAATAGGGACAGTATAAATGGGTATTGGGGGTAGATCTATGTGACGGCAGAGCATCTGTGGCCCTGTGGTATGTGATTTGGGACAACATCCCTGTCATGCTCCTTCTGTTACAATGTAGCACAATAAAGGTTTTCTCCCCATAATGTGGTTGTTTTGGGGTTATGGTCCTCACTGGGGTTGGTTCTGGTTAGAATGGATGAGGTACATACATGTATCCATGTAAATTATAAAGATGTGTAGAATAGGTCTTTGACAAGCAATGCAGACATACACATGTGGAGTACATTGTGCTTACCAGAATGCAGCAATTCTTAAATATGTTAAGGTTTGTTATTTCATAATTTTATCTTTTTCTATCAACTTCTGGCACAAAACTGCTTGTTCATGCTTATATAATTTCTCCAATGGATTATGCAAATGTTTTGAATGACAGCCTCGGTGCATGTCTGATAAAGTTAGTTCAGAACCTAGCAGTTAATTAAATGTATGGCGGAGTTTAGTTTTAAGTCATTGTTCCACGCTCTTACTGATTGCACAAATCCATTTATTTAAATATTGAATCCAAATATCTTTTTTTGGGAATAAAAAACATAAATTACTGCAAATAAACTAATAAGTGATGATTTAAATTGGAATATTCTGCGAAGATATGTGCTACTATTTTGCTAATCACAAATACAGATTTGATAGCAGTTATGGTAGAGGCATAACTAGACATTTTAGTACCCTGGGCCAGAAAGAGCATTGGCGCCCTCTCCCACCCCCCTATTTTCCAAATAGGGACATAAGATGCGCACCCGAAAAAGAGGTATAGTCTCATGGGGAAGGGGCATGACAAATCTGATTTGTCCTGTACGATAATTAAAGGGTACCGATCCCATTGTACCACTGTTATCCAGGTGTGACTGCCAAATACAGTGTGAATCCAATGGCTGTAGTGATAATACACAATAATTATACAGTATAACTCACCAGCTCTAGATGTAGGAGAGCGCTGGGGAAGCTGCACCTGTAGCAGGATTTGTCCATCAGAAAAGCTGTGTACAAGCCTGGAGCCGGCAGTGTAGGTCACTGACTGAGGGTGTAGAAAGAGTGCTGCTTGTAGTGTATATGCAGCAAATAGCAGCGGCAGGGAGATCATTGTACAGACAAAATTTTTGAGAATGACACAAGTATTGGTTTTCACAAAGTTTGCTGCTTCAGTGTTTTTAGATTTTTTTGTCAGATGTTAGTTACTATGGTATACTGAAGAAAAATTAATTACAAGCATTTCATAAGTGTTAAATGCTTTTATTGACAATTACATTAATGCAAAGAGTCAATATTTGCAGGGTTGACCCTTCTTTTTCAAGACCTCTGCAATTCGCCCTGGCATGCTGTCACTCAACTTCTGGGCCACATACTGACTGATGGCCGCCCATTCTTGCCTAATTAATGCTTGGAGTTTGTCAGAATTTGTGGGTTTTTGTTTGTCCACCCGCCTCTTGAGGATTGACCACAAGTTCTCAATGGAATTACGGTCTGGGGAGTTTCCTGGCCATGGACCCAAAATTTGGATGTTTTGTTCCCCCGAGCCACTTAGTTATCACTTTTGCTTTATGGAAAGGTGCTCCATTATGCTGGAAAGGGCATTGTTCATCACCAAACTGTTCTTGGATGGTTGGGAGAAGTTGCTCTTGTAGGATGTTTTGGTACCATTCTTTATTCATGGCTGTGTTCTTAGGCAAAATTGTGAGTTAGTCCACTCCCTTGGCTGAGAAGCATCCCCACACATGAATGATCTCAGGGTGCTTTACTGTTGGCATGACAGAGGACTGATGGTAGCGCTCACCTTTCCTTCTCCGGACAAGCGTTTTTCCAGATGCCCCAAACAATGTGAAAGTGGATTCATCAGAGAAAATAACTTTACACCAGTCCTCAGCAGTCCAATCCCTGTCTTTTGAAGAAAATCAGTCTGTCCCTGTTGTTTTTCTTGGAGAGAAGTGGCTTCTTTGCTGCCCTTCTTGACACCAGGCCATCCTCCAAAAGTCTTGGTCCTGTGTCATGCCAAAATTAAAGCATCCTGAGACCCAAGGGGGCACTTCCTGCTGGTGATATAGAGGAAGGGGACACTTACTGTGAGTGGCATGGGCAGAGGGCACTTACTGTGGGTGATACAGGGGCAGGTTACTATAGGTTACAATGTAATATAATGGGGAGATACAGGGACAGATTACAGTGGGTTGGACCATAATATAATGTATTGATACTGAGGATAGGTTACTGTATAATAGGGTGAGACAGGGACAGTAGACTATGGGTCACAGTGTAATATAATAGGGCATTGGGGGCATAGAGGATATGGTGCTGGGAACACAGAGGATATGGTGCTGGGGACACAGGATATGGTGCTGGGGACACAGAGGATATGGTGCTGGGGACACAGAGCATATGGTGCTGGGGACGCAGAGGATATTCTGCTGGGGACGCAGAGGATATTCTGCTGGGGATGCAGAGGATATGGAGCTGTGGATGCAGGGGATATGGTGCTGGTGGCACGGGATGGCGCTAGAGAGACACGGGGATGGTGCTGGAGAGACGCATGGGGGATGTGCTGGAGAAAAACTGGGGAAACAGGTAGGATTAGAAGAAAAGACTGGGGGACAGTAATCTTCAGTAAAACACCAATTGTAAAGAAACTATATTATCGACAAATGGTACCAAACTAGCAAATATATTTTATTAATATAATATAGTTTGATCAGGGGAACTTACACTTTGCCCTGCTACATAAACTTCTATTTTTAAGTATTATCTGGTTGAACCTCTGTTGCATGATGATGACATTGGGGCTTATGTAATAGGGTGCTAGCTTGTGCTGCTATGGGAATACATACAAGTGTTTCTGTATTTTTTAAAGCACCAATAATTTTAAAGACAAAACCAAGCTGTTTTTGCCTTTAAAATGGAAAAATACAGGATAACTCGCATGTATTCCCGCAGCGGCACAAGCTCTCACCCTATTACATAAGTCCCATTGGCATTATTCCTATACAAACAGGCAGTTTTCGGACCATGTGATCTATTACATGAATAGTGATCATCAACTCAAGATACTGCCTGTCCAGGGAGGATGAATTTCTTCGGAGGCTCCCGTTGCAGAGAAACCACCATATATGTAAAGAAGACTCTCAAGTCGAATGGCCAGTACCTTGGGCTGCCACCATATCATTTTAATAAGGGAAATATATGAATTATACAGATTCCGTGGTTGGCTGACTTCAAGTCTCCATTTCACCTGGTTTTAATCAGTCGAAGAACCTGTATAATTTATGTGTGTCCCTTATTAAAGGGATGATTTGGCAACCCTACAACCTGCCAAGGACACGGGGGACGGGAAGGTCATTGTACAGTATGAATGAAATGGCCAAGGGGGAGCTGCTGCGTGCATCACTCCTCATGCTACCAGCAGGAACATAGAACAGCAGTGCCAGCCTCTCCTTACCTTCTAACTGTGTGTCACAGTTAGTAGTGACACAGTCAGTAAAAATTACATAATCTACAGTGGTAAACGCAGGATTTCTAGATGAGGGTTTCCAAATACTTGATTTTAGAGTGAGTGTGGCCACTCCATGAAGAGGGCATAATTACCACTTATCCAGCTTTAATATGCATCATACAAAGAGTATTGTGTGTCATAATTCCAGCATATACAGGACCAGAGATCACAGTAAGCCATTAAATGCGGCAGTAGGGCCATCCTGCTTGAGCTGAATGTTTTTATTTTAGATGTGGGCACCATTCCAGGGCATGGGAGCAAGTCCGGGAGTCTGGGGGAGCAGCAGAAGAACCTAGCACTGTCCTGGACATAAATGTAAATATTAGACTTTATAGCAGTGCATCCCTAACGGTGCATGTTTTCCAAATCCCCTAATTGGTGCACAGGTGTATTTATTCCTGGCTGATACATGTTCAGAGATCCATAGGTGGAGCTATTTATTTCATTTATGATACTGAGAAGAACATGCAGCGCTAGTAAAATTCCATTCTATTACTATTCATGGTGTGGGCTGGGGAGGGGGGTTTCCAGGCAGACAGAACCCCCCCCTGCATGTGCCTATGATCTAGTATAGATAGTGTAGTATGTTAAAAGCACAATGGGTTACTTAGGATAAATCACATACATCACAAAAGTTAAAAACTGCTATTTTGGGGAAAACATTCTTGTTATTAGAAAGCGCATCCAGAGGATATTGAAAGCTGGTTCCTGGTTTGAAAACTGAGCCATGGTGCATTCTACTAGCAGGCTTGTTTGCCCCTGATATGCCAGTTTTTTGTCTTTCCATTAGCATAAAGTCAGAAACAACTGCAGCAAAAGACGCCCGCAAGGCCGCCGGTCACCATCCCGACAGCGGAATGGCGGCTAGGGAGTTATGATAGACATCAAAATACTGATGCCTATCATAATCCCGATGGCGGAACACCAAGGACAATATCCCGAATGAAGGTGAAAGCATTAGCCACGGGGGGAGGGGGGGAGTGTTAGCATTAGGGAGTCTAGCGGGGTTACGGTTGGGTTTTGGAGGGGGAGATTGGGGTTAGGCACCACTAGGGGGGAGGGTTAGGCACCCCCAGGGACAGGTTAGGGTCAGACACCCCCCCGGGAGGATTAGGTTTAGGGAGCGGTAAGGAAGAGGTTAGGGTCCTCCAGGGGTAGGTTAGGGTTAGGCACTAGGAAGGAGGTTATGGTTAGGCACCACTAAGTGAGGGTTAGGGGGGGAGAGAGGGGAGGTTAGGGTACTTACCTGCCTCTGTCAGGATGTTCATCCTGTCGGGCAGCCGCTGTTCGGATTTGAACACAGTTATTTCAATCCCATTCCTTTTATAGCTGTGACATGTGCTTTCAGAAAACATTTGCTACATTCTATTTACAATACAGTGGAGGCCATTTTATCCACCTCAGTAAAACCAAAAGTTGCTCTGTTTTTTTTATAATTACCTTAAACTAGTACCCCCAGATCAGATGAAAAAATTTAAACCTTGGGGGATGATTCTCCAAGCAGATATATATATATATATATATATAAATCCATACTCTCCGGGGTATAAATGCCCCTGTGCCCTCCTCAAGAAACCCAAGGTTCCTTATATATAGCGCGAGAGTAAGGAGGCACTAGGAGACTTCTTTAGCAAAAATCTATAAGTGATTTAATAGTGTCATCATCATCAGGACATAACAAACCGTGTAATGTGAGCAAACTTTAAATAGTGTTACCTTAATTATCCCCCAGCGTTGCACAGGACCATGCCAATCCAACCTTCGGTGTGTGCTCCGTCGGCGCCTAAGGGTGTGCGTCATCAGGAGTGACACCATCGGTGACTCAGTCTGGGTTGAATATCGGTCAGGGTTAATGCTTTGGCCGGGGGACTCGATGAAAGGGTTCCCACGGCTGTGGCATTACTCTCCCACTAGAAAGTGCTTCATGCTGCTTATGGATAATACAGATTTTGTCCTCTGTATTTCCAAAACCAGGACCGGCTCGGCTGAGCCCAGTGCTGGTTGTGCTAAATACAGGGGACCCCTACGTCTTTTGTCCCCTGTATTTTGACAACCAGGACTGTCTCTGAAACGCCCTGTGCTGGTTGTGCTAAATACAGGAGACTCCTACATGCTTTTGTCTCCTGTATTTTCACAACCAGGACCGGCTGTGAAAAGTCCAGGGCTGGTCATGCCTTGGGGGCGGCGCTACACCATTTATTAAAAAAAATTCCCTTGTATTCATTTTATTAACACAGATGACGCATGGACCGATCTCACTGATTCATCCATGCATCTGTGTCTTATTGATTTTTTTTTTTTTTTTTTAATCACAGCTGCTTGCAGCACGGATGCACTGAACCGTTTGCGTAATTTTCTTTACACAGATGCTTGCAGCACGGATCTCCCTAATCCATGCTTGCATCTGTCTGCTATTGCGCATGATCTATTGATCTGTAAATTGTTAGCTCGTGCACAATAGAACTTGTGTCACATTGTGCAATTTTTGCTGCATATCATGCCCTGGAGTGCCAGTGAGCTGCCAAGGAGAGTTCAAGGGAAATCGTTCACAATATCGCATTGTGAGCACATCGTCTAGTGTGTAGACACCTTTACACCTATCTCTTCAGTTGCTGAGTCCAGCTTCCTCTGTGGCTTTGCAGTGTAGGTGGGGGCAGGCCTGTGCTCCAATTGGCTGGGTGACTGTATGATGTGTGACTCAGTCAATCAGAGCACAGCAGAGACTGCTGAGGAGTTCCTGGCTTACCATCACTTTTCAGTATTGCTGAATGTTGTCTGCTGAGTGGTCTGCTTCCTGGTGACACTGTGCAGTGAGAGGGGAGGGATGAGGTACCTCAGCTATGGAGCATGCCTATGATAGGTGCCATTTTATACAGGAGCACTCTACCTGCACCCATGTGGTACCCCAAATGTGTGTAAGTGTAGGCACAGATATGTTGGGTGTTGATGGAGCCTAACAATAGAGACGACAGCTCCAATGGACCTTTCTTCTTCCTGGCAATGACTGCAATGACTCTCCTTTACCAGATGTAGCAGAGAGGCTAGGCACATACACAGTAAAATAACTTAACATGACAACCTAAACAGAATAATTTGGCAAATATGTTACTAGGAAAGTAGCGGCTAAGGGCATTATGTCCAAGCAATAACATGAAGTAATAGTGTAATAGACAAGAAATAAGTATCAACATATAATGTGCAGTAGCTTCTCACAATGAACATTATCGAAACAGGCAAGTATATAATAATTGCCATGTAACATGTAATTCCGCACAAATAGGATAATATCAAGATGTACTATATTCTTATTAATAACTTTCTATGGTTAATAACAAGCAAACTGTATCATACTTGTTAATCAAGCACAATCCTTAAACTCGGCTGCTGCAGCATCTAATTATTACCTTGTAAAAAATGCAGTTTCCAAGCTTCTGTAACACCTCCTATTTTCATGCCCTGAGCATAGGGTTTGTTATGTTGCACTATTTCATATTAGCAGCCCCACCTAGTGGTCAGGACAGCAGCAGTTTAAATCTGATCCATTTTGACCTTCTTAACATTCCATAGCAGTCTAGAATGCATTCTGGGCTAAAGGAGCTGTAAGCAGCCATTTTCCTTTTCACATGGTCCCAGACAGTCATCATTACATATGCTCAACCTGGTACAGCATCTGATGGTGAGTTCTAAGCTTCAACTGTGCCATAGATCTGCTTAGCCAGTTAAGTTATGCATGTTAGCTGTACTATGTGACACTACAGTCTATAATTTGCATATAGTATGTTTCATGTTGTTTGCATATCCCATGTTATGCATATGTTTGCCTTGCATTCCCATGTACATATAGTAATTGCTTTTCATTGTTTGTTTACAGTTTTACCATTACTTATCATCACTCATCACATCACATGCGCACACTTGTTTATATGCATCGATCTGTGTACATCCACGCAAGTTCCTCTATCGAATAATAAACTCAGTTCTTCAGATCACATCTGACTGGATTATTGGAAGATAGAGTATTGGTTAAGCTGGCTGCTCCAAATTTGTCAGACACTTAGTGTCGGGCAGTACACCTATTGTTTTTTAAATGCGCACAATATCTCTCACATATATAATAGCAAGATAGAATTCTATTACAATAGTTTTCTAAACTATATATACCCCTGACTGATTAGTCACTTACTTAATATAAATGGTTGCAGAGTCCTTTAGTTGAGAACTCTCTTGGTCACTGTCCTATTACATGCATGTATTTGTATTCCACAAAAAGGTAATGATCAGTGGCAGCTCCAGAGGTGAGGCTACAGTACAGTCCAAAATTCAAATTAGGGAGTCACACCAACTGCCAGTGAGTCCCGGCTGGCGATGTTTGACAGCATTTGGGGTGGCAGTTGGTGTAGCTCTCCTATTTGAATTTTGGACTGCACTGCAGCCCCACCTCTGGAGACACCACTGGTAATGATTAGCATCTAATGCAAATGTCCTGCACACACGAAAAAATGTAATCTTCAGCACGTTATTAATTATATCTCAGTTCTGAGTGCACAAATCTCTCAGCACTTAATGTCAGAGCCGTAACTAGATATTTTGGTGCCCAGTGCCAGAAAGAGCTTTGGTGCACCTACATCGTAAACAGGGACAGTACGCGCTGTAGGCGTGCGGGGCAAAAAAAGGGCATGTCTCATTGGGAAAGGGCGTGGCCACACTATAGTACCACCAAGTCACATCACTCCACACAGTAGTGCCCCTTATTTACATTACACTACATAGCTGTAGTAGTGTTCTATGTGCCCACAGCCAGTGCCATCTGTTCTGTGCCCCCAGCATCATCTTTGGTTTCCCCAGCATTATCTCTTCTCCTCCCATCTTCTGTGTCTCCTGCTCCATGTCCTCTGTGTCTATTCGGACCCATTCCCCTGTACCTCCAGCAATACCTACCATACCTGTCTTCTATAACATTGTCTGCAGGTGCCAGTGGGACTGGCACGGGGGGCATCTGGCACCCTGCCCACATTACCAGCCCCCATCTTACTGCACCCCCATGTTGCCATGCACCTAATCTTATGTTACTGTACCCCATATCACCAGCGCCATCTTATTGCATCCCCATGTCACAAGCAACCAGTCTTACTGTACCACCATCACCAGCCCCCTTTTACTACAACCCCATTTTACCACGCACTCAGTCTTACTGTACAAACATGACCAGCCCCATTGTACTGTACCCACAGCTTTACTGCGCCCCATGTCACCCTGCACCCGGCCATACTGCGCCCCATGTCACCCTGCACCCGGCCATACTGCGCCCCATGTCACCCTGCCATACTGCGCCCCATGTCACCCTGCACCCAGCTATACTGCGCCCCATGTCACCCTGCACCCAGCCATACTGCGCCCCATGTCATATTGATAAAATAGGCAGGGCGCCCTGGGGGGGAGGGCACAGGGCAGGGAAGGCTGTACCTCAATGGGTGTGGGGGGGTGCACAGGGTAGGGAAGGCTGGAGTAGGGGGAAGGCATAGGTTAGGGAAGGCTGGCTGGAGTAGGGGGGAGTTACAGGGCATGGAAGGCTGGACTAGGTGGAGGGGCACAGGGCAGGGACTATACACTTACCTGGTTTCTTCAGCTGGCCCGGAGAGAGAGCGGGGACCCGGGTGGCAGCGGTGCAGAATTGCAGATATGCACTGGTAGTCAGCTAGAAACAGTGCTGGCGGTACTTCAAATATGGCACCGGCCACGAGCCAATGACAGCTCGCGAACAGGCAGCCAATCAGGAGCGGCCGCTCCTGATTGGCTGCCAGTCTGCGAGGTGTGATTGGCTCATGTCCGGTGCCATATTTTAAGTGACGGCAGTCGCGCTGTTTCTCCCTGGCTGCCGGTGCATATCTGCAGTTCTGCACCGCTGCCACCCAGGCCCCCGCTCTCTCCAGGCCCGGCAGTCCCCCCCTGATGGTGACCCAGGCACCCCATGTCATCCTGCACCCAGCCTACTGTACCTCCATGTCACCCTGCCTTACTGCACATCCATGTCACCCTGAACCCAGCCATACTGCAGCCCAATGTCACCCCACATCCAGTCTTACTGCACCCCATGTCACACCAAGCCATCCTGTACCCAAACATCACCAGTGCCCATCTTATGACACCCTATGTCGCCCTGCGACCCCAAGTCACCCTGCACCCATCTTACTGCAGCCCTAGATCCCCAGCCCCCATATAACTGCACATTGCACACACACTCTCTTCTTAAGCATGTGGATTATTTCTGTCCCGTTCCTAAACCTGCCCCCCGCCTGGAACCCCCAGCTTTTCCTACCTGCTGCTCCTCAGTGGTCCCATAAACTGGCAGTCTCCTGGTCACCAGTGCAGAAGCAGTCTGCCCGGGGCAGCAGTGTGCATGCTCCATCATTAGTTGATTTCAGTGCCTGGATCAGCAAGGGCAGATCCCCCGCCCCGTCACTGATCCCCGTACAGAAAGGTATATTTCCCCTTCAGATACTGTACCTGGAAGTGACATGAACTGAGGGTGGAAGTGCAGTTTCCTGCCCACACAGTCCACCAAAAAAAGAAATTTGCCCCTCGCCGGCTACCTTCGTTCGCTGCGCTTCGGGTTGGCGGCTCGCTACGCTTGCCACATGATTATATTCCCCCTCTATGCCCACTTGGATGGTAGGGAATGACGTTGGACACTGGCTGATGACATCATGGTCAAACTACGGAAGGAGATCTAGCTGCTTCCATCCCCGCACTGTCTGCAATAGGGACTTGGCAGATGCTGCAGAGCTAGAGCCTGGGGATAGGTTGGCCGGGTACTCAGCACTGCAGCGGGGACAAGAGATAGTGGATGCACCGGCAGGCTGGTATGTTAAAAAAAATAAAAACTTTTTTTTTTAAAAGGTCACTCGGCCAACAGGCAGCCCCACAGGCATGTCGGCCCATCAGGAATCTTCCTGTTGAGGCCTATAGCCAACTTCCCCCTGCTTGGTGGTCACAGCACTGCCATGGATGACTGGACAATGTCTCTCTCTCTCTCCCATACAGCTAGACTTGGCACTCTTAAAGTGGTGGTTACTCAGTTTCCCTTCACTTGCGGCTCCACCTCAGCATTCCCAGTCTCTTCATGCCAGATGCAAGCCTCTAGGGCGATCTTCCGCTCCGTCACACACACCTGCGCTCAACCACCGTTCTTTCCTCTGCACTGCGCATGTGAACAGCACCAACACTCTCTCTCCTTCACCCCACAGTGCCTATCCATAGGATAGGAAGTCGTTTAGGGGTATAACACACCACCTAGCTATGCCATTATTTCTGTCCCCCCCCCTTTCAGCTACCCTTTATATATGTCACCCAGGGCAGTGGCAAACGCAGGATTTCCAGAGGGGGGTTTCCAAATGCTTAATTTTAGAGTGAGTGTGGCCTGTCAATGAAGAGGGCAGAATTAGTAATTAACCAGCTTTAATAAGCGTCATACAAAGTGTAATGTGTGTATTAATTCCAGCATATACAGGATCAGTGATCACAGTATGCCATTAGATGCAGCAGTAGGCCATCCTGCCTGAGCTGAATGTATTTATTTTAGATGTGGGCATCATTTCAGACTATTGGAGCAAGTCTGGGAGCCTGCAGAAGAACCTAGCACTGCCCTGGACATATACTGTATATGTACATATTGGGCTCTATAACAGTGCATCTCTAAAAGTGCATGTATTACAGATCTTCTAGTTGGTGCACAGGTTATTTAGTACTGACTGATACATGTTAAAAGATCCACAGGTAGTGCTAATTATTTCATTTGTGACACTGAGAAGAACATTCAGCACTAGTAACAATCTATTATATTACTATTTCTATTGTGGTCATGGTGTGGGCTGGGGAGGGGGGTTTCCAGGCAGATGGAACCCCCCCTGCGTTTGCCTATGCAGGGCACAAGCCCCTAACTTTGCCCCTGCCCATACATAAAACACAATATCGAGTTGCATGCCCATGCTTGTGTCTATAAAAACAAGCACAACTGGACAAACTTACACAACACAACAGCACGAAAGTAGAGAAGATGGCAATGTCCCGTGCTTCCACAAGTTTCTGCATTTGAACCATAGCCTTACTGTGTGTTTTCTTTAGTAGTGGATAGGCCCCTGGATCTTTGTGTCTGTAATCAATTACTGCAGTTTAGTGTTCACTAATACAAGGCTACAATCTTGTGATTGGATAGAATAACTATTTTGAAGACCATAAAACTTATAATACCTCAGTTCTGATAAGTGCAATTATTCACACAGTTATACATGTAATGAGGAAAATGGAAGTAAGCCAAACAGGATAAAGCCAATACTAATTTACAGCAAATCGCAATGACCCTATTAAGACAATCCCTATTAAAATGAAATCTGCATGAGCCTGTTAAGGCAATCCCTCTTAACAGTAACAGTATTTTAAAAGACAGATTACAGGTCTGCTTACAATGCATCTCAGCAGACTGATAGTCAATCACAAAGCTGCCGTTCTGCCTATCTGGTGCCTGACCCCTTTACGTTCAGATGTCAATCAAAATGCCTCATAAATTGATTTTAATTAAGAAGTTAATTGCTTTTTTTAATCTGTATATTTAGTTATTTGAATGTTTCAAATGAATAATAATCAACTGATGCTAAATCACTGTAAACAATGTAAAATTTCACAGGCTATGGCTGAATACCCACTGGTGTTTTTCAGCTTTCAATAAGGCTAGTAAAATGGCATGTCAGATGCCAGCAGTGATGTGTTTTTCACTAGAATTTTACCTTGGTATACCAAGCTCACTGAAGGCTAACACAATGTGCTTACTAATGGAAAGTACAACAATCAGAAATATGGAACACAATCAGATTGCTGCTACTATGCTAGTAAATGTCAGTAAAATCAGCAGTAGGTCCAGTATGGAATGCTTGCCAACTCTCCCTGAATGTCAGGGAGACTCCTTAAAATAGTAGCAATCTCCCTGACTCCCTGAGGAGTCTAGCATTTTCCCTGATTGCACCTCACCCCATTATGTAGCTGTTATATACTTGGAAAAAAGAAATAAGATATATATACATTACTATCAGGGGTTAAAATGAGCCGTAACGGGGCGGAACTGCATTCAGTCAGTTCCATTTGGCCCACCTTACCCAGGCCTGTCGCCCCACGCCACAAGGAAGGCTCCAGTTACCGGAAGCCTGCTGAGATTTTATCATCAGCGGGCGCCTGACGGGACCTGGAGGCTGGAGCTCACCCCTGAGCTCCGGCTTCCGGCTCCCCCCATGGGCGCTGTGGAAGAGACGTCATGACGTCGCTCCCATAAGTCCGAGGAGCGGTCGGACAAGACGGCAGCGGACGCAGAAGTGGGGCTTAAGGTAAGTATTGTTTGTATTTTTAATTGTATTTTTTTTGTGTAAGTGGCACTACTAATGGGGGCATTAATACTGGGGGCACTACTACTGGGGGCATTACTATTATTATCCTTTATTTATATGGCGCCACAAGGGTTCCGCAGCACCTAACAAGTACAAAAACAAAGTACAGAAACAGTACATAAAAACAGCTGAACAGAACAAGAAAACACTGACATACAGTATAAGACATTGCAGGACAAGTACATGGTATATAAACATTGCTGCAACAGTAGTAGGATGGCAAAAGTCAAGGGTTAGGTGTTGTTATAAGGAGTATAGAGTAGATAACAATATAAGTAAAATAAGTAAAGGAAGGAAAAGCACATGAGGGAAGAGGGCCCTGCTCGTGAGAGTTTACATTCTAAAGGAGAAAGAAGGGCATACAGACGGGTGACACAGATGGGGTAGACAGTGAGCATGGAACAGAGGGTTAGAATGACAGATGAGTGGATTCCTGTTTTATATTATGTGAGCAAGTAAGATGGAGTAAGATTTACACCTCGTGACAGTTTTTGTAGGTCTCTGTGGAAAGCCATGGTTCTTACTGTAGGTCTCTGTGTAAAGCCATGGTTGTTACTGTAGGTGTCTGTGGAAAGCCCTGGTTGTTACTGTAGGTGTCTGTGGAAAGCCCTGGTTGTTACTGTAAGCGTCTGTGGAAAGCCATGGTTGTTACTGTAGGCGTCTGTGGAAAGCCATGGTTGTTACTGTAGGCGTCTGTGGAAAGCCATGGTTGTTACTGTAGGCGTCTGTGGAAAGCCATGGTTGTTACTGTAGGTGTCTGTGGAAAGCCATGGTTGTTACTGTAGGCGTCTGTGGAAAGCCATGGTTGTTACTGTAGGTGTCTGTGGAAAGCCATGGTTGTTACTGTAAGTGTCTGTGGAAAGCCATGGTTGTTACTGTAGGTGTCTGTGGAAAGCCATGGTTGTTACTGTATGGTTAAGGTCTGACCTAGCAGTCTCAGGTAAATGTAGAAATTGGTGAAAGTAGTTGCTGTAAAGAGATGTTCAGATGTAAAATAATGATAAGTTGTGATGGAGTGTGAATTCCATAAGGCACATTTATTGATTTGGAGGGTGATGGGGGACACACGGGGTTTGCAGAGTATTTATTCCGGTATGCGTTTATGATGCCGGCGGTTGCTATGCCGACCGCTGGCATCTTCACTACAGAATCCCGGCGAGGGTTAATTAACCTACGCCGGGAGACCGGCGCCACGGACAGCCGCAGTTTAGGGTTCCGGGGGGGGACTTAGGGTTAGGCACCCCGCCGGAGGTTAGGTTTAGGCTAGGCGGAGGGAGGGTTAGGGTTAGGCACCCCCGGGGGGAACTTAGGGTTAGGCACCCCCCCGGGGGACTTAGGTTTATGGCGGGGAAAGGGGGGGTTATGTTTAGGCACTTAGAGGGGGTATTAGGGTTAGGCACCCTAAAGGAGGGTTAGGGTTACGGGGTAGATTAGGTTACATAATACTTACCTTAAGCACATTTCCTTCCACGTCGGGCTGGCGCGGCCATGCGGCCGGCGGTGTAACATATGTATTCCTTTATTCCATATTAAAACCACTGTGTGTTTGTGTGGGGCCTGGATTTGGTGATATGTCACCAGATAATAAAAGCAGAAGGATAGAGAAGTAGATATAGTTGTAGGAGGTGTGTAAAAGTTTTTTTATAGTGACACAATGAGGCTGTAATAGTCAATGTATGATGAAAAAAAGCTCATGAGTTTTAAGAGGAGGGGAGTGAATCAATACGGCTGCAATGAGCACAGAGAGGTGAGATGTAGGGAGAGCTAAGGATGTTATATCCTTAGAGAAAATATAAAGAATAGTTTTGATGAAAAGAAATGTGTAGTACATGGTGAGTATTAGGTTTGTTACTTTTAGACAAATTTTAAGGAAATCAGTATTTTAATCTGAAATTACCTTAGATGTTGGCCAATGTTTGTTCAACTGTTTGATTAAATGCTATGTTAAGACAATTTGTGCCTTTAACACTTGGTGCTTTTAAACCCAGCTGCCAAACAGCTCCAGCTGCCCCTATACTGAATATAAAGGAGTGGTATCCTTGATTAAGACAGGCTACATCTGACTCAATTGGTCTGCTGATCAAAGGAGATCTTGCTCTGAGTTGGAGCAAAAACCAGGCCAGATATATACCATAAACTATGCTTCACTGAACAATATAGACTATACATGTAAAATCAAATCTATGCAAGAGAAGAAATATCACATACATTTAAAACTGCACATGATTGCATGAAGGTCTATGCAGAGTATATATGCAGTAGGCAGGATGAATACTACCAATGGGGGTACTACTAATTGAGGCATTTCTACAGGGGGCATTGCATAGGGGGCACTACTACTGTGGGCACTGCATAAGGGGCACACCTACTGGGGCACTGCATAAGGGACACAACTACAGGGGGCATTGCATAGGAGGCACTGCATAAGGGCAATCACTACTGGGGGCACTACTGCAGTGTGCATTATGTGTAAGGGGCACTACTGCTGTGGGCATTGTATAAGGGGCACTACTACTGTGGACAATGTGTATAAAGTGCACTAATGTGGGCATTGTGTATAAGGGGCACTACTGTGTGTCATAACATGAATAAGGGACACTACTATGTTGTGTAATGTGAATCAGGGGCACTATGGGCCTGATTCCTTACCAATCACAATGCGATTACGTGTGCAATTGGCTGTTTGTTGCGTACTGCACATGCATCGCAGTGCGTGAACCGGCCACTGCAATCGCAGTGCAGAGTGATTGACAGGAAGTGCTGTTTGTGGGAGGTGACAGGAGGGTGGTCGCGAAAGGCAGGGCGTTTGAATGCCGTTGCAGGGCCATGCATAAATTATCCACTGCGATGCTATACGCAGCTTGAGTATTCATAGCGTGCGATGAAGTTAGCAATTCCTGATTAAGGTCAGAGCTTGTGCAAGTGTGTGTGAGGCTGCGATGGTTCTTGATGGTACAGATTGTATCGCAGTCTTGCTAAACATTATGGATGTGTGTAAGGTAAAGTGGGTGTCCTTATGTAGTGCTGCGGCGGCATAACGATGGCAGTGGATTAGCATATCATCGCAGTGAGACTGCGTGCGTAATTGCTATTGCAATCTCAGTTGCGATCCGTAATGCATTAGGCCCTATGTGCTGTGTAATGTGAATAAGATTGTGCTACTGTGTGGCGTAATTTGAATTGGGGATACTATAGTGTGACCACACCCCTTTCTTTTGAGACCATGCTCATTTTGCGGCACGCGCTGTCCCTTTATGGAAAAAGTGCCGAAGGATGGGGAGGGGAGGAGGAGTTCCACTACATCTCTAGGACCACTTTAAGCACTGATTACTATTACTATTATAATTATCCTTTATTTATATGACGCCACAAGGGTTCTACAGCACCTTACAAACTACATAAACAAATGAACACACAATTAAACAGTTATTAACGGCACCAAACAATGCAGGACAAGGACATGGTTTATACACTGAAATAAGCTGCATGGCGTCAGCAACAAACGGTTGTTATGGGGAGTGGGAGTAAATATTAGTGTAAGTAAGGGCAGGACCGGATTAAACATGGGGCGGATGGAGCTGCAGCTCCAGGCCCATCATCAAAATAGGCCCACCGCCCACAGCAGTATCTGCTGTAGACAGGAAAAATTTTCTTGTTACAGCCTGAGGCCGTCTGACCTCCGCCCACTGAAATCCCGGCGAGCCGTCCACACCCCCCTCCCCAGTTCAAACACTAAATATTGCAGTGCAGTGGTAGCCGGCTTCACTAGCCTAGGCCTCCCTGCGCCAGTGTATCTCGGCGCTTCCTCCGCGCCGTGTGACGTTGCAGCGCGCAACGTCACATACAGTAGGTGCTGCCCCATGCCCCCACCAAAAGTACTAGTAGCTGAGCCCGACCTCTGCTCCGTGAAGGCGGCTCGGCCGTGTGACTGGCTGTTCGGACACCGAAGTGTCAGTCGTCCTGTGTTGGCTGCTGATCGGGTGTCCTGCAGGCTGCTTGCTGATGAACAGGGTGTCCTTCCCCTCAGTGCCTTCGTAAGAGGTATGCAGGTGCTGACAAAATATTTTAATATAGTTTTTTTTTTTAACCAGTTTCATGTATTTGTGGGCTATGTGTTGTGTGTGTGTGCATATATATATATATATATATATATATATATATATATATAGACAAAAATACTGGCGGCATTCGGCGTCTTAGTAAAGTTATTGATCTTTATTCCAACGGCGTTTCGGGCCAGTGCCCGTTATCAAGGATATATAGAAAGTGAATATTGAACTTACAGATATACCCAACAATCAAATAACAAGATGCTACTCACCTGAGCCGCGCGGCGGATCGACACCCACCAGGCCAGCGTCCCACGTGTGTTGAGGCGCCTCCCAGTGACGTCATCACCACGCCGCTCAGGCAACCAGCATCATGAACTCCCCCTTTCGTTGCCTTAGCAACGTGACATCTACAAAACATAACAAACATTTTAATAAACAATGCAAAAAATTTTAAACATTACTCTACTAATATTTAATTAAGCTGCACTATATCGGCTCTCTCCTTCTCCTAATTATGGTCACCTAACGGGGTTATTAGACAAGTTCGCTTCCTAAATCCACCCCTACATTAATCAATCAATACTTCATACTACTTCATGTATAGTGTACTCTCAAATCCTCAAATAAGAAATGCTGGAACAGTAAGATTCATAAGAAGCAATGGAGGTCCAAGGTCTCATTTAGGCCTTTTGGGGCCAACGTATCCAACCTAAAAATCCACCTGGATTCAGCCTGCAGCAATGCCCTACCCCTATTACCGCCTCTGATATTAACCGGTATGTGGTCAATAATTCTTGATCTAAGATCTGACACTCCGTGCCTAGCTATCAAGAAATGTTTGGCAACTGGCTGTTCACTAGTGCCATGGTTTAAAGCCGCCCGAATGGCAGACCTATGGAGCGCCATGCATTCCTTGAACTGCCTCTCTCATCTTGCCCATGTAGTGTAGGCCACATGGGCAAGACAGAAGGTACACCACATGTGTAGTGCTACATGTAACTGCGTATTTGATGGAAAATTTTACACCTGTGTAGGGGTGATGAAAGGATTCTCCTATCATTGCTCCCCTACATGTAATACATCCTAAACATCGGGAGTATCCTTTCCTTTGACTTAAAAAGTGCTGGGGTTTGTTAGCATTTTTAATTTAGTCACATCCAATTTCACCAATCTATCTTTTAAATTACGACCCCTCGTGTAACTAGGTAACAATCGTGTGTTCAATAATGCTGGAAGTTCATAATCGGCATTCACTATTGGCCATAATCTCTTAGCGATTCTGGTTGTAGTAACACTGTTAGTGTCAAATCTGTTAACCCAAGAGATTATTTTAGTTTGTTCATCATCCTTAATTTTAGGTTTCAACAAAGGTTCTCTGGGCAATTTCATTACTTGATCCTTAACTTTTAACAGATGCTCTTTTTGGTATCCCCTCTTAACAAATTTTCCTACCATATTATCCATCTCCTGATTTAATGTCCCTACCTCACTAGTGATTCGTCGCACCCTGAATAGTTGTGAGTACGGGAGCCCACTACGTAGTGGCTGAGGATGAAAACTAGTGTTATGAAGGATGGAATTCCTATCAGTTTTCTTAGTGTAGATTGATGTGTGTAATTTGCCTTCCACATGTTTAATCATCACATCTAGGAAGTGTACTTCCTTCTCCGAAATCGTGAAAGTAAATTGGACTTCATGCCCGGTCTGATTATGCCTAATAAGGAAACTTTCCAAATCTTCTTTAGTGCCATTCCATAATATAAGGTCGTCTATAAACCTATGGTACAAAATTACGTGATTAGAGAAGCCCGACACCTGAAGGAACTTCTCTTGTTCAACCCTATACATGAAAGCGTTGGTGTACCATGGGGCCACATTGGACCCCATCGCACACCCCGCTACTTGTAAATAGAACTTATTATCATAAATGAAATAGTTCCTTTCCAGGATCAACTGTAATAATTTAAGAAATAAAGGTATAGGCGGTCCTTCATAGAATGGATTGTCACTTATTAACTGCTCAACTGCCTCCACTCCTTGGCTGTGCGGAATGCAGGTGTAGAGACCTACAACATCTGCACTGCACGGCTTAGTATGTGGGGGAACCTGGTTTAACTCATTAAGTCTAGTTAATAAATGTGAAGTATTTTTTAAATAAGTTGGAATTTTTTGTACACAAGGGTTTAAGCATATATCTAGATAGACTGAAATCGGTTGGTAAAGGGATCCCCTAGCCGATATTATCGGCCTCCCAGGGGGGTCTATTAACCCCTTATGTACCTTAGGTACTGTGTAAAAGATAGGCGTTACTGGGTAATCAACTGTTAAACTACTAGCTATTTCTGCCGTGATATCCCCCTCTGAAATTGCTGTTTTCAATACTTGGTCCAACTCATTTTTAAATTCTTTAGTTGGATCCCTTAGTAGTCTCTTGTAGACCTTGGTATCAGAAAGCTGTCTTATGCATTCTTTATCATAGTCATTGATGTTTTGGACCACCACCGAGCCTCCCTTATCTGCCTTTCTTATTATGACATCTGTTCTTCTTTCCAATGCCTGTAATGCTTGATACTCGTCCTTAGATAAATTATTGGGATATTTGGTGGTATGAGTTAAATCACTAACTTGTTGATCTAGGAGCCTGGAAATGGTCTTAATCGATGGATTAATCGTCACTGGATCAAACCTTGATCTTTGTTTAAACTTATGGAGTGGTTCCGGTATTAATACCTTGGTCTGTCCTGTCTCTGTTGATCCAAGTTGTGACTTTTTGCCATAATAGTCCTTTAATCGGAGGGTGCGATTTAGTTTAAAAGCATCAACTGTCCATTGGAATTTGTCTGGTTTCACTGTTGGAATGAAAGACAACCTTTTTGATAGAACTCTTGTCTCCATATCAGTTAAGGGTTTACTAGAAAGGTTGAACACAGTGCTCATTTCCTCTTCGGTGGTCTCTTTGCTGTGGCCTTGCCTCTGGTTCTGTTTGCCTCTCCTCGTTCTTCTTGTACGGTTGCCCCAACGGGCATATGTGATCTGGTCCCTAAATGGAGTCGTGGACTAGGAGCTGTGGACAACCCAGGATTATCCATATCACTCAACTACATACTTGACCCGCTAGGTGGCATCGTTCTCCAGTTAGGTCTACGAGGTCTCCTATCCCATCGGGGTATATTGGTCCTAGAGGTTTCGCACAACCAGGGGTAAACTTGTCTGTGTTGGTAGTCATTCTGAACTTTAGTCAGCTTTTCTTTTTTGAAACGGATAAGATCGGCTTTATAGCTCTCGATTTGTTGTTGAATTTTTTCAAGCCAGTTAATTTGTTGATCCCCCTCTAGGGTAGTTTTGTGTGCTTCTTCAAACACCACTATTTTCTCTTTGGTGTCTTTCAGCTCCTTAGCCGATTCCTCTATTACCAATAACATTAAGTCCATAGAGCACTTATTAAGGATTGAAATCCATCGATGGCAAAAATTCACATTGTATCTCCCGATGGTAGGGGTATTGCGAATGCGAAATCCGCGTGGTATTTGTTTATCTTTAAAAAAAAGTCCCGATGGTAGGGGTATTGCAAATGCGAAATCCGCGTGGTATTTGTTTATCTTTAAAAAAAAGTCCCGATGGTAGGGGTATTGCAAATGCGAAATCCGCGTGGTATTTGTTTATCTTTAAAAAAAAGTCCAGATGGTAGGGGTATTGCAAATGCGAAATCCGCGTGGTATTTGTTTATCTTTAAAAAAAAGGTCTCATTTAGGCCCCAAAAGGCCTAAATGAGAACTTGGGCCTCCTTTGCTTCTTATGAATCTTACTGTTCCAGCATTTCTTATTTGAGGATTTGAGAGTACACTATACATGAAGTAGTATGAAGTATTGATTGATTAATGTAGGGGTGGATTTAGGAAGCGAACTTGTCTAATAACCCCGTTAGGTGACCATAATTAGGAGAAGGAGAGAGCCGATATAGTGCAGCTTAATTAAATATTAGTAGAGTAATGTTTTTAATTTTTTGATTGTTTATTAAAATGTTTGTTATGTTTTGTAGATGTCACGTTGCTAAGGCAACGAAAGGGGGAGTTCATGATGCTGGTCGCCTGAGCGGCGTGGTGATGACGTCACTGGGAGGCGCCTCAACACACGTGGGACGCTGGCCTGGTGGGTGTCGATCCGCCGCGCGGCTCAGGTGAGTAGCATCTTGTTATTTGATTGTTGGGTATATCTGTAAGTTCAGTATTCACTTTCTGTATATCCTTGATAACGGGCACTGGCCCGAAACACCGTTGGAATAAAGAATCAATAACTTTACTAAGACGCCGAGTGCAGCCAGTATTTTCGTCTATGCATTTGAACAGCCTTGTTCCTAGGAAGGCACCAGCGCAAGTATCCGTCATTTTCGTGTGAGTGCCGGGGCATTGAGTGACTATATATATATATATATATATATATATATACATACACACACACACATACACACATACACAAAGTATGTATACTGTATATATGTGCACATATATGTGTGTGTATATATATACAATATGTATATATACAGTATATGTATTCACGTAAATGCATATATTATGTATGCATATATCTGTATAAATATGTGTGTCTGTATATATATATATATATATATATATATATATATACCAGCCAGAACGGATACATACTGTAGTGATGCTGTCTAGCCGCGTTTGTTTCTGGCCAGTACAGCATTTCAGCACATGGATGAAGATTATTTAAGGTGAGTGTGTTTGCTGTACTGTGGACCTGATTCAGAGCTGTACGCTATGCCGATATTTATGCAGTTGATCGATTATCGGCCATCTGCGCACGCGTCAAAGTTCATTACTTTAGTCGCTTGCAGCAACTTTTTACTCACAGTGTGATTGACAGGCAACGACCTTTTGGTGGCGGTAACGGAGTGGCACCGAAAACGCAGGCATGTCACAGCCAATTTCGGGGTGGGTCCAGTCTGCGACTGCGATCCCGTACAAATTAACAATGGCATCTCAGTTCAGGCGGCCATTATGCCCAGCCATAGGGTTAAGGGGCCTATCCACTAGGTGACCTGAAAGACTGAACGACTAGCGTTCAGACCTTCAGGTCACCGAGGTGCACTGCCCGCATTGAACATCGTTCACTGAACGTCATTCAGTGCAGGAGCCTGTCCTCCTTTATCTGAACATGCCGAACCTGATGATCATCATCATATTGACGGGCAGGTTCAGTAGATAGTCAGGGTCGACAAGGACCCAGCGTGCACACGCATCGCTGGTCCTTGCCAGCTATCCATTACACGACTTTCTGTACGATGCGACCAAAACCTCCTGGTTTTGGTCGGATCGTGCAAAAAGTTGTGTAATGGATAGGCCCCTTTACTCGATAGCCGATAATCGAAGGATCTGTGGATGCAGACGCTTGGATATGCAAAGCCGCAGGTGGGCGTTTCAATACATATCATGGAAGCAGCATATTTTCACAGATCTGCGCGCACATTTGCAGAAGCGACGGCAATAGTGTACAACTCTAAATCAGGCCCAGTGTCCTTGAGGAAAAAACTAAAATGTTTTGAAACGTTGGCGTAACCCTGTTGCGAGATTTGCTATCTGTAATAAGATTGGCTTTGGTACAGCGTACACTATGCTTATTTAGTTCATCATTTCCTTACTGAGCACTACTTTTGGAAAGTTGACGGGTCTGTTGGCTAATGGGCCGTGATAGTTGTATGCTGTTTTAACACTGTTTTTGCCAGCTGCTGTGCCATGTTGGTGTTCCTTGCTACACTTAGATATGTTACAGGCTGCTGCACCGAGTCAATCAACATATGGTATGCTGCATTGACATGTACTGCACAGGCCGCAACGCCGAGCTATTTGATCTGCTGTATTTACAGATTAATTGAATTGCTCTGATAGACACCCATTACTTAAGATGCCCAAAAAAACAATTGAATTCCCCCTAATGTATCATGTTATGAGATGCCGACCTCCACGCTGTATTTCCAGTGGGCTCCGGTGGTGTTTGGTGTTTCCATGAATGTTTATCATATCGGGGTGCTTGTCATGGTTACCAAGAGGGTTTATTGCCCATAATGTTGTTTATGAGCTTCCAATGAGGGCTCAGCACATCCAGCTGTGCTCAGGAGGTGATGTTCTTTACTTAATCAATTGCCTTTTGGCCGATCACACCCCCACCATGGTGGTCAAACTCCCTGTGGCAACACACAATAGGCCCTTTATAAATTTCAGCTCCAGGCCCATGTGGACCTTAATCTGGCACTGAGTAAGGGAATCCTTCTTCGCATCCCCGGAACTCCTTCCCATAGGAAGGAGTGGGGATCCGAGAACAAGCGGCGTCTGAAGACAGCACTTGTTCTCGGAAGCAAACTTTTTGGACCCCTGATGATGAATGGCCCAGTAACTAAAATATGCGGAAACTAGCGTTTCCGCATGGTTACCGGGCCATTTAGTGTTGATGAATAGGCCCCAGTGTCTTTTTATCAACAAGTAGTTCTTACTGAGCAACAAATGCTGCTTGGGCTCGTTTCCATTTGGATGTAAGTCAACTTTATCACACGCCTTTTAGGCGGAACAGTACTGTACATGTCACTTTTAAAGCCGCATGCATAGGTGTTTCTTTAACAATCTCCCTGAAATACTTTTTTAAAAGTAGGCAAGTATTATGGTGATGTTAATGGTTTATAGTGTAATGATATATTTCACTGTGCTTCAGGTCAGGGTGTGGCAGTGCCGGACTGGGACTAAAAATAGGCCCTGGCATTTAAAGCACACTGCTCATGTGCGGTCAGCGCCATCTTTACATTGTAGAGTGTCACAGTACTCTGAGCTCCTGAGGTGAGACACCTAAATAGCACTGTTAACCCCATGCAATTCCACTATTCTGCTTACCGCTGTGTTACTGCTATTACTTGTCACCCTGGGAACGGGATTGTATTGCTGGCGGCAAATCCCGACAGCGGCTGGCCGAAGGGTAGAAATCCCAACAGCAGAGCTAATTACAGCTAACCCTCCCCTTTCCCCCCCTAATTCTAACCCTTCTTTAGTCGTGCCTAACCCTAACCTCCCCCCTAGTGCCTAACCCTAACCTCCCCTCCCCGTACCCTAAACCTAACCCTACCAGGGGATGCCTAGCCCTAACCCCCCTCCCCGTACCCTAAACCTAACCCTACCAGGGGATGCCTAGCCCTAACCCCCCTCCCCGTACCCTAAACCTAACCCTCCCAGGGGGGTGCCTGCCCCTAAATCCCCCCAGGGTGCCCTAAAACTAACCCTCGCCTCCCTGCGGCTAAGAGGACGGTTGCCCGTACTTACCTCGTTTGGGCCCATGTCATACTGCATTCCGGCGTCGGGATTGTGACTTGCGGCACATAACAGCAGGGTAATGGGATGTAGTTATCAATAAACTGGCATCCTGGTTAAAGACTCTTTCTGTGGCCTAATCAGGGGTTAAAGTGGGCAGGAACAGGGTGGTTCCATCACCTCTAATGGTATGCAGAACTAGTTCCACCTCCACCATGTTCCTGTACAGAAGTCCCACAGACAGAGAGCAACTCTGGGGTCTATTCATTATCACTTAATTTTCACAAAAGCAGG
This sequence comes from Taudactylus pleione, assembly GCA_031769625.1. Lineage (NCBI taxonomy): Eukaryota > Metazoa > Chordata > Amphibia > Anura > Myobatrachidae > Taudactylus > Taudactylus pleione. Next base: position 14,454,722 of record JAUIMM010000005.1, on the reverse strand, counting down.
TGAAAATGCACATTTTTACCTGCATTTGTAAAATTAAGTTATCGGGCCATTCATCAAGAGGGTAAAGCAGGAGATATCACAGATATCTCCTACTTACCTTCCTCTTGCAGAAGGGCTCGCTGTCCCCATACACTAGTATGGGGACAGAATGCATCAAAATCCGAAAATATAATATTTTTGGAGCTTGACTGCGGGAGCATTAGCCATCTTCAGATGGTGAATGCTCCTGCTCCGGCATAGCAACCCGCAGCTTCCCTATGGGAAAGAGGTCCAGGTTGCGATGAGGGATGCTTTCGGATCCTTCAGCCCCTGTCTGGCTCCTTCTGCCGGACATCAGGGCTCTTGTTCTCATATCTGACCTGTAGGTCACGCATGCGCAGTCTCATCCTGCTCCGACAGGAGCAGTGAAGCGGCTCGTGTGGATAGCTGATATCGCATCAGCTGTCACCGCGCCGGAGCAATGATGAATTGTTCCGGTAGCCGCGGCGAGTCAGAATGTTAATTATTGGGGCCAGTAGTGCCCCTTATACAGTGCCCCCAGTAGTGCCCCATATACATTGACCCCAGTAGTGCCCCTTATATAGCGCCCCTTATACATTGACCCCAGTAGTGCCCCTTATACATTGCCCCTTATACAGTGCCCGCAGTAGTGCCCCTTAAAAAGTGCACCCAGTAGTACCCCTTATGCAGTGCCCCTTATACAAGTCCCCCAGTAGTGCCCATTATACAGTGCCCACAGTAGTACCCCTTATACAGTGCCCCAGTAGTGCCCCTTTTACAGTGCTCCTTATACATCCCCCAGTAGTGCCCCTTATACAGTGCCCTTTATGCACTGACCCAGTAGTGCCCCTTATACAGTGACCCAGTACTGCCCCTTATATATATAACATACAGACACACAAAACACAATACTAAACCCGAATCCTGCTCCTGCACCCACCGTGGTCCGCTCCTCCTGCTCGGCACTATGGTAGAAGTACAACTAAAGAACTGTTACATGAAGCGGCACCATAATTTTTACTGTGAAGCTGCAGCTCAAAGCAAGTATGGAAAGCGTTAACAGAGCTCCAACACCTTGAGCTGCAGCACAATCCATCTTCAGATAACAGAGCTTCACAGGAAGTTCACTGTATATTCTACATATGGGGGCAGCTTATGCAAAGTTTTATACATAGGCTTTTAGAATGATTCAAGTTTTGTTTTAACATTAATGTTCCTAAATGTGAATACTTTTGTGATATTTGTGTTCTCCTATTCTCCCATAGCAGACAAAAAAAATCTGTTATATACACAATATTAACAACATGAGCTACAGTTGCCTATGGCAATACAGGACATATACCAAATAACTCTCAGCAAACAGACTTCTAACTAAACTTCTCCTGAGGTGCTCTGTGGAAGGAATGGCACACAGTACAGTTCAGTCTAACAATAAATAACAATAAACATGATGTGAACCTTCACTGTTACAGCTTCTTATTTTAGGAAGCTGATTAGAAGAATGTACAGTATGTAAAATATTTTTTACATGCAAAATCTGATACCCCATAGTCTACCAGTGTTTTGTCTCTTGCCAACTTGATTGGTCATCGTAATTCTGAACTCGTTATACCCAGTACTATTTTTCTGGAAAAATATGTTCAGGAACTGTGGGTAGGGCTACTGGGGGTGGATCTATAGAAAAACAATTATAAAAACAATTCTATATATATGGAATCGGTATGAAATATCAACGGCTACATCTGTTCTCATACCGATGCTGGTAGCCCAAAGAACCCGACCGGAGAGTGCCTAACTCACCCTCCACGTAGCCTAACCCCAACAGTCCCAGGGGGGTGCCTAACCCAACGTCCCCCCATGGAGTGGCTAAACCTAACCCTCCCCCCTCGCGGTTAACGGTACCCATTCCCCACTTACCTTCATTCGGGATGCCGGCTGTCGGGATTTCGGCGTGGGGCTAAAGATAGGCATCGATATAATGTAGAATAGTTTAAAGAGCAAATAAATTGGCAACAATAATAATAACAATAAGGATATCAAATCCACATACCTGCTGATGCTGCTATCATAAATATCAAGCCTAGCCAAATAATGTACAGATGAAGCACTGTGAGCAGATTCATAAATCCTTGATCTAGCTGTATCTTGATTATACTCTATATACAAGAATCCTGTTAATATCCTAGTAGATACTATCCATGTTTTCCTGGACCGACTTCAGTGGTAAACATAGTAGCAACATCAAATGAGTAAATCACAGATTAAAATGCACAAAAAAGGATTGACACTACTTAGAAAGGTGTTATCAGATGGCCCATACAGGCCATAACAATAAAAGGCAAAAATGTTTATAAAGAACCACAGTAGAGAAAGACAAAGTTGTTTATAAAGAGCAATGTAGCCCCAAATTCTCATTAAGACCATTTGGATATAATGTTTCTAGTTTGTAAATCCAACGGGATTCACATTGCAGTAGCTTTTGAGATCTATTGCGCCTCCACAAAGTGCCTTGCCACGGGTTGGTCACTAGAGCCAGATTAAATTGCCGCTCTAATGACTGACCTATGGAGGACCAAACGTTCACGTAATGTCTGGTCGGTTTTGCCCACATAGCTGAAGCCACATGGGCACATGATTAGATTAATCACAAATCTAGTTGTACAGCTCACTGTATGATGAATAGTATAACGCTTGCCACTATGTGGATGATGTAAGCTGTCCCCAGTGGACAAATATCTATCTACAAGTGAGACAATTTAAACACTGGAAGCATCCCTTTTTCAATCTTAAGAAATGCTCCTCATCCTTTCTCCCTAACTGGCTAACATCTGTTTTAACCACCCAGTCACAGATGTTTCTAACCCGGGTGTAGCATGGCATAAGTGATGTATTCGACAGGTTCAAATCACTGTCCTTTTGTACAATTGCCCAAAAAAAAGTATCCACACACACAGCAGGCTGCCACCTAGCTAGATCAATTGGTAAATGCAACTGCATTTACAGATACAGTACTGTACACTACCAATTCTTACCTTTTATTATTTATGTAATATATGTTAACTTCAGATTACCATTAAAATACTTTTTTTTACACCATAAACATTTGTGTTTCAATAGCTCATTTATTTTATATATTCATCTTAGGTTTGAGCGCAAAGGTATAGCAAACATTTACAAACAAGCTATCATTTCGAGGGTGGTTACCTCCAATACCCAATAGCAGCTCCCGAAGCTAGAATAATCGATTCTAGAAGCACTTATGAACACAAACACTCCGATTATAAATTGTATACTTGTGGATCCAATGTTAATGTAGATTCAAAGGCCGTTATCTTCTCCTTTTGTAGAATTTAATTCAATGGTAGCTTCTTCGATTACAAGCAGCATGAGATCATAACTGCACTATCCATCGCTATCAAAAAGATACATTGTAGCGACCAATAATGGGGCAGTTTTGGATGCGGAAACCACATGCAATGCGCTTCTCCTTATAATAGTCACTAAAGCTGGCCACACACTAGACCAACTTACATCCAACCAGCCAACTTGTTGATTGGTTGGAATGAAAATCTGGTAAGGTATGAAAGCAAATGACAATCAGCAATTTGCTCCCAAACGCCGGAAAATGAACAAAAACTGTTGTTTGAACAAATTGTTTAGATTTGTTCAAACATTTAACAAACTTGTCTGACGACCATTTTCATCTGTTTTCTGGCATTTAGGAGCAAATTGCTGATCATCATTTACTCCCATACGTTACCAGATTTTCATTCCAACCAATCAACTAGTTGGCTGGTTGGATGTAAGTTGGTCTACTGTGTGGCCAGCTTAAGGGTGATCCCATGGTAATAATAGTCCAGCTCCTATTGTCTTAATTTCAGTAAATCGCGATAGAGCTGTTCTGTAGACTTAATCGTTTTCGTGCTGCACTTGTCGTTTTCGTGATTAAGGCTGAAGGAGGCATGGATACTATGGAGGACATGTATGATGCCATTAATATGGCTTTACAGATTCAGGGTCAGATCTTGTCATTCTCTGAGTCAGAGGCTTGAGCTATGTGGGCAAAACCGACCGGACATTACGTGAACGTATGGCCCTCTCTACTATCATTCAGCCATTAGAGCGGTGATTAAATAATGCTCTAGTGACCAGTAGATTTTGTATTATTGAGTTTGTATCTTGAAAACGATGCAATAAAGCATTGAGACGTTGATCTATTAATCTTGCCTAGTGTGGGGTTTATAACAGAGTGCCTCCATCTTTGGTGTATGTATCGGGGAAGTTCCTGGCTTTCCACGGAGGGCACCTGGGAACCGATTCTTTGTTTAATGGGAGTACCATCCTGTATGATTGTATATATTAGAAATACATATTAATATAGTTTTTAGAAAAAAGGCACTCAAAAGGAACTTTAAAATAAAACTTATCTTATGGAAAATACATTTTGGCCCAGGACATTACGTCATAGTTAATGAGAGGTTTTGGAACTGATTTCCTGCATGTTCCTGCTGAAAAATACCACCTATTTACTATTAAAATGATCTGAGAATTAAACAGTCTGAGCTTTCTTGTGAATTCGTCCTTGTCGATCTTAACACCAAACAAAATGAGGAGAATTCAATAGGCCTCACAAATCTTTTTATTTAGCAAATAAAGCAAAGTGCTATTCAGTGGTTCAGCTATGAAATTGTGTTTCTGCTTCTCTAGCACATATAACTGGAAACGTGGTATTCTCTTGAAACTGATAATAAACATTTCTTTGCTGCCAGAAACATCCTGGAATGAAATAAAGAAATATAAGTAAAAGTGAATGTTTACAACAGTAATATATTTATTAATAATTTCATAACAAAATGTTAATTAAACCTACTTTGATACTATTTCTTCATGAATTTCAACCCTAAAACAAGCCTATTCTGTTGTTTAATTATACAACTGTTCTATTCTTTGCTGGCTTTCCAATGGCTGCTGTTACCTATATATTGTACAAGACTATTTGGCAGCAGGTATAAGAGAATGCTTTGGGGGGATAGTGCTGTAGCATAACTCACTGTCAATAACATCTAGATGACAAGTCCAGCTGTTCTGATTTGTTAGTAATGTCAGGATGCAGAAGTTGCTTTATAAAGTAGACTGTCAGTATACATTGAATACTAGCCACACAATTGTCTGCTTTATATTCTGACCACTAGTCTTTATTGTACACTAGCCACCAGAATTGTCTCTAGTTTTTGTACTAGTAAATATATAAACTGAGTACATTATAAGGCTGGCAAAATACATTTAAAATTAGATTAGGCTGGGGTCACATGGATATTCTTCCTATTTCAGCCAGAAAAGCTCTGTGTTCCGAAGCTCCTGCAGTGACTCTCATCAGGTAATGGGAAAATGCCTGAGAGTGCATCAGCGTTTTGACAGAGCATTTCTCATTGACTGCTATGGGCGATTCAGGATGCCAAGAATTTTTGGCTATTCTTTATGAAAGAGACCCACAAACTATTCCCTTCACAGTTGCTGCTGCACTGTGTGCATGTAATGTTCTTTTGTGCCTCAATTCTGGCTCTATAGAAATGCAAGAGCAGAAGAGGAGTTAGTCACAGGTCTCTCCTAAGTTGCTGTGATTATTTTCTCTATTACAAGTATGGGCGTAACTAACATAGGTGCAAGGGGTGCAGCTGCTATGGGGCCCGGAAATCTTGTCAGAGCTATGTGTGTTATATACATTTTTCAACAACATCTTCAGAAATCAAATCTGAATAACATCTTAATGTAAGGACTATATAACAACTTTTGGCCTTTCATCCTTACCTTTTTAGACACCTCCCTCCCTTTTATCTGCACCTTTTGATTTAGAAACAATGGATAAAGCAAATTATTCATCTAATGTGACACTGTATAACTAAGATGGGTATACACTAATCCTCTGGGTATCCAACTCTAGAACAAACGGTTGACACAATTCTGCTAGAGACCTGGGGCTCTATTTACTACAATCCGCATTGGTAATGCAGATTGTAGTGTGATATTACCGAGTGAATTCGCATTGCGAATTCAGGCAATATCACAGGGATTTACTACAAATCCCTTGCAGGGACAGAGCTTGCGATAAAGCTCTGTCCCTGCTAATCCCCTTCGGAGCCTTATCACGGTATTTTCGCAAAAAATACCGTGATTAAGTGCCCGCGCATGCGCCCCCTCCGGCGCTAAGCCCCGCCTCTGCGATCACAGACCCCCCGCAACCCCCCCTCCCCCCCTCCCTTACTTACACTTACCTGCATGCTCCAGGCCTCCGGTGATGTTCTCCATTCCTCCGGTCAGGTGATCTCCCATACTGCACTGGGGCCCGATCACCTGATGACCGGGCAGCAGTGCACTGTGGGAGACCAGCTGACCGGAGGGGAGACATCACCGGAGGCCCGATCACCGGTCCCTGGAGTCAGGTAAGTAATTTTTTTTTCGTTTACTATTTTTTTTTTCTTTTTTTTTTTTTTACAGTAATCAGTTTGCGGTCTGTTTAGACCACACAGCTGATTACAGGGACCGACTCCCGGCTCTGCTCTCCCCGTTAGAGCAGAGCAGGAGTCCAGTAACCTGGGGAAACCCTGGATAACGCCACCTCCAGGTGGCGTTATTATCACAGGACTTTCCCCGGTATTTTTTTCACATTTATTTTTAGTAACTATGGTCAGATCACATTTCCCATTACAGTTATGGGAAATGCGATCTGCTTACTAAAAATAAGTGATACTTAGGGGTTGGAGCAGAATTTATGAATTCTACTCCAATTGCCCTGTAATAACTATAGGTGATACTAAAATAATACAACACCCTTTTTCACATTATTTTAGTAAAAATAATGTTAATAAATAGAGCCCCTGGTCACAGATTCAACACCCAATATATTACTATACACCTGTTTAATTTTGCAGCAGATCTTAGATATACGATTACTAAAACAATCTTCTAAAAGGAATCTACACACTCTTCCAATCTTTGGCAGATCAGGTGCCACTTACAGGGATGAATTGGGAGAAAAATTGATAACACCAAGTTAGTCCTCCATGAAATTGAACTCTGTTGATAATATCATTGAATCACAGCAATGAAAATATATATAAAAGGTGAGGGTAAAAGAAAACCAGGCCCAAATAAAAAAAATTAATAAGAGAAAAGGGTAGAGAGGTACCGACTTAAATACATACATATTTTAGGGAATGAGGGAGATAAGGAGAGGACCAGGCCCAAATTAGAAAACTATATTGGGGTGCAGGCAGAAAGGACCAAGCCAAAATAAAAAAATATAAGGCATAATGGAGTAAAGGGAGGCAAAAAGGGCAAGGTGGCAAAAATAAATATATAACATTTTGAGGAGGGGGATCTATAGAGGAAACTGGTAACATGTAGATGATTATTGCAGAGCAAAAGCACCTCAATTGCACACTTGCGACCTGCAGTACAAAAGATGGATTTGATGACAAGTTGTTAAGAAACTGCAAATGATTTTCCCAATATTCTAAAAAATTTAAAAGGCAAATCTAAAACATACAAACATAGGACACATTGTATGCCACTTTAGTTCTAGCAGTGGGAAAGTTATCAGGCTGTAAGGTAAAGTGTCATTCACACTGATTTAAGAGAGCTGGGATGAGAAGGTAAGAAAGAAAGGGGACGGGGCAAAGCAGGCCCTAGCCAAATTAGTGCCCTAGGCAAGATTTTGGGGGTGCCCGCCCCCATGGGATCCATACACATATATACATATATATATATATATATATATACATATACATATATATATATATATATACACACACACCCACATATATATATACTCATAGATATATATATACATATACTCATATATATACATATACTCATATATATATATGTACACATATACTCATATATATATATATACTCCCGCTGCCATCTTAGCTCCTCCGACCTGTACTGTCAGAATGAGCTTCTATGCAGAAGCTCATTCTGACTAAGGGGCCGGGCGGATGCGGATGATGGTCACATCACCGGCCGCCGCCAGGCCATCCACTGCGTTGCCCGATCGGAGAGCTCCAATCGCGGCAGCGCGCTGGGGGGGTTAGCTGTGCCGACGGGCTCTCAGGCTCTGGGTAGGTGCCGGTGGGACTGGGAGGCAGCAGCGGCTAGCGGCAGTTGCCGGCGGCGGGGGGGGGGGGGGGGGTTGGGGGGTGGGGGAGGGTTTAGGAGGGATTGGAAGGATTTACAGTGTGACAGATTAGGAAGAAGAGAGCTCAGCCTCAGCCCTGCTTGATGGAAAATGCCCCTAGCATGCAGAGTCGCCCCTAGGCATATGCTTATCATGCCTATGCCTAGGGCCGGCTCTGGGACGGGGGGCTCTTTACAGTATATAAATATATATTATGTTCTAAAACAATAACTAAATCTAAAACTATAACAGTGAATGAGTAATACCTACAAATAAGTGCAAATTGAAAGGAAAAAATAATCAAAACCAATAATTTCTCAATTTCTTAATTCTAATCATGTTATATAAATGTGACAGGTAGGGCCCAGAACTGATCTAAGCTACAGCCATCTCCAGCTGCTGCCTGCATGTATAGTGATGTCACAATGCAGGTCACAGTCCTATGTAAAGGATGCCCAGCTACTGGCAGCCATTTCTACTTCAGGGTCCATAGGGTATCCACAGGATACCTTGGGGTATAGGTGATGACGTCAGGGCACCATAGAGTTAAGTTTTCAGCCTCCCAGGATGCACTAGGGTCCCCCTCCTATACCCCGCCCCCGAGCCAAGGCATCTCAGTTTCGTGTGGTGCCCGGCCGGAGTCGGATGCACCTGCTAGAGGGGGGCTTAGAAGAGCCCCTGAAGTTTTCTTCATTGCAGCTGTGGCTGCACATCTGGATGTACAGCATGGACAGTCAGTACTGACGTCCATGCTGTCTTCCCTGCACCCCTGCCGGTACCAGAACGCCGGTACCGATCCGGGGATGCTGGTAAGCATCTGGGGTCACAGCTAGCGGTGACCCCAGATGTTTGGGACCATGGCTGGATCTAAGGGGGACAAAGGTAAGCAGCAGAGGTCCTGCGGTGGGACCCTGCTGAACATGGTCCAAAAGTCCCCAGGCAGGGGGCTCCCTGGGGACTGGCTGCAGCGTAGAGTCAGGTATTAACCTGCGCTACCACTACCCCCCTGGGACAGCGGACCGCGGCAGAGCGGTAGCGCTGCGGTGTCCCAGGGGTTAAATGCATGCCAGGGGAGCGCGCCTTCCCTGTCTCACAGCCGGCGCCTCCCCCGCTGCACACAGCCCTCTCTGCACACGCCGACTGGCCCTGTGGCAGCGCTCCTCCCCCAGGCCAGCCTCCTCTATGCTCCTCGGTGGCCATCTTCAGGACGCATGGTGAACGCTGCTGGAAGCCTATAATCGGAGGCATCGTGGTCTGGGTCCCCCTGCATACCTCTCCTCTGCTGTGGTCAGGTCTGTGTATGCAGCGCTGTGTCCTACCAGACTCTGTGTCTGTGTAGTTGAGTATCAGCGCTGATAGTACAGGAATTCGTTTTTCTGTGCATTGTATGTGACTGTGCTAGCGCTGCTGCCTGTACTTTTAATTTCTTACTGTCAGCCTTATCACTGTCCCTGTTCTTTCTGCTAAAGCCCTCGCGTTGCGGTGCTTGCAGGGTGGTCTCTCGCTATACTAGCAAGTATTGGTGAGAGGGGTCACATACCATCTTGTCTGAGAGTGACTTTCCTCTCCAGCTTCAGTGTACTACGTGTAAAGTACCTATAGCGGAGGGGGAGGGTAGCGCGGAGGGGCTATGCCGGCTGTGTTATTTATTGGCGCGGCCAATTACTGTCACAGCACCGGTGCAGGAGCCGCCCTGGGCTTGTTTCACTAAGGCGCTTACAACCCTGGTTGGCCAGTTAGCTCCGCAGCCTGCGTTCTCACAGATGGGACTGTCCCAGCAATCAGTGGTGTCGTCACCCATGCAGGGTTTCCCGAGACAATTGATGGTACCCCACCAGGGCCGCAACTAGGGGGGGCTAGAGGTGCACGTGCACCGGGAGGGGATTGCGGGGGGTGGGGGTGAAAAAGCAGACTCTGCCATCTGAAAATGGGCGCCGCCAAAGAGGAGACTAATCCCGAGCTCAGGGAGGACAGAAACCTCCCGTGGAGCAGAAGGGCTGTGTACAGCATGGACAGTCAGTACTGACGTCCATGCTGTCTTCCCTGCACCCCTGCCGGTACCAGAACGCCGGTGCCTGCTGTGTGCATTGCGCTCTGCTAACAGACACAAGAGGTCCAGTAGGACCTCTAGTGTCTGTCTCTTTCTTGGCGGCGGCCATTTTTGGATGGCCGTTTTCAGCAGATTCCATGCGGACTAGCCGTCTGCATGGACTCTGCTGAAAACGGCCATCCAAAAATGGCCGCCGCCAAGGAAGAGACAGATGCTAGAGGTCCTACTGGACCTCTAGTGTCTGTTAGCAGAGCGCAATGCACACAGCGTTCCCGGAAGTGCCGGAAATGCTGGCGCTGCAGGGAGAGGATGCTGAGAGCTGCATCTTCACCCTTCAAACCCCCTTGGCAACGAGCATAAACCCCCCTGGCTCAGCATAAACCCCCATGGCAACGAGCATGGAACCCCATGGCAACGAGCATGGAACCCCTGACAACAAGCATGAAACCCCCTGGCAACGAGCAGGTAATTTTAAAGTAATTAGAAGCATTACTGTGGGGCATAAAATGGTGTCGGGCAAATATGTAAGTGGCACTTTGGTAATAGGCATTACAGTGTGTGGCATAATGTGTAATGGGCATTATGGTGTATGGAATAATGCAAGTCACTATACCAGGGACGTCTGAGTAATGCACTGCCTTATGGAGGAGCAAGGACAAAATCCAGGTACGGGAAGGGAGGGGGGGCGCAAAATTGCTGCCTTGCACCGGGTGACAGATATCCTAGTTTCGGCCCTGTACCCCACAGTCTCCCTATTTCCCCTCCCCAGGTCTCTCAGGAGCCTGCGTGGGTTAATTCCCTGACTAGTTCTGTACAGCACTTGTCGGATGTGTTACAAGGGGAGCCTGTGTTACGGCCACATAAGCGGCCGGTGGCATCTCTATCTGCTCCTTATGAGGATGAAGATGTGACGTCTGATGATGGGGAGATTCTGGATCTTTCGGTACTAAAGAGACGGATGCTAGGTCCAAGGTGTATATTCCTGGACTTATTCGGGCAGTCCGCACAGCTTTGGTGATTGAGGACGAAGATCCTCCGGTGTCCAAATCTAAATATGCCTTTTTTAAGGATATTAAGAGTGACGCCACAGTGTTTCCTCTTTCGGGTCAATTGGTGGACCATTTAGAGGAGGCGTGGAAACAGCCTGGCAAACGGTACCAGCCGCAGAGGCGTTTGGCGGTGGCTTATCCATTTGCGGATAATTATTTTTCTAAGTGGGAATCCCCTCCACAGGTGGATTCTCATGTGACACGCCTAGTCCATAGTGCCACATTGCCCATGCCATCCATGTCTTCCCTAAAGGATGCTACAGACCGCAAGGTGGAGATCTGCCTAAAGTCCGTTTATTCCCTTGCGGGGGGGACAGATAGGCCAGCTATGGCCATTTGTTGGGTTGCCAGAGCTATGGAGCGCTGGGCTGATACGTTGGCGGCGTCCTTCGATTCCGACTGTTCGGCTGAACAGACGGAGTTGATCGGCAATCTCCGGGATTCGGCCACTTATATCAACAAAGCGGCCTTGGATATTAGTACCCTGGCGTCTCGGATTTCTGTATCGCACCTTATGGTTGCGATCTTGGAAGGCGGACGGTGATTCCAAAAAGGGCTTGGAAGCATTGCCTTTTAATGGAGAAGTTCTATTTGGTCCGACCTGGACAAAATTGTAGCCACACTGGCAGCAGCCAAATCGGCATGTCTCCCGTCTGCTGCAGTTCCTTCCAGTTCAGGTACGTCGTCCTTTCGGCCTTATAGGGCCCAGGGTAGGCCTAAAGCACAGTCCTTTCCCCGACAGGCTGGCCCCAAAAAATCGGCCATGCCCCGGAAGCAGGCCTGGAGTACCAGACGTCCGGCCCCTAAGCCAGATGACAAACCTGCGGCCTGACGGTCCGGGCCTCCCTTTGGGGGATCCCAAAGTGGGAGGCCGCCTGCTGCAGTTCGCCCGGTGTTGGTCGGTCACCATGACAGACACTTGGGTTCTCGAGGTGGTCTCCCACGAGTATGCCCTCTCCTTCCGGCACAGACCCCCGGCTCGATTCTTCTCCATGGGTCTGCCATCAGACCGGAACAAAGCCACGGAAGTGCGGAAGGTCTTGCACACTATGCTCCAGGCTGGAGTTATAGTGCCTGTTCCATTCTCTCAGAAGGGCCAGAGTTTCTATTCCAATCTCTTTTTGGTGCAGAAACCCAATGGGTCATTTCGTCCGATATTCAACCTCAAACCTCTCAACAAGTCTTTGCGGGTACCGAAGTTTCGGATGGAGACCCTACGGTCCATCATTCTGGCGCTGGAACCTGGGGACTACATGGTGTCATTGGACATACAGGACGCTTACCTGCATGTCCCTATTCTTTTATGCCATCAGCAGTTCCTCAGGTTTGCAATCCGCAGCGACCACTTTCAGTTCCGGGCGTTACCTTTTGGCCTGGCAACAGCACCACGTGTTTTCACCAAGGTGATGGCGGTCATGGCGGCTTCCCTGCGGCTGCAGGGAGTCCGCATGTTGCCGTACTTGGACGACCTTCTCTTAGCGGCAGGATCTCCGGAGCTCCTTCTACGCCACTTGGACCTGACCATTGCGGTACTGCAATGGCACGGCTGGTTAATAAACTGGCAGAAGCCCACCCTGATCCCGTCTCAGCGGATTCTGCACTTCGGAGCCTTATTGGATTCCGGACAGCAAAGGATCTTTGTGATGGGGGAAAAGATCTCTGCCTTGCAGTTGAGGGTGCGCAGTTGTCTACAGAGCCGCCGGGTGTCTCTGCACTCAGCGATGAGGTTACTGGGCTCCATGGTGTCGGTATTCGACATGGTGGAATATGCCCAGTTTCACTCCAGACCTCTGCAGCACCTGATCCTGTCCAAATGGAATGGACTGCCTCAGAGTCTAAAGTCCCAGACGATGGTGCTCACTCCGGAGGTTCGCCTGTCCCTAGCCTGGTGGTTGCAGACGACCCATCTTAACAAGGGTCGTCCGTTCTGGGTGGCGAATTGGGTCCTGTTAACAACGGACGACAGTCTTTGGGGCTGGGGAGCAGTCTCGGGTCCACACTTGTTCCAGGGCAGGTGGAGCTCCGCGCGGTGTTCAATGCCCTCCGGCAGGCACATCGGGTTCTCCAAGGTCACCCAGTGCAGGTCCAGTCGGACAACGCTACCACTGTGGCCTACATAAATTGGCAAGGAGGAACCCGAAGTCGGGCGGCTCTCGTAGAGGTGTCCCGAATCCTTGTATGGGCGGAGCGCAATCTCCCGGCCATATCAGCAGTCTTCATCCCGGGAGTGCTAAACTGGGAGGCGGACTTTCTCAGACGCCAAGACGTTCATCCGGGGGAATGGTCCCTGCACCAGGACACTTTTCAACTGCTGGTGGACAGGTGGGGTCTTCCACAGATCGACCTCATGGCATCCCGGCACAACAACAAGTTGCCGGTGTACGGATCTCGCACAAGAGACGAAGAGGCGTCTCTGGTGGATGCTCTGTCCGTCCGGTGGACGTTCCGGTTCGCTTATCTGTTTCCTCCGTTTTCCCTTCTTCCGCGGGTAATCCCGAAATTCAAACAGGAAGGAGGGACGCTCCTGTTGATAGCTCCCGCATGGCCCAGACGGCACTGGTTCTCAGACCTTCAGGGTCTGTCCGTGGACAGTCCTCTGCGGTTGCCGCTATGACCGGACCTTCTGTCACAGGGTCCTTGTCTTCACCCGGACCTGACTCGGCTGTCTTTGACGGCGTGGCCGTTGAGACGGCCATGTTAAGGTCCAGGGGTTTTTCCAGCTCTGTAGTGCGAACCATGCTAAGAGCTCGGAAACCGTCTTCCGCGAGAATATACCATCGAGTGTGGCATACGTTCTTCCAGTGGTGTCGACCAAGAGGTTATGCACCTCGGGAGTTTCATCTGTCTAGAGTGCTAGCCTTCCTACAAGCGGGACTAGACCATGGGCTTCGCCTTGCTTCTTTGAAGGTGCAGGTTTCTGCCCTGTCTGTCTGGTTTCATCGTTGGATTGCTACAATCCCTGATGTGCGCACCTTTATGCAAGGTGTTCTGCGAATTCAGCCGCCATTTGTTCCACCTGTGGCGCCTTGGGACTTGGCTGTGGTCCTGAGGGCTTCCCAAAGTTGTTTCCCAGTTTCATGTTAATGAGGAAATAGTTGTACCGGCTTTTAACTCACCTGGCCTTTCAGTGGGTGAGGCCACTTTGGATGTTGTGCGGGCCTTAAGGACTTATGTTGACCGCACTTCTTCATTTAGGAAGGCGGATGCCTTGTTTGTCCTCTATGGCTTCCGTAAAAAGGGTTGGTCTGCTTCAAAGCAAACTTTGGCAGCCTGGATCCATATGGCGATTTCAGAAGCTTATCTTCATGAAGGCCTGCCGGTTCCTCCTTCTGTGAAGGCTCATTCCACTAGGTCTGTGGGTCCTTCGTGGGCAGCTCAACGTGGTGCCTCTGCAGTCCAGATCTGCAAGGCGGCCACGTGGTCCTCTGTCCATACCTTTGTGAGGTATTACATGTTTGACACCTTTGCCTCTCAGGATGCTTCCTTCGGGCGGCGGATTCTCCTTTTAGCACAGGAGCGTCCCCACCCTTAAAGGATACTGCTTTGGGACATCCCCAAGGTATCCTGTGGATACCCTATGGACCCTGAAGTAGAAAATATGAGATATGGTAAGAACTTACCTTTGTTATCTCTATTTCTACGAAGCCCATAGGGTTCCACAGGACTCCCGCCCTGTCGCACCTGTGCTACAGATGGGCTTTGCTCTGGTCACCGTTTTTTCCATCTCCCTCTGGTGAGAATGTGATTCCTGTGTGTGTCCAGATCTTTTTTCTCTCTTTTCCTTCTCCTCCTCCGGCCTCTGGCTTGGTACATAACTGAGATGCCTTGGCTCGGGGGCGGGGTATAGGAGGGGGACCCTAGTGCATCCTGGGAGGCTGAAAACTTAACTCTATGGTGCCCGATGCCTGACGTCATCACCTATACCCCAAGGTATCCTGTGGAAACCTATGGACTTCGTAGAAATAGAGATAACAAAGGTAAGTTCTTACCATATCTCATATTTTTATCCAACATTGATAATCTCTGAGTAGCTTCTACTTTTGTTAAGCGACTCTGGATAACAAATACCAAAAAGGACTTTGGATGACATCTTCCAATAAGGTCCTAATTAACAACATCATCTTCAGAAATCATATCTGAATAACATCTTAAGGTAAGGACTATATAACAACTTTTGGCCTTTCATCCTTACCTTTTTAGATACCCCCTCCATTTTATCTGCACTTTTCAGTTTAGAAACAATGGATAAAGCAAATTGTTCATCTAATGTGATGCTGTATAACTAAGATGGGTATACACTTGTCCAATCCTCTGGGGAAGATGTAGTAGGTATTACCGCCGGAAGCATGGCCCGCGGTTCAAATCCCGACAGCGGCAGCCCGGCAAGGGTGAAAATCCCGATCGTCCCTAAGGTAAATAACGCTAACCTAATTCTCTCCTCTAACCCTCCCTTCGGGGTGCCTAACCCTAACCTGCTCCCCAAGTGACTAACCCTAATCTCCCCTCTAAGTGCCTAAACCTAACCCCCTCTTCCCCGCTGCCTAAAGGGGGGTGCCTAACCCTAACCTCCCCCCGATGGTGCGTAACCCTCACCCTCCCTTCCCCTAGCCTAACCCTAACCTCCCGGGGGTGCCTAACCCTCCCCCCATGGCTGTCTGCGCCCGGCATCTCCTCGATTGGGATGCCGGGCATCGGTCTTCCGGCGTCTGGTTAATGACAGGCGCCTGTCATAATTACCATGCCGGGATTAGAACGTCTGGAAGCCGGCGGTCGGGATTTAGACCATCGGCTTCCAAACTACATCCCTCTGGGGATCCAACTCTAGAACAGATGGTTGACACAATTCTACTTGAGACCTGGTCACAGATTCAACACCCAATATTTGCCTATACATCTGTTTAATTTTGCAGCTGATCTTAGATATACATTTGCTAAAACAATCTGCTAAAAGGGTTGTGTCACTCTACACTCTTTTCCAATCTTTGGCAGACCAGGAGCCACTCACAGGGATGAATTGGGAGAATAGTTGATATAACTATATTGGATGTTAGACAGATGGGACCAAACCAAAATAAAACAAAAATATAAGGAATAGTAGAGTAAGGGCGATAAAAAGGGCATATGGCACCCAGTTTGTCAATCTTTGGCAGACAAGGTGCCACTCGCAGGGATGAATTGGAGGGATGAATTGGGAGAATAGTTGATAACACAGGGATGAATTGGGAGATTAGCTGAAAACACCAAGTTAGTCCTCCATGAAATCTAACTCCTTTGATCTCTGTTGACAACATTGAATCAAAGTAACAAAAATATACAGTATATAAAACGTGGAGTTAAAATAAAACTAGGCCCAAATGAAAAATACATAAGAGAAGAGAGTAGAGAGGTACAGACACAAATACATAATAAACATATTAAGGGAAGGAGGGAGATAAGGAGAGTACCATGCCCAAATTAAATAACTATATTGGGATGGTAGGCAGATAAGTCCAAGCCAAAAAAAACCCAAAAAATATAAGGTATAATGGAGTAAGGGAGACAGAAAAGGAAAGGTTTTAAATTAAATATATAGTGAAGAGGGGTCTGTAGAGGAAACTGATAACAAGTAGAGCAGTGGTTCTCAAACTCGTTCCTCAGGACCCCACACAGGTCACGATTTCCATGTCATCCAGCAGGTGCACAAGTGTATTCATTACTCACTAACACATTTTAAAAGATTCACAGGTGGTGATAATTATTTCACTTGTGATTCTGTGAGGAGACCTGGAAAACATGCACTATTTGGGGTCCTAAGGACCGAGTTTCAGAAACTGTGATGTAGAGGATTATTAAAGAGCAAAAGCAGCTTAATTGCACACTTGCAACGTGCAGTACAATAGATGGAGTTGATAACTAGTTCTTAAGAAACTGCAAATTATTTTTCCAGTTTTATAATGAATTTAAAAGGCAAATATAAACGATACAAACACTGAAACACAAATACCTCCCCCATAATAAAGACAAATACCTACCCCATACACAATGTTATGTATTTAGATTAGCTGGGATGAGAAGGTTAAAAAGAAAGGCGGCGGGGCGCTCTTTACAGTATATAAACATATATTATGCTATAAAACAATCATTAAAACTAAAAATATTACCAAGAATGAGTAATACCTACAAATAAGTGCAAATTGAAAGGAAAAAAAAAAAGATCAAAACCAATAATGTTATATAAATGTAGCAGGTAGGTCCCAGAACTCATCTAAGCTGCAGCCATCTCCAGCTGCTGCCTGCATGTATAGTGATGTCACAATGCAGGTCACAGACCAATGTAAAGGATGCCCAGCTACTGGCAGCCATTTTATCCTACATTGATAATCTCTAAGTAGCTCCTGCATTTATTAAGTGACTTTGGATAACAAATACCAAAAAGGACTTTGGATGACATCTTCCAATAAGGTCCTAATTAACAACATCATCTTCAGAAATCAAATCTGAATAACATCTTAAGGTAAGGACTATGTAACAACTTTTGGCCTTTCATCCTTTTGATTTAGAAACAATGGATAAAGCAAATTATTCATCTAATGTGACGCTGCATAACTAAGATGGGTATACACTCTAGAACAGACGGTTGACATAATTCTACTAAAGACCTGGTCACAGATTCAACACCCAATATATTACTATACACCTGTTTAATTTTGCAGCAGATCTTAGATATACATTTGCTAAAACAATCTTCTAAAAGGAATCTACACACTTCTTTGGTAGACCAGGTGCCACTCACAGGGATGAATTGGGAGAAAAATTTATAACACCAAGTTAGTCCTCCATGAAATTGAACCGGGGGAGACCCTGGATAACGCCACCTCCATTATTATCACAGGGCTTTCCCCGGTATTTTTTTCACATTTATTTTTAGTAACTATGGTCAGATCACATTTCCCATAACAGTTATGGGAAATGCGATCTGCTTACTAAAAATAAGTGATACTTAGGGGTTGGAGTAGAATTTATGAATTCTACTCCAATTACCCTGTAATAACTATAGGTGATACTAAAATAATGTGAAAAGGGTGTGAAAACACCCTTTTTCACATTATTTTTGTAAAAATAATGTTAATAAATAGAGCCCCTGCTCACAGATTCAACACCCAATATATTACTATACACCTGTTTAATTTTGCAGCAGATCTTAGATATACGTTTACTAAAACAATCTTCTAAAAGGAATCTACACACTCTTCCAATCTTTGGCAGATCAGGTGCCACTTACAGGGATGAATTGGGAGAAAAATTGATAACACCAAGTTAGTCCTCCATGAAATTGAACTCTGTTGATAATATCATTGAATCACAGCAATGAAAATATATATAAAAGGTGAGGGTAAAAGAAAACCAGGCCCAAATAAAAAAAATACATAAGAGAAAAAGGTAGAGAGGTACCGACTCAAATACATACATATATTAGGGAATGAGGGAGATAAGGAGAGCACCAGGCCCAAATGAAAAAACTATATTGGGATGGTAGGCAGAAAGGACCAAGCCAAAATAAAAAAATATAAGGCATAATGGAGTAAAGGGAGGCAAAAAGGAAAGGTGGCAAAATTAAATAAAAAAAAAAAAAAATAAAAAAAAAAATTATATATATATATATATATATATATATATATATATATATAAAGTCAGAAATCCACTGCACTCACCACTCCTAGATTTGGGGTGCAGACCTGCACTCGCCTTTTCCAGGACTGGGGTGCAAGTGGCCTGTGACCACATTGCTTAAATAAATAAAAACAGAAAACCCAGCACTCACCGTCTTTAAACACCCACAATAATGTATAAATAAGTAAATAAATAATGGGGATTTGGTTCATGGATTGATCAATGCATTTAAGCCCGCAGCCCACATGCATTGATCAATCCATGAACCAAATCCCCATTATTTATTTACTTATTTATACATTATTGTGGGTGTTTAAACATGGTGAGTGCTGGGTTTTCTGTTTATATATATATATATATTAGGGATGTGCAGGCTCGGATAGGTTCGAGTTTGCACGTGGAGTTCGGATTTTTCCCTCCAAAAAAACGGAACTCAGAACGAGGCAAAACGTCATCTTACATGGACGAACATCATCATTCCTGGTCTTTTGTCCAGGAATGATGATGTTCGTCCATGTAAGATGACGTTTTGCCTCGTTCTGAGTTCCGTTTTTTTGGAGGGAAAAATCCGAACTCCACGTGCAAACTCGAACCTATCCGAGCCTGCACATCCCTAATATATATATATATATATATATATATATATAAAAATAAACATTTTGAGGAGGAGGATCTATAGAGGGAACTGATAACATGTAGATGATTATTACAGAGCAAAAGCACCTCAACTGCACACTTGCGACCTGCAGTACAAAAGATGGATTTGATGACTAGTTGTTATGAAACTGCAAATGATTTTCCCAATATTCTAATAATTGTGAAAAGCAAATATAAAAGATACAAACATAGACACACAAATACCTCCACCATACACAGTGTTATGTATTTCAAAAAGCTGGGATGAGAAGGTAAGAAAGAAAGGGGACAGGGGGCTCTTTACAGTATATAAATATATATTATGTTATAAAATAGTAACTAAATTAAAAAATATAACTGAATGAGTAATACCTACAAATAAGTGCAAATTGAAAAGAAAAAAATAATCAAAACCAAGAATTTCTCAATTTCTTAATTCTAATCATGTTATATACAGTAAATGTGGCAGGTAGGGCCCAGAACTCATCTAAGCTACAGCCATCTCCAGCTGCTGCCTACATGTATAGTGATGTCACAATGCAGGTCACAGCCCTATATAAAGGATGCCCAGCTACTGGCAGCCATTTTATCCAACATTGATAATCTCTGAGTAGCTCCTGCTTTTGTTAAGCGACTTTGGATAACAAATACCAAAAAGGACTTTGGATGACATCTTCCAATAAGGTCCTAATTAACAACATCATCTTCAGAAATCAAATCTGAAAAACATCTTAAGGTAAGGACTATATAACAACTTTTGGCCTGTCATCCTTACCTTTTTAGATACCCCCTCCATTTTATCTGCACTTTTCAGTTTAGAAACAATGGATGAAGCAAATTGTTAATCTAATGTGATGCTGTATAACTAAGATGGGTATACACTTGTCCAATCCTCTGGGGATCCAACTCTAGAACAGACGGTTCTAGAGAGACAATTCTATTAGAGACCTGGTCACAGATTCAGTACCCAATATATGCATCTACATCCGTCCAATTTTGCAGCAGATCTCAGATTTAATGTCTGCTAAAACAAGCTGCTGAAAGGATTGTGTCACCATACACACTCTTCCATTCTTTGGCAGAACTGGAGATATATTTACTAAAAGTAGATTTTTGATCGATTTTGCATTTTAGGGTCTAAATCACACACTTACTAACAGACAATTTTTACATCTTTTTTTTAAACAATGTAAAAAATCATCTCTAAGTAGATGTGTGATTTAGACCCATAAACACACAATCGATCAAAAATCAATCCAAATCGACTTTCAGTAAATATACCCCTGAATCACACATATACTAACAGATGATTTTTGACATTGTTTAAACTTTTATGTATAAAATCATCTGTTAGCAAATGTTTGATTCAGACCCTAAAATACAAATCACCTTTAGTAAATATATCCCCAGGTGCCACTCACAGGGATGAATTGGAGGGATGATTTGGGAGAAAAATTTATACCACAAAGTTAGTCAGTCATGAAATTGAACTCCTCTGCTCTCTGTTGATAACACTTAATAAAACTAATGAAAATATATATAAAAAGTGAAAGAAAGAAAGAAAGAAAAGCCCAAATGAAAAAATACATAGGAGTAAAGGGTAGAGTGGTACAGACACAAATACATAAATATATTAGGAGAATGAGGGAGATAGGGAGAGTACTAGGCCCAAATTAAATAACTATATAAGGATGGTAGGGAGATAGGACCAAGCCAAAACAAAACAAAAATATACGCCATAATAGAGTAAGGTGACAAAAAGAACAGAGTGGAAAATTAAATGAATATACAGTCAGGTCCATAAATTTTGGGACATTGCCAGAATTTTCATATTTTGG
This sequence comes from Taudactylus pleione, assembly GCA_031769625.1. Lineage (NCBI taxonomy): Eukaryota > Metazoa > Chordata > Amphibia > Anura > Myobatrachidae > Taudactylus > Taudactylus pleione. The sequence continues at coordinate 14,433,320 of JAUIMM010000005.1, read as the reverse complement.
CCTCTATTCACCACCACAATGGCTTTGAAATTAAACAAACAAGATGTGATTTAACTTCAGACTTTCATATTTAATTTGAGGGTAATTACATCCAAATCAGGTGAACGGTGTAGGAATTACAACGGTTTCTATATGTGCCTCCCACTTTTTAAGGGGCCAAAAGTAATGGGACAAACTAAACAATCCTAAATCTAACTTTCACTTTTTAATACTATGTTGCAAATCCTTTGCAGGCAATTACAGCCTGAAGTCTGGAACGCTTAGACATCACCAGACGCTGGGTTTCATCCCTGGTGATGCTCTGCCAGGCCTCTACTGCAAATGTCTTCAGTTCCTGCTTGTTCTTGGGGCATTTTCCCTTCAGTTTTGTCTTCATCAAGTGAAATGCATGCTCAATCGGATTCAGGTCAGGGGATTGAATTGGCCATTGCCTAACATTCCACTTTTTAGCCTTAAAAAACTCTTTGGTTGCTATTGCAGTATGCTTCGGGTCATTGTCCATCTGCACTGTGAAGCGCCGTCCAATGAGTTCTGTAGCATTTGACTGAATATGAGCATATAATATTGCCCGAAACACTTCAGAATACATTCTGCTGCTTTTGTCAGCAGTCACATCATCAATAAATACAAGGGAACCAGTTCCATTGGCAGCCATACATGCCCACGCCATGACACTACCACCACCATGCTTCACTGATGAGGTGGTATGTTTTGGATCATGAGCAGTTCCTTTCCTTCTCCGTACTCTTCTCTTCCCATCACTCTGGTACAAGTTGATCTTTGTCTCATTTGTCCACAGGATGTTGTTCCAGAACTGTAATGGCTTTTTTAGATTTTGTTTGGCAAACTCTAATCTGGTCTTCCTGTTTTTGTGGCTCACCAATGGTTTGCATCTTGTGGTGAACCCTCTATATTCACTGTTGTGAAGTCTTCTCTTGATTGTTGACTTTGACACATACATCTACCTCCTGGAGAGTGTTCTTGATTTGGTCAACTGTTGTGAAGGGGTTTTTCTTCACCAGGGAAATAATTCTTCTGTCATCCACCACAGTTGTTTTCTGTGGTCTTCCGGGTCTTTTGGTGTTGCTGAGCTCTCCGGTGCGTTCTTTCTTTTTAAGAATGTTCCAAACAGTTGATTTGGCCACACCTAATGTTTTTGCTCTCTCTCTGATGGGTTTGTTTTGATTTTTCAGCCTAATGATGGCTTGCTTCACTGATAGTGACAGCTCTTTTGATCTCATATTGAGAGTCGACATCAACTGATTCCAAATTCAAATGTCACACCTAGAATCAACTCCAGACCTTTTACCTTCTTAATTGATAATTAAATAACGAGGGAATAGCCCACACCTGTCCATGAAATAGCTTTTGAGTTGATAGTCCCATTACTTTTGGTCCCTTAAAAAGTGGTAGGCACATATTGAAACCGTTGTAATTCCTACACCGTTCACCCGATTTGGATGTAATTACCCTCAAATTAAATCTAAAAGTCTGCCATTAATGCACATCCTGTTTGTTTCATTTCAAAACCATTGTGGTGGTGAATAGAGGCCAAAATATGAAAATTCTGTCATTGTCCCAATATTTATGGACCTGACTGTGTATGTATATATATATATATATATATATATATATATATATATAAAACCCCCCTTTACTCTATAGTGGGATCCTAGTTTACTAACTCCCTGAATATCTAAGATGTACCCACCCTTAACTGCCTGTTAAGTGGTCTACCCTTTTATCCGTGCCTCACTACATGTATTGGTAGTCCATATGGGCCTACTTGGGAAAGCCCAGTATATATAGATATTACATTTATCATTTGTGTTCAAGTAAAGGCGGGTATCCACTAGCAGATTAAAATGAGCAATTGAACGATAACGATATAGTTATCGTTCAATTGTTCATTAATCGTTCACAAATTGGCTATGAAAATGTAGAAAACTATCAGCGATGCGCGCTCCCGCTGGTCGTTTTTCTTACATCTATCATCGCCTGAACATGTTGGTCAATCTGCCGATAATGACAGATTGCCCAAGTTCAGGGATGAGGGAGAGTGTCTACACTGAATGACTGATCGTTCAGTGTAGGCACAGCACAAACTATGACATTGTAATCGTGCAGTTATTTCACAATCGTGCTGTCAGGTTGCAGCCTAGGATCGGCCGTTACTCATCCCAGCGCCGGCTTCCCCTGATCCCTCGGGTGGTCAGACGTCAGGTGCAGCGGCGAGTGACGCGCTGAGCATTATGCCTAAGAGCCGTGTGGAAATCCATGGGATGTGCCGTGCCTTGGTTACTGCGGTTGCCGTCATGGATGCAGCCATGACAGTCTTCATCACCTGACTACCCTTTACCCAATGGTAGCATGGTGGCGGTCAGCTGATGCTATCCACCAATGATCTGCTACCTCAGGGTATAAAGCCAGTCTCCGTGCAACGTTGTCGCTACCCTGAGTATACTTGCAGTCACCTCATTCCAGGTTCCCTTATCGTGATACCCTCGAGTCACAAGTGTCATCTCCTTGTGCTACAGTGCGTCTGAACATGTTTCCTGTGTGCTAATACAAGTGTCATCTCCTTGTGCTACAGGGCGTCTGAACATCTTGCCTGTGTGCTAATACAAGTGTCATCTCCTTGTGCTACAAGAAGTCGGTATGTTAGCCCTTTCAGGATGCCGGCATCGGGATTCTAACATACCGACACTTGTTGGTCGGTATGCTAACTCTCTCCCTCTCCCTACCCTAACCCCAGCACACCCTCTTTGGTGCCTAACCCTCCTCCCTAGTGCCTAACCCTCCCCCCTTAGTGCCTAACCCTAACCCTTTCCCCTTTGTGCCCAACACTAACCCTCCCCCCTTAGTGCCTAACCCCCCCTAACACCCCGATACTTCCCTTCGGTATCCTGGCAATAGGGATGCTGGCACCAGACTTCTGACTGGTGTTGGGATTTCAGTGCTGGTAATAGGAGCATCGGCATCCAGACCGCCGGGATGCCGAATGCATACCTCTTATAACACATTATGCCACACAGTAATACCCCTTACACATAATTCCACACAGTAATGCCCCGTATAACATTAGGCCACACAGTAATGCCCCTTACACATTGTTTCAACAAGAACACAATGTTGGGAGGCCTATGCACTTCAATGGAAACAACAAATTTTTTTATCAGGACGACAGTGCCACCTGTCATGTCTCCTGGGCAACACTGGACTGGTATACAGAAAATTCGGTAACATGGATGGACTGGCCAGCTGAGAACCACTAGGAAGAATTCTAGAGATGAGTGCATTCTAGGCCACCTCAACCTTCTTCATTGTCACAGTTGGTCACTGTACGTAAGGCGGAATGACAAAACATACAGGCTGCTGTTGTTCATGGCAGCAATCTCCAGCTGCTGCCTTCATGCATTGTGATGTCACAATGCAGGACACAGACCTATGTAAAGGATGCCCAGCTACTGGCAGCCATTTTGTGGTCACATTTTATCCTACATTGATACTCTCTTAGTAGCTCCTGCTTTTATTATGCAACTTTGGATAACAACTACCAAAAAGAACTTTAGATTACATCTTCCAATAAGATCCTAACCAGCAACATTATCTTCAGAAATAATTTCTCAATTCTAATCATGTTATATAAAAGTGGCAGGTAGGGCCCAGAGCTGATCTAAGCTACAGCTACTGCCTGCATGCATTGTGATGTCATGGGCATAACTACCATAGTTGCAAAGGGTGCAGCTGCTATGGGGCCCAAAGCTCAGTGGGGACCAACTGCCTTGTCATAGTTACATGTGTTATAATAATTTTCCACCATTGGGTGGTACATAGGGGCCCTTACAAATTTTTGCTATGTGGTCTTCAATACCTACACTATGTAGACAAAAGTTATTGGACACTGACAGCAAATAAATCAACAAGATTTTATTGATGTCAGCAGTACTATGTAGGTCCACCACGTGCAGCAATTACTGCAGACACCCTTCTTGACAAACTGTCCACAAATTCCTGGACAACAGCAGGCGGTATTGTTTTGCCATTCCGCCTTAAGTACAGTGACACTGAAGAAGGTTGAGTCAGCCTAGAACGCACCAGTTGCTCCAATTTATACCAGAGGTTCTCAGTGGGGTTAAGATCTGGACTGTGAGCTGGGCAGTACATCCAGGTTACAGAATTTTCTGTATACCAGTCCAGCGTCACCCTGGAAACATGACAGGAGGCATTGTCGTCCTGATAAAACATTTGTTGTTTCCATAGAACTGCAAGTGCCCGGGCCTCTCTACCAAGTGCTCTTGTTTGGAAGTCTGTGTGCAATGGTATGCATTTCACTTTGGCACCCCTGCCAATCACTTTGGTCTACATAGTGTATTTACGCCTCTGATTACAAGCTAAAGAAAATGGTTTTTAGTGTTGAGGCAAAAATTAAGTAAAATGTGATGATCATAAGTATTTCTGGTATTTATGGTCTGTGTGCACAAGCTGGAATATGTATGTGGAATTTATCAGATATAACATTTGCAAGTGGGCAAATATTATATAAACTGCTCCAGTTTATTCTATACCATAATCTGTTTCATATCTGGTTAACGCTTACAATTCAAGAAACAACAAAAAGTAATCCCCCAGCACTCAGAATGATATCAGCAATAAGATTTTAAAAACTACATGGTGGTAGATAATTCAGAGATCTCAGTTGCATATATTTGCAAAAGTATGGCTAAGTCTCCAAGCCACGTCACGGCTTCCCTGATACTGGAGGTCCCTATCTGTCAGAGCCTGGGGTGCAGAACCCCAAAAAGCCAGCAAAGGCCAACCACCCCAGGGAAGCACACCAGTGAAAAACTATAAACAAGATTAAGGCACCCTCTGTGATTCTAGCCCTGAGAAAGCAGTTAACCAAATTCCCTGGCGGTTTATGTTTTCTAAGATGGAGATGTTTAGATTAAGGATAGCGTTCTATATGCCATCCAAGCTCTTTATTATTTATATCTGTCGTCACTGGTTACACTGAATGGATTATGCTCTGAAGTCCAGTACCAGACAGGGATTTTACCCAATCCCATTGATTTTCACTTTTGTTTTTGAGCCTCTGCCCACCAAAATTATGACAAATAGAGACATTTTAGGCATATCTCCTGGTGATCAGCAATATAAAACCTCTCTGTTTGCAGGCTATGTGCTTCTCACCCTGTCATACCTGAATATCTTTATTCCTATTCTGTTAGAGAAAATTTAAAATATGTGGAACCCTGTCTGTATGCAAAATCAACTAGGCTAAATTGGGAGTGCATGCCTTGCATGTCCCTAGCAACCTCGTAGTCTGTCTAGAAGCCAATATTAATTTTCAGTGCTGCCCTATTTTTCTATTTAGGGATATATATCATCAAGCAATACGCTCACTTAAAACATGAAAACTATGCTCCTTTGATATAAATGCTCCATAAAGCCATATTGACCTGAAACATTTATTGTACATTATATCCTTGAGAGGAAGGATAAACAGTATTATTATTAATTCAACGCTATCAAAATTAATGCTCTTACCTGACTATTAAATTTGGTGGTTTGGGGCTCACATTATATCCTGGCATTTTAAAGTAGGTATCACAAAGTGGTAGATATTGAAAATGCTCTGGCCCCCGACATTGAGTTTAGCTATTTCTTGGCTGCCCATGATCCACAGGTCAACTTCCCTCTATGCCCATCCCTCAATTTAGTTTTCTCCTTCCACTTGGGACACAGCGAACAATTTTTTCTGCAACATACCCATACTGCTACCTCCTATTTGAAAGCATCCTCTATTCCTATTGGGATCATCTGATAAAATGGCAGCCAGGTGTCTCTGGCACAGATTGACTAGTGTTTCACTGCAACTCCGGTGTGAATAAGATGCAAATTTAAAGAGAAATCAATACGCTACACTGCTCAGTGTGACTCACACCACATGGCATATTGAGGCTTGGTTTATGAGGACACATTGTAGTGATCCCTTTGTGCTTTTGCTCCATAGGCCCTTGCATTCAGTAAACAGAGTCAATAACAAATTGTTATTGCATTCATTGCAATGCCTTTAAATCCCTCTTCGCATCCCGGGAACTCCTTCCCATAGGAAGAAGCGTGGCTCCGATAACAAGCGTCACCTGAAGATGGAGCTTGTTCTTGCAGGCAAACTGCGAAAACGCCTACCGTCTGAAGCCGGCCCCACTGACATCACTAGTCATCACCTACCGCAGGGTCTCCGTCGCAAGCCCGATGGTCGCGATGGTCAAGACCATCGCGACCATCATCATGGACGCTCGCATATGCTGTGGGTGGTCACCCACAGCTATGCGAGCGTCCAGGAGGACGCTCCATTTTCATGGAGGAGGGCCCTGATTCAGAGCGAGCGCTCTGGTCAGAGTGTTCGGCTCTGAATCAGGCCCTATGTGTGCAGCTATAATACAAATAAGATGCAAAATTTAGGTAAAAGTACAAAATTATGGGAATCGCTACTTGTGGCAAAGCGCCTAAGTTACATCATGCGTCTCACACCATATGGCACAAGTATACTAGGTGCATGAGAACACATCTGTATAGTGAGTGATGTTGATATGGGGCCTAGCAGCTTAGGAGTCCCATTTCTGGGCACCAGCACCCTTGCACCCAGGTACAGTAGTTTAAAAAAACAATCGATGAAGAAATGCTTGCTTATTGAGGTGAATCCACTGGTATACTGTAGGTATTAGTCCACAATGTAATAGGCATCTCCAAAGCCTTCTTTAGGAGTTTGACAACTTCCAGAAGAAAAGAGAGGGGAGAGCATGTGTAAAAGTAATTGCACTGTGCAAGGTATATATTATTTGCACTGAACAGAGGTGATAATTCTTCAATTCTGATATGGTCATCCTGATATGGGGGCATGCAGCATCTATTGACTGGAGAAAGGGACTGGGAGCATACCCAGCAGCACCAAGAGCACTGGGCATGTACCCAGCACGATTGGCATTACGGGGCAGCGCTCGTGATTATGGCTTTTCCCATGAGACGACACCCCTTTCCTTTGTCGGGTGCACCTTGGGCGTGTGCAAAATCTGCCAAGTAGCGCCAAAATGTATCTTCTCTTACCAAAAATATTAGGCTCGGGCTGGCCCTGCTGAGGGCACAGTGTGCTAGTAGACCTGGTGTAACAAAAAATTGCTTGACCCGTCAATATTATGAATTTTGTTCAACTCAGAATCAGGCCCAGTGTGTATTCTAAACTATACTCAAAATTATCCATTCGCTCCTATTGAACATATGGATAAATAGTTAAATTATCTTTTACATTTACTGCTACAAACAGACTCTACAAATTACATCCAGAGAAAAAATTTATAAAATAGTAAACCTTAGATGACAACTGGAAAGAAGTAATTATAGTGTAACAGAAAATTAGAGGAGGATGTAGGTATAGCGCTTACTGAGCAAGAATCAACGCTGTTACATATTCTTATCATGTGATAACACCTCTCAATGGCATAATGATCAAATAATAACAGAAAACCACACACCTCAGCTCTGAATAGTTACTAAAAGAATTATAAATGGCAGAACAACATTTCCATCTAAGTACTCGATTGGGGACTTATATACAGTAATATTCTCAATGGAAAGGAATCTCCTATATTAATTTGTAAATAAGGCAGCACACATTTTCTTTCATCTTTTACACTTCCTTCACTATAACTTTTATTTAGCTGTTTTTAACTATCAACTCACAAAAGGGATAAATCATATATTCTTTTTATGTATATATATATATATATATATATATATATATATATATATATACATACATACATAAGGTTCGAATTTGCACACAGAGTTCCTTTTTTTCCCTCCAAAAATCGGGTCTCAGAAAGAGGCAAAACGTCATCTTTCATGGACAAACATCATCTTCCATGGACTTTTGTCAAGGAATGATGATGTTTCTCCATGAAAGATGACGTTTTGCCTCTTTCTGAGACCCGATTTTTAGAGGGAAAGATCTGAACTCAGCGTGCAAATTTGAACCTATCCGAGCCTGCACATCCCATATATATATATATATATATATATATATATATATATATATATACACATACATACATACACACACAATCACTGTATATAAAATGTATTACATTTTAATTAAATTGGTGCACTCATGGCAAAGTATAGCCAATTTATTTTGTATATCCTTTTTGAAACTTGAAAACATACATGTGGATGTGGTGAAAACATGCTTGCTCTATGGGGGTCATTCAGACCCGCTCGCGAGCGGCAGGACGCTCGCAAGCGGGTTGATGTTCCCCACTGCGCATGCGTACGATGGAGGGAGCTCCGTCGTGTGCATGCGCGAGACCCGGCGAGCGACGGGCTCACCATCGCTCCGGGTCTCGCACCAAAGGAGGCGTGCTGTCGATGTTGATTGACAGCACGCCCCCTTTGGTGGGCGTGCCTGCCAGACGGAGGCGTTCCCATGGGAACGCCTACCGTCTCAAGCCGGCCCCACTGACATCACTAGTGATGTCAGTGGGAGTGGTTTTGGCTCTGATAGAGCCAAAATCACTCCAGGGCTTCCGGCAGCGAGACCCTACCGCAGGGTCTCCGTCGCAAGCCCGATGGTCGCGATGGTCAAGACCATCGCGACCATCATCATGGACGCTCGCTATAGCTGTGGGTGGTAACCCACAGCTATGCGAGCGTCCATGAGGACACTCCAAAGAAAGGTAGGAGGGCCCTGATTCAGAGCGAGCGCTCTGGTCAGAACGTTCAGCTCTGAATCAGGCCCTAAGCTCACTTGATTATAGGTAGATGTCCCACATATCATATGCAGTTTATTAGAAATTAGCATACTCTACCTTTGCATTCTATGCTCTTTTGTCATTGATACACATCTAAATGGTCCAAGAGGTAGGAAAAAGAGAGTTACAGTTTAAGGTAGCTGAAGGCTGCATAAGCCTGATGCCACATAAATGGATAGTTTTGGGGGTTTAGATATATTTAATGGCAGGATAAGGGTTATATTTATTTCAAGTTTTTGATTTACAGTATTGGTTTGGGGATCCAGAATTAGGTAAGGTGGGATTTAGGTGTTTATATATTTCCTAGACCAGAGTTTCCCCTTGCTCTTCTCCAGGAAATCCCCAGCCAATCACTTTTGTTCAAGTTATCATATGCTGTTTACTTGTATGTGTTATTTTGTTTTGTGTCGACCTACTGTATCTTTTCCTCGAGGTGTAGCTAGGCAGTTAAGCATTACTTCTCAGTGACCTACACGGCATCTCCCTCACAGGGCTAGTTGTCTCTGCCCTAAAGTGGAAACTGGGCTTCTTCTTCTAGGTTGGGCTCAGTAGCGTCAGAGACATACATCCACCCCCAATTTAGTAATGCTATCTTGACTAGAGCTGGGAGTGCAATGCTTTCTTGAGTATTCATTTCTTTTTATTTTACAACATTTAATAAAAGCTGTGACCTTATACTTCCACTTCTGGTGTCAACGTTGTTATTTTATAGAGTTAAGTGTTATAGTATCTTTGAGGGAACGTTACACTCTAGCCTGTAAAACTATAGTCGGCTTATAGATTAGCAGGATAAAACATATAGTACAGTACATAGCTAAAACTAGTATTTCAGATGCAAATAGAATAAATGTAATAACATGTAAGACGATAGACAAGAAATAGTTGTATTCAGTACTCTACTGAACTTTTGGTGAGGAACCAGGCAGATGGTAAACATTATAACTACCAATCCTGTCCCATGTAGGACCTGTATAAATGCAACTTTGACCCAGAGTTTTGTCCCTATGGGATCATACATTCTTCATTTTTAATTTGCTTTCATAAAAAAAATAAGCCTAGTCTAAATCTCCTTATTAGGATATCTCACTGGGGGATCATAAAACGTATTTATTAAGGCAGATGTATTTGTTTTATAATGTCCCACTCACTTCATGATTTATGTACTATTCTTCTATATCTATCATTAGCTCAGTTCTAGCTCTAGCAGGAATGTTGGCAGGCATCCACAATGTTTAGGAAAGACATTTATGATTTAATTTTGATTAAATAGGTTGTACATTTTTAACACATTATTTATAAGATCCTTCATTATTTGCTATCTAAGGAGAGGGTGGTATAGCCCTGTAGTAGCCCCAACCATCGGAGTAAGGGATACGTTTAAGATGCCAGTGGATGAGATCCTGGAAGTCGATATACCGACGCCAGAATTCCGATGCCTGGCATGATGCTGACGCCGCAATGCTGAACACATAAGGATACCAACGTCCAGCACTTAAGAATGCAGGTAAGTAGTATTACACTTAGCCCGGAGATATGGGGGGGGGGTAAGTTTAGGATAATACCAGGGTGGGTTAGAGTTAGGCACCTCACGGAAAGGGTTATGGTTAGGCTGTGGGGAGGGGGGGTTAGGTATCACCGGGGGGGGGGGGGTTTAGGGATAGGCAACCCACTGGGGTGAGCTGAAGTTTAAGGTGCAGGAAGAGGGGGTTTAGGGTTAGGCACTATCGGGGGGATGTTAGGGTTAGCACCACTGGGGGGAGATTAGGGTTAGGTACCACCAAAGGAGGATTAGGGTTAGGGGGGGGGGAAAGGGGGAGGGTTAGGGTACTTACCAGACCCTGTCGGGATTCTGCACGATCGGGATTCCGGCGTCATGCACCAGCATATCATACCCAACCGCAGAGTAGTGGTCTGAGCTTGCTAAGCATCCATTGGCTACTCCTCTCCAGTTCTGAGTTAGCCCCTGTTCTACATGTTGTGTACAGTCTAATGGTGACCTGGCCACTGGTAGTCTGACCTGTGGTGAGAGTGTCTTACCTAAGGAAGGAATAGAGAACTATGAGGAATGTGACATTGATAGCTTGTAAATAAATCCATTTAATTTAAGTTACTGTACCTAAATGCTTCCAGGGCTTTCCTTCTTTCCTGCTAACTTCATTTACACCCATACTACTCATGATACATAATAATTCTACATACACACCATAATGCCTGATTTCTAAGGTCACAGATTTTAAACTTGGTCCTTGAAAAAGTCCCTATTTTGCAATGGTGACCAATAACACAATACCATTTCTCTTTTCCAGCATGTTAGATACAAGTTTACCAACTATTCTTATTCTCTTATAAATTAATCTTTTATTAAGTGAAACCTGAGGTTAGGGCTGTGCAAATACAATATGAGTTGTTGCGATGATACAGTATATATTTTTGGAATGATATCAGAGGTGAAAGAGTTAATGTGTTAACAAATATATACATATATATATATATATTTTATTTTTTTAACAGCATGATCATTAGTGTACATAGAGGACAGGTAGCATCATGTTACAGCAGAATACTCCCCCAAGCACTGCAATCACATTGCTCCAGGCTTAGTGCATGATATCGACTGTTCACAGCGGTGCACAAAGACAGCTCTTCCAGCATGTGTATGTGTCTCTGCAGAGCACGTCTGACATCCATGAGGTTGCTGCACTACATTATAAAACGTCTTATCTCTGTAAGGAAACAATTTTGTGGAATGCCACAAATGTGTCACACAGCATGGCCACCCATAGAGCCCTGTGCTCGGTGCAGTGGCAACAGTCGCACATCCCTAGTTACGGCCCTGGCTGTACCTAACTCTTAGGGGCACATTTACTGATTATCGGGTTTCAGACCCGACAATAATAATTTCTTATCACTGCTATTTGTGGCAATAAGAAATTATACATCACCCGAATGTACTATTCTTCACAAGAAGAGAAGATCACAAAAACAATCATTTTGCCTCTGATTGGGGTTCTGCTGACCATGCATGTGCATCGGCCATTGCCGGGGGAGGTCCCAGAGGACCCTCTCCCTGTGATTTCTGCGATCTGTAGCTCAGATGGAGTTAGCTGCCGAGGCCAAACTCCACAATGATAGGTTAATCTGACAGCTTTGCAGCCCCTATAGAAACCTATGGGGCCTGTGGCTGCTTTTGGAAATGGAGGGACTGTGGCAGCAATGGTGATAAATATTAATACATGTAATCAATGAAATAGACACCTATCTGTAAAAACATACCAGTCGGCACTTTAATGAAACATATAACACTCAAATCTGACAACAAAGCGAGAAGAAGCTGGTGCTGCAAGTGGAGGCTTGGACGGCTACATCTAACCCTAGAGCCGCCTATTGCCCATCAGTGGCTTAGACACTACAGCCAGGGCTGTAGCAAGTAGTGTGCAACTGATGCTGCTACCTAGGTCACAAGGACAAGGGGGTGGCATGGTCACTGCCCTGATGTCAGACAATTACAGCTTGCAGGGTGTCTTAGGATGTGCTCCGCACTCATCTTCCTGCTCACTCCAGCTGGCGCTTGTGTGACATCATGACATGACATGTGCCTGGGGTGGAGGTTTGGGTGTGTTGGCACAGTGCCACTGAGCCCTGCTACAGCGCTGACTATAGCTTAGCTGTTACTAATGTAATATTCATGTAATATACATGTTATGTACATTATATTGTCTTTTTTACAGAAAACTGCTGGGCTACATAGTATATGCAGGAAACAGGACATATCTTCTAGTAAAGATAACACACAATGTAGCACAGTGGATAGTAAAGTAGATAATTAGAATTGCTAATTAAAGCATGATCCATAAGCTGTAAGCCAGTGTTCTTTTATCACTGTAATGTTAATGTCACCTGGCTGTAAAGGAAGATGCACCAGCAATATTCTAATTATCTTTACACGTATGGTAAATGTAAAAATACAACTTCAATATCAACAGACTGTGATAACAGCTAATTAGACTGTAATTACTTAACGGAGGCCTAAAATTGTCTATATCAAGTACATGTGAGATATGAAAAGTATGAGATCAGAAAATAGGAAATTCCTTACAAGATCAGTTTGTTTATTGACTGACGCAGGACAAGGACACAGGACAAGGCTCAGACTGCGCCAGCAATACATCACTAGTCAATGAGCAGCTCATCCTAGCACTACAACTACTGAAACTCATTATTTATACTTCTGTTTATGGCACCTAATTATGGACCTACATGTACATGTAAAAAACAAATATTGGTCTTAGCCATGAGAATGTTTATGGGAGATTTAAGGAGTGTAGAAGGTGTATTAGTAGGGGCTTCCAATTTAGCAGGGGAGGGGAAGCAGAGACTTTTCTTCCTGCAAAAGGAATTGCATTTACGTGTCCCCAGAGATAATGAAAGCCATTTATCCACCTATACTTTCAATGGGAAGTTTTGCACAGTGCCACATCCATATTCTTCCAGTCTCCACCAAACAACTGTAGAAGTGATTTTAAGCTTGGTACACACTAGAGGATATATCGTCTGATCCGGTGTAGCCCGATATCGTCCATGTCGGCAAGTGTGTATGCACTATGACTGACCATCTGCCCTCCCTCCCTTCGACAGATTGAGTCTACTTGCTGCTCAGTTTGTCAATTTGATGAACGACCCCATGCTTGTGGAGCCGGCTGGTGAATGACACATCATGTGGTTGTTCACCAGGTGTCAAACGACTGCACCAAATGTTGTTCATTGCATCGTGCTTCGAATGGGTACACACATCGCCTAGTGTGTACCCGACATTAGATTGCAGACGGGCTCCAGAGAGTGTAAGTGAAAGTGAGCTGCGAGCATAATGAAGCAGGTCTATTGTTTTGGGAATTTGAAGTTCACTATGGTGTTCCTTTTCAAATCGAATATTAGTAAATCAGGGATTTGTATGTTGGTCTATGTAAAAGTACCAATGTTTTGCCGATGTTCGATTTTTAGTGGGATTTGAGTGGAATTCGGTTTTATGTTCGATTTGACATTCGGTTTTGCCTTTAGTAAACCTCAAAAGGTATAATTGAATGGAAACCGAATGCAAATCGAATGTGAAATCACACAAAACTCAAAATCGAACAATGGTAAATAAACCCCTAAGTGTAGCAGTGTGCCTACTCCACACTTCGCCATGATGGTCCATTCTACATCCAACTCCTCCTAATGGCCAGCACAAAAGTCTGCTGCTACAGAGAAGTCAAGTCACCCATGCACTTTGGAGGAAATCTAGGCATATGGTAATTATATACTTACAAATAAGTACCAGTGTTTTCTTACATATAAAAAACTCTGTCAGCTAGTTTAATTAAATAAACTAGTTTTCATTTTCTGAAAATAACTAAAATTTCCTCTAGGGGCGTATTAAGCCCTGCATCTCACCTTGCTCCGGAAAGCGGGTCCTTCCTCCTCTGCGGCACCATCTTCCCAGTGATATTCAGGAAAATGGCACATGCGCTCAAGAGAGTCTTTGCTTTCAATGTGCAGCACCGTCTTCCCAAACATGTCACTGGGAAGATGGCGCCATGGAGGAGGAGGGACCCACTTTCCTGAGCAAGGTAAGTATACTTTGGGCGCAGGGTATGTGGTGCGGGGCCCCCAGTACAGAGGGGCCCATGTGCACCACACACCGTGCACCCATTATAAATACACCTATAACTTCCTCCATGGTTACACTGTATTTCTATTTCCATGTGTGATAAAGGGAGACAATTTACTCTGTCTTTCGCTGCAGCTAAAAACTGAAGCTTTGGCATTTTTATTTTCATTAGTCTTTATCAGATGCACAAGATTTAATGATTGGAACCTCCTATTGAAAAGTATTCAAGCATTAATGCACAGTAAATTAGTTGTTCTCAGCCTTTTATTACTTGTTATTTAACGGTTAACAAAGAGGTCATTCTTCCCTGCAACTGCCTGTCCTAAAAGGATTATTACTGTTATAAACAGAGCTCAGTTGTCTGCATCATCACCCAGCACTAACACCATGGATGTGGAATATAAAAAAACAAAAAGTCTTGATGGCGAAATACCTCTTTTTTCCGTTTAATAAGAAATGTTCATCCAAATCAAAAATATATACATACTGTGTTACATTTTATTTAAAATTACAAAAAATTCTACATTTCTTGTTTTAACTTTGCATTTAATTGTTTTGTAAACACTAGTGATATATGATAATAGAGATGAACATATACTTATATTCTAATGGAATTGCTAGCCCAGACTTGTAGTTTCAATACACCTGGAGTACTAACTGCAAGCTGCAGGACTATAGCCAGTGCCTAGGACGACACTCAGGGTTGGCACCCCCTGCTCCTGGCACACTAATTGCCATGACAACACAAGACATGCACCAGGAGCAGGAAGACTAGTACTGGGTGCATCCAAGGGACGTGCTGGATGCCTTTCTATGTAGTTGCTACAGACAGTGTGCCAGATGAAAACAGGTGGTGTCAGAGCAGCAGCCATGCTACCCTACTAGCCTTGTGCCCGTGGTAATGGCAGTGTTGTACACTCTTTGTTGCAGCCCTGACTACAGTTAATGTTATGAAAAATATGCTCAATAAGCAAGTCAACCTTTTCACATATATGTAAACTGTGGATATATTTTCAAAAAGTACATGTGATCTATATATATTGTCATGTATACATATTTTTATTTATAATGAAATAACAATTACAAATAGAAAATCATGACTACACCAGAAGGCTAATTATCATAAGAATTAGAACATTTGGAGAAACTACCTAACAGATATTCCAGCACACCCTACTGCATGGGAGATCTCTTGGAGGTTGGTGTGGGAAGAGGTGTGGCTGCAGTTATTGGCAGAGCAAATTAGGTGGAAGGAGGCCGGAGAAGTAGGGAGGACTTTGTAGATGAGTAAGGAGAGTTTCAATTTGATTCCTAAAGACAAAAAGTCAGTGGAGCAACTGTCAAAGGAGGCAGCCAAGGTGGAGAGATGAGAATGGAAAATGATGCAGGCTGCACTGTTAAAGATAGTCTGAAGAGTTCGGTAGGGTGGTGAGGAATACGTAAGCAGCGTCCGCATTCTGGATGCGATGTAGATAAGCGATGTGGTATTGGGGATATAAATTGAGGCTAGTTAGATGGATAGCCTTTGTTGCAGGCAAATGTGCCAGATACTAGGGTTGGAATAACTCACAAGAGAGAGGAGGTCCAGTATGGGAAGAGGAGAAGTGGGAGGAATCAAGATCAACAAAATCAAATAACAGAGGAAGATGCTCTCTCTTTATAAGAAATTTTCCCACCCTCCCTTCCCACTAACACCTACAATGTTTCTTTTTTGGCAGTTGGGCGTCCAGGGAAATGCAATTGCAAACTTAAGATAATCAAGGTACTTTGTTAATGACGTGATGGGAGGAGGATATGTTCTCCGGGACCGTATAGTGATTAGGCACGTTTCCTGGAATGGATTGCCTCATGACGGGCAGAAGACACCTGTGTCAGGTTATGACAACGTGCCGATGGGGATAGCAGTGCTGCTGGTGGTGTCACGGCCCCCTTTTGTTGGATGGTGAACGTGAAGGTTCCTCCCAAGCTGACCATAGCGTGGGCACTAGGCCCAAACTCAGACCGTCACCCCACTAGTGAGGGAGGAGTGACTGAGGAAGTCTTGGCTTCATGGGTCAATAGGATGGGAGAACCCAGTCTGTTGAATAGGATCGGAGAACCCAGTCCGTTGGAACAGGGTGGGCTCAGACGGGCCCACCTGTGAGGGGGTGGGTAGGAGTACCCACCCCAATTACCAAATTGAATAGTATGTTTGCAATTGCTTTTCCTGGGCCATCAACTTTATGGAAGTGTTAAATAAATTGGATCTTCTTCTGCCAGCTATAGTGTGTTGTGTCTTTATTCATTGGGAATGGAGTCAGAGATGGCCACATAAGAGTACTGTACATAAACGATGCTACCAGGAAGTAGGCACAAGGGAATCCCTCATACCTAAGCGGCTTATTGGTTGCAGTAACTTAGGTGAGAGGTAAATTACATGTAAGTGCTATATTGTGGAGCATACTGAGAATTCTCTACTTCTATTGGACAAACTGTACGGAAAGAGGTGAATATTATATTTTGCTACAGGCTGTACAATTTTATGGAATTGATTTGATATACATTATTTTATTATGCACATGCATGGGGTATTCTCAATAGAAGTTATCATGATAATTTAACTAAAATCTAAAAACCAACCAAACAAATAAACAACTAATAAACATTACAGAGAGTATCTTCTTGTATTAACTATAAAAAAGAAAAAAGATATATAGCACACAAATTGAGGTCTTGCTAATCGTCGCTCTGTGGAGCACACATAATTATACTGTACATATGTATTTATTTATGCAGCCAAAAATAACAGCTACAGTATTGACGTGAGAGTAAATATAGGGAAAAGGATAGTACAGAATATATGCACCTTTACAGATTATGCTGCTTTTTAACATTTCTGTTTTTTGTTTTTCTTTAGCATATGTGGTTTCAGCTGCATTTCCACTCTGTCATTTTAATCTGTCCCTGTATTCCTCAAGGAGACCTAACCAATAACATAATATTATGGCTCCGAGACTGTGAATTGCAGAGTTTTGACCCAGAAAATCTTCACAAAAATTAAATTTAGCTGAGAAAGAGGGAAAGTGCTTGTAGTTCAATGTAATGACACATTTTTGTAACTTATGTGTCCCATATGATTGCAAGAACACAATAGCAGAACATTTCCGTTAACGTGTCTTGATGTGCTGCACATTTAATTTTTAGAAGCTTTGTAAAATTGATCTTAGTTGTAAGCACTGCATCTGGAACAATTCTCTAAATAAAATGCCAAATCTTGTATCTAATGCCCTGGGGTGCATCTAGTATGAAGCAATCTGAGCTTGGAAGAACACCTGACATGAGTTTATATGTCAGAGTAGGCTCCAGATATAGGTAAATATTTCAGTATTGGCACCAGATATGTATATATTGGTCTGTATATTAGACTGGGCACCAGATATGTGTCATGGTACTAGTTGTTCCCAGGTGTGAACTACTTGGCTCTTGAAGTTATCAGAGTCACACCATGTCCAGCCAAGCAGCTTAATCTTTAAGCCGGGTACACACGAGACGATATGTCATCCGATCTGGTGGATCAGACGACATATTGTCCACATCGGTCACCGGCTATGTCGCTGACAATCCACGCTCCAGCACGTCGCCAGTGACATCACATATAGACAGCGGGAGCCATGCTGTTGAATGCAGCATGGCCCCTGCTGCCACTCTGTCGCTCCTGGCATTGGCAAGATTGTACGCACTTGCCGATGCCGGCACCCTGCTAACAAGATCAGGTACACACTAACAGGGGTGTAGGTAGGGTGGTTCTGGTGGAGCGTGAGCTCCAGACGCCGAAGCAGTCAGGGGGTGCCCGATGCTGCACTTTGCTCCACCCGGCTTCCTGGCTAAGATTTAACCTGCTGCTGTCTGAGCTGACAGTCTGCCGGGTGCCAGCTCCAGAGACGCTTCCACCTCATGACGTCACACACACGGACAGAGGAGACGGGTAATGCACATAAAAAAGAAGAGACGAGAGCAAGGTGCATGGCGCTGGCAGCGTGGTGCCCGTTTGTGCAGATAGTGCTGCACTTTAAATACAACTATAGTTTTTAGGTACCTGCCTGCATGAATGAGGTGAGGTGTGGTGGGGGGGCTACTTATATATTTAATACTGGCACTGGCTGAAGGGTTTTATAAGTGATGGGACCTGGCCTGCTATAATCAGTAAGGGGGGAGTGAAGGGGAGCACTGATAAATTCAAAACAGGAAGTGGCTGAGGGGTTTTATAGGGGATGGAGCCAGTGGCGGGCTGGGCCGAGGGGCAGGATGCCATGTGCCCCCCGGGGCCGCAGCGTCATGCGGGCCGCGGGCAGTCTGTGTCTCTGTGACACAGGCTGCACCGCGTGTGTAGAACTGACTGGACGGAGTTCGGTCAGCGCTACACTAGTGACAAACACACAGCCACTGGCTCCGGCAGCTGTGTGTTTGCTTTGATCAGCAGCCAATGAGAGTCTGTCATGCTCTCATTAGCTGCTGCTGCGCCCACTGCAGGAGCCGCTCCATCTTCCGGCTCCCGCAGTGGGCAATGGGAGAGGCGTCATGATGTCATGACGTCTCTCCCATAATGCAGAGCGGCCCGGCCCGGGAAGGACAGACGGAGAAGCGCATGGCGACGGCGGGAGTGGTGATTGAGGTAAGTGTTTTTTTGTTTTTTTTTTATTACGTGTGTCTACTGGGGGAGGGGCGGGCACTACAAGGGGGAGACCACAACTGAGGGCACTGCAAGGGGGGGGGGGACTGCTACTACTGGGGGCACCACTACTGGAGGCACTGCAAGGGTGGGACTCCTACTCCTGGGGGCAATACAAGGGGGGGGACCACTACTACTGGGGGCACTACAAGGGGGGAACCACTACTGGAGGCACTGTAAGGGGGGGGACTACTACTACTGGAGGCAATACAAGGGGGACACTACTACTACTGGGGGCACTACAAGGGGGGGACTTCTACTACTGGGGGCACTACAAGGGGGGGGAACTACTTGAGGCACTGCAAGGGGGGGGACTACTACTGGGGACAATACAAGGGTGGGGACTACTACTGGGGGCACTACAAGGGGGGGGAATACTACTACTACTAGGGGCACTACAAGGGGAGGGGACAACTACTAGAGGCACTACATAGGGGGGAGGGGACTACCACTGGGGGCACTGCATCGAGGGACCACTGCTGGGGGCTCTTTAAAAAGGGCAATACTGGGGGTACTGCATAGGGGGGAGACTACAACTGGGGCCACTATTTAAGGGGCATTGCATAAGGGTTACCACTATTGGGGGCACTGCATGGGGAGGTGGACTGCTACTGGGGGAACTATATAAGGGGCTTACTACTGGGGGCACTGCACAGGGGGGACCACTACTGGGGGCACTGCATAGGGGAGATCACTACTGGGGGCACTACTGGAGGCCTGCATAAGGGGGTCCTCTCCTGGGGCACTGCATATGGGCACCACGATGGGGCTGCCCCAAATCTTTATTTTTACTTTACATTAATCCCATATGGACCTGCCTCCTCTCTGGAACACTTGAGAGGGGGTGGGGCGGGGGGTGCCGTAGCACGCATGTTCTTCGGGTGCCCTGGCTAAACGCTACTCCTCTGCCAAGGCCGCCTGCATGCATTTGCCCCCCAGGTTAAAAGTTGCCAGCCAGTCCCTGGATGGAGCTAGCCTGCCATACTCAATGGGGGGGCGGGGGGAGGCGAGCACTTATATATTTAATGCAGTCAGTGGCTGAGTTGTTTTATAGGGAATGGGGCTTTGCCTGCTATAATTAGTGAGGGAGGAAGGGGGGCACTTATATTTAATACTGGCAGTGACTGAGGGGCTTTAGAGAGGACGGGGTTATTACACCCCTCACTCTCATACTGTATGGGCGACCTGCTACAATCAATGAGGGGGGGTCTGATATATAATGTGGTCAGTGAGTGAGGGGTTTAATAATGAGTTATAGATGATTGGGGATATGGTGCAATCAGTGAAGGGAGGACAGTCACATAATACAGTCAGTATATATAATATTTATTTCAAACATCCTTTCATAAACATTAATGATGAAGACAGGCTATAAATATTATTTATAAAATATATATATATAAATATATATATATATATATATATATATATAGTGATAGAAGAACTGGATAAGTGTGGAATGGCTTCTTTATTTGTCCAAGATTCTTGTCTTATGTCTTTTAAAACCCCCAGGAGAAGCCTGTTAAGAAAGCAGACTAGAAATGTCGGCTTCTGTGAAAAGCCAAAATGGGTCCTGGGGGTGTGGATGTGTGGAGAGGGAGGGCTCCACAGGCCACTCCAGGTCTTGGGCCTTTCAGCTTGGTAGCAGCCTCATTAGGGCTTCCACCTGGAACTGGCTGATTTAAGCTGGGTTTGTTTGTGGCTGAGTGTCTCATACCTGGGGGAGCTGGCAGTCTAGCCTGTTCTGAGACACTTGGTTAAAACCCTGTAAGTACTGTGCACGTGTTTTGTTGATGGTGAGGGCAATAGGCCCTACCATTGTTATAGCAAGGGAATCTGCTGTGTAGTTAGTGCCCAGCCGGGCTAGGATTTATGTTTTTATGTTTTTGTTTATACTTGTGTGTGGCACAATAAAGACTGGCGCCGACCAGTTTGTATGAGATTCCCAGATTTGTCTCCTGTTCCTACGGCTGCTGTGTGTAAAGAGGGACTCCATCTACCCCAGGAGAGGGACCCCTATCCCAACTGTGTCACATTTGGTGGAGAATGTGGGCATACACACTGAAGTTGCAGCCAGGAAAACATTTCTACGTTTAAATTTTAAAGTGACAGACACCCCTTTTTATGGTGGATATAACGTTGAAGTCCATGGAGGTGGCACCCGCAGATGCTTAGAGAAGCCAGATTTTGCTTCGAGCCCACACCTAAGAGCAGCATGGAGGACGTTGTAAAAGCCTTGCTCCAAGCTACGGTGGCTCGGATGGAAGCTACCAGAGCTCAGCAAGAATCCACCCAGGTGCAACTGTTGGCCTTTGAGGGAGTCCATCTACCCCCCGGAGAGGGACCCCTATCCCAACTGTGTCACAATATTATATAAATTATATATATATATATATATATATATATACACACACACACACACACACACACACACAGTAGAATAGGCGGCACTCCGGTCAATAAATGGTTCCACACGCGGCAGTAGTTTTCAACGTTTCGAGGGTGCTTTATTCCCTCGTCATCAGGATAAACAGATATATACAAACAGCTCACCTTAAATACCCGTCACCTTCACCAGGTGCAGCGCCGGCTCACGGGGAAATAGGAAGTCGCATCTCAGTGACGTCATCCGTCATCACCCGTCGCCCTGGCAACCACTCTGTGTATCCAAAACATACCTCCCAACATGACCCTCTCCAGGAGGGACACAATGCTCTGGTCCTGGACTTCCCTGGTGATTTATGATTGGTGGTGGCTCCAGCGGTGGGGCTGCAGCACAGTCCAAAATTCAAATAGGGGAGTCACACCAACTGCCAGTGAGTCCCAGCCAGTGATGTTTGGCAGCGTGTGAAATGACAGTTGGTGTGTCTCCCCTATTTGAATTTTGAACTGCGCTGCAGCCCCACCTCTTACTACGGAAGTCCAGGACCAGAGCATTGTGTCCCTCCTGGAGAGGGTCATGTTGGGAGGTATGACATAACAAAAAAAATGTGTACAAAACATGAATAGCAGCACAATGTAGAAACGATCAGAGTAAACGGTCATCACAATCTGACAGCAAATAGTCAGTAACAAACACCCTGGACAGAATTGCACACAAACACTAACTGACATGCCACAAAATCGTAGCAGCCAGAACTCTTCCTACAACTGACCTATACTGCTGACTGACTCCCCAATATAAATATAACACAATCTAATTGTAACAGATAAAGACTACACATAAAGGCACACGGGGACTGCCTAAGTAAAACAGTGGAGGCCTATACTTTCATTAAGGTCACGAAGGGACAAGGTTCTTAGTCTATGGATCCAGCGGGTTTCGCACCGTAATAATCTCACTGCACGATCACCACTACGCAGAGTTTCAGGGACATGGTCAATCAAAATAAGTTTCAAAGTAGCCAAACCATGACCGGCAGCCAGAAAATGCCTAGCAACCGGTTGGTCGCTACTTTTATTAGCTAGAGCCGCCTTATTCGCAGACCGGTGTAAGGCCATTCTCTCGCGAATAGTACGTTCAGTATTACCCACATAACTCAGTCCGCAAGGACAGGTTATGAGGTAGACTACGAACTTCGTTAGACAGGACAGTCTATGACTAATAAAAATTTTGGCACCACTATGTGGATGACTAAAATACTTTCCGGTTTGCATATACCTGCAAGTCAGGCAATTAACTTTGCTCTATCAGGAAGGACTCTTTTTAAAGAGTAGCAGCACCGCAAGTGTTAAACATCCCTCTAGTATTTTACAAACTTGTATAAAAACACAAAAAAAAATCACTTTACAGACATTTGTCTGTACTCCAAATATTATAAATACAATAATTTGCTGATAGACACTTGCTGGCTATCACTCTTCCTACAGTACTAAAAATGTATCTCAACCATTTGACACCTATTAAGAACCTCCAGTACTTTCCTCAATGCCACTAACAGCCTTCTATACTGTCCTGCTATCTTAGTTGTCATATTTTGGGTGTCCAGGATGGAATCCCCAGTTTTTCATGCACTTCTGCCAGGTTGCTTTTTGTAGAACAAACGTGTTACTTCGCCATACGTTTTGCTCATTGCCATTTCTAATTGAAACCCACATTTCTCCGGTGCACACATTGCCGCAATGTATTGGAGTTTTGTGATGCAAGTTCACTTTTGCAAACTAGCAATTGAATTGATCCCATAGTCAGAGCATATACTGAAAGTTAAGATGTGAATTGAAAAGAAAAGAAAGAAAAAACAGCTCATCTGATCACTGCAGCTTCAATTGAAAATGAAAAGGGGGACACTCCACACCCTTGAATTGATGATTATATAAGATGATTTCCACTTAGCGCTGTGGTCTGTGGGCCTGATTCAGCTTTGGGAATAGAGTAAGATGTAGCACGTAGCTGATCATCTTGGTAAAAGCATGCTACACTGCAGGTGAGGCAGATTTAAAATGTGTAGAGAGAGTAGGATTTGGGGGGATGTAGTTTGGAAGCCGACGGTCTAAATCCCGACCGCCGGCTTCCAGACGTTCTATTCCCAGCATGGTACTAATGACAGACGTCTAAATCTAGACGCCTGTCATTTTACCAACGCCGGAAGACCGTTGCCCGGCATCCCGATCAAGGTGATGCCGGGCGCAGACAGCCGCGGGGGGGGGAGGGTTAGGTTTAGGCTAGGGGAAGGGAGGGTTAGGGTTAGGCACCCCCGGGGGGAGGATGGGGTTAGGCCCCCCCAGGGGACTTAGATTTAGGCGGCGGGGAAGGGGGGGGTTAGGTTTAGGCATATAGAGGGGGGATTAGGGTTAGGCACCCCTAAGGAGGGTTAGGGGGTAGAATTAGGTTAGAACATACTTACCTTTTGATGGTCGGGATTTTCACCCTTGCTGGGCTGCCGCTGTCGGGATTTGAACCGCCGGACATGCATCCGGCGGTAATACCTGCTCCACCCGGATTTTGGGGATGGATAAACTGACATCTAAATTACTGTGTACAAATAAAGCTGTGCAGTATTTGTGGGCTACATGCAAAAGCAGCCAGTATTTACCCTGCATGCAAAATAAAATGTATGTATTTTCACCCCTTGCATTGCAGCATGGTTTGTCCTGGTTCACAGTTACTTGCTATATCTTACTCTATTCCCAAAGCTGAGTCAGGGCCCGCATCCTCAAAGAATGGTCTAATTATATAACTTATACAACACATAAAATACATAAAAAGAACAAAATAGACTAATATAATAAATTAGCCACCTCCATCGGACAACCAGACGTTAGGGGATACCACCCACTCTTTCACCGCTAGTGAGGTAGTTATACCTAGGGAGGCTAATCCCGGGATCAGGATTGCGGGATCCCGGGATTTGGGCCTAAAAATGGCCGGGACTGAATCCTGGGATTGGAAGAATCCATTCCCGATCCCGGCATTGGCCATTTTTTTTTATTTTTTTTTTTAAATGCCACACAGTGCTGAGCAGCTCCAGTGGAGTACTCAGACGCTTCCCGGCTCCCCCTTCCCCTGGCTGGCACTGTGCGTGAGGTCACGCTGTGCAGCCCGACGCTGGCTGGACCAGACCCGCCGCAAACACCCTGCCAGTAAGTAACTGTGGGGGATGGGTAGGGGGCTTTTTTTTTTTTTAAAACCAGGCCAATCTTAAGTATCCCGGGAATCCCAGGATTGAGCTTTTTTCAGTCCCGAATCCCGAGATTAAAAAAAAAGCCCCGGGATTGGCCTCCCTAGTTATACCTCTATTGGACAGCACACTCCCGCTTGGCAATGACTGACTTCACAAACCAGTGAGCATTATACAACAGAAGCAGGACGCTGCTCTCTTACCATACCTGACTTTATACTGTGCCACCATTACATTACCAGGAAACTATTCTGCATACAGTGGATTCTGCAGCCTGCTCCTCTTTATGCTTGCACTAATTAATGCATTATCTATTCTGGTGCCATTCTCTAAGGCTTAAAACTGATATGCTGCATGTAATTTATGTATTTTAACTTATGCTTAGTAAAGCTTTAATTCTATTTCATATGTACATTGCCCATTCATCATTTCAACCTCACTATAGGGTCAATCACTATAATATATAACAATACGAGAGGATGAGCCCTGTACTTATATTGTTTTCTATATTCTGGAAAAAGTTCATCCTTGTGTAAAATAAATCAGAGTTTTGAATTCTTATCCATCTCTAGAATAGTAAGAAGAGCATATCAACTGCGCACCAACATTACTTCATATCAGAGGGAAGATAGCCTTTCAGTATCATTTCTAAGCAGGAAAAAGATTAAATAAATCCACTGCACACCAACAGCTTTATATACCATTACTTTATCTGAAAGCAATATTCACCTTTCAATATTTATCCTTGGATTTTTTTTCATTTTCTCCCATCCAAAATGATTGGTTTACATGCAGAAAGATAAAGAATAATCTACTGCAAAATGTCAGTGCTTAAAATCATGAATAAATTGCACTCACATTAATACTAATAAAAACTATACATATAACAAGGTGATACTAACAAGCATATATTCTAAAATTGGGTTTACCATTCTTTCATAAATAAATCCAGAAGTCTGCAAAGTTATCAACCGCATTCAAGTAACTGTGTGGCTTCTGCTAAATAAGAATAGGCTCAGGGATGTAAAGAACAAAAACCAAGGTTCTACCTTTAGATGCAAAATGAAATGTTCCCTTATTAGTTTCAGCAGACACTAGTGACGGTACCACCAAAGCTTGGTTAAGTCTTTTGTTAGAGGACACATGGAAGCAGGAATGTCAACCATCAATATGTAATCTGACAGTCCGGAAAAGTAGCAACATTTTTACCCATCAGTAGGAAATACATCAATGTAGATGCAGCCAATACTTTCACGCCTAGACACATTGTACATATAATTCACCTAAGCTGTCCATCCCTGACTTGTGCAAGGAGAGCTGGGCAGTGGTGCACGATTGCCCCTCACAGCTTCCACGGCCACCAATGACGGACAGGAGAAACACGCTCCATATCACATACAATATTAGAGATGGGGAAGAGACAGACAGGGAAACAGGGGAAGAGATAGATAGGGGCTGAAGAGAGAGAAGGAGTATGAGGGGGTGGGTGTGGAGATTGAGATAAGATAGGCAGAGAAAGAAAAATATGGGTGATAGAAGGGGCGAGAGGTTCGCAACTGGCCAAATGAGTCCAAAATAATTTTTTTTAAATACTACAATAATGAGTTACTTATGCATCTGTCAGTAAGTTTTAACAAAAATGTTAATT
Organism: Taudactylus pleione; assembly: GCA_031769625.1. Lineage (NCBI taxonomy): Eukaryota > Metazoa > Chordata > Amphibia > Anura > Myobatrachidae > Taudactylus > Taudactylus pleione. The sequence continues at coordinate 14,406,889 of JAUIMM010000005.1, read as the reverse complement.
TATTTTTCAAGTATTGGTAAAAATTACACTATCATATTCATTAGAGAAAATCTGCCAATGTAACCAAAAAGGATTGTTGGATTCAGGGATGTCGACACATGAGGAGAAGACACCAATAAGTTCAAGGACCAGATCATGATTTGTGTATAGAACACAGACAACCTAAGTTCAGCTGTGTTCTATATTACAATGCTTCTATGCTAAAATCAGAAGCACATCAGCATCATAAAAATCCTGAATCACATACTGTATACATTATGGGGCTGATGCCAAGTTGTGCTTTTGTATATTACACATACACAGATGGGTTCTGTATACTGTTTGTCCACAAACAGGCCATACACATATGCAGATTTTCTCTAATTTGACCTTTGTGCCTGCTTCTGACTGAAGAGGCGGGATGGTGGGGGAATGGGCAGTCTAATGTAGGCTGAATACAGTAAGGGCCAGCATAAGGTGATTTGGTAGCAGTTCAGTGAGGATAATATTGGGATCCTGGTTTAGTGATGAAGACCAATGTACTGTGGATGGCTGCCTTTTGGACACAGCAAATTCACTGGGTATTTCCAGGAAAGGAAGTAGGTCCGGTTGAAGATACCACAGAAGTCCTTATAGTGCAAGGGCTGCCGACAGGGTCGGTCTGCTAACCATGTATTTGCAAATATATGCAACAAAGATCTCTGAATTCCTACTATCATGACGTGCTCAAGTCTTTTTGCTGTTTTTTCTTATTGTGCTGGAGGGATTTTTTTTGCTCTAGTCTAGTCGAGTAAACCCCTCTTTACAAGCACCTGTGAAAAACTATTAGGTTGATCATGTCACAACCTGGGTCTGTTTCCCCTGCTGCCGGATCACTCACCGATTCTGCCAGCATTCTCTATCACATCCAAGATGCACAGTCTTCAGTGTTTTCTCTGCCTGCTAGGCCTCAAGCAAGATCTAAGCCTGCTTCTGTACTTGTATTGCAGTGACAAGTCCCGATTACCTGTCTGCAACAGCCAATCAAGTGAAAGCCTGAGCCTCATCGTACCACCTGTCTCTGCTCAACCTATCTCAGGTAACCCAGCGGTATATATCCCAGCTGCTGACTCTACCTAATTGCCAGTACAATGTCTAATCTCAGTTCCTACTGAGTGAGCTATACTGAGCTCCTGTTGCTTACTTGTATCCTCCTTGTGCAGTTTTGCTTCCTTCTGCTATACGGACTCCTGCAAGTGATCTACACCTGGTGCAGCTATTCCACTGGCTGCACGGAGAATCTCAGCCTGTTCCTGATATCTGAACCTGCCACTCGCCTGTGTATTTCATTCTCATTGAATGGTGAGCATTCCTGGTTCCTGCACCATTGCTGCCGTCCCTGGTATCATCATCCACTATTCATTCCGGTGTCCGGTCTGAATTCAGGGCCTGATTCAGAGCCGGACGCTCTGAACGAGCGCCTGCTCAAAATCAGGGCTTTTTTTTTTTTGGTGCGTCATCCTGGACGCTCGCATAGCTGTGGGTTACCACCCATAGCTTATGCGAGAGTCCATGATGATGGTCGCGATGGTCAAAACCATCGCGACCATAGGGCTTGCGACGAGACCCTGCTGTAGGGTCTTGCTGCCGCAAGCCCTGGAGTGATTTTGGCTTTATCAGAGCCAAAATCACTCCCACTGACATCAATAGTGATGTCAGTGGGGCCGGACCCAGACGGTAGGCGTTCCCATGGGAACGCCTCCGTCTGGGCAGCCACGCCCCGGCACGCCCACCAAAGGGGGCGTGCTGTCACTCTCCATCGACAGCACGCCCCCTTTGGTGTGAGACCCCGTGCGATGGCTTCCCCGTCGGTCGTTGGGTCTCGCGCATGTGCACGACGGAGCAGCCTCTGTCGTGCGCATGCGGGTACCATCGACCCGCTTGTGAGCGTCCTGCGCTCGCGAGCGGGTCTGAATGAGACCCTCAGTTCTGTCTATGCCTGAGGCAGCTATCCCACTCATAGGCAAACGCAGGGGGGGTTTCCGTCTGCCTGGAAACCCCCCTCCCCAGCCCACACCATGACCACAATAGATATAGTAATATAATAGAATGTTACTAGGGCTACATGTTCTTCTCAATATCATAAATGAAATAATTAGCACCATCTGCAAATTTTAACATGCACTGTTAGGGATGTGTTGCTATAGAGCCCAATATGTACATATATGTCCAGGGCAGTGCTAGGTTATTCTTCCCCAGACTCCCAGGAATTGCTCTAATACTCTGGTATGGTGCCCACATCTAAAATAAAAACATTGATCTCAGGCAGGATGGCCATACTGCCGCATCTAATGGCTTACTGTGATCACTGGTCCTGTATATGCTGGAATTATGACACACAATACACTATGTATGACACATAATGGGTTACTGTGATCGCAGGTCCTGTATATGCTGGAATTATGACGCACAATACACTTTGTATGACACATATTAAAGCTGGATAAGTGCTAATTATGCCCTCTTCATGTACTGGCCACACTCACTCTAAAATCAAGCATTTGGAAACCCCCCTCTAGAAATCCTGCATTTGCCACTGCCACTAGTTGCACAGTGAATACCTACCTGATTCTGTAATCCGAACCTACAACTCGCCTGTGTATACCATTCTCACTACATGGTGAGTGTTCCAGGGTCCTGCTCCATTTGAAGCCGTTCCTGGTATCATCACCTACTACCCATTCCGGTGTCTGCATCCGGTCCTGCTACAATCGGAGTGATCCTGGACTACAGTGACAAACCAGTTTCAGCCAGGTCAGTATATTGCCAAGATCTACCACTCCAGCATTCCGGTTACAGTAAGAAGTGTGTTTTTATTGTATATCTACAGTACTAATCCAGTATCAGCCTGGTAAATCTACTGCCACACTCTCCCCTGATTGCACATAACAACTTGTCTTCAACACCAACGTCCCTGGTGGTCTAGTGGGTATGATCCGACATTTCTCCCGGTCAGGGAAGTGTTCTTCATTACATACCAGGAGGTCTCCTTAGGCCTGCCAGCTTTTTGTACATGCCTCCAGACACCAATACAGACTAATATCAGACACCAGGTTCACAAACAAATACTAGTCTGACAGATCATGAGCAACCACTATTTTGTATTGCTGTTCTGAGAGGCATGGATGGGACAAGCATTGGGAGGATGTGCTGGTTGCTATAGTGCTATTTGGAGGTCTTTGGGGTACCTTCAGGTGAGTTGGCCCTCATCTTAAGTATATCTATGTATGTGCTATCATGTGGCACTACAGTATGCAATTATATGACCCAGATGGGTGCTATTATCATGTAGCGTTAGGTACGCCAGTAGAGAGAAGCCTTGACATGGCCCGGCGCTTAACCATGTACAGTATTTGCAAATATATGCAACAAAGATCTCTGATTTCTATTATCATGCAGTATTCAAGTCTTTTTGCTGTTTTTTTTTGCAGTGTGCTAGAGGGAAATTTTTTTTCTTTTTTTCTAGCCTAGAATAAACCCCTCTTTACAAGCACCTGTGAAAAAATAGGTTGATCATGAGCAACCACTATTTTGTATTGCTGGCAGTGGCGTAACTAGGGTCTTTGGCACCCAGGGCAAGATGAAAAATGGCACCCCCCCCAAACTGTGTGCGTGCCAAAAAAGTGGGCTTGGCCACATGCCACAAGGCGTGTAGCCACTGCAAAATGGGGGCATGTCATCATGACATCCCACCATTTCTTGTCACTCTGGGAACATTCCTTTCCATTCCATATACACCTTAATGCCCCCAGTACTAGTGCACCCTTTTGCAATGCCCCAAGTAGAAGTGCCCCTTATGCAATGTCCCTAGTAGTAGTGGCCCTTTATGCAGTACACCCAGTAGTAGTGCCCCTCATGCAATGCCCTCAGTAGTAGTGCCCCTTATGCAATGCCCTCAGTAGTAGTGCCCCTCATGCAATGCCCCCAGTAGAAGTTCTCCTTATGCAGTGCCCCAGTACTGCCCTTTATGCAGTGGCCCCAGTAGTGCTCCTTATACAGTGCCCCCCAGTAGTGCAACTTACACATTAAACACACAGAACACAAAACTATACTTACCTGAAAACCCACGCCTGCTGCCATCCGCTCCTCCCACTCTGCACTTTGGGAGAGACGTCATGAGGTATCTCCCTTCACCCGCTGCGGGAGCCGGAGCTCATGAGTGAGCCCGGCGGCCGGCCCTGGGTGCAGCAGCCAATAAGAAACTGTCTGACTTATTGGCTGCTAAAACAAACACACTGCTGCCCGGAAGTACACTCACTGTCAGTGAAAGTACTACCCGGCACTGGTGGACCGCACTAACCTGAATGACGGCCGGTGGAAAAAAACCTGCTGCCGGGTTCGCCAGCACCCAGGGCACGTGCCCTGCTCAACCCACCCTAGTTACGCCATTGATTGCTAGGTCACCAACCCTGCCAGCAGCACTTGCACTATGCGTTGATCTTCATTGCTAAACCAGGACCCAAATACTATCCTCACGGCACTGGTAACAAATTAACTTATGCTTGATAACTTTTTGAATCTTTAAAGGACCATACACCTAATTTTAGGCCCCTTTATATTATCAGCTAACAGGACAATTGGAGGATACAGAACTTATTTCCACAGTATTTCTGACTTTATCTGCTGAGTTATTTAACTTTAAGACCTATAAATGTATGCTGATATCTAACTGTTTTATAGCTATTTTATCTTACCTATTGTTTTTAAATAAATGTTATCTTGTATTTCATCCGCTCAGTAATTGATTAATGTTTATAGGCTTTGAGGCCATTGGTGCGCTGTTTATCTTAGTTTGTATTATTGTATTCCTATTGTGGAAACCGACTCTTTCAATTATTCAGCAGCCTGGAAGAACCACTCAGAGTATCTCCTGATTGGTTTTATATCTTAACAATTTAAACTAACACATAAATAAGTACATTATACTACATGCAAATAGTAAAATTTAGTAGTAGATGCAGAATATGGAAACAGTCTAGCCATTTCTAATAATTTAATATTATTACCACTTATTTATATAGAGCCAGTATAATCTATAGCGCTTTGCAGTTGGGGAAAAAATACAGTCATAAAATAAGAATTCATATAAACAGAGTGAGAAAACTCTAAGAGGGAAATAGGAGTTTGAGGTTATGTGACATTATGTGCCCAGATAGCAATGGGTAAAGGTGATTAGTGGAGCATGGGGACGGGTGTGGGAAACCGGCAGTCAGGATGCCGGCTGTCAAAAGACCGACAGCGGCACACCAATGCTCAGAATCCTGACAGGGGCTAGGTTAGTATCCTAACCCTTCCGTCATCACCCCCACACCCTCCCTGCATCCTAACCCTCCCTATCCCGCACCCTAATTCTCCCGGTTATTGCCTAACCCTAACCGCCCGTCCGCAGCAGATTCAGCACATATTCAAGTGCTGTGCAGCCACACCAGCTAAGTGTAGGAGTACAGCCAGCGGCAAATAGGAGCAGAAGGCCTGATTCAGAGCCACTCGCACGATGTGTATGCAAAATGCGTAGGCAGTGCTATCGCACAGCAATGCATTAGCACGCCCAGTATTTCTTAGAGAACGATCACATAGTGTATGCAGACACCCACTAGCTGTTTTAAGATGCCCACTTGTGCACGTCATGTCCAGGAAGTGTAAGCAACCATCGGTACATCGGGTAACATCGGATGCTATCACAGCGCTTGAGGTTGACCATACCCTACCACAAGCACTGCGAGCACTTCAGTGTAAAAACAAGCCAGGTGACGTGTACTATGATGCTGTCTTTTAATTATGCACACCTCTAAAACACCGTTGAGATGGTCAGGCACGCCTACGCTTGCTACTCCACTCCCCCTTTTTTAATTGTCAGCCCCAGTTACCACCTACAAACGGCTTCCCCTATCACTCACTCTGCTGGGCTGTCTATGTGCAGCGAGCGAATGCATTGTGAACTTTCGCTAAGGTATGCGCACGCACACTGCGATGCATGTGCACAATACATACACACTGCATACCATCGACAGCAGCGTGAGTATGCATCTTAGCGAGCAGGTCTGATTGAGCTCCAGAGCTCCATGCTCCCCAGTCAGGGGTCAAGGCTTCAGTCCAATTGAGCACATCAAGCTCAAACAGTGACCAGTTATATCCACTGTTACCACTGCAGTTTGAAAGCCTGGGAATTACATCACTACTCAGTAATATTTAAGCTTTTCTGTGCAAAAAAACTTTGTGACTGAACTATAGCAAAACTTTGTATTAAGATTACTAACATTCTGCTTGGCCACTAACTTACTTACCATCTGCTATTTTGCCGGCTGTATATTTATCTGCAGCTGTGATTCTGCTGAATTTACCAACATTTTTGCAGTTGGATTTATGCACTAAACTACTATCTATTTCTAGCTACAGTTAAATGCTCTTTTATGTCCACCTGTATACACTGTTTGTAATGAATGACTAATATTATGTATTGATGTTTTTTAATTTTATATAAAATAATTTGTAAACCAGCTGCAGTGTGTGTGTGTGTGTGTGTGTGTGTGTGTGTGTGTGTGTGTGTGTGTGTGTGTATGTATATATATATATATATATATATATATAATATATTTAGCACCAACTGGTTATATCTTTTTTCCTTTTATTAATATTACAACAGTAGGTATAAAATATCACTCACAAAACAATAACACAGTAAACCAACAAATATGTGAAAGTACATGCTGAAAGTGTAATGAGGGATCAAGTACTAAAGGCTGAATGAACAGTCTGGTAGTGCCCCTTCAAAGTGGAGAAAATAACAGAAGAAAAAATACACACAGATATCATCAAAAAAACAAAAATGAATTAAAATGCACCAATTCCTCAATTAGGAGGTTTAATTCTTCAAATTGTTTGAGTATTTAACAAGGCATTTAATCTAATTTAATTCATGTCAGAGGCTATATTTTCAAAATATCCCAAATAGGAGAGAATAAGAAGTCAGGTAGTGTAAGGCTGTGCTCCAAATTCTGCGGCTCAGTGTGTGTCCTAAGACAGTGTACAAAGTGTATGATTCAGAGACGGACGCAATGGCGATATTTACACAGATCGAGCGATTGCTTGACAGTGCGCATACGTATAAGAGGTAATGCTCATGCGCTGTGATTGCTTTGCAAATACGCTCGCACAGAGGAATTGTCGCAAAGTGAGTGACTGGTAGTCAGCATTTGGGGGCGGTGAGAAAAACACGGGCGTGTCTGACCGTTTGGAAGCCGTCTCATGGGCATGCATATATTAGCCATTGCGATTGCATTTGAAGCATGGGCAAGATGGCTGCTCGGTGAGTCGATATTACCAATATGTACGCAGCTATGCGATGTCATACAGAGATGAGAAGGCAGCAGTGGGCGCCCCTTTGCTCGGGTGATCTTTGCAACTATTAGCATATTTTCGCAGCTGGGTTCTGTATTAATTCGCAACTGCGATCACAAAGAGCAAGAGATTTGTACTAGCAACTACCTTTATAGGAATGGATATGAAGGTGACTGCAGTTAATAAATTGTTTCAGTTCAACTGTCAGTTGTTTGCACCCTTCAGCTGGCTCTCTATGGAGTTCTCCTCCTTTCATGAGTCTGGTCAACCACTGATGGGCTTGTGCCTGGCTCTCTACTGCCCCAATGCATCCTGGTGTGACTTAGTGAACAGATTAACAAAGAGTATGGTGGTCGCTCACATCAACTTAATGACATTGCACAGGTGTTTGTAAAGGGTGGGGTTTACACTGAACTACAGAAAAAAAGGGGATTTTCCCTCCAGCACACTGCAGCAAAATCAACAAAAATACTTGAATCCTACATAATAATAGAAATTCAGAGGTATTGGTTACATACATTTGCAAATATATGAATAAACGCTGGGCCAACGTCAAGGTTCCTCTATACCAGTGTCCCTAACATTATGGGGTTCACGTCCGAGACGCAGGGAACCCCAAAAGAATCCAGCCAAGGACCATCCCCAGTGCATCACACGAAAAAGGGAAAAAAGGTGAAAGTGAAGTGAACAGGTTAGTCTAGGCCCGGAGAGAGAGGTAAGAGAGGGTGCAGTGGTACTGCACTAGCAGCCGGGTAGAATTGATATACAACGTCGGCGGCATGTCATTTATGGTGGCCGCTCCTGATTGGCTGCTGGTCCGCAAGCTGTGAATGGCTCACGGCCAACACCATATTCTCAATATTTGAAGATTCTGGTTGGCGCTGAAGAAATTCTAAAACAGGTACACTACTAACTACATAATCCCTAACCTAGCCCTGTGCTCCCCTCCCCCAGTCCAGCCAGCCGTCCCTGCTCTTCCCCTCGCCCATTCCAGCCATTCTTCCCTGCCCTGTTGTTCTCCCCTTAGTCCAGCCAGCCTTCCTCGTCTCCCTCCTAGTCCTGCCAGCCTTCCCTGTCCTGCCCCACCCCAATCCAACCAGCCTTCTCTGCCATGTACACCCCCCCACCCCCATGTCCAGCCAGACTTGCCTGACATCAGTGGCGGATCCAGATGGGGGCGATTGGAGCGATCGACCCCCTAGCACAGTTTGTTGGACCATTATCATCTCTCTCCTCTGCATCATTAAGTTCAGAGGAGAGAGATGATAATGGCTGGGCTGTGCTGTGATCGGAGCTCCTGTCTCCCAGTTAGGGGGTTGCGTCAGCGACAGGCTGTCACCTGACCCGGGAGCCGGGGAGGAAGCGATCACAGCCGGCTCCTCACACCCTGTGATCAGCTGTGTGGTCTAAATAGACCACACGCTGATCACTGCTAAAAAAAAAAGAAAAAAAAACAACAACTTACCTCTGTTCAGGGACCGAAGATCGGGGCTCCGATGATGTCCTCCCTCCAGTCAGCTGGCCTCCCGTCTCCTGCACTGTGACCCTGGTCAGCTGCTGCATTAAACAGCTGACTGTGTCACAGTGCAGGATAGGAGAGCAGCTGACCGAAGCCCGGATGAAGAACATCACCGGAGCAGCGGAGGTAAGTGAAAGTAAAGGGGGGGGGGGGGGGTTGCCGCGACGGGGGAGAGGGGATTTGCCGCGAGGGTGGGTGGAATTAATCATTAACTCGCCCCCCCCCCTAGTACAACAGTCTAGATCCGCCCCTGCCTGACATTGTATGTGGGTCTGGCTTTTTAAATGTACTGTATGTGGATCCGGCTATTTCAGTGTATTTTATGTGGATCTGGCTTTTATTTATTTATATATAAATTATGTATATATAAAGTATATATTTAAACTCGACGTACTAGCAACTACAGCTTTTTAAATTGGCTTATGCACAAATTGGTGTCCCACCCCCTAGTGTAGCTCCACCCACCACTGTCGCCCCCTGCTCCCCCCGGTGGGGGCCCTGCCTATTTTGACAGTGTCGGGACCCACAATTTCTGATGGCAGTCCTGCGCCCTATGTTATGTACTGACTCAAATATTGTACACTTAATGTTCAAATTGTCTATTTAGAAACTATTGATATTAATATATATATATATTTTATTTAATATCAGAAGAGTAGAAAATGGGAAAGTAAAAATATATATTTACAACTTAATGGATTCTTTATTAGTTTTTATAAGAAATAATTATGTAAGAAAGAAAACACTCTAGACAAGTGGAGCATTTATAGAAAACCAATTGATACTAAAAAGGAGTATGTGTTGCATTGTGCATGTGTGTTTTTTTTTTAATCAAAACTCCAGGACCTGCCTTAAGGCCACATAAATGTGTGTTTCTTTGTGACATTGGGTCAAGGAGCGATGTGTGAGCAAGGTTGTTTCTATGGAGATGAGACAAGGTAATCTTGGTAACATGCAACAGCTGCTTCGCCTTCAGAAAAAAAAAACAGTAATTTGGAATAAAACCACAAAGGTATGGCTGGAGAGCTCGATAGAGGATAGAGGATATATTCATAAAGTATATTGTATACTATAAGAACTATAATATCTGTGTAATGGAAAAATGATATTTAACTGTGAGATTCGGGTGTGCTTCCTAGATGTCTTTCCACTAATCTGACATTTGCTTTGTTCATTTTAAACAAAAGTTTACTTTAAACCAATTAAAACAAATGTTAGCACAATTCTTAGAATTACTTTCATTTGTAAAATGTGTTTGTGGAATATTGTATACATGAAGATAAATCATATAAAATAGGTCATGCTTTGTGTGACAATTTCCTGACAACACATCCATCTCAGTTTATAGAGCAGGAGGCTACAACCTCCCATGATTATTGGCCACAACAGAATGATGAATGTGCACTCAGAATCTGATTAGTCAAAAGCCATGGTCAACGAATCTGTACTCACTTTCTCGTCCTAACTTGGCCAGTTGGTTTGTTATTGATGGGGTGAGTGCTTGGAAAACTACAATGGCTATGTATAGCGTCCAGTAGAAGGACCTCAACTTAATGGCGCATGGCAAGATATAATGGTTGAAGTAGGCGCTTTAAATGTATTTTATTACGATATAGGTCTTTTCAGCAAACTTTAACCCAGATTGCTCTGACTTTAATATTATTTTACTTACTGTATTTTCTATGTATTCATTTTACTTGATACCCCCTTCTATAAATGCGTATCAAAGCCCAGATTTTGTCATTATGATTTTACAGTTATGTCGATAGGGGCGGATTGGGCCACCGGGAGGCCGGGCCGGATCCCGCTGGGCCGGCCCCATTGTCCCCTGAGTGGGCATCTATCACCTTTCCGCCGGGCCGGCTGCCGAGATCGGAGCTCAGCTGACAGCACAGCCACAGCATTACCAAAAAGGCATATGAAATGTTAACATGCTGCACAGAACTGCAGCAGAGGGTTAGGGTAAGGCCATGGGAGGGGAGGGTTAGGCACTAGGGGAGGGCAGGGCCGCAACTAGGGGGGGCTAGAGGTGCACGTGCACTGGGTGGGGATTGCGGGGGGGTGAAAAAAGCTGACGCTAGTCCGCATGGAATCTGCTCAAAACGGCCATCCAAAAATGGCCAACGCCAAAGAGGAGACAAATGCTAGAGGTCCTTACTGGACCTCTAGTGTCTGTCTCCTCCTTGGCGGCGGCCATTTATGGATGGACCGTTTTCAGCAGATTCCATGCGGACTAGCCGTCCGCATGGACTCTGCTGAAAACGGACATCCAAAAATGGCCGCTGCCAAGGAAGAGACAGATGCTAGAGGTCCTACTGGACCTCTAGTGTCTGTTAGCAGAGCGCAATGCACACAGCGTTCCCGGAAGTGCCGGGATCGCTGGCGCTGCCGGGAGAAGATGCTGAAAGCTGCATTTTCTCCCGTGAAATCCCCTGGCAATGAGCATAAACCCCACTCGAAATGAGCATGTAACCCCTGGCAACGAGCATGAAACCCCTGGTGACTAGCATAAATCCCCTGGCTAAGAGCATGAAAACCCCTGACAACGAGCATGTAACCCCCTGACAACGAGCATGTAACCCCCTGGCAACGAGCATGTAACCTCCTGGCAACGAACATGTAACCCCCTGGCAACGAGCATAAATCCCCTGACAACGAGCATGAAACCCCCATGGCAACGAGCATGTAACCCCTGGCAATGAGCATAAACCCCCTGGCAGCAAGCAGGTAATTTTAAAGTAATTAGAAGCCTTACTGTGGGATATAAAATGGTGTCAGGGAAATATGTAAATGGCACTTTGGCAATAGGCAGTGTGCGGCATAATGTGTAATGGGCATTATGGTGTGTGGAATAATGCAAGTCACTATACCAGGGACGTCTGAGTAGTGCACTGCCTTATGGAGGAGCAAGGACAAAATCCAGGTACAGGAAGGGAGGGGGCGCAAAATTGCTGCCTTGCCCCGGGTGTCGGATATCCTAGTTTCGGCTCTGAGGGTATGGGTTAGGCTGCAGAAGGGGGAGGGCGTTAGGATTAGGAACTAGATTCAGGGTTAGGATTAGCGATACTCACTACTGGAAGCACAGCAGGATCTGCCAGATGTCATCCTGATGCCACTGCCAAACCCAGATGACATTGCTGGAGCTGCCGTACATGGTAAGTCACCACTAGCAGGGCTGGCTCTTGGGGTGTTCAACCAGTGCGGTTGAACAGGGGCACCACCCCATAGAGGGCGCACCCCCTTCCAACATCCCGATTAACAGCACTTATGGGGCATGACCTATGGTAATTAGGCCATGCTCCCATTTTTGGCCGCGCTCGACTAGAGGCGCTTTACACCAAGCCGACACCATTCTTCACGATTTTGTGGTATTTCTGAATCACCCAGGATTTATCCACACATTTTATGATGCATATTACACAGACAGGTATATTCTAGCATCGAAAAATTACCTCTATCACTCGTAGTAGAGAGGGACTTTTCTAATTTAGTTCCCGTATTTGAAACATTTTTATTTGAATATTTTTATAGTTTTCTGCATGGTATATATTTATGATCTCCTTTTCATCAACACACTAGGGGGCAGTCACAGGTTCACTGTTTAAACACTTAAGATTTTCACCATTTATTACTATTATTTTAGCAGACACATACATCCACATTTTAACACATTTATGATATTTAGGTTATAGACACTAATAACTTCATATGTAACAATAACACACATGAATCATTTTAGGAGCACACTTGTCTTATTGTAAATATCAAGTAATAGGTTTTATATTATGTATGCCCAACATATGCGGCACTAAGTATGAATATGTGTATACGTGTGCACATGTATAAGGTGGTGTGTATATGTACAGTTATACGCTTGTGTGTAAGTAGGTGTATGTAATGTATATGCATGTGGACACTAACGTTCTATATAACTTTTTAATTGAATGAATGAACTTATAAACCCATGTAATTATCTATAATGAATATATGATAATAACACCAAGCTATCTACCATAGGCAAGGTGAGGGTTAAATTACATACTACACACTACAGGGAACTGCTTATAATGGGCAGGTTCGGACAGGTGGTCTGAATTAAGTGCTGAGAAAAAACTGGCTAAATGATTGGCTGATTCAACTGCCAGTCACTGACATCCCGCAGCGATTGGCCGTCCTGAATGTTAAGACGACGGCACGGGGATACTACGTCAGGCCCGAGGTCATCAAGCCCGCAGGGCGAAACGTGCGTCTGTTCATTTCTCACTCACTGGTACAGTGGGGAGGACTACATGACAGCTTCACCGGCAGCAGCGCACTGATCTCTTTAGGACACAGGTATTCTTTTCCAGTGGGCGGCGACTTTTCCCGGCGGCACATCCTGTCCTTGCTCTACCTTGGTAACAAGGACAGCCTAACACCGCAGACGCGTAAGTGTTAGTGATGGGAAATGTAGTTAATTTTGGTGATCAGTTCATTATGATCTAGTTCACTGAAAAGAATAGTTCAAATGATCAGTTCATGTAGTTCATTTAGGTCATTACATCACTGGCTCTGAAACACTGCTGAGAGAAGTGATTGGAAAACTAGAACTAGTCTATTACACAAACAGTAAGGATTTCAACTACTAGCTCATTAGGTGAGTTATAGTCTTGTTCAAATGGTCAGTTATGTTTAATATGTCTGATCTTTTAATATTTTAAAAAAGCAGTATATAACAAACTACTTGTAGCAGTGACATGTTTAGCTCTGCAATATTAATTTAATTGTTGTTATAATTTTTATTTCCATAATATACAAGTGAGAGAGACCCAAATTCAGAGTATTGTAACGTGTCACTTTTTTTTCTTTTAAATTACAGTAATTACAAGGAAAAAACTTTGCCTAATTTTTTAATTGCACCCATTAATGTCACTTAATGCACACCAGTGCTACTGTAGATTAACAATAGGGCGGGTGGGATTACAGCCTCCACATAAAAATAGGGGGATGGTCTCAATATGGGCAAGTTCTCTACTTGTCCTCTTTAGAATGTTTTATACATCACACCTTTAAAATTCAGATCAGTACAGTAAAGATAGGAGGAAGATGTATCAAACCTTAGAGAGAGAGATAAAGTAAAGAAGTTATGCAAAGCATAGTCTATAAAATGACAGAAGCTGATAGGTTCCATTTTATCTCTCTTGAAGGTTTGATAAATCTCCCCCTATGTCTTGTATAGTAAACAGAAGTACAGTATATAGCATGCAGCACTTCGCACTGTGTCTTAATCTGATTAGGAGTGTATCTTGTGAATTAATATACTAGGAGAATGAATCCTGACAATATACACCAGATCCATACAATGCATATGTCTGATCACAGCAATGCCAAATTTGCTAGGATAAGTTATTTTCTGGAAAAAATACTCCTAAATACTATTCTGCATCAGGTATAGAAAAACGCTATTTAGCAGCTATTGAACTCAATAGCTGCTAAATAGCGTTTTTCTTTACCTGATGCAGAATAGTATTTAGGAGTATTTTTTCCAGAAAATAACTTATCCTAGCAAATTTGGGGTACTTGAAAATGGGGGTCAGCATATTTAAAAGTTGCTAAAGTGAAGTTGAAAAATCATGAAAAATCCACCTGGCACAAACACCTACAATCAAAAAAAACACTTTGGGCATACTTGGGGACCCCCCCAGAGTCAAGTTCGCTAGTTTTTAACTTTGTACCCCAACATTTTTTTTTTCGCACCCTTTTTCAAAGTAAATTTTTGGGGTGTCCTTAAGTATTTTTTTTGACACAGGTTACCTTTGGAGGGCTGTCTGAAGGCTGCAGGGGGGTTCCCGCAATGCTGCACCACAAAACCCCAATTCTGCACTTTTTACCGCCTGCCATTCTTAAGCGATACTTCACCGCCTATTACATTGCATTGACTTTCCGCATACGCGGTAAGTCTTTCAAATTGAATATGGAGGTAAACCAAAACAGGCAATAATAACGTCATCAGCGGTAACTTAACGCAGATCCGGACTTAATGCTTCAAATTGAATACGGCCCATAGTCTGAGCCTAGCAGTGCCACCTGTGGTCGTTTAGCAGTACTGACTCATGCCTAATGGAGCTGCTGTGCTCTCTGTCACTGTGTCTAACTCCTCCCACTTGTTTTAGATCCTGATGAACTGATCTTTGCCAGAGCTGTGAACTGAGTGAACTAGTTCATTTTGAACTGATCATTCGTGAACTACCCATCACTAGTAAGTGTCCTCCCACCCACTATGCTTTCCATCAGCAATGCCCGGTCCCTGTCTCATCTAGGGTCCGCTCAGTGACGACCCTAGACAGCAGAAGGTGACCAGGAATAAGGTTGCTGTACTGCATCTATTATTACTGTCCTTTTATATGTGCAAATATGGGATCAGAGAATATATATGCTGCGAATGAGAACAATATATGATGACCCACACTCCCAATAGACGAACTGTTCATCAGTTTTTTTCCTTATGCAAAAGGATTTTTTTGCAATCCAGGCCCATGGGATCTATCAGGTTTAGCACATTTCATGTGTTTGAAATACAACATTAATGTATGGAAATATGCAATACTAGATTAAGGGCAATTAATGACCTTCTTGTTGCCTAAGGACAAGGTCTATATAACCAAGTTAGGTGTTTAGAAATTATTTGATTCAGCACATCACTCACATGTAAACAAGTATACTA
Source organism: Taudactylus pleione (assembly GCA_031769625.1). Classification (NCBI taxonomy): domain Eukaryota; kingdom Metazoa; phylum Chordata; class Amphibia; order Anura; family Myobatrachidae; genus Taudactylus; species Taudactylus pleione. Next base: position 14,391,311 of record JAUIMM010000005.1, on the reverse strand, counting down.
TGTTGGGCAAAATGTAATAATATATCTGTGTACTTTTTGTGACATGCAATACTGAGTAAAGTGCAACGATTACCACTCACATGTAATCAAGGATGCAATACTGGACAATAGTGCAATAACTTATATATGTACAGTATTTCTTGTAAACATGCATTACCGGGCATAGTGCAACAATTTATATATATGGAATAATTTGTGTAGTCTATATGAGATTTAATATCTTCCATATTTATGACTGACCCCATACTAATTTATAAATTGCACTTATGTTTTGCAATATAACAGATGTGATGACCATGCATTAACGTGTGGCTTTATCAAGAGGGGAGTACATACACCTAAAGGTTGAAGTACTTTTTGGGGGGCAATTTAGCCCTTAAGGTATTTTCTGACATTTATATCCCATATTGAGTGCTAATTAATATTTTTGCCATTCTCTTACCAGATAGAAAATTGTTTATCGATCACAGAGTTATATTACTTATATATTTTATAATAGGGTAGACTCACTATTGTGAATCATTTCAGAGTCTATTCTATATCCCTCTTCTTTTAGAACAATATAGCAATAAAAGTTTTGTTTTAAACAAATTTACCATTTCATATTATACATATTTTAAGAGTGCCCCAGAAAGGGAATATCTTGTCTAGCTCTAGTCTAGAAGTCTTTTTTTCAATGCTATTCTTGTTGACATTTCATCAGTGTTGACCTGATTAATGTCCACATAATCAATGTCAACATTACAATGATGACATTACTCTGGACAAAAATTTCCTTGGGTTAATGTCATATTTCCCTTTCTGATTTTAGTTACTAGATTCATATATGGTCTATGTTAGGACCTGTGTTTGTTGTGGACCCGGGGTGGTAACAAGGAGTAGACATCAGAACAGGTTTAAACTGAAAGGCAGTTTGTTTAATGTGAATGTTGGTAGACATGAACAATAATATAACTAAAGTCCAGTAATGACAGAGTAATGTATGACTGAATGAGACTGAGGCGGATAATGGCTGAAGGGAAATCCAGAAATGCTGTGATAATGGCTGAAGGGAAATCCAGAAATGCTGTGATAATGGCTGTACAGGAATGGGTTAACTAAGGAGACAGGTACAGGCAGGAGTGGGTCTAGTGGAAGGTGCAGGGCTGTTCTGCAGCAGAGAGCAAGGCAAGGCAGAGTGGTGCAGCTATGCAGGCAGCCAGTGGCCAACAAGGAGTTAGGGCAGGCGCCAGAGCACAAGACTAAGGTTCAGGAGCGCAGGAACTCTCTCATAGCAGACGTTCTGAAACACATTGCACTGGCAACTACAGGGAGCTCTAAACCCCCTTAAGTACTCAGCAGCAGAGCATGAGTGGCTGGAGAGATCACCTGACGCATCAGGATAGGCCCACTATGTCGCATGACCTGAGACAAGATGGCCGCTCCCATGTACCTGTGATGCTGGGACGGTGCTAGACTTACCCTTGCCAGGATGGCCCAACGCTGGCAGACCGCTGCACACACCCAATGCCAGTCTCCACGCGCCAGTTCTCTCAATGGAACGACCGCGCCACAGCACCCCCACTGGCAAGGACTGCAACATCTATGACGCGAAACCCTGGTCGTGATAGTCTACTAAGAAGCATTGTACTATATTTGATTGGGCATCATCCAGTAGTTTTATATCGCTTTATGTGAACTATATATTTTATAAATCAAATTTTTCTAAATTTACAGGTCACATATGTTTTCCAAATTTGTTGCAGCACCATAAGACAACTGTAAGTTTACATCAACCATCTCAGTACATACACAAGAATTAGAACCTGCATTATATTCTCAAGGACATGCAGAATGTCAACTAGACACGTCTTGGCAAATATACAGATCCTCATCAGTCATAATCACTGTACATATCTCCCTCATTCGTCATTCCCAAAGAACAAGGCCAGGCTGTGTCATGTGCAGATATAGCACTTAGCCCCAGCTAAACTGCCATTATTTAGCCATTTATGTAGGCACAAAAATTATCTAGCAGATGGCAACTTTTTTTAAAACTCAAATAGATGTTCTCTGTTTATATATATATATATTCATATACCATATATATCTACATATAGCTATACAGTGTTGCTACAGGTTGATTCTCCCATATTGAAATACGGAATATTACAAAATACAGAATTTTTTTAAGCATGACTGAGATTAGTGAAACCTTTGTTTTCTGCACAAAATTATAAAAAAAACTATAGTATAAAATTACCTTCACACTTTGTGTATAAGGTGTATATGAAACAAATGAATTTCATGTATGTACACAAACTTTATTTGAGCCACAAAATTATTGAAAATATTGTATAAAATTATCTGCAGGCTGTGTGTATAAGGTGTATATAACACATAAATGCATTCTGTGTGTATATTTGGGTCCCATTCCCCAGATATCTCATTAAGGTATGCAAATATTCCAAAATACGGAATATTCCGATATCCAAAATACCCCTGGTCCCAAGCATTTTGGATATGGATATGTATAGAATTTGTGAACCCTTCACACTTTTTTGAATTTCTGCATAAATGAGACCTTAAATGTGTTCAGATATTTATCCAAGTGGTAAATATAAAGAGAACCCAATAAATCAAATAACAAACAAAGCCCCAAATGTAACTGTCCCAAATTTGCTGGCCTGGTGCGATTCTGGCAATACAGTCGCTAGAGGTAAATAGACAATTCATTTTAAGGCAAAAAAACTTGGGTTTGCTTTTAAACTAATTGCCATTTTGAATCTTCACGACTATATCATTAGACTATATCGGGACTAGCAAATCTGCGTTTATGAGGCTTGAAACAAAGGATATACTTTTTCAAAATGTGTTTGTTGGAAAAGAGTATGTCAACCACCAGGATTATCAGGTCAGTGAAGATAATAATTAGACTCAGGAGTTTTAATCAATGGGATGAACTTGGGTGATCCTGCTCAATTTATAAATGCATAAACCGGAGTCTTCTCTACCAAAGTCTGGTTTTCACCATACAGGTTTGTGATGCATGCCATGTCTTGATCAAAGGAGATATCGGAGGATCTCAGAAAAGGAGTTGTTGATGCTTGTCAGCTAAAAAAGGTTGCAAAATAATTTCTAAAGTGTGGCCACCATTCAAGACAGGCAAAATCCAACATTATTGCTACTTTTCCCAGGAGTGTTCACCCTACAACAATCACTGTATAACTATAAGCAAGGCATAAACTATTCTGAGAGATCACAAAGAACCCTAGGGTAGCGTCAAAGGATCTGCAAGCTTGTCTTGCACTGGCTAATTAAGTGTTCACAAGTCCATCAGGAAAACACTGAACATGTAGATAGCAAACATGGAAGTGTTGCAGTCTATGTACAGCAAATTACTTACAATGTTTATAATAAAAACAAATACAGCAACTACTGCGCTACCAATTAAGATGCTGCTATAAACCTGGGTGCCAACCTGTAATCACCTATAGAGAATATAAAAAACAAAATGTAGGTTAAGCGCAGACTCTAATTGGGGTCATATATTGATAGAATATATAGTGTCTTCATCCATAACTATACTGTTCCATCTGGAAGTGCTACTCTTTCTGAGTACCTTAATGCATGGGTTAAACGTTTTGAACTTCATGATATCCACTCAGAATCCAACCAATGATTTTGTCAGTCGCCGGGCGTCTCCTCAGAACAGTCATGCGTTCCACCCGCACTAGAGGAATGCATGGCTTTCAGCTGATGTCACAGGACTTCCTGTCATGCGTTCCATTCACATATATCGTGGAACGCACGTCTCTTTACTATAAGGTTATTTACTACCCGTAAGTGTGTACTTTGTTTTTTATATACTTACAATGTTTGTTGTAAATTATGTTATTTTGTGATTATCATTTCAACAAAGTATACTATAAATAGCTATACAATATTTAGATTAATAAAATGCATATAACCATTGGGTTCAACATGTAAGGCTGGTTACCATGGGAATGAGTTAGAAAACACTTTATGACATATGATAATTACTGACCACTTGCGCTTGCATAGAGGGCTGACAAATGCTAATAAAAGCATGATTTCTGATACATGTGATTAACTGCCCTTCATACTAAAAAAACCCCCAAAATTATTTATCCAGAGGACAACAGAAATTATATAAAAAATTTAGTTAAATTTGCCTTAAAACAGGAAATATTTCCCATGTATCACACAAGACAACACCTTGCATCAACATACTGTAGTGGTGGCAACATAGTGTGGGCATTTGAAAATGAATATTAAAAATCTGCGCTCCAAATTATGAAAAATGCTGCTAAGTCACAAAATGTGGTCCCCACCACAATAATACAAACATAAAATATACAAAAAGTACCAAGTGCAATATCCTCTAGGGTACTTATATATGAATAAGTGTCCACTATAATAAAATCAGTGTGATTGTGTGACTTCAAGGACCGTGGCCTGTTTGGGGACTGAACCTGATCCAAGAGGTATCATATGGATGTGGACTTTTATCCGGATTAGAAGTCCACTGGTTACATATTGATATCACCTGCCTTGGTCTGAAGGCCCCCTCTGGTACATGAGCATGTTTTATGTGTATTTGTGTCAAATAAAGTCTGTTAAGAATTTACACTATGGGATATCCCTGTTCTTACATTTTTTTGAGGGGCAACGCTCATCTACGCAGAATCTCGATCTAGGAGAATTTATTTGATTGGAAATGCCGAGGAGAAACGTATATTTCAAGTCTAGATGTGAGTAAGAATATTATATGTCCACTTTAATGAACCAGACCCACTGATTGGTTGATTCTCTCCTTTTCTTTTTGGAGGAAAAAGTGGAAGATATACGTTTTCATTGGATTGAAGAAGTTGGATATATATGGATGGTGTGATGTTATTATAGTGGACACTTATTTATATATAAGTACTCTAGAGGATATTGCGCTTGGTACTTTTTGTATATTTTATAGTGTGGGCATTGCTGGTAACTATAGTTTCCATATCATGAACTCTGTCTCTTTATTCACTTTTTCTTCATTTTTTTCAAACCATTTGGTTCTACACCTGCCTCTTGCTGCCATTTACAGTTCCTCTTATCCCTGGCACTTACATCTTATTCTACTGACTACCTCTTGTTTCTTGCCCTCTACCATTCATATTCTTGGAAACTTCAATTTTCCACATTGATAATCCAAAGTGTTGTACTGTTTCTAGATGTCTCTCCATCGCTACCTATTACAGTAGGTCATTTATCCAGCCTACTATGGTGACCCAATTCTGGATTTAGTCTTCTTATAACACTCCTGAACACATAACTTCCCCAGGTCCCTTTTCCCCAAACTTACAATGCAGCTGCCACTTTCACTTCTACACATCCGGATCATCCATTAGGCAGTCAACGCTCCCGCTTAGGGCTCAGTGGGCAGTGTAGGGCCCTGATCGATGAGACACATTTTCATGTTATTTTTTTTTGACTAGTGGAGGTGGCAAAGGGCCCAAATCAGTATGTTGCTAGGGCCCCATGGGTCTTTACCCAGCTTTGCTTCTACCTTATGCTGGACAAAATTATAAAACCAGGCACCAGTTATCTGACTCATTCTCCATCCCCTCACATTTATCATGTATTTCCTAACTGTACCTGCTATGTAAATAAACACTTGGGAAGGAACCTCATCTTATTATAAAACTGATTAACAGATCAAAGATCTCCAATTATTTTACATCAAATATTATTTCCTTCTCCATAATAAGATACATGCAAGTACTAAGAAAATGGTACACAATCATCGAGAAAACACAATGGAATATTAATTATGAAGGGCAGATAAGTTAATAATATTGTGTGCACAGGGTAAGGGGGACATGAATATCAAAAATTCAGTATTCCCCTTTTATCAATCTGCAGCTGAAATTATTAGACAGCGAGTGCTCATTAGCTGCTCATCAAGTCTGTGCATTTTGCATCTATAGTGACATTCAAGGGCATGGAAATCATAGTTCATGAATTAAAAATCACCCTAAAGATATGACATTTTATGATTTTATTATGCTGGATGAATGTCACTGTGAAGGAAACATATCAAAATAAAAAAGGAAAGTTGTCTTTAGCGTTACCAAAATACATTTTTGTAGGTAATTCACAAAAAATTTTTTTAAAACAACTACTGCATAACATTTTGACCATTTGTGTCACTTTCTGTGGGATATTTCTATATATAACCTTATAAAGTAGGTAACTTTTATATAAATTTTTGTAAAAAGACTAATATATAAAAAAAAGTTACATTTATATGAAGAATTAAAAAATCATGTTCTAACATTTATGAGTAATACATAATGGGCATTGAAAAAAGAGCTAAGAGAATATGTAAATTTACTGAGCGTTAATAGTTTTGAATACGGCTGGCAATGTCGAAATTGAGGCAAATAGTTGATCGTATATCAGAAAATATGCATGATCAGGTCTATTCACTTCTTTTTGTCATACGGCGTCAGAGCATTTTCATTGTCAATGAGAAAGTGCAACAAATGCTTTAGAAACAGACATGTGTTTGAGAAAGTAGGGCCTGATTCAGAAATGTAGGTAAACCTGATAGTGTAAATACATAGTAGAGCGTCTGGGCATGCGCAGGACCCATTCTGAGTATGTGCAGAACGAGTCCAGCGTGATCACATGCTGTGTGCCTCCAAGGCACAGCATGACTGACATGCTGTGGACATTTGGGGACAGGGAGTGGGTAGCAACCCGTTTTGCAGGAGTGCCGAGGCCAGGGTCTGCATCAGGGGATGCAGATTTCCTGGCCTCGCAAGTGGCAGGAGGCGGCCAGTCTGAATAAACTTCAGCTTACTCAGATAGTCAATGCTACAAACATTGCGACCAATAGTCGCAATATTGATCCAATGCTGTGACTACGGACGCAGCATTTGGATCTGCGATGCCGGCTGAAGGCGTATTTCTATCAGGCACCTCATGTAGCTATCTTTCCTGTGGCTGTAAGTACCGTACATATATGAATCAGTCCCTTATAGGTAATGTCATCTTTTTTATTGAATTACTTCCAGAATCCACAGCTGGTTCCTCAGACCATACAACCTGGTTAAGATGATTTTAAAGAATAAGCCAAAAAGAAACAAAATGTAAATTTGTTTAGTGACAGCAGATTTATTGTTACATGTAAATTTGCTTAATGGAGGTTAGCTGAACAGATCTGCAAATCTACGGTATCTATATATCATCTATCTATCTATCGATGTTTGTTTGTTTCTTTGTTAGCAAATATCCTCCACAGCTCTTAAGGTAAAGCTGCCAAATCTTACATAGTTATTTAGTATTGAAAAAGTTATTAGACCACATAGCGACAACGTGACAAATCGACAAATCTTATATATAAAATTAATTGGTCTGTTTGTCTGTACAGCTATGCATTCGGATACCCCTGCACAGTTTGGGATGAAACCAACGCGAGGTGGTCCAGTTGGATTCTGGCCAGGTTTTTGTGGGGTTAGGCTCCCGGTCGGACCTCCCGGTGGTGTACGCTGGGCAGAACTTTGACCCGAGGAGCCTATTCCGAGCCTTCCACTGGATGGATTTGGATGAAAACTTCACATAGGGGCTGGGATGTACTAAAGGTAAACACCCCGTTTTTGTTTTTTTTACTGCATTTCCATATGTACTAAGCCCCGGCCACCATGGGCGCCGAGAGGGGGGGAGGGGGGAGTGGGGGACTGGCGTTGACCCCCCCCCCCTCCCTCACAGCAGCTTAGCACACAGCTTGTGCTGGGTTGCAGTGTGAGACTGCTCGCGGCTGCTGCAGTAGCCGGAGCAGTCTCCTATGGCTGTGGGGGGGAGCGATCACACTGATCGCGCCCCCCCTGTCTAGCGCAGGGCTGGGGGGCTTACAGCGCCCCCTACCCGGTGCGCCGCCGCTTCGCTGTCACCCAGCAATGGCCCCACTCACCCGACTCTCCATGGTCACCGGCCGTGCTCCTCCTGGATCCTCCGCTTCCTCCTAATCTTCTGTGTGCAGGGAGAAGGAGGAGTCGGGGACTTCCTGCACAGGTCACCAGCAAGAAGTTCCCGGGGCTCAGAGGGGGCAGGGGCCCACGGGGACCCCCTCACCCGGCGTCGGCTGCATCGCAAAGGGCAGCTCTTATCATAAGAGCTGTCCTTAGCGATATTAATCGCATATGTTAGTACATATGTGATTAGTAAGGTTGCGGTGACTGGTGGAATGGTCACTGCAACCTTAGTACATCCCGGCCAGGGGTTGCAATTGGTCTGGGATGCCTAATGGAGTGGTTGAGGTCCCAGTCGGACCTCACAGCAGAGTACGATGAGCAGAACTTTGACCCAGGGAGCCTGTCCTGAGCCTTCCACCAGATGGATTTGGATGAAAACTTCAGAGTGGTAACATTGGATCCCAGAAGACATACTAGGGGGTGGAGGTCCCAGTCGGACCTCCCGTTGGTGTACGCTGAGCAGAACTCTGACCCAAGGAGCCTGTTCTGGGCCTTCTACTGGATGGATTTGGATGAAAATGTCACAGAGGGGTGGCAAATGAGATGCCTAATGGAGTGGTTGGGATCCCGTTCGAACCACACAGCAGTGTGCGCCAGGCAGAACTTTGACCCAGGGTGCCTGAACTGGGCCTTTACAGTATATCTACACTGCAATTTACTTTTCAGTTTAAACACTCGGCGCTCTCTGCCAGAATGCAAAATTACTTGCTCTTTCTTGCTCTATTCCCAAATCTGAATCAGGCCCAATACTACATTTATTTGGCACTGTGGGAGACCATGGATGGCCAGAAGGAGAACGCAGCCATACTTTTCCTACTTCCCTAGATCATCCTGGTTTAAATAAAAAATTGGTTGTGCAAAGGAATCCAGTCTATTAAATATGTTTTTGATCCAGAGGGCCGCATGCTCCCCTTCCAACACCTCTGTGAGAGATATGGCCTCCCCCATAAAAATCTTTTTATGTACTGTACCTTCAGTTTAAACACTATGGGCCCTATTCATGAAGAGAAACATTTCCCTAGTGATAATTAAGTATTTAACTCGCTGCGAGGTCAATCCTAGTATTGGAGGCATTCATCATGCCGACTATACTTAATTGTCACTTCCGAAAAGCTGCTCCTTTTGCGGAGACAGGTTTTTCGGAAAAAGGACATTTTTCTCCTGTTGCCACCACCCTTCGCAGCCTGTCTTGAAGCTGCGCATGCGCAGCTTTAAGACAGGCTGCGAAGAGGCAGGAGAGCAGCCGGGAGAGTCAAGCCCCCACCCCCGGCCCCCTTCACATCCTCGATCCCTCCCGTTCAGCCCCGGATATCCCCACTGCTTGAGATCTGGCCTTCCGCTCTCTCGAATCCACAACCTTCCCCCCCACCCCGCTGAGCCCTAGATATACCCGATGTCTGAGCCCCTCCACCCCCTCGCTCCACCGCCGCTGCAGAGCTGCAGCGGGAGTCTGTGACCCCCGCTGAGATCATGCAGCCCCGCAGCGCCAGTATGCCGCTTCTGTGCTCTCTCCCTAAGCCCCGGGTCACAGGAGGAGAGCTCGGGGGGCTGCTAGAAGGTAAGAGGACACAGAAGGGAGTGATCTTTTCAGATCCCTCTGCTGTATCGCATGCTGTACGCCACCTCAGAGTGGCGAATAGCATCACTGTCAAGTTCCGAATGCTTTTTCGGAACTTGATGAATTTCATAATTTCTACATCCCCATACTATAGTATGGGGATTGTGGAAATTATCGGGGGATAATTGTAACCAGGAGATATCAGTGATATCTCCTGCGTTACATTAATAATGCATGGGGCTTACACTTAATTTACACAAAAATAGGGGAAAATCTTAATTTTCACCTACTTTTGTAGAAATTAAGTGATGATGAATAGGCTCCTATGGGCCTTACTCAGAGGTAGGCGCAGTTACAGCCATGACTGCGTCTTTTTATTAAACTGCATCTGCGTCTTTATGCAAATGCTGCGACACATTCTCAGCCTACTGAGATCCCCACTGGCAGCGGTGTACTAAAACACATTGAAGGTGGCAACGTCAAAGATTGCACCTACAGCACCCTATGGCAGGTGCCATTTCACAGTCTGAACATGACCACTGGTGTCAATGTAAATGCGTCTTTGGACGCAGTTGCTGACCGCTACAGACCAGTGCCCCATCTGCGTTAGGCTAGCCAGCCCCTCTAACCTCCCTAACATGCCCACCGAAATTGCAACTCAGCATTAAATTTAGTTCTGCATAATAGAGCGGTAGCGTATGTGCAGACTGAAACCATTGGCCAAATGCATATGTCATCATTATGTGCACCTCTAAATCAAGCCCTACGTCACATCAATGCACCAAGCGCCACCTGCTTCATATTTGAGGAATGTAATACTGTATGCAATATGCTCACTCTGGCTAGAACTGGTGAATTTAAAAGTACGTTGCCTATATCTAACGTTGCTTTTAACAGACTATACTAAAGTGTGGAACACAACTGCAGTATGGACCTACCTGACCTATGAGATTTTACCTCAATCCCTATGCATACTGATAAGATACTCACAGTTTTACCATCCGCAGCAATATGAGAGACACATCTCAGGATCCTAAACAGGATATTGTTGACCAGGAAACTGGGATGTGCCCTAAGTACCATAGATCTGATGTGGCTTTAGCACACAATTTGTGGATCTGTAGCTTTTGCCCATGGTTTGAAAACCCAAAGCCCATTGTTGTCATGCCGGGGCAAAAGACAAAAAAATCCACTTCTCACGTGTGGAATTATTTCCACACCAATCCGGACAACAGTTGTCAAGCCATATGTGACCGTTGCAAAGCAAATGTGAGTAGAGGGAGGGACCTAAACCACCTATGAACCTCCTCCTTGTTACGTCACTTGCAGCGCATTCATCAAATATCAAAGTGTATGTTGCCAAGTTCCAAAACTCAAAACGTAACAAGTCAAGTGTCCCTCTCTGTGGGATCCAAGCGCCTTCGATCTCCAACACCAACACCTGCATCATCAACATCCTCATTCGTCATCGGGAGTAGTCCTGCTGCATCCAATGTTGTTAGTCGAAGCATGATTGACTCCTCTTCTATCCGTGATTCCTCAGAAGGCTCCTTGATGACTACGCCTGTTGCTGCTGCTGTGAGTGGATCTTCATCCCAGAAGGGGACTAGGAGGAAGACTACTTGTAGCGTATCCTCCAAAAAACAATGTCAAACAATCGTTTGCAAGGGTAAACAAGTATGACAGCAATCACCCAGTTGCACAGCGGATTACTGACGCCATAACAGCTATGCTGGTTTTAGATGTGCGTCCAGTATCCCCCATTACTGCAGTGGGTTTTCAACAGTTAATTGAGGTCCTGTGTCCTCGCTACCAGCTCCCTTCTAGATTCCACTTTGCTAGAACAGCAATTCCAAGTCTGTACAAGGACATTAAAAAAAAAATTATTAATGTCCTCAGAAATGCCTTTGTACCCACTGTCCACTTGACCACTGATATGTGGACAAGTGGGACAGGGCAAACTAAGGATTACATGACTGTGACAGCCCACTGGGTAGGTGAATTGCCTACAACAGCAGCATGTCCCAAAAGACAGCTGATGCAGAGGCAGGCTACTCTTTGTATAACTGGTTTCACTAAGAGGCATACCATTGAGAACCTCTTAGAAAAACTCAGGAAAATCACTGCTAAATGGCTAACCCCACTTGGACTCTCCTCGGGATTTGTGATTTCGGACAATGCCACCAATATTGTGAGAGCATTACATGTGGGCGAATTCAAACACGTCCCTTGTTTTACTCACACAATTAATTTGGTGGTGCAACATTTTTTAAAAAATGACAGGGGCATGCAGGAGATGCTCTCGGTGGCCCGCAAAATATCCAGACATTTTAGACATTCGGCAAACGCTTGTCAAAGATTGCATGACCAGCAGGTACTGTTAAATTTGCCCTGCCATCAGCTGAAGCAAGAGGTAGTAACTCGGTAGAATTCTAACCTCTATATGCTTCAGCGGATGGAGGAACAGCAAAAGGCCATGCAGGGCTATACAACGGCCTATGACATAGGCCGTGGAAGGGGAATGCACCTTACTCAAGCGCAGTGGAGAATAATTTCTGTGTTGTGCAAGGTTCTCAAACCCTTTGAACTTGCCACACATGAAGTTAGTTCAGACACAGCTTGAGTCAGGTCATTCCTCTCATCAGACCTTTGCAAAAACAGCTGGAAAAACTGAAAGAGGAGCTGAAACGGAGCGATTGCGCAAAGTATGTCGGTCTGGTGGATCAAGCCCTTGATTCACTTCACCAGGATCTAAGAGTCGTCAATCTATTGAAATCTGAAAAATATATTTTGGCCACCATTCTGGATCCTTTTTCCAACAGACCGAAATTTAAAACTATGCAAAGAGCTGATGGTAAAAAAAATTGTCAGCTGCAGCCACACGTGAAACGCCATCATTTCCTCCTTCAGTTTCAGCAGCTGCCAGGCAAAATCTCAATCTTCCTTACAGAATGCCTGCTGGTCATGCAGATTGTTCACCGGGCCTGAGAGAACTGCCTACTAGTGACATGTCTACTACCGTGACTATGTGCGATGCGGTCTCTATTCACAGAATGGTGGAGGACTATTTCAGAGATAACATCCTAATAGGCATGTCAGACAGTCCCTTTCAGTACTGGCAGGAAAAAGAGGCAATTTGGAGTCCAATACACAAACTGGCTTTGCATTACCTAAGTTTCCCACCCTCCAGTGTGTACTGCAAAAGTTTTCAGTGCAGCTGGCAACCTTGTCAGTGATCAGCATAGGAGATTACTTCCTCAAAATGTGGAAAAGATTATGTTCATTAAAATGAACTACAAATTCCATGAGGAAGACCTCTACCAACAATTACATAAAAAAAAATTACAGAGGCGCCTATGGTGGATTTCATCGGGGACGAATTAATATTGTGTGAAGAAGAGAATATACACACTGATGGGGATGACGAGGAAGAGGACAACTCAACAATGCACATTGGCAGCTTGTTTTATGGGAGTCCAACAAACCAATAATTTCAGCCACAATTGGCAGTCCTTGTCGCTGAAATGATTGCTTTGTTAAACTGTGAATGTCCTGTTTCGTATACAACAAAAGGGTGGATGGGAGGGCCCAAGGACTATTCCATCTTGGACCTTTTTCCTTCCCATTATATGCTGGTTGGGGCATTGCTGCCTGACATTTTAAATTAATGTTATGGTTGGTTTAGGAACCAATTATTTATTTTGAAATTAATTTATTATCAATTTTACAGCCAGGGGCTGCACCAATGAATTGCTTTTTATTAATTATTCAGCCAGGGGCTGTACCCAATTAATTGTTTTTTTAATTAAGTCATTATCAATTTTACATGGCTGCACCCAATGAATTGTTTTTAATTAATTTATTATCAATTTAACATCCAGGGGCTGCACCAATTAATTTCTTTTTATTAATTATTCAGCCAGGGGCTGTGCCCAATGAATTGTTTTTTAATTAATTTAATATCAATTTTACAGCCAGGGGCTGCACCAGCTATCAATTCTTCAATCCTCAAGGGTATCCCAACCATTATCTTTGCACAGTCCTCAACTCTATTAATAATTATATCAATCAGTTTTGAACCAGCAAGCTAGATGAAACCTTTTGGCCCTTTAACTAGATGAAAGAATCAATATTGTGAGCTGTGATGTGGTTATAATTGACTGGAAACAAGTGGAAATAAATGTTATTGAGGTTATTAATACCGTAGGAACAAAAAAAGTCAATTTTATGTGATTTTAGCAGTTTTTTTAATTTTTTAAGAAAAAATCCAGATCCAAAACCAAAACACGAAACCTAAACACAGAGGTGAGGTTTTGGCAAAACCAATCCAGATCCAAAACCAAAACATGGGGGTCAGCGCACATCTCTATTAATAATTGTAACAGTCAATCACCTAGAATAACAAAGTTTTCTTGATCTCATACCAGAGTATGTGGTGCCCTAGACCCCCTTCTGTGGTCTCCTTTTCCTGGCCGTCAAACATGAAAGGATGTCAAACAGCTAGATCATATGGTTATCACCATGAAAAACATGTCTCTTGCATAACAAGCTCAGAATACGCTATGTGACTTTGGACTGTTTACTTACCTCTTAGACGCCAGGATGGAACATAAGCATCAACATCGTGCTACCCAGGATTTTTAAATACCATAATGAACTCTTCTTGAATTCCCTTTGCCTGTGTTCAAAATATTATCTCCAGAGCAAAAATATTATCCACATTCTGTTTGCTGTACACACTGTGACAGCTTTTTATATGTGTTCATAAATTGTGCATTGTAGCTGACCCGCTATCATGTCTGCATGGCTTTAAATTTATACGCCCACCTCAAGACACATTAATGTTATTCTATTTCCTCTCTCAGCAATGGAGAGGGATTCAAAGAGCATGATTATTTCATCTCTACATCTATATGCAGGAGGAATGTGAGCGATGTCAAGATATTTATTGGTGGCAGTGGCCATTGTAATTATCTTGGGGTTGCTAAATTTCCTACCATAGTCTCAATACTTTTACTTGGGGAGTAATAATTTGAAAAGGCAGTATGTATAAGCAGGAATAAATCAATATTACAGAAAGAGAGACAAGTTCATAGTCATACATACGGTAGTAACATCAAGCCTCATAGCTGCGGAGAACAAACACTAAATAAATACCATGATTGGATGCACAAAAGGGATGTGTGCTTCTAACATAAATAGATTCAATACCAATAGATTTTTTAATATGCTATTGAATAAGATATCAAAGAAGCAGAAAACCAAGGTAACTCTTAAGTCGCATACACACTTAACAATATGCTCCATGAGCAATATCGTTAAGTGTTTCCCCTGCGCTGCCGGGCTCAATATCGTTAACGACATTGAGCATACAAACTGAATGTTACGTTAACGATATCGTTCAGTGATGGCACCCTCCCTCATCCCTGTACTTGCAGAACCTGACGATATTGTCAGGTTGCCCTGTATGTACGGGTGATGAAAGACATTAACATCGTTAACAATGTCTTGCATACACACTCCCCAGACATTATTTAAAGGGCGGTCCGCCCGGTAAAATTATCTTGCCGCCCGGGACCTGCAGGACGCATTGTTTGTCCTGTGTGCAGCGCCGCAGAAACCAATCACAGCCGATGGCGTCTTCTCAACCAATCGCCGCCGGCAGATTGTCTTCACTACAGCTCCCAGAATCAGCCTGGCGCTTGTGGCTCCTCCTCCCTCTGTGTTCACCTTCTGCAGCTGCTGCCTGCTCGTCCCTCAGACACAGACTCCGTTACTCTTCCTGTGCCCAGTGTTCCTGGCTCGCTCAGCCACACTCCGGTCCCTCTCCATCACACACTGCTCCCGCCACAGCCACTCTCCATTCACTGTGCCTCAGTAGAGATGTTGGACCCGGGCTGGGGAGGAGTGCAGACCTGTTGGTGCTACAGAAACACTTCCAGAAGCAGGTGCTGCAGCTGCTTAGGTGTAAATGGTGCTGGTAGAGGAGCACCCTGAAAGGTGAGGACCCCTGTCCTTGGTGTTACAGGCTGGCTTTGTGGCCCCTGTCACTCCCCGGCTGTGTGTCCCCTTCACCTGGTATTAATTCCCATTTACCCTGACTGCTGTGTGCACCCTCCTTCTTACCCCTAGCACTGCCTGTCCCTAACCTCCTCCTTGCCCTCAATACTGCCCTAGCCATCTACCCTTGCCCCCTCCCAACACCCAGGCCAGGCATAGTGTGCAATAAGGGGCCATACTGTGTGGGCATAATGGCAATAAAGGGGCATACTGTGTACATATTGGGCAATAAGGGGGCATACTGTGTACATAATGGGCAATAAAGGGGCCATATTGTGTGGGCTTAATGTGAATTGGTACTATTGTGTAGCCATGCCCCCTCCATGTAAAGCCACGCCCCTTTTTGCACAAAGGCTGCTACTTGATGCCACCCGGCTGCCAAAATTTTCTGAGGAGAACACTGCACTGGATGATAATGAACGATAATGATATCGTTATCGTTCAGATCGTCCAACTTATCGCGTAGTGTGTATGTGGCTTTACAATATGCCTCAGTCTCTTTATGCGTAATTAGAGAATAGAAAACGTTTATCATTTCATCACATAAAGAAGACTAGAAGTTTATATTGAGTGCAATCATGGGCCGCACAATTAGTATGGGGAGGAGAAGGGGGTGTTTAGTAGTTTGTACACTTAAGCGCCAGAAAAACTGAGACAGCCGCTTCCATTCCCAGAACATGCCAAACTCCCCCACATTGTATCTTATGCAATATTATTAATATAGGCAGATATCTCTCCAATCCTTTGTCATATAATTTGCAGTAAAGATTGCAGTGTATCTTAATTTAAGTGTTCTATGAACAAGACTTGACAGTAAGTGCCAGAGATATGGGTCACTCCATCTCCGAAATCAACACAAAATTTGGATTTTCACATGCAACATTTTCAAGGGTGTACCACATCTACACAACATCCAGCATGTGAGACACCGCTGTGGCCGATGCAATCTCTAGACGCTCTGGGACAGCATTGTCTGTCACGTTTTCTAACATTCGAGCAGCACGCGACGTTGCCAAGGATAACAGCTTAAATTGAATTTAATTAAATTACATTTAATGCTGGGGCCACAAGTAACACAGTAAACAGTGAAAAGTTCCCTTTTGTTTTTTTAAGAGGTACAGTAACTGATAGCTCACTCAGGTTCGATTGCTGACCCCACGGTAGAAGCATCAAATGGGTTTGTGAATACCGCCACTGGAAGCAAGATGACTTGAAACATGTAGCCTGGTCAGACAAGTTGAGGTTCCTGCTGTTTCGGGCAGATGGATGTTTACTCATGTGGAGAAAAACCCACAAGACAATGGACCCACATACCAACAAGGGACAGTCCAGGATGGCTCTGCCTTTATTCTGTTGTGGCATGTTTTCAGCTGGCACACATTGGGGCCCCATCTGCAGACATGACTGACTGGCGAATGCTACGTAACTATCCTTGAAGATAATTTGCACCCGTTTTTTTCATACAGTGACTCAGATGGGAGCAGGCTTTTTTAGCATGACAATGCGCCACCACATTATGGGTAGGGGAGCATTCCTCTGAGTTAGACATCACAAGCTGGCACCCTTGTTTGCCAGATTTGAACTTACTAGAATACATGTGGGATGCGGTTTAATGCACCATCAATGGTAGGGTTCCACCACCAGAGAATATTAGGGAATTGTGCACCATTTTTCAGGAGGCTTAGTGTATACTAGGAGAAAAAAAAGAAGTAAATTTAGGTGCCAAACACTCTGCTTATGTATCAAAAACTTGATGCTGCTCCCTCACATGGGGTAGTCAGCCCCTCCAGATTAACAAGTATAGAGAAACCAAGAAAAACAGGGGGAGCACACACAAGCTATGAAACAATTAGATTTCAATAATTTTGCCTCAACTCTTCTGTAGACACAATATAAATTAAGAATTACAATCTAAAACAGCCAATGATAAATACATATATAATCATATACACAAAAAAAGATCTTACAAGTCCGCGCTATGAGATATATAATGTTTAATAAAATATAATGCATAAATTCAAAATAAAAAAGGTTTGCCTGCCTTCCTGGGGGGCCGGGAGCGGCACCCAATTTTCAGGAGACTCCCGGCCAAATCGGGAGGGTAGGCAAGTATGGTGTATATTAACAACAGTAAGCATATTAGTATAGTATATGATGTAAAAAATATGTTCGCCTTCTTTCTGCCATAGTTTAAATGAATGGTTTCTACACTTTTGACAGATCTGATAGTAATGGAAAGCACATATGTTGAAATGCAATAATATTTACACTTTTTGTTTAACCCATTAGCACTTATTTCTCCATAATCAACTATCGCACCAGTCCAGGGGCGTAGTTATAATATGTGTGCGGCAGTGGTGTAACTAGGGCAGGGTGAGCGGGGTGCGTGCCCTGGGCGCCACGGTACCGGCCCGCCCGCCCTAGTTAGCCAGTGTAGCTCCTGCAGTGGGTAATGGGACTGACGTCATGACGTCTGTCCCATAATGCTGAGCGCGCCAGCCCGGGCGGGAGCAGCGTCGTGAGCAGGACCAGGAGCAGAGATTCAGGTAAGTATATTTTTATAGATATATATATATATATATATTTTTTAAACCTATCTGCACAACGGGGGAGGGGGGTGGCTACTACTGGGGGGACCTCTACTGGGGGAGGGGTGGCTACTACTGGGGGGACCTCTACTGGGGGAGGGATGGCTACTACTGGGGGCGCCATTGGGAGGACCTACTCTACTGGGGACTACTACTTGGGGGCCTACTACTAGAGGCACTGCACTCGGGGGACCACTACTGGGGGTAATAATAGGAAGGGCCACTACAGGGGGCACTGGATAGGGGGGATCACTACAGGGTGCCTGCATAAGGGGACCACTACTGGGAAAACTGCATGGGGGGGGGACTACTGCTGGGGGCACTATATAAAGGGCACCGCATAGGGGGGGGGACTACTACTGGAGGCACCATATAAAGGGCACTGCATAAGGGGATACTGCTACTGGGCGCACTGCATTGTGGGGACTGCTACTGGGGGCACTGCATAAGGGGGAACACTACGTGGGGCACTGCATTTGGGGGGCCACTACTGGGGGTACTGAGTAAGGGGAACTAATTGGGGGCTGTATAAGGGGGACCACTACTGGGGATACTGTATAAGGGGCACTACTATGGGCCTGCATAAGAGGGACCACAACTGCATACTGGGGGTACTGTATAAGGGGTACTACTGTGGTTAAGGTGCATATGGATAGGAATGCTCAGCGTGAAAATAAAGGAGTGTGTCATGTTGACACCCCCCATTTTTAAGTGACCACGCCCATTTTTTTCCATGCGCGCCTTCGGTGTGAAAACGGGCCCCAGGGTCCACGGGAGACCCGCACCACACACCCTGCACCCATACTTTTTTTTTATACTTATCTCTCCGATGTTCCACAGAGTAGTCCTACAGGAAATGTACACCGTGGCCATTTTCCTGGCGTTTTGCGCAGCGCAGTAGGAAATCACAGGGAAAATGGCCCGCCGCAACATTTTCCCAGTGATCTGAGCATGTGCAGTAGACTCCGGGCACACTCCAGTGCCTGGAGTCTACCGCTGCTGTCAGTTTGCTGACGGCAGCTGGGGAGAAAGGAGCGGACCCCCTCCTCTCTTAATAGGCCCCTGCTCCAGTCCAAAAGCTATGTGACTAAAAAAAAAATCTGCCTGGACCCTAAATCCATCCAAATTATTCTCTCTTTATAACTGGTGGGCAACTTTAACACTATGAATTGATATATCCATAATTTCAATTCCTATCCTGAATGCCAACCAATTGGAGTTCACTTTACCTTGAACACCCTAAAATGTCTTGCCTGGTAATGCCTCTTAGACACTTAGTGCAGCTATCACCATTTTGAGGGCAATATATAACCCATTTTATTTAGCCAACTGTACACAATTAGACTCAGTCTGGCTGATTCAATTAACCATGAGGTTCCGTCGCCTGTTGGGGAAGTAAAATATTGCTAACTTCTGCTTGCGCCCCATAGAGGTTCAAGTAAAAATAAACAATGTAATACCTGGAAGTACCAGCAACCCCACACGGCTTAAATGGGGTGTGGGCAAAAGCTGGAAACAGTAAATGCATTGAAAGAGCCGGAAACCAGAAAAGTGTATTGAAAAAGCCGGAAATCTCATTAAATGCACTGAAAAAGCTGGAAACCATAGTAAATGCATTGAAAAAGCCGGAAACCATGTAAAGTGCATTGAAAAAAATCTGGAAATCATATTAAGGGCCATATCCAATTAGCTGTAAAAAGCTGCAGCTTGTCGAAAAGTTTACACTTGTGCAAACTTTTCACCAAAAATGTGTATCATGCTATTCTATTAGCTGCGGCTTTTTGTATATGCAAATTTTTTAGATTTTTTAATACATGTGCTATGATTTCCGGCTTTTTCAATACATGTAATATGATTTCCGGCTTTTCTAATACATTTACTATGATTTCCGGCTTTTTCAATACATGTAATATGATTTCCGACTTTTCTAACACATAAACTATGGCTTTCCAGCTTTTTCAATGCATTTACTATGTTTCTGGCTTTTACCCTCTTCCGCTTAAATGGAACTTTGCAGCAATTTGAATCAGCCCCAAAAGCATCAATTGCATACACTCACAGCATCTGGTTCACTTGTGGTTTATTTTGTTAATATCACGCTAAGAGGGAAATTCGGTTCTTGCAATCCCTGTATGCCTGGTACTTTGCGACGAGTAGCATTGTTAATTTACCCTCACATCCTATAGAAGTGCAAAGAAAAATTAGCAATGTTAGGCTACTGTAACTCTCAGGATGTACGCAACCAAACATTGTGATTGCGGATCATCAAGAATTGACTTTCCCCCTATTTTAATCTGCTATCAAATTACTATTTGATAAACACAATAATCGTTAGCAGCAGGTGATAACACGTTTTAGGTGCAAAACTATGTGTTGCTTTTCCTTAAAAATGGGTTTTCAACATTTGTTCCTCAAGGTATCTTTCTCATATTCCCCGAAAAATCTTATCTAGCTCTCAGCATGCAGACCAGATGGAGCAATCTTATGGATTTTTCTAAGAACTACTGCAAGTGGTAATTTGTTTTATATGTACATGTCTATCATATCATTTTTTTTCTTTGGCTCATCTGTGAGTGAAGTAACAAAATTCATTTTTAAATGGTGTAAGCGAAGGGAAAACTTAAGAGTGCATGTAAAATTCAGACTATTCGCTAGTACAGTCAGGTGCATAAATATTGGGACATTGACAGAACTTTCATAGTTTGGCCTCTATTCATCACCACAATGGCTTTGAAATGAAACAAACAAGATGTGCTTTAACTGCAGACTTTCAGATTTAATTTGAGGGTAATTACATCCAAATCAGGTGAACGGTGTAGGAATTACAACGGTTTCTATATGTGCCTCCCACTTTTTAAGGGGCCAAAAGTAATGGGACAAACTAAACAATCCTAAATCTAACTTTCACTTTTTAATACTTTGTTGCAAATCCTTTGCAGGCAATTACAGCCTGAAGTCTGGAACGCATAGACATCACCAGACGCTGGGTTTTATCCCTGGTGATGCTCTGCCAGGCCCCAAGAACCCTCCTGCTTGTTCTTGGGGCATTTTCCCTTCAGTTTTGTCTTCATCAAGTGAAATGCATGCTCAATCGGATTCAGGTCAGGGGATTGAATTGGCCATTGCATAACATTCCACTTTTTAGCCTTAAAAAACTCTTTGGTTGCTTTTGCAGTATGCTTCGGGTCATTGTCCATCTGCACTGTGAAGCGCCGTCCAATGAGTTCTGAAGCATTTGACTGAATATGAGCATATAACATTGCCCGAAACACTTCAGAATTCATTCTGCTGCTTTTGTCAGCAGTCACATCATCAATAAATACAAGGGAACCAGTTCCATTGGCAGCCATACATGCCCACACCATGACACTACCACCACCATGCTTCACTGATGAGGTGGTATGTTTTGGATCATGAGCAGTTCCTTTCCTTCTCCATACTCTTCTCTTCCGATCACTCTGGTACAAATTGATCTTTGTCTCATCGGTCCATAGGATGTTGTTCCAGAACTGTAATGGCTTTTTTAGATGTTGTTTGGCAAACTCTAATCTGGTCTTCCTGTTTTTGTGGCTCACCAATGGTTTACATTTTGTGGTGGACCCTCTATATTCACTCTTTTGAAGTCTTCTCTTGATTGTTGACTTTGACACATATACACCTACCACCTGCAGAGTGTTCTTGATTTGGGCAACTGTAGTGAAGGGGTTTTTCTTCACCAGGGAAATAATTCTTCTGTCATCCACCACAGTTGTTTTCCACGGTCTTCCGGGTCTTTTGGTGCTGCTGAGCTCTCCGATGCATTCTTTCTTTTTAAGAATGTTCCAAACGGTTGATTTGGCCACACCTAATGCTTTTGCTATCTCTCTGATGGGTTTGTTTTGATTTTTCAGCCTAATGATGGCTTGCTTCACTGATAGTGACAGCTCTTTGGATCTCATATTGAGAGTCGACAGCACCTGATTCCAAATGCAAATGTCACACCTAGAATCAACTCCAGACCTTTTACCTGCTTAATTGATAATGAAATAATGAGGGAATAGCCCACACCTGTCCATGAAATAGCTTTTGAGTTGATAGTCCCATTACTTTTGGCCCCTTAAAAAGTGGGAGGCACATATAGAAACTGTTGTAAATCCCACACCGTTCACCTGATTTGGATGTAATTACCCTCAAATTAAATCTGAAAGTCTGCAATTAAAGCACATCTTGTTTGTTTCATTTCAAAGCCATTGTAGTGGCGAATACAGGCCAAAATATGAGAATTCTGTCAATGTCCCAATATTTATGCACCTGACTGTGTATGTTTGTGCATTTTACTTGCAAAGCATATCAAACATCATTTACAGTTGGATGTACTTAAGCAGGAAAAAGAAGCATGGAAAAATGCGTACTTACAATTGCCTTTTAAATTGGACGCAATGGAGCATATAAAATTACCTGCGTATTAACTACACGGGGAAAGCTCAGTGTTTAATGCCTGGACCAATTCAATTATTCTGCATTTTCCCTGTGCGGTAAAACGCAGGGCAACGTGCAGTGATCTTAGATTCCGCGGTAAGTGCTGGAATCTATGGGTTTTTCCATGCATTAATCCCCAGAGGGTACATTTACCGTGGCTATTTCCTCACAGCTCCTGAGGCTACAGGGAAAAATCCTTGTTACGTGTGAGGATGCAGGACCAATTGAATAGGTCTAGGCTAACAATTAGCTTAGGGATAAAACCCACAGCTAATTGGATATGTCACATTGTTTCAAAACCAGTAGCATTTGCACTAGATGTATGTCAGGTGTAATGTGTGTGTATTTATGCCCCACAATAGAAATAGGGTAAAGTATATCTACTTGGTTTTTCAAAGCCACTGATTATCTGCAAACTTGAGCACTTGATTTTAAAAGGCAATAGTAATACCTGCAAAACAAGCATCAGAATTAGGCCTTTAAGGTGCCTACACACATGGTGATGTGCTGCCGATCCGACGATGTGTACGATTTCCCTTGAAACTCTCCCGGCAGCTCCCCGGCAGTCCTGCTCACGATACATCGTATATCCTTTCTTCTTGTTCAGTGCATCATATCCTAGATTGTCAGACCTGCCCTACAGCGTGGCAGATCTGAAGATGCAATGTGCGACCAGCGGGGACGTGCAACGCATCGTGATCGTGAGTGGGGACTCACGATTAGGACATATTTTACACGATCTGTCGTTCTTATGCCTCGGAATCGGCCAGATCGGGTAAAATATCGCCATGTGTGTAGGCACCTTAAGTGTCTAAATGACCTGAATTATGTTTAGTAATATTGACCATATTGGTTATTATAAGGAATGACAACTACAGCAGTAGTCTAAATACCTTTCCATGAAATTTAGAATGCCTGGGATTCAGGCATTATCGGATATAAAGTTCTGCAACAGTTGTAATCATGAAGGCCCCTGACCATTATATTAGCAACAATCTAATCAAGTTAATATACTGTATAGCCATGGCCAAAAGTTTTTTTTTAAATTTTGGGTCCATGGCCGAGAAACTCCCCAGACCTTATCCCATTGAGAACTTGTGGTCAATCCTCAAGAGGCGGGTGGACAAACAAAAACCCACAAATTCTGACAAACTCCAAGCATTAATTAGGCAAGAATGAGCAGCCATCAGTCAGTATGTGGCCCAGAAGTTGATTGACAGCATGCCAGGGCGAATTGCAGAGGTCTTGAAAAAGAAAGGTCAACACTGCAAATATTGACTCTTTGCATAAACTTAATGTAAGCTTCAATAAAAGCCTTTGACACTTATGAAATGCTTGTAATTTTACTTCAGTATACCATAGTAACATCTGACAAAAAGGTCTAAAAATACTGAAGCAGCAAACTTTGTGAAAAACAATACTTGTCATTCTCAAAACTTTTGCCCATGGCTGTATACTTACAGGGGTATTCAATATGGGTGCGATAACATCGTTTTTGCTTTAATATCGCACTTTTGACGTCACTATCGCAGGTTTTACTTTTACACCGTATTCAAATTCAAAGACTTATCGCAGTTTTGAAAAGTCTTTGATAAAAAACGGGAATAAGTTTTCACCATTGAATAGGTGTCGAAAAAAAGTGCAGAATTGGGGTTTAGGGGTGCAGGCTTAAAAAAAAATAGCCTGCACCCCTGGGAATGACATTTAAAAATGAACTGTTTCAAAAAAAGTTTTTTAAAAAAAAATAGGGACACCCCAAAAAAATGAATTTAAAAATTGGGGTGAAAAAAAAAAAAATGGGAAAAAATTGTTTAACAATAGGGAAATAGGTTCAGGGCTATTCTGCAAGTATGCGGCAGATGTTTTCTAGAATAGAATTATAGCGGCAGGTGCACAAATGCAGAATTTTTAAAAACTGACTTTAGGGACATCAAAATATGCTAGTACCCATTTTCATGTACCCCAAATTTGATGGGACCACTTAAAAAACGAAAAAAAAACCTAAGTGCTCTTCTGCATCACTTCTTCAATGTCGGGAAAAAAACACCTGCTGTGGCTATTTAAATCCCCGACTTTCAATTAAAGGCTAAAATGGGGGTACTCATAGTGTTCCCCCATGTTTTTAGAACTTTAGTGGGGTCTTACAATTTTTTTAAGGAAAAATTCGTAACTTTACGCAAATCCAACTTCGGAGTTTCCCATTTTCGTTAATTTTATATTGAATTCGGGTGTAAGCAGGAGCGCGCCCGATACTTTAACGCAGGTAAAAACTCCGATATGAAACGTTAACTTCGACAGTGAAGTTAACGTTTTATATTGAATACCCCTCTGTTTGTGCTAATTGTTGCATTTTTACTGATCAAAGCAATATTATTAACCATGTTTTTTTCTCAAATGCGGCTTTTTGCCTGCTAACAGCTGCTAATGATCTACTATAAAGCTATAATTGTGGGCTATTTCTGTATCTTAGAAAAAGTAGGATAACAGTGTAATGTCTTCTGTTTACTTTGCCAACTGAGCAAATGAAACTCTGGCAGGGGATAAGGATTGTTGGAGGGGCTGGGATGCTTGCTGCTATATCTATTTCATTCCCTCCTTGTGCAATGCTGACTACTTAATCTACTCAATGAGTGGAGATAATTGGCAGTTGTCATAGCTCACAAAACATTTACTCTATCAGTTTAGTGGTGGCAAATAAATTGATGTGTAATGGTGGGTACACACTATACAGATATATCTGCAGATGATGGTTGTTTGTACATACTGAACAACCATCATCTGTGTCTGCCCGCAGGTCCCGGCGGCCTGGGAGAGTGTCGGGGGCGTGTCCCTCCCCCCTCCTCATGGCTGCCGTTGTGTGTACGGGGGTCTGCCGACTGCCCGTACACACCTGCCGATGGACAGATATGTCTGCAGACATATCTGGCCATTGGCTGTGCAGCACAATCAATGTAATATGTCGGTGAACGCCGATGTTCACCGACATATCGCGGGTACACACTGTCCGACGGGCAGCAGATACATTGGCCTATCAATTGATCGGCAAATATATCTGTCAGTGTGTACCCAGCTTTAGTTATGAGCTACAGTATAAGAAAGACGCTATATCTACCAAGTACCATTCAAAACTGGTGTTTATGTTCTGGATGTATAGACTTCTTGAAGACCCGGAAAATACATAATTATAAAAGTAAGGAGAGGCTCCTAAA
This sequence comes from Taudactylus pleione, assembly GCA_031769625.1. NCBI lineage: Eukaryota > Metazoa > Chordata > Amphibia > Anura > Myobatrachidae > Taudactylus > Taudactylus pleione. The sequence continues at coordinate 14,365,417 of JAUIMM010000005.1, read as the reverse complement.
ACATTTTATTGCAGAGACTACTGTTATGTTCTTCAAAAAAATATAGAACCATTCCTATTTTTCCTATATAAACAGTTCAGCTTTTACTGATGCCCAATATACAAAGAAGACCCATTGCTGTATGCAAATGATAATTAGAAATGTGCACAGACCCCAAGTTTTGGCTTTGGTTCTAAATCTTCATTGTGTTTTGGATGTCTGTAAAACTTGATAAAAATCAGCTAAAATCATGTCATTTTGGCATATTTTTGTTCCCACAGTATTATTAAAATCAATTCACAGCTCACAATATTGTTTTCATCACTATTGACCAAAGGCTGCAGTGAGCTGACTGGCTAAACCAAGCGACACATGACAATTTAAAAGAATATAGCATATCTATGAAACAGAGGCACTGCAGTGGCAGACAGGATTGCAGTTAAAAAAAACTATAAGACCTCATAGAATGTTTTCATTAATGAAGAACTAGTAGCCTAAAAGTAAAACCCTAGTAGAAAATAAAATTTATTACTAACACGTATCTCCAAACAGCAAAGCACAGGCCTCAGGTCAGTACTGGTGATTGCTGCAGGAGTAATGCCTAGTAGAAAACTAAATCACCATCATCAAACTTAGGCCCTGATTCAGAGCCGGACGCTCTGACCAGAGCGCTCGCTCTGAATCAGGGCCCACCTCCATTAAAATGGAGCGTCCTCCTGGACGCTCGTATAGCTGTGGGTCACAACCCACAGCATATACGAGCGTCCAACAAGATGGACGCGATGGTCTTGACCATCGCGACCATCGGACTTGCGAGTGAAACCCTGTGGTCGGGTTTCTCAACCGCAAGGCCAGGAGTGATTTTGGCTCTATCAGAGCCAAAATCACTCCCACTGACATCACTAGTGATGTCAGTGGGGCCGGCTTCAGACGGTAGGCGTTCCCAGAGGAATGCCTCCGTCTGGCAGGCACGCCCCCGGAACGCCCACCAAAGGGGGCATGCTGTCAATCAACATCGACAGCACGCCCCCTTTGGTGCGAGACCCGGAGCGATGGAAAGTCCTTCGCTCGCCGGGTCTCGCGCATGCGCAGTGGGGAACATCGACCCACTTGCGAGCGTACTGCCGCTCGCGAGTGGGTCTGAATGACCCCCTTAGTCCAAACAGTAAATCGCAGGCCTGAGACCACTAAAGATGATTGGAGTGGAGTACAATTTTGTCAAAGGCAGGGCCGAATTACAAGCAGGGCGACAGGGGCAGTGGTCCTGGGGCCCCCACACATAGGGAGCCCCCACACATTGTCCCCGGCCACATACCCTAGATGATCCTTTTTTATCTTCTTTTAACGGAGTCGCCTGCGGCGGCCTGCGATTAAGCCCTGCCCTCTAGGCATTTGGCTCCTCCGCCCCTTTTAAATGACCCACGAATCTTGCTGCTGCTGCCTCTGAAACCAGGTAAGCAGTAATGTATGTGTGTATGCATGTATATATATTATGTGTGCATACATATGTATACAAAACCAGCATATGACGGCATTCCTTGCAAGAAAGAAGAAAGGACGAGCCTGGTTCATTATTTCTTGCATGGAATGCAGCTGTATGCTGGTATATATATATATATGTATATAGCGTCCAGAGGGAAAGATCGGCACTCACAGGATCAAATCTTCCAAAAGCCAAGGTTTATTGCATATACATGATGCAGTCTACGTCACGTTTCAGGGCCTGAGCCCCTTCGTCAGGACCCACTCGCAATAAGACAGACAAACACAGACTAAACTTACCCACCATAAGAACCCACTTCCAGCCTGAACTGCTCACGTTGCTCACTTCCGGCCGCGGGTGCGCCAGCGTCTTCAGACGCCTTACTTCCGGGATCTACAAGCCTCTGTTGCCTAGCAACTGCACGGCTTGCGTCCCAGATAGATCGGGCAGCAAACAGACGCCCCCACACCACATCAGCACGGGTGGACAGAGAGCCCAGTCAGAGCATATACATGGGACAAAACAATCCCCATACCTATTACATATAAAATAATACATCAATACATTAAATAAAAAAGAAACAAGAAAAAACAACCAAAATAACAGGTAACCGGTAAAATTACCTGTTACCAACAAGACCTAACAGGGAATATACGGCTATATATCATCAACAGATTACATCAAACTGTACCAATTAATTTTTTCATTAAGCCCCCTGGGCCACACAGTATCAAGCCGAAAAATCCAACGAGCGTCTAAAGTAAGAAGTTTTTTTATTCTGTCACCCCCTCTATATGACTCAGGAATGTGATCAATAATTTGATATTTGAGATCAGACAACGGATGGTGGCTGTTCTTAAAATGTTTTGCTACAGGCTGGTCAATATCCCTTCCTGTCGTGGCCAAATTAATAGCTGATCTATGTAACGCCATCCTGTCATGGAATTTCTGTGACGTCTGGCCCACGTAGTATAAGCCACATGGACACCAAGTAATATACATAACAAAAGCTGACATACACGTTAACACATAACGAATGTCAAAGTTCTTATCAAGATGAGGATGCTTAAATCTTCGAGCTGCCACCAGATACCTGCAAGTAGTGCAGTTATAACAAGAATAACATCCAGGTGGTTTCACGTAAACATTAGGGGGGGAGGGAATCGACATAAGTCGATCCTTAAGATTACAGCCCCTACAAAAGGCAGCCACCAGTCTCACATTCTTAAACACAGGTAGCTCAGGGTCAGAAGACACTATAGGACAAAGTGCTTTAGTGGCATGTCTAATAATCGGACTAGCTACAGAATAGTCACTTGACCATGGAATAATCCTATCACTCTCCCTAATTTTAGGCTGCAATAATTCATCTCTAGGGATAGATAGCACCTTCTTTTTCTGTTCTTGCAATGTGTCATAATCATAACCCCTCGCTAAAAATTTAACAATCAACTCATCTAGTTTAGATGAAATCTTAGATCTATCACTTACAATCCTAGACAGTCTCATCATCTGAGAGAGTGGAAGGCCTTTTTTAAGAGCAGGTGGATGGTGACTACCAGCCATAAGAAAGGTATTACAGTCAACATCCTTACAAAAGACATCTGTAATGATCGTACCGTTAACAATCTTAAGTTGTACATCTAAAAAAGATGCTACATCAGTACTATAGACATATGTAAACTTTATGGATGAATCTAGGCCATTGATCTCATTAAGCAGTGAAACAAATCGTTCAACACCACCCGTCCACAATAAAAACACATCATCTATATATCTAGTGTAAACAGGGATGTAACATTTCACATCCGGTCTATTCAAAAACATTTTATTCTCCTGATCAAACATAAAAATGTTTGCATATGAAGGTGCCAACGATGACCCCATAGCGCGCAACTGCAAGTAGTAATCGCCATCGTAGAGAAAGTAATTCTTAAACAGAATAAGTTCAAGCAAGGACATAAATAAATCTACGTCCAATAAATTAGGATCCAGCCACTGCGTCAAAAATTTCTTCATGGCATCCAGGCCCTCTGAGTGTGGGATAGAAGTATAGAGACTACAGATGTCCAGACAACATAATAAAGTACCATCAGGAACTTCTTTAATCTCCAACAAGAGCTTCAGAAAGCTAGTGGTATCTTTAAGAAAAGAGGCTTGTAGAGGTAATAAAGGTTGAAGTAAAAAATCCAAGAATTTCGCCACAGGTTGTAACAGTGAGTCTCTAGCCGATATGATCGGTCTACCAGGCGGTTTAATACTATCCTTATGTAAATTAGGCAGCGTGTACAGCACTGGAACCTTGGGATGTACGTTGAAGATTGCTTTCATCAATTTTGATGACAATTTATGTTGAGAGACCGCTTGATCCAAAATCGTCTTGAGTTCTAGTTGGTATTGCCTAGTGGGGTCACAACTAAAGTTTTTTATAAACCTCAACATCATTGAGTTGTTTCACAATCTCATCCCTATAGTCTTGGATATCCTGCACCACAATTGCCCCGCCTTTATCGGCGGGCCTGATAATAATATCTTGATATGATCCAAGATTCTTTAATGCAGTAGCTTCTGCCTGAGACAGATTCTTCTTCACTTTTCCAGGAGCAGCAATAAATCTAGTAACTGCATCATCTAATAGTCTGTTGAACGTTCTAAGTGAAGAGTTGGTAGAAATCGGATCATACACAGATCTAGATGCTTTTTTCAAGAAATCATCAAACACTGAAGTTTCCAAAGTCGGAACCTTATGTTGGAAGTGCTCTTTAAGTCTTAAATTATGAGAAAAACGGTGCTGATCCCTCTTCCAATTAAAGGTATCATGAAAATTGGTCGGTACAAATGAAAGTCCCTTATTCAGGACCTGTAACTCCATATCATTCAGGACTCGTTTTGAAAGATTAAATATTAACGTCTCCTTCTGGGAGGATTGCTGGGTGGATTTTTTTTGCCCCCTCTTGTTCTGCCGCCCCCTGCGGGTGGCAGCTCTTCCGTACATATATCGGTTACAGCTGGAGCTTGTCCTAAAGGGACATTTGTTTGTGCTGAAGCATCATCAGGTTCAGATAACAGAAACTCACTGTCACTATTACTGGTGGCATTGTAATGTTGTTCACGACAATCAGGATTTCTGGACTGCCAAGGACGCCTTTTGCGTACAGAAGTGCGAAAAAAATGAGTCGCATTACCTCACGCCAACCACCTATATACACGATTCTCTTCATAATCTTGGTCCACTGTGTACTTCTTATTCTTTTTAAATCTAATAAGATCGTTTTTATACTTATCATATTGTTGTTGTAGTTTAGTGATCACGTACTGATTGGACTCATCTTCCAGAGTGGATTTGTGTTCTTTCTCAAGGCTACTGATTTTATTTCTAGTGGCATGCAATTCATGACCTGCCTCGTCCACAACCAGTACCATTAGATCTAGGGCACACTTATTAAGGATGCCAATCCATTTTCTAATGAAATCCGGATTATAACGTCCAATAGTCGGAACGTTTTTCACTCTGAATCCGCGAGGTATTTTCCTCTCTCGTACATACTCCGAGAGCGACACCCCATGCAGCAGATAATCAGTTTCTCTTCTTCTCAATTTAAACAGTTGATGGTATAAATCAGGGGTCTTCAAACTTGGCCCTCCAGATGCTGTGGAACTACACATCCCAGCATGCACTGCACATAGTTTTAGCATGCTGTTATATCAAAAAGGTGGCAGTGCATGCTGGGATGTGTAGTTCCACAGCAGCTGGAGGGCCAAGTTTGAAGACCCCTGGTATAAATCATCCAGTTTTAACTTAGGATATGGCAATGTGACTGTCTCTTTAAATAAAATTCCATCAATCTCAGCAGTTGAACAGCTGAATAATTCACCTGCCGGTACATTAAAATTACTACAGCCTGCCATTTCAGGTATAATCGATGGTCCAGCTCCTGAATCCATAATGTATTGACACCACAGAAATTAGTATTCAGATATAACCATAGGAGCATATATATCAAAAAAATGTAGGTATAAAATCAGAGAGCAAGTAGAAAAGTCCATATAATAAACACAACAATAGTAAATAGTTCTGAATTCAGGTGCCTTGCAACAGGTACTACCTGAACGGTAGTACAATACTTATATGTCCAAAACTGCTGGCACTCAAAAATAGTACATATAATCCAACTTATCCAGGTGCCATATCCAGATATAACAAAATAGCGGGATCTACAAGCCTCTGTTGTCTAGCAACTACATGGCTAGGCAACAGAGGCTTACAGATCCCGGAAGTAAGGCGACTGAAGACGCTGGCGCACCCGCGGCCGGAAGTGAGCAGCGTGAGCAGTCAGGCTGGAAGTGGGTACTTATGGTGGGTAAGTTTAGTCTGTGTTTGTCTGTCTTATTGCGAGTGGGTCCTGACGAAGGGGCTAAGGCCCTGAAACGTGACGTAGACCGCATCATGTATATGCAATAAACCTTGTCTTTTGGAAGATTTGATCCTGTGAGTGCCGATCTTTCCCTTTGGACGCTATTTTGTTATATCTGGATATGGCACCTGGATAAGTTGGATTATATGTACTATTTTTGAGTGCCGGCAGTTTTGGACATATATATATATATATACACACATACACACACACACCAGGCAGGTAGCCCTGTGTATGTGTGTGTCATATTATATATATATATATATATATATATATACATATACACACACACACACACACATACATACATATACACACACATATACAAGTTTTATTTATAGGGGCCCCCACATGTTTGTTGCACAGGGGGCCCCAAGGATCTTAATCCGGCCCTGGTCAAAGGTAAAGCATTGATTGGTTATGAGTAAATTATTAGTTGTAACTATAAAGAAAAGTACATTGAAGATATGGAAAAACTATAAAAAAAAACAAAAAAAACCAAACATCCAAATATGAGTGTCTAAGGGAACCGCCCACCAACGGGCGCCACTGCGATCATTGAACTAAAAAATGAAGGATCCCTCAAAGAGACATCCTTCCTCTATTTTGCGCTAGTGGCGGCGGCTGTCACCTCACCCGACACATGACCAGAAATCACTGGCACTGCTGGTGAGAGATCTCCCCGCCGCGTCCACCCCAGCTGTCAGCACTGATGTGTGTTGTGTACAAGTGTGGGGGCCTGCCCCCCTGCCTGCTCTGCTCTCACTCTCTCCCTTAACTCCTCTTCCTTTGCAGAAGGTGAGGAGCAGGGCTGCTGGGACTGAGCTGGATGAGAAACGTTATCGAGCTCGCTGGTAAGTCAGCTCAGCAAGCTTTGGGTGGACTGTGTAATTATATTAATACTATCACACAAGACCATTAAATACCAGCAGAGGGGAAGGAAGGAGGGACGGACGGAGGGTAGGAAGGAGGGAAGGAGGGAAGGAAGGAGGGAAGGAGGGAAGGAAGGAAGGAGGGAAGGAGGGAAGGAGGGAAGGAAGGAAGGAAGGAAGGAGAGAAGGAAGGAAGGAGGGAAGGAAGGAAGGTACTGTAACTGACAGCTTTACTGTCACTAATGACAGGGGAGGGGGAGGAGAGAAAATGTTCTTTGGTGGGACCCAGACTCACATTTACCAGCTAGCAATAAATAATGATGTGTGGCCTAATTATGTAATGCGGGTACTAATGTGCGCCATCAATTTGTATTGTGGCACTGGTATGTGACATAACACTGTCCAGAGTGTACACACAAATGTTTTTCATAAGATTTTGTTAAAAGCTTGTGAGTGAGGTTTTATGTAGATGGCTGGTAGGATGACTCTTTGCCTAGGCTGCCCTGAAACCTTGCACTGGCCCTGCATCTGGGACACATTACACAGTTTCCCTTTAAAAAGAGAAAGGGAAGGTGGATGGGGGCTGCTGCACTAATGCCCCCCCTCCCCCAGTTTTTATGACCTCACAAGTTTAGCAAGGCAGACTTGTGTCGAAGGTGCAGTGTAAACGGGGTCTGACCGGGGTCTCATCTGAGACTGACCTGAGATTTTGATTTGAAAGGGGTATGAGTAAGACAACAGGACACATAGGTGGTGATCAATTGTGACTTTGCAGTCAAACTGCACTTCCGGAGCAGAGGATACTGCATATAACAACACCTCTGTTACTTGAAAGGTTCATCTAGCATTTCATTGTACAATAAGGAGCCCTAATGACAACAAATACCCTATCCTTAGCCATACAGTTACACTCAAAATCAGGGAGGGGGGTGTCAGAGCAGCAGTGGAAATTTAAGTCTTGTGGGGGCCCCAGGGCAACTAACTGTGTAGGACCTTACCAACAAAATTGGCAAAATGATATAATGACAATGTTATTAAAAAGTATAATGTGTATATACTCCAAGCACCGCAGATGTGTGGTGTATAATAATGTTCACATTATTCCACACTGTGCCACCAGTACACATTATCCATCCCAACTGCTATGGTCATTTGGTGCAATCTGTACCTTGACTCCCCATGGGCCAGTCCGATGCTGGTAATGTAATGTAGCTACTGTATGTGTGAGGGCTACCCAGTTGTTAATCCAGCACTTCAGAGGAGCACATGATGAACCGGTCCAATCAGGGCTCTGCTCCTTTGCCACCTGATGCAGCACACCTAAGTGGGACTACCTCTACTTACTGTAGTGACAGAGCAGCAGGACAGACTTCTGCTCTGCCCGTGTAGGTGTAGTGGCAGCATAGCATTTGTAACACCCCTTCCCCCAACGGATCCTTATTATTATTTAATTTATAAAAATATATAAATGTCTGCAAGTGGCAGATGGGCCCCCTAGGACACTCTACAGCCTAGATGCCCATCTGCTCTGCAGTATGGCAAATCCAGCCATACTGCATAGGTACCATTTTTACCATCTTTTCAGAAGGGGAAGTGGCCGTCCTCTTGACCCCTCCTTTGCTCCCTGGTTATGCCACTGCACCTGGGATCCAGCTCTGCGAGATAGTGACAATCCCTCACTGATGCTCATTATAAAAATGCAGAGAATGCTCATATGATATAACAAGGAATGGACAATCTCCTTTACAGTAATGTTCCATCTTAACACCTATAGGCCAAAACGACCAAAAAGCCCTTAGTGTCACACTTAACTATCACCTCCATTTTAAAAATATTGCTAGAATATACACTGAAGATGCTAAAACACCTCTTATCCACTCTCTCATTTTCTGCCACTAAGGCTACTGCAACCTCCTGCTACCTGGCATTCCCCTCACCTATCTATTTCTACTACAATCATTCTGAAATGCCACAGCAGGAAGAGTCTGCTCACCGCTCCAAATGTTCCGCCACTTTGTGAATCCCCACACTGGCTCTCTGTGTTCTCACAAATCCAATTGTAATTACTCAGCCTTGTCTACAAACCCCTTCACACAACAACAGCGTGGTTTACCTCAAATCTTATATCAAAAGTACTGCCACCATTATATTAGATGTTTGTATGGTCAACGGGGAGGCTAGCACTACAAGGCGTGTGTCCTTAAACATAAGGCAAAGTGGTCCCTTTCATTTTATTATTAGGTATCCCTAGCTGAAAAAAATAACTAATGTTAATAACAACACATATTGCATCAGTTATTTAATTCTACAGGTAAATACAATTTGAAAATACAGAGGCACATACTGTACAAGTCTTGCTGTGTAATGGCTCATGTAGTAGATTATGGCCTATATGTACAGGATTGAAACGTAATCTTATTACTGCAGAAAAGAGATCATAATAAAATATATAGCTCCACATGGGAAATGGAGGGATATGTGAGGAGAAAGGAAGTTACCATATGAAAGGAATGAAGCCTGGATATGTTTTTAGAGTACAAAAGTCAAATGAACAAAAAGAGGATGTACTTAAATCTAGTTTCAGCAGTGTGTGCCATTAGTTCGTTCATGAGTGACTCGGGATTTCAGTCATTAAACCAATTTACAACTTAATCAAAGCTGCTTTACTGTGAATCTGTGGACTGAGGCACGAACAAGGAACATATTTAAAGCACAGAAAAAATGAACTGTATGGGTAGTGCATAGCACTGCTATAACTTATCACTACAACAATCAGACATATATAATTTCACCACTACCTGATATGCATGTGTATGTGGAGCAGCTAAATCACATGATATGACATAACAATCTCCCATATTATTTTGACATCAATTATAAAAATAAATCAGCAGCTAAGTCCAAAAATAACAGTCAAAGGGCCAGATGTACTAAGCTCTGAAAAGTGGTAAACTGGAGAGTGATAAACCACCAGCCAATCAGCTCCCAACTGTCATTTTTTGAAACGCAGCCTGTAACATGACAGTTAGGAGCTGAGTGGCTGGTCGTTTATCACTCTCCAGTTTATCACTTTTCAGAGCTTAATACTTGTCCCCCAGTATTTAAAGCAAATGTACTGTTTACGATTTAAAAATAACACACTTTTCAGAGACTTCAATGTAAACTGTTTGCCTGGGACTCTCACTTTTGGCTCCTATGGATTAAATGTTGATAAACTGCAATCCCTGCACATGATGGTCTAGTAACTGAAGAATATGCGTAGGTGGTGTATAAATTACCAGTATAGCATGTTAGTAAACAGGTGTCCTATTACATGCTACACTATTTAGACAAAATACCATTGCACACGAGTTCCAAATGGGCACTAATGTTGCGGTTTCGACAACAACACTTCGTAGAGAGGCCCATGCACTTGCAGTTCTACAGAAACAACAAATGTTTTTATCAGGACGACAATGCCACCTGTCATGTTTCCAGGGTGATGCTGGACTGGTATGCAGAAAATTCAGTAACCCGGATGGACTGCCCAGCTCAGAGTCCAGATCTCAACCCCATTGAGAACCTCTGGTACGAATTGGAGCGATGGTTGCATTCTAGGATGACTCAACCTTCCTCAGTGTCACACTTGGTCACTGTACTTAAAGTGGAATGGCAAAAAATGCCACCAACTGTTGTCCAGGAACTTGTGGACAGTTTGCCAAGAAGGGTGTCTGCAGTAATCACTGCATGTGGTGGTCCTACAAAGTACTGACGTCAATAAAATCTTGTTGATCTATTTGCTGTCAGTGTCCAATCACTTCTGTCTACATAGTGTAGTATAAGGTAGAAACTAAAGGTTTAGTAACAGTGAAGCAGATGCACAGGTTTAGCAAGGGGTGGATTCAGCAGTGTACGCTAATGCATGCATACTGTAGCTGCAATCCTGTATGGAGGTGTTGAGTGAAAATATGTTAATGTTGCAACCACCGGGATTTGTATTTCGACACCCATTAGCAGCATCTCAAGTTCGCTGCTAGCGTACACAGATACACAATTGGTTGCACATAGGTCACAACATCCATGTTCTAAGCAACCCTATGGGAATGTTATTTGGAAGTAAACTGCTGGAATTTAACCATTGTGTAAAATATTGCAGTTGCAGACACAGACACGTCCCTGAAATGGCTGCAACACATCTGAATTTAAGTCCTCACTCCGATTACCTCCCGACAATTGCTCCCTATCAATCACACTGTGTCCAAGTGCACACTTTGACTCATACGCATGTGCAGTATAAGAAAATCACTTAACTGCGCAGGCATCGGCACTGCATCCACCTCTAGATCAGGCCTTTAAAGTGGCCCTAGAAAAATTGGAAACTGGTCTTATGTAGGTGGCCAAATAAATTGTAGGAGGATCCAAACAGAAACATAGGGGGTAAATTTACTAAAGGTCAAGGTTTTTTTTTTTGGCCATGTTATTGTAAGTAATAAATTGGTGAAATAGGGAGATGTTGAGGTGTTTATTTAATAAAACTCTTCTCCATTTGGTGTCCGTGCAATGTCTTTTGTTTAATTTTTTTTTTTAAAGTCCTTGGGAAGGGTAGACCCCATATTTTTTCAGCAGTCCCACTTCCCTAGGGATTCTATCCCTGGGCTGACAACTTTGAAGCTGGTTGCTGTTATGGCAGGGGGCCCCCACACTGTATGTCCCCTGCTATAGCATCAGCCCCCCCCCCCCCCCGACGGGTTCAGCCTAGCACTGGTTATTGGAAAATAGGGGTTACCCTACGGCATTTCTTCACACTATTCTCCAATACCAGTCTAGGCTCAGAGGCCCAGAGCTGGTTATGGATTTGGGGGGGATGGGGATGCATTTTTCCCCTGATTTTAACTGTATAAACAGTTTAAGTAATGAAGCCTGCACAGATCATAGTGATATGTGCAGGATTGCTACTCCACAACAGATTGATGGTGAGTTTGATATTGGATTTGCAGCACAGAGGTTTGAAATCCGTCAGGTGTTGATATTGGATTTTAAATGACAGTCAAACTGATCCTTAGTAAATTATGGTTTTTAAGACCACAATCCAAAGTCGATACCCATCAGTTTCAAATCAATGGCAAACCCGTAAATTTACTGCATAGGACCGTCACAATACAGTACAGAGAGCATCAATGTGACCACCATGTCATATAGAGAGCATCCACGTGACTGCAATTAAAGACAGACAGCATCCACTTGACCACAAAGCAGGACAAACAGCATTCTAGTGACCGCCACACATCATCCAAGTGACCGCACTAAAATGTAGACAGCATCCCATTTACCACATCAAATACAGACAGCATCCTAGTATCCGCCATAAAATACAGACTGCATCCATATGTCCATCATACAGGACATAAGGCATCCAAGTGACTGCCATAAAATATAGAATGCTTCCCAGTGACCACCATACTGCACCAAAAGTATCCAAGTGACCACTATAAAAAACAGACAACATCACAAAGACAACAATACAGTGCAGACAGCATTATAGTGGCCATCATAGAGTACTGACAGCATCCCAGTGACCACCATACATCATCCTGGTGACTACATTAACATACAAACAGTGAGCTCATCAAATACAGGCAGCATCCCGGGACTGATATCACAAAGAAAAAACAAAAATGGGGCGCTATACAACTAAAGGAATGGTTATACTAGTATACTGGGAACACAGTAAATATATAGAGGGGGACATTGCAGAGAGACAAATAGAGGCCTCAGGTGACACCGGGCGGATGTCAGTGCAGAGGGAGGGAACCCACAGAGGGTGCAATTGTAGCAAGTGGAATGACCAGCTTGACGCGTTTCTCAGTTCCTGCGGTTTCCTCAAGAAGCAGGCTCCAACTGTGTCCCGTCTCCTGGTGTGTGCACCACATTATTGTTCCTGTACCCCACAGTAGATCCCAGCATTGGGACTATTATACTGTTCAAGCAAACCTTGTTTTCATAGAAGGACACTGTACCAGTGGTGCTCATTTGAGAAGGAGCGGTGCTCATTTGGGAATTTATTATCAATAACATCACTGTGCATAAGGATTGAGATTTGATTTTAATCCCTTTATTTCTGGCTGCTCACATGGATGTACCATGAACTAACTCAGCTCTGATACTTATCAGATTATACACAAGACTGGAGGATTTCTATTTTATTCATCCCACCTTCACAGGACATTATTATTACATATTGGCAACATAGTTGCACATTATTGGAGAATTGATACCTCAGTCATCAATTACGGCAGCTTCCAGACTAGGGTTTACAAATCATCCTTAGGATCACTGTATCCATTGTTTTGTCATCATTTGGCTATATCTTTTTTATCTTTTATGTTCATGTCACTGATTAATGTCATTGCTATATATGTGTATTTTTATTAATTATTTTTGTTTTCTGGGTATTTTTATTTTCATGTCTATAAAGATTTTTTTATTTTAGTCTATGATTTGTGAGACTCTCCATTCTTGATGTTCTGTGATATTTCTTCCTTTACTGGATTTATTATCTAATTATTAGAAATACCTAGGCCTCTAGAGATAGCACTCCTTTTTGTTTTGTATTGTTAGCATCCCGGGACTTTACATTGCCAAAAAATGTCTTACAAAAACTGATGTTTCAGAGATTGTCTGGCAATTTCCTCAAGGTACACAACATTACAAACAGAAACAAACTTATCTTTTACCCAGTGTAAGCTCAGAAACAGACAAATCTCAGGGGCACAACTCCGAATTATTGATAATATATAAAAGAAATAAAATTTTGCTATCACTAGAGGTTTTTATAGCATAATCATGGCCAAGGTTATGGGCCTACCCACAATATCCAGGTAACCTCTTTATGGTTGGTCCCTAACATTCTAGGGCTCAAATCCAGAGCACAGGACACCTCCAAATTGGCCCAGCTAAGCCGCCCCAGGGCACCGCCATAGTAAGAAAAGTTCAGTGTAAAAGATAGTTAAGAGCAGCCACAGCTGCATATAAAGAATGAAAATAAAAAAGTGAAGTACATGTATAAATAAACAAACAGTGAACGGTTAAAATGTGTTATAAAAGAAAAATATGTTATAATGCGGTGCCCTAAAACAGATCAACCAAAGCAATCCAGGGGGACCCACGCCCCAAAAATGAACCAAAGTTGCACTACAGTATATAACTTGTAGGACTTCCCTAGAATTGTGTCTAATACCAGTGTGCATATACATTTCCAGACTCCATGCTTTTAAACCAATAAGGAAGGTGTGCTAATCCAGAGCAGGGCATCTCATTTCCCTCAGGTGTGCAATAAAGCACATTAAATGGAGTATTATGGGAAAGATTCCTGGACTGCAGTCCAGGAATCTTTCCCATATACCCAGTGTAAGCTCACATCCCAACCAGGAAATCGAACACCTAAAAACCGGTGGTTAATCTTGGTGATGCCCGGAACCCAGAGCTCCAGTTGCCAAAACAACATGATGCTTTTCCAGGGCTCTGCATTGTAAAGTATTGGAATTAAAAACACCCATAGTGAAACAGAGAAACACATACTGTATACATTAAAATACACTACATGTAAATGCATTAGGCAGGCCAGTAAAGAGAACACACGCCATAGAGTGTGAACAAATAAAACTCCAATAAAGAGAGAATAATGAATAAACTAGAGCCAGTCACTAGTTGTAGCAATAGACCATTGATTGTACGGTGAACTTTAGAAAACAGGAATAATCACAAAGACCCCCATGTTTTTTGATCTTGTATTTAAGGAATGAACATCACAGTATGGCCAGCTTCCTAAAAATGCCTGGGAATGGGTCGACCAATATTTTTGCCCTCCAATACCTCCCTAATGTAGAACAGGCAGCACTCGGAGTTTGACTCTGTACATACATACAAACATATATATTTTATTATTATTATTTATTTAAACTCGCCTGTGGTTTGTATACTTGTCTATGTAAAATACTTTGTGGTGTTGACCTTCTGAATGGCGACCTTTATACTGTCTGCATGTGCAGATGTAGCAATAGCCAAAGCTTGATAGAGGGCAGAGCTATGGTTGAAATTTTTTTTTTTTTTCTAAAGGGGCGTGGCCATGCCTCCCGCGATTAGGCCGCGCCCAGTCACCTGGACTCGGCGTGGCTGTCGGGAGCCCTGTTTCAGCCTAAAATACATATTGCTGTTTTCTACAAATGGACTGCCGTGCAGCTTTACACCAGATCATATCCTGTAGCTTCAGCTTTTCAGAGCGTGACCTGTAGCTCAGCTTTCAGAGCATGACCTGTAGCTCAGCTTTCAGAGCGTGGCCTGTAGCTCAGCTTTCAGAGCGTGGCCTGTAGCTCAGCTTTCAGAGCGTGGCCTGTAGCTCAGCTTTCAGAGCGTGGCCTGTAGCTCAGCTTTCAGAGCGTGGCCTGTAGCTCAGCTTTCAGAGCGTGGCCTGTAGCTCAGCTTTCAGAGCGTGGCCTGTAGCTCAGCTTTTTAGAGCTTGTCCTATAACTTAGCTTTTCAGAGTTGTATTAATATATAAAATTGTTCATTTGTATGTATGTTCCCAATAAACCCGAGAACTACTGAACCGATTTTAATCGGGTTTTCACTGAAATGTTTCATGAGATCCTCCGTTAACATAAGCTATACACACACACACCAGATATATACATACACACCACACCACACATATGCAGCTTCCGGTTCGTTTTGGTGGAGATTTCACAATGCCTAGGAGAAAATCTTCATTTGATCGTGACCATGCTCCCCGACTTCCATGAATACCGTCTTCCACCCGAGCGGAGCCAAGTGCAGGACTTTTTCTTTATGGTTGTATGTATTTATTTATCTATTGATCTATAATCATTAATTTGTATGTATATTTGCAATAAACTTGAGAACTACTGAACCGATTTTAATCGGGTTTTCCCTGAAATGTTCCATGAGATCCTCCGTTAACATAAGCTACACACACACACACACACACACCCTTTCTCCTCATCAGGAAGCCATTACAGAGATAAATTACTGGCCTACTTCCAGCATCAGCTCCTTGTGTAATCTGGGGAGACAGAGCCCCACGTTACTTTGAGTGACAGCAGCCAGGCAGCTATTGCTCCGTCTCCTTTCCTCCCTTTGCTGCCAAATGGCCCCTCCCATCCCACTCCATTAGGAGACATTGGCCACTCGTGGGGTCTGACCCTAATATGGGCAACATAGGGACAACACCACCCTTATTGCGTGTCCATCATGGATCTAATTTGAAAGACTTGCTCTATAGAACCAGCATGAAACATGAAAAGGTAAATAAGGTGAACTGGTTAACCACCAACAAGGGGTGCTTACGCTGTTTCAGATGTACTACTTGTAGGGAACTCATGGTGGGTCGCTCTTTCCCACACCGCGGGAAGAGAATTTCTCTACAGTACTGCTTGACATGCCAAATGGATCATATGATTTTCTACAATGCCCCTGTGGCCTGATGTATGTGGGCAAGACCACAAGAACTTTTCGTGAAAGGATGACACAACATAGATCTGATATAAGATTGGCATATGAGAAAGGAAATATGGATAAACCAGTGACATCAAATTTTTTGCATATGGGCTAATAGGTCACAACTTTGAAATACATGATGATTGATTGGGTACCACCATTAAAAAGAGGGGTGACCGAGATCTGATTCTTTTGAAGAGGGAAGCCAAGTGGATCCACAGGCTAGTTACGGTGTTCCCAAGAGGATTGAAGGAGTATAATTACTTGAACCTCTTTGTATATGGATTTTGCATCTTTAGGTCTTTGTGTTTTCTATCTCCTGGCAGTTGCATTTTTTGTGTTTGATTTTTTTTTTGGATTACTTCTTTGGATTTTTTTTAATATTTTTTCCCATTAGGATATCATTATTATTTTTTTTACGTATAGTAGTATCTGAATTTTGACACTGGTATTTTGTTGACCCTAGGATATCACTATGGAAGCATTTTTCATGGTGTGTTATATATACTGTTATGTATATTTTTAATATAGTAAGCTAGTGTTTTTGAGTTTCCCTGTAACCTACAGTGCTTTATAGTCTTTTTGGTTAATGGTTTTTGGCTATGACATAATCAATTTTTTTGGGTGGAACGCACACAGCATTTCCTGTTTGGGTTCCATTACAGTATCATGTGATCTAGTTTATTTGGTCCTGCTGAGCTTGCTCCGGGGATTCGGACAGCCATATTATGTCACTTCCAGCAAGTGGAACGCATCAGCTGGCGACTTCCGATTGCAGTGGAAAGCAAGCCGTAAGTCCAGCGTCATTTGCAGCAATTAGAGATTTTTACTGCTTGTAGTTGGATTGTGACCTTTTTGAATAGCTATACTTAGCAGTTAGTCTCTGTGGTTCGTTTGAGAGAATTAAGGGGTATATTTGTTTTACACATGAACATGATATACATCGGTTGTTAATACATTCTGGTCCTCCAAGCATTCTATGGGGTAGGGATTAACAATAAGCAGGGAGGGTATAAAGGGAGGCTAAATACACTAAGCAGCATGGTTCTGTCTCTGTGGCTTTTGGGATCTGTCCTGATGAACGTAACATTTCGGTAACCGATACATCGACCTATGACATCACAATGCTGTAATGTAAGCAATAAATATGACTTCACGTCTATATATACTGATATATATATATATATATAAATAGGTAAGATGCAGCACTCATATGACTTGTGAGAAGTATTTATTACAAAAGTTAGACAATCAGCAACTTTTCCACGCCTATATAATGGCGGCACCGTCTTCAGGCCTTTTTCTGGTTGACCACCTCTCAAGTTATATGTGCTTTATTAATTAGTAATCTTCTCTAATATGGTGGTTTTTATGTATGATCTATATACACGTCCTTAATGATTTTTGTTTATGTTAATTAATACTGATATGTGATACAGTGACACAACAAGCCTACTTAAATTTGTGCTGTTGATTTGTTTATTCCATCTTCAGCAAGCATCCATCTACTCTGCCCTTTTTTCATCACTATGATTACCTTGTAAGTATATATCCTTGTGTGCTCTATCTCTGGATTTTAAGTACCGTTAAGCCAGTACTTTATCCAGCGTGGTTGTTTACACTATTACATCATCAACCTTGCTTTCTGTCTTATGACTGGCTCAGCGTGCTTACAACCTGTGTTTACAGGTTGTTATGACAACGCCGACTAGGGATTGGTTGCACCGCTGTGTGGACCGGCTGCTGATAAAGTGCAGTGCCGCGCTTCTGCTAACATGGACAGGACTGCATCTAAGTTTAGTTTAAAGGTTGCTTTGATGGTAAATGACTTGCCTAATGCCTAGCAACACTAGTTATGCTGGGTGCTGTGTACTTTGAGGTCTGTATACTAGCCAGTGTTCGTCACTGGCCGTTACTAGATCTACTGTTTACACTGTTGTTATGCCAACAGTACTGCCTCCCATCCTGTGATTGGTCCAGCGTGTCTGTAGCCTGTGTTTACAGGTTGCTATGACAATGCTCAATAGGAAGCGGATGTACCGCTTTGTGGACCGTATGTTGATGAGGTACCGTGCCGCGCTTCTGCTGATGCAGGCGCGACTGCACCTAGCCTTTGTTGTCCTGACGGTAGATTTTTTATTTTTGTACTTAGCATTTATTGATAGTAGTTATGCTGGTTGTTGTGTATTTTGAGTTAAGTATAGTAGACGCGTCCGTCACCGGAAGTGACGTCATGACGCAGTCTGATTGATGGGAGGTGACTATACACGCTCCTAAGGCAGTTTGCAATCAACACCACGATATAAGAGGAAGTTGTGTCAAGGTAAGCTATACTCCTGTATCCATTGCTGTAGATGCTGTTAACTGATGCCTTCTGTTGCTTCTCTTGAAGAAGGTCACACGTTGTGACCGAAACGTTGAGTGAGGTATATTACTTGAATTAAAACTGGATTAATATTCTTACAAGCCTGGTGAGTGCCCCTCTTTTTTCCTACATCATAACATATATATAGTAAGATTCTTACGCATGATAGCAATTCAGTATCAGGAGCACCTTCCCCCTAATTTCCAAAATCCTTTATGCTACACACACACTCACACTCTCCAGATCCATGTGGTACTGCTGTGTTTTAAAGGTATCCAGCAGGGAACAGCAACATCTTTACCCTTGTCTATTCTTTGTTCCAGGGAATGAGTCATGTTCTTTATAGCAATACATGGCAATGGACCCTCTTTGCCACATACCCTTCCCCTTAGTTTTCGCCCAGCTTGGTGAAGCGGACCAGTTAACTGAAAAGGATTTTCCTTTTCCCACCTACCCCTCACTTAGCTTTGCCACCTTTGGCAACTCAGCTGCCCTGTGCAGCGCAAACGCCTGTGAGTGGGCATAAACATAATTTTGGGAAGCTCCAGTTTAGATTTTCCTGTCACCTGCCAAGACAGAGATGATCATATTCCCCAGTGTCCCTGTGGACACACAGGACCTTTGCTGGCAGCAGGGTGACTTCACTGCCCAGATACATAAAGGCTAACACTGCCTGTTGCTCTATCAGGAATGCCAAACAACATATGGCTCTCTAACACTAAGTTAACATTACCAGCACTCTGTCAACTGGCTGACTAATTCAGCATCAGGAGCACCTTTCCCCTGAATCCCTCAATCCTTTATGCTTTACACACACACACACACAGCAATCAGACCCATGTGGTGTAGCTGCATTTTTTAAAAAAGATTTTACGGTCTCCATTTCAATGCTTACTATGAGTAGAAAGAATCTATTAGCTCAAATAAGGCCTACATATTAAATACTAGACAACCTACCACATTAAATGAGTGACCACTTTTTTTATTTGACACATTGGTGGAGATTTGGGCTTTAGCTCCCCTCTTCTGTAAAATATTTTATATTTTGTGTACCGTTTCAGGTTTTGTCTGGGGATCATCAGACAATGACTACTAAGTGGGCTTATTGTTTTAAAGAGAAGACTCCCTTTTTCAAGACAGGGTACCCTCATGTAGATGTATGAAGCAGTGAAAAGAGTGGAGAAGTGTGTCAGTGGAGGTTTCCCATGGCAACCAATCAGCTTCTACCTATCATTTTATAGACTGTACTTGACAAATGCAACCTCAAAGTTGATTGGGTGCCATTGACAACTTCTCCACTGGCACACTTCTCCATTCTTTTCACTGCTTCATATATCTACCCCAATGTGCCCTTCCCCATCTATGGAAAACTATTTCTTTCTATAGTGCTTAGTGGGCAATATTGTTGGGTGATCACCAGACAATAGCTGCTAAGAGGCCACATAATTTGAAAGAGGGGACACCCTCTCCACATGGGTGAACCCACATTTAGAGATGTATTTTTTGGGTGTGATAGCGTAGGGAAATATTATCTGGTGATCACCAGACAGTAGCTACTACTGGGTCACATAATCTTAAAATGGAAACTCCCCGCTTTCAAATATGGGTGCCCACTTGATTGCAGCTGTCATAATGGGGGGTGATAGGGCATGTAGTGCCCTCCCCCTCATATATGGAAAACGTACGTTTTCGATAGCTTGGGGTAACATTGCCTGGTGATCACCAGGCAATATGTACTAAGGAGCCTCAACAGATGAAAGAGGGGACCACCACCTTTCTTAAATGGATGCCCCTTAATTTTTTATAACCAGATTGGGGGGAGCTCTTCCCCAATGTCTGGAATACATTATTTTACTGTAGTGCAGAGAGTTAATGTCTGGTGATCAGTGTGATCACCAGACATCAACTTTTATGTCTGCACACCATTATAAAGGGGGGACTCTGATCTTTCTAGGTGTTAAGGAGTTAGATGAACTTAAATTCCCTCACAGCACCACTTACATTCTTTTTTTTATTTTTCTTTTTTTTATTACATTAGTACACATGTGGGTACCAACATCATTTCCCAAATGAACCCAGCAGCACCCGGGGGTCCCTACTGGGCCAATGGGGCACAGGTAAGATAGTTTTACCCCTCGCTGCAGAAGACAAGTGGGGCTTGTCCTACACAGTCTTACAGTGTACCTGGAGGACATGCCCCGCTCATCCTCCACAGCAAAGAGGTTAACCCATAATGTTAGAACAGGTTTTTTGGCCATTAAATGGAATTTTAGAGCTAAGGTTTTTAAATACGCATAATTTTTTTCAAGGCGGAATCTTATTTTAAGTAAATGATTGACAGAGAAGTTTGTGGAAGCCATCAATGGGAATGTGCAAAATAGGAGAAATTACCCTCAACTATACAGTATTATGAGCCATGTACTTGAGAAATCCATTTTGGGCACAACACACGGTTAATTTGTAAAATGACAAGATCAGGCAGGAAGGTTGTGAGAGTGTTTGACTGTTCAACTGACAGATTCATTGGTATAAAGGGAAGAATGAAAGGTAACTGCTCAAAGTACTAATATAGCATTTTTATGCTCAAGAAAACTGGATTTTCATGTTGTTACACTTTTTATAGGTGGACTATAAAAAAATCCTATAAATATGTTATTGTATATGAGCTTTTGAGAACACACTGGTCCTTTCTTCAGATGGGACCATAAAAATTTGAAAATAGGGACATTTTAACAGCAACTGGTGAGGACTAAGAAATACACTTTATTTGCTTAATTTGTATTATCTTGGTGGTTTGAAGTGAATGGATAAATTTGATCATGAAAAATTAATTATGCTACAATTAAACCTCTTACATTTTTTTGTGAGATGCATCGGATTAAAACTCATTTACAAGTCATACAGCAGGTAATTTACTAAATGTTGAGCTGTCCATCATATTTCTAATGTGGTGTAAGGTATGTATATATGCTTGCTGGCCTATTAAACTTTTTTTTTTTAAATTCTGAGGGATGCCAGTATGACAATGCTAAACTCAATATGTAATTAAGGTTTGTGTCACAATAGGCCAGGCCTGGCAAACCTGTGGCTCTCCAGCTGTTGTGAAACTACAAGTCCCAGCATGCTTTACCTGCTGAACTGTGGTAGGGTATGTTGGGACTTGTAGTTTCACAACAGCTGGAGAGCTACAGGTCGACCAGCCTGCAATAGACCATTGTAAATTGTTGTAGGTCTTTGCACCAATTAGTTTCAATGTACCAATGTATGCTAAGGTTAATGCCATGTAGGTTAGTTCGAATTTTCTCTTTAGTTTAGATGGCGTTTGAATTGTCACAAGGTTTCCGTTACAATGTATTAATCAATTGTTAGGCTGTTGACACAAAGCTTTTGCATTTCTTGTACACCTTCGCACACAGTCACTCAACACTATGGGGTCTATTTACTACAATCCGCATTTTGAATGCAGATTGTAGTGTGATAGTGTGATATTACCGACTGAATTCGCATTGTGAATTCAGGCAATATCACAGGGATTTACTAAAAATTCCTTGCAGGGACAGAGCTTGCAAGAAAGCTTTGTCCCTGCGAATCCCCTCCGCACACTTATCATGGTATTTTCGCAAAAAATACCATGACAAGTGCCGATGCATGCGCCAACCATCCGTCGCTAAGCCCCGCCCCTCATGGTAACGGACCCCCCCCCCTTAATTACACTTATCTGCAGTGATCGGTGCTCCGGTCAGCTGACATCCCATCCTGCACTGGGACCCAGTCAGGTGACGACCGCCCCCCGTGCAGGCTGGGAGACCAGCTGACCGGAGGGGAGACATCACCGGAGCCCCGGTCACCGGTCACTGGACTGGTAAGTTTTTTTTTTTACAGTGTATCAGCGTGTGGTCTGTTTGGACCACACAGCTGATCACTGGGGCTGGCTCCGGGCTCTGCTCTGCATGTTAGAGCAGAGCAGGAGTCTGGAAACCGGGGAAAACCCTGGATAACGTCACCTCCAAGTGGCGTTATTATCATAGTGCTTTCCCCAGTATTTTTTCACAATTTATTTTTAGTAACTTTGGCCAGATCACATTTCCCATTACAATTATGGGAAATGCGATCTGCTTACTAAAAATAAGTGCTAATTAGGGCTTGGAGTAGAATTTTATGAATTCTACTCCAATTGCCCTTTAGTAACTTTAGGTGATACTAAAATAATGGGAAATGGGTGTGAAAACACCCTTTTTCACTTTGTTTTAGTAAAAATAATGTTAATAAATAGAGCCCTTTGTCCTCATAAATCTCTCATTCTCTTCTGCCTTCAAAGCTGATCTTGAGTTGCATCTGAGAAGGCACCATAAATCCCTGAATCTGTACCCCTCTATTGCCATTTCATAATGATCTTGTTTACAAAAACACTTAATCACACACCAGGCTTTTCTGGTCACCCTTTTTTGAGTCAAAAGCTATCTTACTATCAGACATCACTGGCATATCAAATTCTCCATTCATAGGATATTGCTGGCTCCAGGGGCCAAATTAACCAGGTACTGACAGCTAAAGCAGTAGACTCATTATGTTGGTAAGATAGCACTGCTAGCAGCCAAGTGCACAGCTAAGCGCACCTGTAACATATTGTTTTCCATCAAGGAACCTGATGGCCAATTAATAATACTAAAAATGTGCTAAATATTTCCAGAAATTATGCAAATCTCTAAAACTTTCGATCCAAAATTGAAGTCTACAATAGATGCTAAAATACAGCAGTTTTATGTCTCCTTAAGGCTTCAAAAAATGAACAAATCATATCAAACTAAATAAAGAGGTCTCCGCAGAGTAGGTCCCCCAAACTATAAAAGCTGTTAAACACCCATCTGCCCCTGGTAATGATGGATCCCATTTGCAGCAATTTATTACATGATATTTTAGACACCTCACACTATTTTGATAGCGCCACCACAAGAGCAAAGGTTACAGCATTTCCCAAAGTTAGAAGGGATGTAAACAGCTGATGCTTTATTTCATTGGTTAACATTGATCTCCAACTTTTCTCCAAATGTCTGACAACAGACTGAGAGGAGTCATAACGTCATTGGTCTACCTGGATTAAGTCGGTTTCATCACAGGCCAACAAGATACTATCAGGAGAGCAATAAATTTGATTCAGGTGTAGAACTCCATGCCCCAATGATGGCTCTAAATGATGTAAAGGCATTATTTTGTGGCTTCTTTGCGACTTCCTCAGGAAATGTGTATCATCTGTATCAATGGATGTGTATCATCTGCTTTTAAAATACAAAATTGAACAGGGCAAGGGTGTTCGCTTTCCCCATTGACCTTAGCACTGATTTCTCAGTTTTAAGCCTTGTTAAAGTGAAGAATCATGTCAAAGCATGACTTCATATTGTGTTCAAATGCTAAAAAGAAATGATATTCTGTGTGAGACATTGTGCCTGAGAAGGGCCTCGTTCCTTATCTATTTATTCTAGCTCTTAGGAATGTATTCATATAGAGAAACTTATGTTAGCCAATTATGGCTATAGTAGACTGTATTCATCCTTTGTATTCAATTCTGATTTATATGACAGGAAAGATAAGATATTATATGGTTCTATTGAGAACAGTGGTGTAAGTTGTCAGGGACTGCATTACACCAGTGATTTATTGTCTCTAAGACTAGACATAGCTAATAAATCCCTTGATAGATGTCATATAGATTTATAGCTATAGATAGCAGTACTAATATTCATTTATTGATAAGTTAGGCAATACTACCATCTACTGATGATGTATGTAATGCTTGGAATATGCTAAATATATTCATATATATTTTAATTAGGTAGATAAGAAAATTTGTTGCACATGTGCAGACTAAATTTCTTTGTCTCTATGTTAATTTGAGTGCTATAAAATAAACTGTCCAAAATAAAGGCAGCGTGGTTTTGTTGTTTCCCATCATTCTCCGGCTGTAAAATGCATTGTGTTAACTGGTGGCTGACCGCTGTTTGTGAGCTGTGGAGGATAAATGGTTTATTAAGATCAGCGTTATCAAGATGGAGGTCATTTCATCGAGATCCCCAGATTTTAACTGTTGACGGACATCTAGATACGAGGACACGGGACACAGACTCTAAAACCTCGCAGTGACTCTGCTCTTCCATGTCTTCCTGTCTGCTTTGTCATCAGGTATGCATCTGTGGGTACTTGTTATAAGCCTCAGTCATCAGTTTATCTCTATTGCTTTGTATGTGCTTTTGTGTATTTAAGGCGAATGATTGTGCGAATGAAATAGTGACTGAACTAAGTTGTTTTAAAAGTGTGTCAGTAATTCAATGGATGGTATAGAGACAAATCCAATGCTGCTGTTGTGACTAATGCTGGGCAGCAAGATTAGGAAGCCTGTCTATATATATTGTACTTGTTTAGCTGCTAGTATTCAGTCATGTTAGAGTTATTATTACCAGTTATTTATATAGCGCACATATATTCCGCAGCGCTTTACAGAGAATAGTTGGCCATTCACATCAGTCCCTGCCCCAGTGGAGCTTAAAATCTATGTTCCCTATCACATGCTCACACATATATACACTAGGGTTAATTTTTTTTTTTTTTTTTGGGGGGGGGGGGGGACCCAATTAACCTATCAATATAATTTTGGAGTGTGGGAGGAAACCGGAGTACCCGGAGGAAACCCACGCAAGCACAGGGAAAATATACAAACTCCACACAGTTAGGGTTGTGGTGGGAATTGAACCCACGACCTCAGTACTGTAATGTGACAATTTGTGATTATACCAACCCAACTCACAGTGCTGCAGTCAGATATAAGTATGAAGTATAACCTAAATGTATCTATTTTCATCAGTGTGTGTGTTCAGCTGTATTAAAAAATATATACTTAGAGGTACTTAAGTATGGGGAACACAAAAAGTCATCCCTTGGGTGTGGAGATTCTTAGGACAGCCATGGACATAATTAAATGTGTCCACAGTGAGGAATCTTTGAAGGGATTGTGGATATAATTTCAGTGAGCAGGTATCTTTAATGAGAGCACCCTTGACTCGGTAAGCTGAATGATATAAATTATTTCAGTGAGCGGGGATCTCTAAAGAGGGCACCCTTGACTCTGTTAAACTGAATAATTTAAAATGAAAGCATCACGGGTATGTGATGTGCAAAGGACTGACCCAGAGGCTTGATTTGTAGATTGATACAAGGAATTGCTAGAGTATGAGAAAGTTAGAAAATGGCAGAACAAAGATCAAGTATAGGATTTTAATGTCACTAACAATACTGAGACTACCTTCAAAAGGAAAAGTAGGAACTCCTAATACCAACACTGGGCTTGAAAAAAATTGCAGTCTCTGTAAATTACCAGATGATACTCTCTGTACAGTGGGCAAAGCCCCTTGGTCAGTAGAATGCCTGTAGATCACAGAGACTTAGAAAGACTAATGATTGGAGATGTCTAAATTGTATATTTTGTAATGTGTCAGGAGATATCAATTGGCAGAGTTGTGGTTTACCCTGATCTGAGGTTTGTCCCTTTTGTAAAAGCAGTGACTATTCTAAGAGAATTATAACAAAATATTAGACAGACTTAGGGGATTCCAACCAGATAAAATATACCTGGAGATGCAGGTATAACAGCAAATCAGTGCACTGGTATACTTGTGTTTTTATGAAAATGTATTGCCATGTTTCTTATAATAGGGGAATGTTTGGTTTCATATAAACTAGTGTTTTCTTTTCAAAATGTATTTTCTTAAGTATTGCCACTACTAAACCATTTGCATACATCTATTTACAGTTTCATATTTTTTTTTATAGTAGTATTGCATTCATTTGTTTTGGAAGGCATCGTGTACTTTTTTTATAGTAGTATTGCATTAATTTGTGTTGGTTTTTGTAAGGCATCTTGTACTTTTGTTGTTTATTTTTTAGAGTGGATAAATGCATTATGGATGGCTACAATAATTTTTTTTTTATTCTAGTAGAAATGTAGAATTTCTACTTAACAAATTTGTCTTTGCTGATAATAATGGAATGTCTGAAATACCTAGTGTTACAAAGGCAACTAGCTGTAAGAATATGCATTTATACTGAAGAAAAAAAAAATAAAAATGATGTACTGTGTAATGGAATTTTTGTACGTATGTGAGAATGCTTATAATTGTGAAGAGTATGTTATGAAATCTCAGCTTAATCCGACATGTTTGGGAACGTCTATACAAAGTTGTAATATGATGTTTTTAAAGGCAATTGATTTTGAATCAGATGATGAAGTTTTGCTATTGTGTGTTTCTGAGAATTCTGAGTCTCACTTTAAGAAATTCTGAAGGGAGGGGTACTGAGCTTTCACAGGTAAAAAGTTGAAATGTCAAGAGGTGATTTATACACAGCAGATAGTTCAGAAATGAGTGAGCTTGAGATACACAGGGAAGTGTGTGACGTTACACAGATAGAATTTCAGATAGAGACTGAGCAATGTACTCACACTACAGAATATGTGTGATTGTGTGATGAAAATGTCTGATGATTTAAAAAAAAAAAAAAGAAAAGGAGGAAAATGTTGAGACCCATTAATGCAGAGAATATACAGTAGAAATTGAATGCAAGTTGGGTTTCTGACAAATGCCATTGGTTTTTGTTACTCCTGAGTTAAATGATGGTACACTATGCCTGAATTAGAATTAAAAAGGATTGTCCAGCTTGCAATATGTGGTTGACTGAATGAAAATCAGGAAGTATTTGGTACCCATTAGAAGGTGTGGAGTCAAGAGAAGGGGTGGAATTGATGCCTGTCTCATTGCTCAATGAGACATGGGAGTTGCCAAAGCCAGGGGTGGTAGGTCAGCAGGATTGCAGTCATAGACCATACCCCTGAGACAGGCGACAATGCCTGTGAGAAAAATACATTTACATGGTGTGGGACACAAGCTGTAATTGTAGATTTAATGTAATATAAGAAGAAAAGAAAAAAAAAAGGAGGTAGAAGTGGTGATTTTCAGTTATCCAAAAGAGGGGTCAGTGAAAAGCACACTGACACTGATGAACAACAATGGGTCATCACATATAGTGCTGTACAGTTTTACAAACTGACTAGTAATTAGTTTTGTGAAATAGGAATGAAATTCAGATTCCAATGTACCCCCTGACAATACTTTATCAGTAGGTGTTTTATTTTTGTGAAGCAGCTGAAAGATGTACACTGAGATGTTACTTGCTGCAGCGATATCAGCAGAATAAAAATGTTCCTGCACATATAGAACATAGGCAGGAGAAGGGTTAATCAGTACAGGTCTACTATGACTTAATATTCTGCAGACATAAAGATTAAGGGTTTGAGTTAGTAGAGCCCAAAGAGATGAGAATTTTTAACAGTATTTAATGTTCTAAATTTACTCCTTAGTGTGTCTATGTTATAAACACGGACAACAAAAGCAATATAGACACCACTTAGCTGTCATATTCACCAAGTATGGAGTAACATTAATTTAATATCACTAGCAAAGGATGTATAGGTTTGAACACAGCTATTCTATTACAGCTGTGTCCAAAAAGAGGGGAAAAATAATGATGCAGATGATCGTGCAGGAGATAGCTATGGGATAGGAAAATAAAACACTTTTACTTTTTATTTTTTCTCTCTCATGACCATGATTGTTTATTATTAATGCAACCTTTTGTTGATAGGTCATGTTATTATGTAAAGGGTGAGTTGCATACAGATTATGTAGATTGCATTGGATTTTTGTTTGCTGCTTTTCAATTACCTAAAAATGTAGTTTTAAATAAGGTCGAAGCACACATCAGAGAAATTACTCCAGAGGTAAAAGGGAACGTCTTAGTACTAAGCCGCCAAGTAGGCCGCAGTAAAACCCCTACGTGATAATTTAATACTGGTGGACATAAGACCATAGGCATTGGACCTGGACCTTCTTAAAATGTTGCAGGCTCAGGCTCCACGGACAGAAGTAGAAACTTCGAAAAGACTAGGTGCACGACTTCAGGGTGATGGATGGATGGTTGAGCACCATCTCTGTCTGCCACGTGCACTGTTCCCAGTCTTAGCCCAAATACTTCAGGGAAACACTCACCAGTCTAGAGATGCTATGGTGAGAAAAGCCAAGAAGCGCTGGATAGCCCCAGGCTTCAGTCAGGCCACACAGGCCTATGTTGTAGGGTGTGTAAACAGTGATTTGCACAAACCAGGAAAGGTGGTCAAGGTACCAGTAAGAAGGTACCCCACAGACATGTTATCCCTTCCAGAGATTATAGATTGATTTAATCCAGTTACTTAAGTGTTCTGTGTATACGTATGTTCTGGCGTGTACGAACCTGTTTTCAAATTGACCATGGCCTTGTAGGGCAGCAAATCCTAAGACAATTGTATAAAAAAAAAAAACTGTTACAAGAAGTTGTATGCAGATTTGGGATACCAGAAGTAAATTTAAAATGACAGAGGTATCCATTTCATAGGGGAGATACTAGGATGTATACTGTCAGACCTAGGGATTTTCAGGCAGACATAGTTCTATTCTAATTAGAACAGAATGTTATTTTCCTCAGTAAATTGCAGCATGAACTTGCAGATTTGACACAGTATGTCATTCTCTTGCAACAAGACCTAACCAAAATATACCACCAGGTGTCTACCTCTATTCCAGATCCCAATTTCTTAGGAAAAACCTGTAATCTGGAGCCTGGGTGGTCGTAAGGAAACACTGAGGAAAAGATTGGACCCATGATTAAAAGGTACTTACCAAGTCATGTTGACTACAGTGACCCCGGTAAAATTGGCTGGGAAAGGATACGTGGATTCACTCTTCCCATTGCAAGAAAGTTACAAAGGAAGTATTATCCTAGAATAATTTAATACTATGTACAGATATAAGCTCATAGGCACAACGCCTGACAAAGGCCTTTGTGGATGCATAATGTGTTTTGCTACGCTAATGGTTGTTATTGTGACTTTTATTTGGTCACTGATAATTGATCCTATGAGATATGAAGGCTGACAAAATTGTACACACGAGATAAATACTGACAGTAGGGCAAATTATTTTATACAGTCACATTACAAAGCAGCCCAAAGTCTAGGACTAAAGAACTGTTGGATTTGCACACATTCACCAATAGCAGCAACATCCATGAATTGGGTAGGAGTCCTTCTATATATGACTGAATTATTAGCCCTTGATTTTGGAAAAGAAGAAGAGTTTAGTAAGGAATTTGCTCAGAGGTCTGTGCCTCTTATGATGATTGCTATGGCACAAGATCCAGACTTTTGTTTTGAAACACCCATAACTAAAAAGAGTTGCATAATCACAGGGTAGGGTAATGGTAATGTAGATGAAGAGACTAAGTTTAAAAGCAACCCCCTTATGACTGGGACAAGTAAATTGTGCCCATAATAAGGTAAACTTTACTCAGACCCAAGGCTATAAAGTTTTTAGTAGTGATTATGATAATGATGGTAGTAGGAAAATTTCACCACTAACTGGGATGCGAATACAGATAGCAGAGACAGCCCAGGAATGGTGGAATTGACTAAATGTAACTCACAAATGTGAAATCAGATTCTATCTCACCAAATGATATACAGAAGCTACAGCCAAGGAGTAAGAGAGTAATCCCAAGGAACCTAATAGACATATCATGGATCAATAGGTGCTGCATAAAAAAAAAAGTATTTTCACTTGTTATAGATTTAGTCAAATTGTTAGAAAACATTGCTGAATTGTATGATTGTAAAAGCCGCCTGTTGTAATCATATTAATGATACATATGACATATATAAGTCCATTAAGGACCACCTATTCAAAGTTAAAGAGTTAAAGAATCAGTTTGCCAAAGATCATCATGAAGATGAATGGTTCTCAAGGTTGAAACCAGGAAACTGGTTTAAGGGCATAGGTGGCTGGTTTATGGGAATATTACAGTTAATTGGGAAAGGACTGGTATTGCTACTAGCCATTTAATGAAGTTTTAATTTCACTGATTAAGAAAATACTTACACTGAAATGTTGTTCTTTTTAAGAAAAAATAAGTTTTAGAAAGAACCTGCAACAGTTGGATTGGCTCTGGACAGTACCAAACAAAGACTTATTATTATGAAAAGTGCCATACAAGACAACCAGAGGAACTACTACATGTCTTGATTGTGACCAACCAGTGTTCCACTTTTAACATGGACTCTAAGATATATTTTGCTTGTTATGATTAGTACGTTATTTTATACTCATGTGTGGTTCTATTAGAGATTAACAATGTGTGTGTCATTATATAGATATATATAGTTTCTCTTTTTGATATATATCAGTAGACATGATGTAGATAGGATTGGCTACTGTGGTGGTGACACTAATGGAGTCTTGATCCCATTGCCTGGGCCCATTAGGGTTCCTAGGCTGTGAAATATGGGTCACTATGGGGGGCCAATCAATGTGAAAGACAGGCAATTTATACAGGATAAAGAATTGGACAAAAGAGGGTGTAGATTTGAACAAAGAGAAAGGAATTGTTAAAGTGAAGAATCATGTTAAAGCATGACTCCATTTTGTGTTCAAATGTTAAGTAGAAATTATATTCTGTGTGAGACATTGTGAATGAGAAGGGCCTCGTTCCTCATCTATCTATTTTAGCTCTTAGAAATGTATTCATGTAGAATAACTTATGTTAGCCAATTAAGGCTATAGTAGACTGTATTCATCCTTTGTATTCAATTCTCATTTATATGACAGGAAAGATAAGAGATTATATGGTTCTATTGAGAACAGTGGTGTAAGTTGTCAGGGACTGCATTATACCACTGATTTATTGTCTCTAAGACTAGACATAGCTAGTAAATCCCTTGAGAGATGTCATATAGATTTATAGCTAAAGATAGCAGTACTAATATTCATTTATTGATAAGTTAGGCAATACTGCCATCTACTGACGATGTATGTAATGCTTGGAATATGCTAAATATATTCATATATATTTTAATTAGGTAGATAAGAAAATTTGTTGCACATGTGCAGACTAGAATTCTTTGTCTCTATGTTAATTTGAGTGCTATAAAATAAACTGTCTGTCCAAAATAAAGGCAGAGTGGTTTTGGAAACACACGTCTTGTTGTTTCCCATCATTCTCCGGCCGTAAAATGCATTGTGGTAACTGGTGGCTGACCGCTGTATGTGAGCTGTGGAGGATAAAGGGTCTATTAAGATCAGCGTTATCAGCCTTTTGCCTTAAAACTCAGAAATAACCCAGGCATTTCTGGTATCTAGGATGGCCCCCAAACCATAAAATCATGTTATAGGCTGATGACCTCTTACTGACAGTATCAAACTGTATTATACCTCTACCGAACTCAAGTGCTAAAATACATTTTTTTGTGAAAAATAAAACTTGGAGTTTGGAAAAAAGTAAATCACTATAATTTACAACCACAAAGTAAGACTCAGCTAACAGCTAATTTCAACTTTCATTGGAAAATCTTTGGATTTTTCTAACCAGATGTATGAATAGTGTTCATTCGAGCACCCTGCACCATGTCACAACCTGTGCAATTCCCTCTTTCCTGCCTGGGGTGTTGCTCTCTGCTCTGATGCTTCTTGCACATTCTGGTCTGTATCTTAGCAGTTTGAGTGTGCTAGAAGCATTAGAGCAGAGATTGACACCCCAGGCAGGAAAAAGTAACTGCACAGGTTGTGACATTGCAGGGTGCTAGATTGAACACCATATGACTAGTTATGGTCAGTTACAGAGGGGCCCCCACCCACCACTAGAGCATGCGTCACTGACAGAGAAATTTCCCGAGTGCTACTGCTATCGTGGCCGAAGTGGGGGCGTAGCCAAAATGGCAAGTCCCGCCCCATATTACCCGCGAATCGCGGCATTACGTCATGAGGGGGCATAGCCTAATGAAAGGAACAGCAGCTGCATAAAATGTAAGTGTATGTGTACTGTTTTATTGATTATATGTGTATGTTTGTGTGTATATATATATATATATATGTGTATATGTGTGTGTTTGTGTGTGTATATGTGTATGTATGTGTTATTGTATATACAGTATGTGTATACTGTATGTGTCAGTGTGTATATATGTGTTAGTGTGAATGTATGTGTGTATACTGTATATGTGTGTGTTAGTGTGTATGATATATAAAATATATATACGTTTGCTACATATATTATATATGTGTGGGTGCGTGTTTAACAGACATATATATATATATATATAATATATACACACACACAGCGCTGCTGCATAGAGCGCAGACCGGGTCCCGAGTCCCCTCATCAGCATCACGTGACATATCATGTCCGTGACGCTGATCACTGATGTCGGGCTTCAGGAGCCGCTCTGCGCTCTATGCAACAGCGCTGACTGTGCTGCTGCATTCACAACACAGAGCCAGAAGGTAAGTAATCAGGAGGGGTAGGGGTAGGCTTTGTGTGGAGGGGGAGGGGGGGTAGGCTCCGTGTGGCTTGGTGGGGCCCCCACAACTTAGTTGTCCCAGGGCCCCCACAAGCCTGAATCCGGCCCTGCCTATGGTCTGTGGAGAGGCCAATTCATAACTCTTATCAGCTTATGTAAGAGCATGACATGAGGAAGATCCAGAAATATGTTGAGAATCAGTACTTACATTGTTTGTGAAAATGCTATTAAAGTATATATACACAATGGAATCTGGTTCACTCCCAGATACACAATTGTTTAATGGACTCATTATGAGCAAGAATGTACCCTGCTTCACATCTTGTGGTCAGATCTAAGAATAATTCCAATACAGTATCTCAACTGCTGACTATGCTCAAGCTGCAGTATGTCACAATCCTATTTCTCTCATTTGTTATAATTTGTCTTGTGGTTCAGGATATTATCTGATTTGCCTGGGAAGTCTGCTCAGCATGCAGGCTGCAACACCTCCAGTGTGAGCATTAGACTGTGTTATTCCTTCCAGGCTGATTATTCGCCTGAGAATTCGTCTGTAAAGTCTGCAGATTCCTGATTAGATCAATGGTTGCAGTCCAACTAGTAGTGCTGGTCTTGAACTGCTTTGATTGAAGATGCATTTGCTCTCAGTGCTTGATATTTGCTCTACACTTCCACAGCATGCTAGTACTCAGACTGCACACCAGAGTTCCCTCCAAAACTCAGTATGGGAGCAGCCATGTTGGATTCAGGGCCTGATTCAGCTTCAGATGGAATTGCAAAGCCGCTCGCACGCAGCTTTGCAATTCTGTCTGTGCAGATATGGTAATACAGCAGTAGGCATCATGCCTCCTGCTGCATTACGTATCCAAGCTGCGTTGATCAACGCAGCAATGGACACTCTGCCGAACATCGACTGGCTAAGGTCATGCAGCCGGCCGCCGCAGATTAGAGGAAGAAGCCAGGAAATCTGTTTACGTGACGGAGATCCTGGCTTCTTCCCTCCCTCCCCCACCCCCAATGGTGGCGACACGCCTCAGTTTCGGGAAACGGACAGCATTACCGACCCCTCCCCGGCCGCATATGGTAGCAGACTGTAATTCACTGACAGTCTGCTGCCAGTCAACGTGCGGGAACGCAGACCCGTTCTGCACATGCGCAGAATGGGGCATGCACCTGCTGAGTAAGGCCCTCAGTCACCTGAATCTCCTCCACCATTAAGAGCACTGCTCCCAGACCAGCTTATTGCAGCATCCAATCACTGAATGCGCAGCCCTATAAGTTCAACTTTCTGGCTTGCCCAAACTGCCAGTACAACGTCGCTTCTGCTGAAGTTACAGATTTGTGCTGAGCTCCCAGTTACCAGACTTGAACAGTCCAAATCCAGTTACAGTCTGGTGAATGCAAGTCTCCATCTACCTCAGTGTTCCAGTCTGGTCTATCTAAAGACTAGCTTCTAGTTATACCATCAGTTCCAACCGATACCTGTTACCATCGATTCCAGCCAATACCTGTTATGATCGGTTCCAGCCAGCACCTGTCATCATCGGTTCCAATCTGATTCGACATCATCGGTACTACATCATCGTTCCCAATCCGATATCTACAACATCGGTACTAATCTGATATCTACAACATCGGTTCCAATTCAATATCTAGTTTACGGTCTGATATCTTCTATAGTTCAATAAAGTTATCCTTGTTCCTGTCCACGCCTTCGGGTTTAACCACTACGAGCAGTTGCACTGCCTCCTCTTTTCTCTCAACTCATGAGGAAGAGTTGGATCAAGCCTCCCAAGCTTCATACATTCTTCAGCCTCCCACGCCTGCCCAAGCCAATCCCAACCCTCAGGCATGACACAGTATCTTTCATAGTTCTTGCTCCTACAACCTATTCGTGACACACCAAAGCACACACAGAGGCTAATATGACGCATCCTAAACACTTTCTGATACCAAATAAGCCCATTTTGGAAATAAATCTACCCCTCATCTTTACCTGCTATTTTAGAGTAAGTTTGGAGTATATATATCATGTATTATCTCTAATACTCAGTTAAATTGGCACCCATCTGGTCCCCTTGGCAGGAATATTCCGGTTAGCCTCGCTGAGGGCGTTCCTGCCTGTACCCTATGGGGTCAATGTATCAAGCAGTGAAAACAGTGGAGAGGAGGACCAGTGGAGAAGTTGTCCATACAGTTGTGTCCTTTTACACTGTGGCTCCACATAGCCCCTCTCAGTGCACCAGGTCCTGGGCGACTTGGCCGCGCTGTGTGTCTTTTGGGCTGAAAATGTGCATCTTATTTGCGCACTAAAACAACTGGAGCCAAAATGCATTTCTAGTATACACAAACCATTGAGACATTGTACATCTGTGTGCAGCTGAAACCGAATCTGTATAAAAAGGGCTCCAAGCGAGTAGCCGCAGCTTTTCCTGACGCCAAGTTTGTTGTGCTTCATCTGCAACTTTGTGTGAAATATGTGGTTAAAGCCACAGCCTAGCGTGTCTAGTACACGGTGAGTGGCTTTTTGCTGCATCTGCGATGTGACTAGGATGCAAAATGTAAATGAAAAGATGGTGCGTTACTCCTCTTGGAGCATCTCAGTCTCATACCTTACTACAAAACATTCTCAGCTTTGCTGTCCCCTCACCTGATTTCCGTATATAATAGGATTTTAGAGGGGAATATTTCCACCCCGATTCTCTTAAATCTGTTATAGTGCTCCCCAAACCACAAAAAGACCCCACTTTTCGAACTAATTACAGGCCAATTTCTCTGTTAAATGCTGACATTAAGCTATTTGCAAAGGTTCTGGCTAACAGGCTGGACTTATATTTATTGAACTTGATTGATGCCGACCAAGTTGGGTTCGTTCTTCTGAGACAGGCCTTGGACAATACCAGGCGGATGATTAACATAAACTCATATATTAATAAATGTAGGATACCAGCTGTGTTGTTGTCACTTGACGCTGAAAAGGCCATTGACAGGTTATCTTGTTCTTTCATGTTTCAGGCCTTACAGAATTACGGCTTTTGTGGCAGTTTTATGTCAGCAATTATGGCTCTATATCGTAGTCCATCGGCCTTTCTTCGCCATTGTTTACCTTAGGTAATGGTACGGGACAAGGACTCTCTCGCCTTTGCTTTATGCCTTAAGCATAGAACCCCTCGCTGCCAAAATTCGGGACAATCCTGATATCAAGGTGTTGGTACAAGGGTCGCAATACAAAATATCTCTGGGCCTGATTCAGACCCGGTCGCAAGCGCTGAGCGCTCGCAACCGGGTTGATGTTTGCCCACTGTCGATGGTGAGTGACAGCTCGTCCCGTTTGGTGGTCGGGCGGAACGATTGCCGTTTGGTGACGGACCCACTGACATCACCAGTGATGTCAGTGGGAGAGTTTCCGGCTCTGTTAGAGCCAGAAGCTCTCTGGGGCTTGTGGCCACGAGACCCTACCACAAGGGTTTCGTCGCAAGCCCGATGGTCGCGATGGTCTTGACCATCGCGACCATCAACCTGCCCGCTCGCTATAGCTGTGGGTGGTCACCCACAGCTATGCGAGCGGCCAGGAGGCCGCTCCAAAAAACCCCAAAAAAACGCCCTGATTCAGAGCGAGCGCTCTTTCAGAGCGTCCGGCTCTGAATCAGGCCCTCTGTTTGCAGATGATCTATTACTAACCATGACTTCACCCATGACATCGCTGCCTAATCTACAAGCTGAACTACGCGCTTATGGTGACTGCTCGGGGCATAAGGTAAATGGCATTAAATCAGAGGCTCTGGCGTTTAACCTCCCTCCTCCCACACAGAAGCTTCTAGAGACCAATTTTGAATACACCTGGTGGCCGAAATCCTTTAAATATTTAGGGATTACTATTACAAAGACATACGAACAGCTATTTCAGGCTAATTATACCCCTCTACTTCACTCAATTAAACAGGACATATCTAGATGGGCCCCCCCTATGTATATTGTGGACAGGTTGTGTTAATTCAGTAAAGATGAATATTCTCCCCAGGTTATTATACCTTTTCCAAACAATTCCAATTGTGGTCCCGGTCTCTTATCTCTGCGAAGTTCAGTCATTGTGTGGCTCCTTTGTGTGGTCTGGTAAAAAACCGAGACAGCGTAAAGCCTGCTTGGCCAAGTCAGTGATTGATGGTGGTCTGGGGCTTCCCAGTTTTGATAGATATTGTTTTGCATCACAATTAAGTCATATCATATCTTGTCATTCAGAAGAGTGGAGTAGGAAATGGGTATTACTTGAAAATGCTCTGGTGGGCACCCACTTAGCTAGTTTTCTCCCGTGGTTACCCCTAACATGAGACCAGCCTCGGTTCGAGAAGTTCCCTGCGTAACGGCAGTCCTGCAAGTGTGGGGCAACTTAATAAATGTTTAGAAGTGGCACCCTACCCATCACCCCTGACCCCTATATGGTGTCATCCTTATTTCCCACTGGGGTGTATGAACTCTTACGCGCATCCTTTGATATCAGCTGGGCTAACTAGAATCCTGCATATTCAGGGTGATTTTGCCCCACAAAATTTTGCAGATATATATGATAAAAATTGTCTGTCTTCTAGGCTTCATTTTGCTTACTTACAGATTTGTAGTTTTATTCACTCACTCAGTAAACCCCATAAAATGCAACAACCTACTGCATTTGAGTGTAGATGTATTTACAACCTTGGCTGCAAGGGATCCATATCGATCTTATACTCTCTGTTATCTCCCTCACCCTCTGAATTCAATGAGCCTTTTGAGCTGACCTGGGAGCAAGATTTGGGGATTAGTTTGGAGGAAGATGATTGGGCAGATATCAGACAATGGGTAGTTAAATTCTCCATTAATACCAAAATAAAAGAAAACTCTTTCAAAGTGTACTCTCGATGGTACTTGGTCCCTGTGAAACTGCATCAGATTTTCACAGGGTCTTCAGATCTTTGCTGGAGGCAATGCGGCCAAATTGGTTCCTATTTACATGTGTGGTGGGACTGCCCCCTGTTATCAAAATATTGGGATGAAGTCACATCTTTGGGGTATAAGGTGCTTGGTATCTCCCCTTCTAAGGACCCTCTAAACATGCTTCTTTGTGAACCTATTAGATCCCTCTCTAAACATCAAAACAAACTATGTGGCCACATTTATAATGCGGCTAAACTGTTGATTGCTACAAATTGGAAGCAAATCGAGGCTCCGGCAAGACAGTACTATTGAATAAAATATGGTATCTAGCCTCTATGGAATATATCACTGCGCTCATTCACGATACGTTGATAAAGTTTCATGTTACTTGGGACCCATGGTTTTCCACATTCCATAGACCGCTACTCGGAACGGAATGAAGCTGGCCTTCTCCAGGTCAGAATTTTCTTCAGATCTGAATGATAGCGATTTAAAAAATTGTTCAATCGTTCATATCTGAAGGAAAATCTGACATGTCTGAATGATGAACGATGCACGTTCCCGATGGTCAGATAACGATATCTGACATCTGATGTGTTTGCAGTCAGATTTGGATGACTTTCATTTTAATGCAGTCAAAAATCGTTCAAATCGTTGGTCAAATCATTCATCAAATCGTCCAATCGTTCATCTGACAAATCTGACCGTGTGTATGCTACTTTACTCTGTATCTGTATACAATATGGGTTGGGTAATCATTATGCTGCATCTTGCACCAACTATTATTATGAATAAAGAGATTAAAAAAAAAAGAAAAGAAAATTACCAACAAGTAATACTCTGCAGCTTTCTACAGAATACTGCCAAGACTCAGTATTATTGAGGCTTATAGAGCAAACACAGCTTTGCTTTGTATAACATTTCCAAACGTTTATGTCATAACATGGGGAGATGTAATACTTCAACCTAACATCCCAAGCATGCTATCCTGGGGGTACCACTGAAACAGTTACATTGAAACAAAATTGGCCATCAAACATGCCTCGTATTGGACATGAATGGAAAAAGCAAAGTACTGTAATCTAAATCATACAAACAATGAAAATAAAATATATTCAAACAAAATGTTTATGGAAAGGAAAAATAAACCAATTGTTTAAGATTAAATCTCGATTATGAGGTTCCATGTTAAACTTTTAGAATTGGTTTGTACTTGGCTGTGATATTGTGCATGTTTCATTGTGGAATTTGGCTGTAAGTGTCCCCAGTCTGACCCCAATCATCCCGTACAGCAGAGTTAAAAATAGACGAAGGGCCTGATTCACTACCGTACGCAGTTGCTTATACCGCATGCAATCGGCCCATTGTTGCATACTGCGCATGCAGTCACTGCGATCAGGACTGCAGTGGAAATGCAGACCCATCGCAGAGTGATTGACAGGAAGTGCCGTTTGTGGGTGGTGACGGGGTGGTCGGGCGAACACAGTGCGTTTTAACGGCGTTGCAGGGGCGTGTATAAATTATCCACTGCGATGCAGTAGGTAGCCGGAGGCCTCATAGCGTGCGCTGAAGTCAGCAATTCCTGAGTGAGGTCTGACATGCCTTAACTCTGCGTATGGGTCTGATGTTACTCGATTTTACCGATGTTTTCGCAGTCTTTCTAACCATTACAGATGTGCATGTAGGCGAAGTGGGCAACGATATATAGTGCTGCTGCGGCATTGCGATCGCTAAGAATTAGCATACTATCGCAGTTGCACTGCGTGTGTAAGCTATATTGCGATCCGTAGTGAATCAGGCACCAAGTTTTGCAAAATGCAAATCTACAAATTCAGGGCCTGATTCAGCTGAGGACGAGGCTCACTCACTCTTTATGCAGATTCAAGATGATCGGGGCCCGATTCAGAGATGTACGCTAATGCATTCGCAGCTGCTCTGCTAACATATGCTAATGCTGTAGTCAGCTGGAAATGCATTGAGACGCCCACTGGCGGCTTCGCAGTCCAAGCAAGTGCGTACAAATATGCAGCCACCATTGCAGGTCATTCTATAATTGGCCATCTGAGGAGTCCTTATGGTCACACAGAATGGCTGCCTGAACTGAGCTGTCCAAACCACTTTATCGGCGTACGGGATTGCAGACACAGGCTACAACACGCTCTATGCCAGCGTTTTGTGCCACACTTCCCCGCAACTGCCCCTGTCAGTCACTTGGCGAAGTTATCCTCACGGCTAGCGGCATTGCTAAGGTACCTTGGAGCATGCGCAGTGCAATTATGGCGCATGCGCAGTGTAACCGTGGTGCATGCGCAGTTGACAGATAATTGCTCAACTGCGTAATTATCAGAATAGCGCACAGATCTGAATCAGCCCTTAGTTATTCTTTTGACTAAAAAAAAGACCATATTGAGTCACATCAAGTGCAGTGTATAATCCTTATGTGAAACAATATGGATCAAAACAAAAATATTTCTTTATTCATTCATTATGTATGTACATGTATTGTATGCAAGAAAAATGATCAGGGTCAATGACAGTTTAAATGCTAGAGATATAATTATGGGAAGCAGTCGGGAAGCCGACGGACGTAATCCCTACCGCCAGCTTCCCGACTGTCTAATCCCGGCAAGGTACTAAAGACAGGCGTCGAAAACCCAATGCCTGTCATTAGACCTACACCGGGAGCCCAACTCCCGGCTTACCGGTCGAAGGTGAGGCACGCGCGGACAGCCGGGGGGGGGGGGGGTAGGGGGGGATAGGCTAGGGGCTCCCAGAAGGGACTTAGGGTTAGGCACCCCTCCGGGAGGTTAGGGTTAGGCTAGGGGAAGGGGGGTTAGGTTTAGGCACTTGGGGGGGGGGGTTAGGGTTAGGCACCCTAAAGGAGGGTTAGGGATAGGGGGTTGAATAGGGTTAGTTAATACTTACCTTTTTACGTTCGGGATCTTCAACCCTGCCGGGCTTCCGCTGTCGGCCGGCGGCAAATCATACTGATTCCATAATTATATATGACATGTCTCCTGTATACAATATCTGAACATGTTTTCTCTAAAAGAAAAAAAAAAAAAAATGCTCTATAATAAGTAATGAGAAGGACACATTCTTACTCAGAGTAACAATGCCTCAGGCTCTGGAAATATTCACAGATCACTTCTGCCTGTAATTAGCATATATTTCACATTAGTTTAACACTCTGATCCTGCCCTTTAATTATTCTGTTTCTATTTTAAATACTGTAGCCACAATACCACAGCACACGTCACGATTCTAGTACCAGATACTTTCTACAGTTTTCACAACATAATTAAATAATGTGCATCCATCAACAACATGCTCAAATATTTCTAATCAAAGATGTTTGACCAAGATGATACAGGACTGTCCTCTGTGTTTTGCTTTGTCACAATTACTTGTTCTACACCAGTATTATGTGTAACTTACCTATTCAATTGCTGACTTCCTTTACACAATGGCTAACTTTGCAGACTGCATTTACATTGAGAGCACAAGGTCCTCCAATAACCCTCTGTGTAAGCTTTGCAACAATGCACCCAACAAAGAAACAAACGTTATAATGTAATTGGCACACAACTTACAATAGTAAACGCCAATCATATAGTATATTTCTGTGCCTGGCCGCACCTGCTATTTTTTTTAAAGAAAATTAAATGCATTTTAATTTACAATTTATTTTCTGTGCAAGCAAAAGCAATATCAATTCTAAGCGCACCAATGTGATTAGTTAGATCTTCAGACAAATGGTCACCTGCCTCCAAATGATACAGGGATAATAAGATAATGTAGAACATAATCAGCACAGATCTATATAAATGATCATTAATGCTGCGTGGATCCCTGAAATCGATGGGAATAAGATTCTGTTGTGAAGTCAAGATTGAAACGCACAAAAATGAAAATAGAGGCAACAAATTTTGATAACAAGTTTCTTATGGGTATAAAATGCTTTGCACTCATATAGACCTCTTCAATAAGACTCTTTCAGTAAAACCATGAGTGTAGAAATCAGATACCAGGGGAGCAATAGCCCAAGCGTCCTTAGGATGCACCGGACAGCTTCACAGGTGGAGTAGGCAGCTAGGTTGGCACTGTGCTTGGGCGGA
This sequence comes from Taudactylus pleione, assembly GCA_031769625.1. Classification (NCBI taxonomy): domain Eukaryota; kingdom Metazoa; phylum Chordata; class Amphibia; order Anura; family Myobatrachidae; genus Taudactylus; species Taudactylus pleione. The sequence continues at coordinate 14,323,360 of JAUIMM010000005.1, read as the reverse complement.
ACTCAGTGGAGGTGGGTGGGTCTGGGGGTAGCTATGGGAGGGGCTCGGTAGAGGTAGGTGGGTCTGGAGGCATGAAGACATGACAACGTCATTGTAATCACGCCCCCTGCTATGCAATGTCGAGATTACTGGCATTGTGAAGGGGGACAGAACCACGATGACGCAATTCAACATGAATTGCATAATTGGCTGCCTGTGCCGTCCACTTCACTGGGGAAGTGGGCGGCTGCAACCAAATAACCCTAGCCCCTGGGAGACCTGTCCACCTTTCCGGGTGGCCGGAAACACCACACGATTTTCTGGGGCCTCCCGGCCATTCCGGGACTGAGGGTAGGCAAGTAAGCAATAAATGGATATCTTTTATGCCTTGTATACAGTATGTTCAGGGCCGGATTAAAGGTTTGTGGGGGCCCCTGGGCAACAAACTTGTGGGGGCCCTTATCAATGTAACTGTAGTACAAGAATGTATAGATATATATACACACACACACACGTATGTATATATATATATATATTATATATATATGGAATCGGTATGATATCCCGGCTGCCGCATGGCTGGGAGTTCGAATGCCAGCAGTGGCAGCCCGACAAAACAGCAGAGCCCAGCAGCGGAAGCTCGACAGCGCTGGAAATCCCGATTGTGGTAAGGTAAGTAATGTCTAATCTAACCTAACCCCCCTAACCCTAACCCTCCTTGTGGGAGGGTAGGGTTAGGCACCCCTCTGTGCCTAACCCTAATCCCCCCGCTAAGTGCCTAACTCTAACCCCCCCTTCCCCGCTGCCTAAACCTAAGTGCCCCCCGGGGCTGCCTAACCCTAACCCTCCCTCCCCCTAGCCTAACCCTAACCCTCCCGGGGGGGTGCTTAACCCAAAGTCCCCCCGGGTGCCCTAAACCAATCCCTCCCCCCCCGCGGCTGTCCGCTCACGGTGCCCGGCATCCGCTCGATCGGGATGCCGGATGCCTGTCTCCCGGCGTCTGGGAAATGAGCGGCGTCCAGATATAGACGCCGGTCATTAATCCCACGGCGGGATAAAGCAGTATATATATATATATATATATATATATATATACACACACACATACACACACACACACACATACACACACACTCCACTGCTTGCACTACAGGAAATTACCTGGACCTTTATTAGTTTAGAACACAAATGAGTTTACAAAAACCTGTATACCCCAGGGGGAGAGGGGAGGGAAGAACGCCTGCTGCAGGGGCAGACACAACAGGGAGTTTAAACACCCAGGAAGGAGCGAAGTATACTCACTGCGGGAGTGCTGACTAGGATCTCCATATGCTCTGTCCAGCGACTTTGCTTCCTGCGCTGGGGCCGGGACCAGACAATCAAAGGATAGCGGGAACAACGAGGGAAGCAGGAGGATGGTCGTCGGAGCCTAGCATTGTGGAACAGTCGCACATGTGCACCCGACTTCTGTCTTCAGCCTGAGCGAGACAGACAGTCCGGGGATGAATGTGACCAATGGCCGCAGCTGGTGCTGTGGAGGGGGCGGGGACAGCGCAGAGGTGAACTGGAGTGCAGGCAGCGAAATGCTGTTCTGTACTCCATTAATATATGTGTTGTGACTGTGTGTGGGCCCCGGGACGACCATCCCTTTGGCCCCCCCTATAATCCGGCCCTAAGTATGTTACCATGTGCTTCTGTGTACAGCAGTTATCCAATTTCTGTTCCATCATAGGGGAGTAAGAAATAAGAGAACAGAAAATAGCATAATACTGTTACATGTAATTTATGTGTGGCATAAAAATAGTGACACATATTGAGTTATGCACATAATCTTCAACAACATGTAAAATGTGCACCTCTGGCTACAAAGAGTTGAGAAAAATATATGTATTTGCCAAAATAACCTTAGAGTGTCCAACGATATATTACTAAATTACCATTCACACAATATGGGCCTAATTCTGAGTTAGGGGCAAAGCAACCAGGGACAAACCATGTTGCAATACAAGGGCTACAAATAAATGTATTATTTCTGCATGCAGGGTAAATACTGGCTGCTTTTGCATGTACGTAGCCACAAATGCTGGATAGCTTTATTTTACACTGCAATTTAAAAGTGAGCTTTGACGCGCCCCTTCTAATTCTAAATCTCTCTGCACATTTTACATCTGCCCCACCTGCATTGCAGCATGGTGTTACCAAGGTGCATAGTTACTTCTTTTTTTGCTTTACTTTACTCCCAAATCAAAATTAGGCCCCATATGTGTTTTTTACGTATGAGGAACATACTGTTTCAGGATGTATAGTTAATTATTAAATAAAAATAAAAACATGAAAGAAACTTAGTAGATATGAAACTCCCTCCTTGGGTATGTAGTATATAGAGGTATTAGCAGGTGGTGGCCAGACAAAAATAGTCAAAAACCTAAGATGGTTATTGGCACATTTTCTTACACCAACACCACTACTAGAGGTAACAGATCAATGGCCACTTACACAGGATGTGCTAAAAATTTATATTTTGGGACAAGCCCAAACCAGATGCATTGTGACATTTAATGTGCCTCTGCGTGCAGCTAACTAGTGTACAGTGGAGGTAATGTTACATCGGCTTGGGTATGAAATCCCGGCTGTCGGGATGCCACTGGTCAGAATACCGACAGCGGAATCCCGACAGCCAGAATCCTGACACTCATAGGAATGAACAGTAAGTGTTTTCCTAACCCCTACCCTAACCCTCTCCCCCTAGTGCCTAAATCTAATCTCCCCCTCCCTTTATCCAATTCCTAACACTCCCTCCCCTTCAGGATGCCGATGGTCGGAATACTGGTGCCAGGATCTCGACCTGTCGGGATATTGGTGCCGGTATTTAGACCATCAGAATCCCACACGCCGGGATGCCAACTACATCCCGTTACATCACATACTGAAATAAATGAGGAACATGATTGCACATTACCCGTTAGAGCTAGTCAGCAAGCCAATAAAGGTTATTTAGTAAGCTGTAAGACTGCTGCCTAACACACAAATTCCACGTATTCTACTGTACTCGTGACATCACGTACTTTCTAGTGCTCATTTATACAGGTAAGCCCATATTTCAGTGCTTGATTGAGCTCCATCTGATGTACCTGGGCAAATGTAGGTGTTCCTAGCTGAATGTTGTCCAGCAGCAGAAAAGTGCCAGATACTATGCCATAATTCAAAACATTACTTTGTGATATGGGAACATATTTGCAAATAAGCATTAAGGGGTGGGTACAGAGTGCTTATGTAAGGGTGTAGACCAGTGATTCCCAACCTCGGTCCTCAAGGCACACTAACAGTCCTGGTTTTAGTGATATCCAGGATTGTGCACAGATGGTTAAATCAAAATAAATGAGGTACTAATTAAGTCACTTGTGCTCAAGTATGGCTATCGCTAAAACCTGGACTGTTAGTGTGCCTTGAGGACCGTGGTTGGGAACCCCTGGTGTAGACAATGCAGTGGGAGTCTTATTTCCCGTGGGGTGATGGAGATCTGCAGTTGACCAATATGTCAGTGGAATACGTGTCACCACTTAGATGAGAAAGTAAATTTATAGGTGCATAAATACCAATGTAATAAAAACATTAAAATAAACAAATGTGGCAAATGAAATCATCTTGAGGTCCTCTTCTTCCCCTTACTTATTTCAGACATGTAGATAAAAATTGTGAAGCAAGTAAGGGAGTTGTCAAAAAGTTACCGCAGGCAGTACTTTTACATGCTATTTTTACTTCTGAAACATGTGTTCCCAGTTGTGTGATTTACTCCAGGCAGAGGACACAAGTAGGAAGCGTACAACACAGAATAAACATTATGGTTTATAAACACAGATAGAAAACATCAGAATGATGTTGCTAAATGCCACAAACTAAACAAACTATTCAATATTTATATTCAATATTTATATATAAGTCAATGGAATACACAGAGGATACTAAAGATGAATAGGGCAGTGCCTTCCACTGTCCAGAGACAAAGTGTTTAGTTCACAAATACAGGAAACCAGCTTTTCATCACAAATAATACATTAACACGCATAGTACATACCCAGCAAAAACAAGTACTGTATCTAGGTTCTACCAGTGACTGGTTAGTTTAGGGGCTGAATGTGAAGAGAGGAAACTCATCCCATACACTGTACCCATTACAGTACAAGTGCCAGCTAGCAATGGGATATAAGTGCCAGCTAGCAATGGGATACAAGTGTCAGCTAGCAATGGGATACAAGCAGGGGCGGGCTGGGCCGGGTGACATCTGCCCCCCAGGCCGCTACAATTTTTAAGCTAGGGGCTGCATGCTGCATCACATGCCTGGTGGCCGGGAGACAGAGAGAAGATGGTCCCCAACCGCTCCATTTATCAGTCAGAGCGGCAGGGCTGGTCCCATCCCCTCTCTGCCGGGCCAGCTCACACTGCCTACCGGGCCCAGTTTGAATAATATGCAGTGCTTCTGGGATTGCGTTTCAAAGTGGAACATAAGTTGGAAGCTTTTATCTGCCCCACTAGCAGGCTAATCCGGTAGCCAATGCAGCCATATCGTAGGAGATTAACAGAGGTCTGTGGCCGGCACCACTGGCAGGGAGCGAATGCCAGCAGGCGTGCACAAACTGGCAGACATGGTCACAAGGGCACAGTAATGTAGGAAGGAAGGAGCCACAGATACGAGTGGCCTCAATCGGGAGATTGATCCTAGCAGCTGGAAAAGGTGCTCTGGCAGTAGGAGGGGAGCTGGAGGTTGGCGCTACCTGGAGCAACTCAGGAGTAGTGGGACCTGGAAGTTGGAAAGGTGAGAAGGCGAGCAGCTTCACACAGCCGCTGAGGAGGGGCATTCTTTTTTGTTTTATTTTTTAATACCCCAAGGTGAGTACTGCAGGACACATGCAGGCACTGGCTCCAGTGGGGAAAGTAACACTAACTAGCCCTACACCCTGGCCTTACAGTACAGTACCCACCCTAACCACCACCCCGGCACATAGATCATACCCAGGGACATACACTACCCACTCTACCCCCTGGCTCCATTGATATAAACTACCCACCCTACCTCCTGTCCCCAGGGGTATACTCCCCCAGTCCCAAGGATAGACACTACCCACCCTACCTGCCTCCCCCCCAGCCCCAGGGACACACCCTTCCCACCCTACCCCCATGGCCAGAGACATACACTACTCACTCTACCCAAGCCCCATAGACATAAACTACACACCCCACCCAATGTGTTCTTTTTTTCCTGTGATGGATAACGTGCTTTATTCTTTCATGTGAGGGCTAATGGGTTTATTTTCTTGTCAGGTGCCAGTCTGTTTTTATTTTTTCTGTCGGAGGCCAGTCTGTTTTTTTTTTTCCTGATGAGGGCCTATGTGTTTTCTTTTTCCTGTCTAGGGTCAGTGTTTTATTTTTCCCACTGGGGGCCAATATTTTTTTCCCTGTCAGGGACCATTGTGTTTTATTTATTTTCCTATTGAGGCTAATGTGTTTGTTTGTTTGTTTGTTTGTTTTATCTTATGAGGGACAATGTGTTTTATTGTTTCCTGTGGTGGCAAATGTGTGTGTTTTTTGCTGTGGGGGCCAATGTGGTTTATTTTTTTCTTGTGGAGACCAATTATTTTTGCCTGTGAAGGCCAATGTGTTTTTTTTTCCTTTGGGGGCCAATGTGTGTGATTTTTCCAATGTGTTTTTATTTTTGTGCAATGTTTTTCGTCTGCAAATGAGTATTAGTTGCACCACGGATGCGTCCCAATGGAGTTCATACAGAATTGTAATATAGTTTCAGAAGCACACACCAAGAAATGTATTGCGAATTCCTAGGCAGTTACAGTTGGCTAATCAGATGCACATGCAACATATTATGGGCCTGTTTTTCCTGAAAGTGGTTTCGAATATAGAGATGTTGGAGGCCCTACTAAGATGGATTATCTGCACCTAGCATAGGTCTGGTTAAAGTTACAATGGTGCTACCGATGGTGACGTCTAAAGATGCACAAAGCATGATTTCAGTGTCTTTAGACACTAACAGTGGTCGTCTCAGTACTTGAACATTCAGATGAACACCAGGGAAGGGCATTGAGCGGCAGCAGCTTGAAGTCAAAAACACAACTGCGTCAAACTTAGAATCAGCCCCTATAAGGAGGTATCCCGCTCCCCTCAACAGACCCCGCCCCCATAAGGGCTGCTTCCATAAATTTCCCAAGCTGGTTTTCCATCCCAATCCACCCCTGTGGCCACCTGTCACATTCATGTGATGCAGCCGCAGTGTCCGTCTGTGTTTGGCTTGGCAGAATGCTGATTGGTGGATGGCTCTAGTCTCATCCACCAATCAAAGTGGTGGGATGTCTTACCACACTGATTGGTGGATAGCTCCAGCCATCTACCAATCAGAATTCAGAAAACTGCAGGAAGAGATGAGACAGAGGGACTGATTGCAGCAGGCAAAGTAAGTATGTTCTATGGTTGGGTCGCCTCACAGATCTGAGGTCTCTGGGCACTATTTACAATGAGGGATGGAGGGAGAATAGATTTGGTACATAAGTTTTACTAAAAAGGGGAGGCATTTTTTTTTAGTAAGATGCTTAATGAGAGGGTATCTGTGGCATTATTTTTAATTACGGAGGTGTTTTAATCTAGTGCATTATTTTTAATGAGGGAATTGTGTGTGTGTGTGTGTGTGTGTGTGTGTGTGTGTGTGTGTGTGTGGTGTATGTGTGTGTGAGACTGTGTGGGAGCAAATCTGTGGTTTGATATTTTATGAGAGAGAAGGGGATGATCATATTTGAGGTGGTCATATCTGGGGTAGGAATTTTAATAATGGAGGTTTGGGTCGGTGAAATCTGGAGTCAAATTTAAAAAGGGGGAGCAGACTTTTAATGAGCAAGGAGAGGCAGCCAGATTATGGATCTGGTTTTATGTCTAATTACTCTATAGAGGTCACTGTTATGGTCTCTGTATTGAAGAGAGGACAATAGTATAGTTTCTGTTTTGTCAGATGGGGCTGGTAGGTTATTTATTTGTTAATAGCTCTTTAACATAACAAGTAACCACACCCACATTAGATACACCATGCCTATGATAAATTTATTATGCTATTTTTTCCGTCGCAGCTATTTGGTAGAAAATAGAGGGCCACATGCTTGTGTTTCCCCCCAAGGCTTAAAGTTCCCAGCCAGCCCCTGTACACAAGTGTATGTTAGCAATAGGATACAAGTATCAGCTAGCAATGGGATACAAGTATCGGCTAGCAATGGGATACAAGTATCGGCTAGCAACGGGATACAAGTCTCGGCTAGCAACGGGATACAAGTCTCGGCTAGCAACGGGATACAAGTCTCGGCTAGCAACTGGATACAAGTATCGGCTAGCAATGGGATACAAGTGCCGGCTAGCAACGGGATACAAGTATCAGCTAGCAATGGGATACAAGTGTCGGCTAGCAACGGGCTACAAGTGTCGGCTAGCAATGGAGCAGAAGTACAGGTAGAAATGCTACACTTTAAATACAAAAAAACTATTCGGAGAGCATACAGAAAAGTTCCTACTGTGACAGTACGGCATAATAAAATCTTGGACTTTCAAGACTTTTCGGCCCAAGTATCTAAGAAAAGAAAGGAATTCTCATCAAGATGTTCTTTTTCCGCATGTAAGCTTTTTGCTGGCATACCAAGCTAAATTGAAGATTACGATTGGTGGTCAACAACACGTATTTGAGGACGTAGCCAAAGCAAAAATGTTTATTCATCAAATTAATAGAGTGGATTGTTAGAGAAGATGAAACCAAATATATAGTTTGAATATACAGGAGATATGTATTCTATCCTTGTTATTAAGAGATAGTTTTGTTATTTAAGATAAAAAGATATGATGATGTTTAGAGACCTGAAACATTGGAAAATGGTGAATTTGTAAACATAAAAAAATTATTCATTATAAAAGGTATTTTATTAAATAACGCAAATGGTAGGAATTAGTTTAAGGTGTGGTTGGAAGGTATACGGGTAAAAATGACAACATCTCAAAGTATGAAAATAGGAAGATATGAAGGGCCTATATGCTAAATGGTTAGGGGAATGTGTAACAGCTTCATACAACAAGAAATTGTGAGGTGTGGCAACACTTGTTAACAAAAAATTAGATTATGTTATTGACCACAAACTGGCACACTCAGGGGGTAGATACTTGTTATTGGATATTAGAATGGGTGAGGAGATATTTACTGTCCTCAATATATATTCACCTAATGAACCGAACCTATCCTTTTCTCAACTATTGATACAGCAGGAGACACCAAACTTAAATCATATCAGGGGACTTTGGGCCTCATTCAGAGGCGGTCGGAGGATGCAAGCGGTCGCTCAGAAACTGGGCGGTCACTTGCATCCTGACCGCCCGCCTCTGTTGCGGTCGTTAGGCTGTGGGTTAACACCCACAGCTCTAACAACCACTAGGGTGATGGTCTCTGACCATCGCGGCCATCGGGGCTTACGACGAGACCCTAGGGTAGGGTCTCACTTGTCGTAAGCCCCGTAGAGCTTCTGGCTCTGTCAGAGCCAAAAGCTCTCCACTGAAATCACTAGTGATGTCAGTGGGGCCTCCCCCAAACGGCAGGCGTTCCCATGGGAACGCCTCCGTTTGGGCTGCCACCCCCCCCGGCCCGCCTTCCAAACGGGGCGAGCTGTCAATCAACATCGACAGCTCGCCCCCTTTGGTAAGAGACCCGCTACGACCGGCGCTGTCGGCCGTAGTGGGTCTCACGCATGCGCATGAGGGAGCCGGCTCCCTCGTGCGCATGCGCACTGGCAAAACATCGAGGCGGCCATGCGGTCGTAGACCGTACGGCCGCCTCGGAATAAGGTCCTTTGTGTGGATAATCACATAATGGATAAATCAATGGAAAAACAGAATCCCCACAAAAATGGACCTATGTTGATTGTATAACCCTAATGATAGAAAAAATACATTATACTCTCATCCAAATAGATCTATTTCTAGGCTAGATTATATAATGGTGGCCGATCCTTTGATGTGCAGGGTTGACGAGGCGGAGGTCTTTGAGATATTAATCTTGGATCATGCTTCGGTGGTAATTACTATGAAAATATGGATTCCTAGAAAGACACCAAGGTGGCGCTTTCCAGCATATTTAGCACAATCAGAAGATTTAAAAAAATATCTGATTGTGAAGTGATAAGACTATGTGAAGGACAACATTGAATACATAGATAACCATGTAGTATTTTTGGAAGAAGCAAAGACCGTCATACATGGACATATTATATCCTATATAGCAAAACAACAAAAAACAACATAGGGGGGTATCCAATTAACCGCAATAAATTACCAAGGCTAATTACCTCGCTCGGGGCTATCCAATTAGCCCCGAAGTCGGCCTGATGCCGCCACTTATTGGGTTTATTTTTTTTGGGACTTGATGTGTCCCGAAAAAGAATCCACGATAATTGCCGTTTTTTCACCTAAACAAAAAGTGAAAACACATAGGTTCGCGAGCTTATCGCGGCACCTATGTGTTTTACAGGAGAACTATCCTATTATTTCAACCAAAATAATAAGATAGGGAGAAAAAAAAATCAGTGAAAATCGGGGATAATCTGCGAAAAATACTCATTTTCACCGACCACAGGGGTCAATTAGTGCACGAACACTGTTCGGGGCTAACTGGATACCGCTCATAATCTTAAACAAACAGTTACGTATAAAACTTGGTCAAACCTCTCATAATAATACATCTTTACCCACTGAGCCCAATTTAGAATTATACACAGCTTCAAGACAAATTTTGGAAACCTATTTTCTTACAAAAACACAAAATTAATTGGATCACATCAGGAATAGTATTTACAGATACATCACAAAATAACACTGGCTTTATATAAATACTATGAAACTTTATATAAAGATACACATTCAAATGCAGAAAGAAATGCTTAACTCAGATATTATTACAGAGAAAGAGTTAAGGAAGGTTATAAAGTTACTCAATAACAATAAATCACCAGGCCCGAATGGGTATAGCGCAGAATTTTATAAGCTACTAGAACCACAACTGGTACCACAGCTTACTAAACTATTTTAAAAAATACATAGAGCCTGTATTATCCACAATTTAATGTATCAAACACAATATGTATTCTAAAACCAGGAAAAGCAGTGGAAGTAGTAACATCATACCATCCAACTACATTACTAAATCAAGATTTTAAAAATTTTAGCTAAGGTGATAGCAAATAGATTGCAAAATATACTACCTTCTCTTATAACTATGCGCCAATTAGGTTTTTCACAAAACAGACACTCAGTAAAAGGAGCTAGAACTGCAGATCACCTCAGGGATTAATCACCCCAGATCACCGAATGTATTATTAAGTTTAGGCACAGAAAAAGCCTTTGATAAAGTACCATGGCTACATCTGCAAACGATTGTTGAATATAAAGACTTTTTTCACATCTCACAATTTATTAAATTTATCTACACGGCATCAACAACGACTTTAATTATTAATGACACAATTAGTGTACCACTGACAACGAGTAGAGTCACAATGCAAGGGTGCCCTATATCACCTTTATTATTTAGCACTAGATCCACTCATGCATACTTTTCACCTCAGCACTAGATTGGAAGGGATATAACTATGTGCACGTGAAGTTAAAGTTACGGCATTCACAGACGACCTTTTCTTTTCTATTTCAACGCATCACGATCTATACCACATATATTTGAGATTATATCACAGTTTGGTGAATTTTCAGGTTTCTAGGTCAACTGGGACAATTCCAACATGCTACAAATACACAGAGAAGGTTGTCAGGAGGTTCACCATTGAATTGGATGGATGGATGGATATATATATATATATATATATATATATATTTTTTTTTTTTTAAATATTTAGGGGTAGAAATACCAAAAGATATCGATAAACTGTATAATCTCAATATGTGGACATTAATTAAATCAAGTTTAAGCGATTTACAGAAATGGCAAACTACCTCTTAACTATACAGGAAGAGTAAACTTGATCAAGATGATTCTATTTCCTAAAATAATATATCCAATTCAGGTTCTACCAATACTAAAGAGAAGTGAGACCGCTGAAGAAGGAATTCAGGAAATTCATTTTGAATAATGAACAACCTCGTATAGCTTTGATTACGCTTCAACAAAATGTATCTGAAGGAGTTTTGAATCTTCCAAACATCAAAATATATAAACTAGCTAGTATGATCAGATACATTAGGGATTAGTTACACAATAGGGATAACTATGCAAACAGACCATTAGAACAAACATTCCTATTAGATCAGTCACACATCTTTTTTACATATATTAAGATCCGACCTTACGATAAATGTCCAAAACAATACTCTGCTAATGAGGGCATGGGGAACATGGAAAAATGCTAGAAAACAACAAGGTTTAAATAAAAGTATACACTATTCTTGCCATTTGTTAGTAATCCATCATTCCAAGTTGAAAGGCGGCTGAGCCCTTTCAGAAATGGAAAGGAAATTGAATTATAAATGTAGGAAATTTAATAAACACCATAACTGGTAAATTGATGAAATTATGAGGAAACACAAACTCACTGAGAAAGACACGCTTGCACTATGTCAGGCTCTTCATTACACCCAGCAAGTGTTACAGGAATTATCACAAAATTATATCAATAATAATTTGGAAAAGGTACAGTACTTAATCAAGAGTTAATACATAGACAAGCTATTACAGTACATTGTACTCTACTAAGAAAGCTATTAGATACATCTATTTTAAGGAAAGGAATAAAACTATGGCATTATACTTTTCCTGACAGATACACTACTTAAACACTAGAATATTCCAACAAAAATTATAAAGTCTAGAAAGGTAATGATGAAAGGCCAACAGTCCTTACCTTAAGATGTCATTCAGATATGATTTCTGAAGATGATGTTGTTAGTAAGGACCTTATTGGAAGATGTAATGCAAATTTGATTTGTTATCCAAAGTCGCTTAATAAAAGCAGGAACTACACAGAGATTACCAATGTTGGATAAAATGGCTGCCAGTAGCTGGGCATCCTTTACATAGGGCTGTGACCTGCATTGTGACATCACTATACATGCCGGCAGCTGGAGATGGCTGTAGCTTACATGAGCTCTGGGCCCTACCTGCCACATTTATATAACATTGAGAAATTAGAAATTATTGTTTTTTTTAACTTTTTCTTTTGAATGTGCACTCATTTGTAGGTATTACTCATTTGCTGTAATATTTTTATATTTAGCTTTTTTTTTTTTAAGAGGGGTGGCAACTATAAAAATAGTAGGTACGGGCTGCTGTGTGTTGCTTCTCCAAGCTGCTGTTAAAAAAGGAGATAGTCAGTCTTCTTAGTAATATATAGATATATGAATCCAGTAAACCTGGCACTCCTGATAAAATAAAGCAATTGCTCTGGTGTACTCGAGGTTGTAGAGCACAGCCCAATGTAGAAAATCCAGTAAAGAGGCACTCTTGAGACTTTTCAATGTCTAATAAGTGCAATAATTCATCTGTATAAAATACTTTTTATGTACTTATTTATGCTCTATGTTTTATATTATTAATACACACGAATCCTCTAGACCTCACACTACAGTGCTTATGAATTGGATGTACTGTATGTATTACTATTATAATTTATTGATTAACTACTAATTAACGGGCTAAGTGCAACAACAGTTTGATTTACAGTTTTGACAGTCCATTCAAATTTTTTGTGGAAATACTGGTATATTTGACCAAGCGATTTATTACATTTATTTATATATATTTACAGGGGAATGCAAACTCCTAAGGTAAACACTGCCATAGCACTCACAGGGGGGCAATTTAGTCCCTAGAAACTTTCTCGGTTATTTATATTCCGTATTGAGTGCTGTTAATTATTCTCGCCATTACATTGTCACCAGATTATTGCATGATTATAGATTACTGAGCAACATCTGTTATTTTAAACAATAGGGTAGATTCGCTATTATGTAATATTATTTTGAGTCTATAATATATCCCTCTTATTTTAGAATAATATAACAATAAAGGTTAAGTTTTAATTACAACTATCATTTCAAGGGAGTTTCCTTTCTAGCTCTAGCCTATAGGTTTTTGTTTATTATGAGTATGTTGAATACTTTTCCCAGGGAGCACCACCAACACAGTGGATTATTCAATTATTGATATAATGTGATTACAGTTGGTTCTAAAATTGTTTACTTTACTCCGGTGCGGTATCTAATTGTTTGTTTTACATCAATCAATAAAAGTCAATATAACCTTGGCACTAGTTCAATGGGCCGTTCGTGCATGTGGAACAATATCTTATGTGTGATAATAGTCCAGCTATTAGAGTGCTTTACTGGCTTGTGATGTTGGTTGAAAGGGATCCTAATTAGCGTGGGTTGGGAGTAGCATTGAAATCCAACACAGAAGAACGGACTCCTTAACCACAGACCTGGAAATCATATGCTGGTAATCCCAACTTCGGACAATGTCACAATTTGCATGGAGAAGCTTCTTACCAAAGTGCCCTGTGCCAAGGTGCAGCCACCGACATGTTTTGCTGCTATCATCAGCTGCTGTGGACTCACCTACTCATCTGATGTGTAGACCAATTTCATCCCATTTTTGGTGAGGTGGTTTTTTGTATTGTGAGAATCCGTGTGCTACTGAGGGCCTGACCAAGGGACTATTATTATTATTATCCTTTATTTATATGGCGCCACAAGTGTTCCGCAGCGCTGTACATAGAACTAATAAGTGAACAAGAATCAAGTAACTTACAGTACATTACAGTGCAGGACAAGGACACGATTTATATACATTGCTGCAATAGCGATTAAAGCACTCACAATAAGCAGCCGGGAGTTGGCAGTATGGAGTAGAAGAAAATGTAAAGAGAAGCACATGAGGGAAGAGGTCCCTGCTCGTGAGAGCTTACATTCTATGGACCTGATTCAGACCCCCTCGCTAGGATGCGTTCGCACGCAGCCAGCTGATTGTTTGCATTCTGTGCATGCGTACGCAAACCAGTGCGAGCAATCGAGAAGCGTTCACTTGCTGCGCATAGACTGCCTGGCAAATGAGTGACAGCAGAAGCCGTTTGTGGGTGATGACAGGGGCTGGCCGCTAGAAACGGGGGAGTGGGGTTACAAACGCAGGCGTGCCTGTGCGTCTCAACGCCGTTTCAGAGGAGTGCATAATTAAAAGGCGGCATCATAGTACATGTCACTTGGCTGTATTTTACACTGAACCGCTCGCAGTGCTTGCGGTAGGGTATGGTCAACCACAAGCGACGCGTATGCACCCGATGGTACTCGATGTTACCGATGGTTGCATACACTTCCTGGAGAGGACGTGCGCATGTGGGCGTCTTAAGACAGGCTGGTGGGCGTCTGCATACACAGTACGATCGCACGCCAAGACATTGTGGGCGTGCTAATGTCTTGCCATGCGATCGCCTGCCTTGCCTAATTTGCATATGCATCTAGTGAACGGGTCTGAATCACGTCCTATGTTCTGTGTTTTTCTTGGAATTTTTTAAACTGTTTGGAAATACATTTTTATGGAAAGCATGCTACTCTTCCTGCATGAGGTCAGCATACTGAGTATCTGTGGATACAAAGAAACCTTTTGGTGAACGTCTATACCTAGTCCCAGGTGAGTCTATTCCCAGAAGGGAACAAGCATTGAATTTTGGCCAACCAATGTTTACCAGTGTGAGACGACTTAAAGATACCTTTACAGGAATGCATATAGTGTATAGGTGAGTGAATCAGAAGGGCTACAGTCAGCTACTCCAGAATACTTTATGTGGAAGCATAACCATATGTTATATCTTTCTCCTCATTTGAGAGTATCGCAATGCAACGCCAGAATAAGAGGACATATTTAAAATTTCAGCTTGGGGACAGCGCTTTTGGACCAGTCATATTTCTGTTTGTACATTCTACAAATAAGTTGGTGCTTTTGATATATTCCTGTAAAATATTGAGGGATATAAATTTAGTCCTATGCACTGTAATACTAATTCCGTACACTGTAGGAATTACACTGTAGGAATTACACTGTACACTGAGGGGCTTCTTTTCAATACGTTACAAAAAATAAATAGACCTTGTTATATTATAGTCCCCTGTGCAGGAAAATAGATTCTTACATTGCTTTCCTATTGCCTAATAAGCTATAACAATACTATATTCAGTATGACAAAGAACTGATGAAAAACGTTTTATCGCAAAATTTTGCCAGTTAGGTGATGCTCCTAATTACATTTTCCAATAAACTTGCATAAGACTTCAAGTCATTAAGTCAATGCAGTGCAATAAATCTTTATTGACTTTATTACATCTAAACTAGAGTGTTGATAGTTTGTTTTATTGACTTGCTTATGTTTGTGATAAATATAAATGTGATAAACTGGCAACTGAATACGTTTGGGTTCATCAATGTCTCTGTGGAAATCAATGGTATATGAACAATTACATAGAATACAAATATAAAAGAAAAAAGCTTCTTAAAAGCTATTCTAACCCTCTAGGCTGTTTTGTATTTGAGTTTATTAACAGATCTCAGCTGGGACCCAGAGCTGACTTTTCCCAAATATACTGTATCTAAACAATGATTTCCTTGGCACCTATTCTTTATTAGAGCAGAGAAGATACATATTATAGTGTGCAAAGCTCCTTTACAACTTTATTTTTTATAGGAAATATAATATAAATATATATATATATATATATATATATATATACACACACACACACACATACTTCATTATGACAGGCCCACCGAATGTTTCCAATAACTTGTTTCCCCCAAGCTAACTTGAGTCAGACACTCACTTGAATGCTTTGGAGATTTACCACGTGTTTTTCCTTCAGTTTTATTTAGCTTTTCCTTAATTCTCCTCATTAATAGGCAGTGCGCAGTCTGTACAACGGAAATTTGGTCATTTCATTAACAGACTTTGCGGAGTTCATTTCATGACCCATGGTTGTTTATGTTAAATAACAAAAATGTATACAAATTTGTATACAAATTTGTTACAAATTAAGTATATTATTGCTGTCAAAGTAAGACTCAAAAATATTAAGTGTTATAAGAAGTACAGTTACCGATAATTTCAAAATATTTTGTCAATGATTATGTTTTCGACTATTGACCTGTAATATAAAATAGTTATTATTCTTTCTATTGTATATCTTATACGGTGTTTCAATAAAAAAATAAAAAAAGAAGTACAGTTACCTGTTTAATTGATTTGTTTTTTTTAATTTTACATAATTTCACTACAAAATGGGGTGTTAGCTGTCTGGTTGATGGTGCCAATGGTTGCTCCTCTTCTATCCGACACACATACAGTAACATTGAACAATGTCAAATACATTCCCGTCTAACCTTCATGGCAAGACACAAAACTACCACAACAAAGCATGCATCCAGTTCAATAGTACAATCTATATTCAAAAGCAGAACCAAACCCATATTGACTTCTGCAGAAAAACACAGAGTTAAATCCACATGAACCTGCAAATTCCCATCCTAGCAGAATACATATTTGCTTTCTTCCACTTTCAGAGGTACAAGAACGCTGCCAAAAAGCTGCACATATAAAGTTGCCTACACAGTCCATGACTAGTGAACCTAGGCTTTCCAGAGTTTTAATGTTACTAACATAAGTGCCCTACTTAATCCAAAATTTGGCTTATTTACTTTTCCCATTCTGGAGTTTCCTAAAGAGCAAAATCAACTTATATTGACAGCACAGCGTTCTGCCAGATTGTGGCCTCGTGGAAGGACCCACAGCCTCCCACCATCTCCATGGGCATTACGTGCATATGGAAGATTTATACATTTGAATGTATAACCAGTATAATGAGAGCTTAGTATTTATTTTATAAGATCTGGACTCCATGGGTACTGTTCTGTAATCCAGTTCTGCTTTTCTTTCTGGAAAATGATTTTAGATACAATTGCCTTTTTGGGGCATAAACAGAGCAGGACTCACCATACTGTATGTACAATGCCTTCTCACTGCACATTTTGGGACAGTTTTGCAGAATAATTACACAATGAAACAACATGAATTTTGCAAAAGCTACTCCCCAGGGTGCGTATCCAAGTCTATGAATTTAAGTTAGCAGTGTCGGGACATATGGGGAATGGGAAAATTCCCTTCTACAGAAGTGCAGAAAGCAGTAAGAATGTTATGCCCATCATTATTAACTTTACAATTCTACAGAAAAATGCCTAAAGTCAAGTGCTACTAAATTTATATAAGTTACAGACAGAGACTCTTGGTGTAAGTGTTACTGGTAGCAGGATAACTGGTAGATTTATAGGAACATAGCGAAGCTGATACCATTTTTGCCAAGTTAAATTTTGCCAAAAAACACCACAGTGCATTGTCGCTACATTTACAGAAGTTACTCACAGGAGTGTCTGGTAAGTAGGGAATAGATGAGTAAATGTACAGAAGTTAGTAATGAGAGTGACTGGTAAGTAGGGAATAGAAGAGTAAATGTACAGAAGTTAGTAATGAGAGTGACTGGCAAGTAGGGAATAGAAGAGTAAATGTACAGAAGTTAGTAATGAGAGTGACTGGTTAGTAGGGAATAGAAGAGTAAATGTACAGAAGTTAGTAATGGGAGTGTCTGGTAAGTAGGGACTAGATGAGTAAATGTACAGAAGTTAGTAATGAGAGTGACTGGCAAGTAGGGAATAGAAGAGTAAATGTACAGAAGTTAGTAATGAGAGTGTCTGGCAAGTAGGGAATAGAAGAGTAAATGTACAGAAGCTAGTAATGAGAGTGTCTGGTAAATAGGGAATAGAAGAGCAAATGTACAGAAGTTAGTAATGGAAGTGACTGGCAAGTAGGAAATACAAGAGTAAATGTACAGAAGTTAGTAATGAAAGTGTCTGGTAAGTAGGGAATAGAAGAGTAAATGTACAGAAGTTAGTAATGGGAGTGACTGGTAAGTAGGGACTAGAAGAGTAAATGTTCAGAAGTTAGTAATGGGAGTGACTGGTAAGTAGGGACTAGAAGAGTAAATGTACAGAAGTTAGTAATGAGAGTGTCTGGTAAGTAGGGACTAGAAGAGTAAATGTACAGAAGTTAGTAATGGGTGACTGGTAAGTAGGGAATAGAAGAGTAAATGTACAGAAGTTAGTAATGGGAGTGTCTGGTAAGTAGGGACTAGATGAGTAAATGTACAGAAGTTAGTAATGAGAGTGACTGGCAAGTAGGGAATAGAAGAGTAAATGTACAGAAGTTAGTAATGAGAGTGTCTGGTAAGTAGGGACTAGAAGAGTAAATGTACAGAAGTTAGTAATGAGAGTGTCTGGTAAGTAGGGACTAGAAGAGTAAATGTACAGAAGTTACAGTAGTAATGGGAGTGTCTGGTAAGTAGGGAATAGAAGAGTAAATGTACAGAAGTTAGTAATGGGAGTGTCTGGTAAGTAGGGACTAGATGAGTAAATGTACAGAAGTTAGTAATGAGAGTGACTGGCAAGTAGGGAATAGAAGAGTAAATGTACAGAAGTTAGTAATGAGAGTGTCTGGTAAGTAGGGACTAGAAGAGTAAATGTACAGAAGTTAGTAATGAGAGTGTCTGGTAAGTAGGGACTAGAAGAGTAAATGTACAGAAGTTACAGTAGTAATGGGAGTGTCTGGTAAGTAGGGACTAGAAGAGTAAATGTACAGAAGTTAGTAATGAGAGTGTCTGGTAAGTAGGGAATAGAAGAGTAAATATACAGAAGTTAGTAATGGGAGTGACTGGTTAGTAGGGAATAGAAGAGTAAATGTACAGAAGTTATTAATGGGAGTGACTGGTAAGTAGGTAATAGAAGAGTAAATGTACAGAAGTTAATAATGGGAGTTTCTGGTAAGTAGGGAATAGAAGAGTAAATGTACAGAAGTTAGTAATGGGAGTGACTGGTAAGTAGGTAATAGAAGAGTAAATGTACAGAAGTTAGTAATGGAAGTGTCTGGTAAGTAGGGACTGGAAGAGTAAATTTACAGAAGTTAGTAATGGGAGTGACTGGTAAGTAGGGAATAGAAGAGTAAATGTACAGTAGTTAATAATGGGAGTGTCTGGTAAGTAGGGAATAGAAGAGTAAATGTACAGAAGTTAGTAATGAGAGTGCCTGGTAAGTAGGGAATAGAAGAGTAAATGTACAGAAGTTACAGTAGTAATGGTAGTGTCTGGTAAGTAGGGACTAGAAGAGTAAATGTACAGAAGTTAGTACAGTAATGGGAGTGTCTGGTAAGTAGGGACTAGAAGAGTAAATGTACAGAAGTTAGTAATGGGAGTGACTGGTAAGTAGGGAATAGAAGAGTAAATGTACAGAAGTTAGTAATGGAAGTGTCTGGTAAGTAAGGAATAGAAGAGTAAATGTACAGAAGTTACAGTAGTAATAGTAGTGTCTGGTAAGTAGGGACTAGAAGAGTAAATGTACAGAAGTTAGTAATGGGAGTGACTGGTAAGTAGGGAATAGAAGAGTAAATGTACAGAAGTTAGTAATGAGAGTGCCTGGTAAGTAGGGACTAGAAGAGTAAATGTACAGACGTTAGTAATGAGAGTGCCTGGTAAGTAGGGACTAAAAGAGTAAATGTACAGAAGTTAGTAATGAGAGTGACTGGTAAGTAGGGAATAGAAGAGTAAATGTACAGAAGTTAGTAATGGGAGTGTCTGGTTAGTAGGGAATAGAAGAGTAAATGTACAGAAGTTAGTAATGGGAGTGTCTGGGAAGGGGTGTATCTAGGGATCCAAGCGCCCCTGGCAAGGTAATGGACTGGCGCCCCCCTCCCCCCATAATTTCAGGAAGTGCCCCCAGTAGTAGTCCCCCCTATGCAGTGCCCCCAGTAGTAGTCCCCTCTATGCAGTGCCCCCAGTAGTAGTCCCGTCTATGCAGTGCCCCCAGTAGTAGTCCACCCTATGCAGTGCCCCCAGTAGTAGTCCACCCTATGCAGTGCCCCCAGTAGTAGTCCACCCTATGCAGTGCCCCCAGTAGTAGTCCTCTCTATGCAGTGCCCCCAGTAATAGTCCACCCTATTTAGTGCCCCCAATAGTAGTCCCCCCTTATGCATTGCCTCCAGTAGTAGTCCCCCTATAGAGTGCCTCCAGTAGTAGTCCC
This sequence comes from Taudactylus pleione, assembly GCA_031769625.1. Classification (NCBI taxonomy): domain Eukaryota; kingdom Metazoa; phylum Chordata; class Amphibia; order Anura; family Myobatrachidae; genus Taudactylus; species Taudactylus pleione. Next base: position 14,303,190 of record JAUIMM010000005.1, on the reverse strand, counting down.
CCTATAGAGTGCCCCCAGTAGTAGTCCCCCCTATACAGTGCCCCCAGTAGTAGTCCCCCTATACAGTACCCCTAGTAGTGGCCATACCCCCCATAACGTGCCCTCAGTAGTGGCCCCCAGAATACAGTACCCCCAGTAGCGGCCATCCCCCAACATGCCCCCAGTAGTGGCCCCCACAATACAGTGCCCTCAGTAGCGTCCATCCCCCCCATAACGTGCCCCCAGTAGCGGCTACTCCCTATACAGTGCCCCCTAGTAGCCACACCTCCCCCACCCCATGCTGTGCCAGAAAAAAAAACACACAGAAAAAAAAAAAGCAACTAACCTGATCCCAGCTCCTGTCGACGACCAGCGCTGTCCACTCCTCCGGGCCTGCTCTCGCTCTGCACTATGGGATGGAAGAGACGTCGTGACGTCTCTCCCATCATCCACTGCGGAGGGAGCCGGAAGACAGAGCTCATGAGTGAGCTCCAGCCGGCTCCCTCCGTGGACGACGCTGCAGCCAATGAGAGTCTGTCTGACTCTCATTGGCTGGCTGCTATAACAAACAGACAGCCGCCGCTGGCGACTGTGTGTTTGTAACTGTGTAGGGCTGCCCTACACTTGGGGCCCGGGGGACTAGCGGGGCTAGTTCAAGCCCCTGGGGTAGTCCACCCATTGGCTGCTGGTGGCCCTGCCGGACGGGTAGCCAATGGGTAGATACGCTCCTGTGTCTGGGAAGCAGGGAATAGAAAAGTAAATGTACAGAAGTTAGTAATGGAAGCGTCTGGTAAGTGAGGAATAATAGAGTAAATTCACAGAAGGTAGTCACAGGAAAGTCAGGTAAGTAGGGAATAGAAAAAAGTTACCGAAGTTAAACACGTTAGAGTTGGGTAAATAGGTAACAAAGGAGTAAATGTACAGAAGTACAGTGAGTGTCTGCCATGTAGTCTAGAAAAGTAAATGTATAGCTGTTATTCACGGGAGTGTCTGGTAAATAGAGACTAGAAGAGTAAATGTACAGAAGTTACTAATGGGAGTGTCTGGTTAGTAGGTAATAGAAGAGTTTAATATTAGGTGAACAGTCTAAAATGTTGATGATCCAATTAAAAATATCCTCTTTACAGCTTTCACCTATTGGACTGGGTTGAGAGTGAAATTTAGCTGGAGCTTACCTGAACTTGTTTGTTGGATTATTGAGTTGCAGACTAAACTATGGGGAGATGTACCAAACCTTCTAAAGAGTGGTCGAGTTGACCATAGCAACTAATCAGCTTCTAGCTGGCATTTATCAAGTACATTATATAAAATGATAAGTAGAAGTTTATTAGTTGCTATGAGTAAGTTCTCCACTCTTTTCCAGGTTTGATACAACTCCCCCATGTGAGCTGAAGAGGTGCAGGCTGAGTACTGGTAAGGCGGCTTATTTAGCAATTGTGTGTAACTTTGGCTGCTGTCTACCACAACTCCGTAGCTAAGGGATTCGGTGATGTACGAGAGTAATCAAGAAAGTGAAGACCGTTTGCCTGGAAAAAAAAATAATCAAACATTTTTTTTGTTATTTTTTTAAAAACAGAGTACCTTTGTCTATTTCTCCTTTCATTTCAGCATTTATCATATCTGTCCACGAGCTTTAGAATCCCCTTGTTCTACTAGGCTGCCTCCAGTACACTGAACCAGTTGATGACTGCAAGCTTCAACTCATCATCACTTCCAACAGGAACTTTTTGAGCTCAGTGAGCTTGGTGCAAGTCTGGATTATAGAGTGGATGATCGGATGTCCTGGTCGATCTTCGTCAGGAATGTTTGTCGTCCATTATTGAACATTTCACACCACTTTCTCACATCACCATACACCTGCTTTAATTGACAATACATTTCGGTAGGTCTCACTTTCTGCACATTTAAGAAATGAATAACGCTCCTCACTTCACAGTTAGAGGGATTTTGTATCCTATGGTTCATTCTAATAATGCACAAAAGCAAGCATAACAGTAGAATCCAGGTTAGGGAGACCACCCAACCATGAATTGGGGATAGACCTGCGCAAACAGTCTTTATTTTCTGGATTACCCTCATATATAGATTCTGCTTAATCACTCAAATGATGCAATCCAGGCGCCCCCTAACCAATGGCACTATTTCTCAACTGTTCCAAATAACCCCCTACATTGTACTTCAAGGCAGAGAGACAGAGCTAGGGATAAACAACAGAATCAAATTGCCATGCAACTGGAGCTCAACTGCACCATTTGTCAAACCAAAGCAAGCTTCATCTGTAATACCCTTGTATAACCAACCATTCCATCTAAAAAAAACTAGTGTCCCAGCCCCTCACTAATCCAGATCTGACTGTTTTCTCCTTTAATGTATATAAGTAAGTTCAAGAAATATGTTTAACATAATTAAAACTGGCACCTGTCTATCCTTCATAGGCTTATCATGTGCTCTATCCTTGTAACATATCATTTTATGACATTCTGACAGAGAACAATGCTGACCAACCCATTATAAAATAATAAAACCAATGGTACACCCTTTTGTCAAAAGTATCCATTCAACATTAATATGGAATAAGTCTAGCCTATTTTATATAACTAACAAAATATAATGACTAATATGAATTCACTCATACCATAAACTGCGATACAAACACTTCTATTCTTAAACTTTACTTGCAGCAATGCTAGATCAACATGAACTCACTTTACATATGAAAGGGGCACGCTATATTTTAATAGATGTAAGTCCTAACTACAAGGATCTGTAATACCCACGTAAAGACACACATGGAGTTAATGAACCCTGTGGTTTGCAGAATACATAAATTAACATCCAATGCCTCCTGTCACTTGAGGCATCTATTACAGAACAGTGACATGCGAAATTGCATTTTGTCTAATGCAGAGAACTCAATAACAGGTGTCCAATGTATATAGTTCCCTCAATGTATTTTGTAAATATAAAAATTGTGGGTTGACAGTAACATGATGTATCTTTGCACTTTTAGACTTTAATACTTGTGGCATAAAACATATGTTATTAAAATTCATATATACTATAAATATATTAAACATACAGTATACTTATTTTAATGCAATACTTATTTCCATTAGTTCTGCTGACAAATATATTTTATGAAGGTACAGTATGCTGAATAAATAACAAAAAAATGGGTCACCTCTGCTTTTAAAGTTAATATGGCAAGAAAACAAGGAAAGAGATGTGATATGAATTAATATCTGGAATGGGATGTACATCTCTGAGATCCGGATGGTACAGTATGCCAATATTAATTTTAGCACATTGTATTATAATGGGAGTTTTCCTATTGATGGTATGCTCATGCATGGATAGAAGAACCCTGATGGGACTCATTCTATGGTCCTATGGAAACATTGTAACACGATCAGATCAGATCAGATTCTATGTAGAGGTTGCCAAGCAACAGCACTGAAGCGATTGTAAAATTAGATCTCTGATAGGGATGTGGAAGCAGTATAACCCAACTCTGTAAGGCATATCTGTATCAGATACATATTATCTCCAGCATTCTCACGTCTTCCACATAAACTTTTGGATAATGATTCTGTTTACACTGCTACAGTAGTTTACTGCCAAGACAGTGGTTATTATTATACTGTACAGTACATGTGTCTGTTTCTGATAACACTAGCAACTTCTGTGTGCTTTATTTAGAATAATTAAAGGCTGTTAATTACTACAGACAAGTTAAGCAATATGGACTACTGTCAATAAAACATTAACATAGATAATATCAAAACAATGAATATAAATTAATATAAGGAATACTTGAATGTTTGTTTTGCATGTGTATAACTGCTCTGTTTAACTATAATGGCAAAAAGTACCAGTAAGAAATTGTAACATACAATTCCAGTGACCTGTAAGAGACACAACAAACAGGCAGAGTGTATTCACTGTAAAGGCCCCATAAACGGGGCGATAAATCAGGCGATCCAACTGATTGGTGCGATTCGCCTGCTATAGCGTACCTTATATGGCCAAGTGCGCTCCCGTGGGGTTGTACATTGCACCCCCTGATCTTTCTGCAGGACCAATCGATCAGGGGAAGCGATGTGCGATCCCATGGATTGCTATGCGGATGAGGGAGGGTGGAGCCGGCATTTCGGGCGGTCAGCCACCCGATCGCAATGTGTGTGCAGACCGCCCGATATGTGGGATGACTGATCCCCTGTCGCCTCGCATGGTGCCATCGAACAGTGTATGGGGACCTTAAGTGTTGTTTATAGTATATGCTACCATAGCAAAAATGTGTAAACATTGTTGGGTAATAGGAGTTGTTTATGTTTATAGATAGAATACAGTAGTCGCTGTCCTTTTAAATGCCTGTCTTACACAGTCACCTTTTTGTGGTCAACAGAACCTTGCAAGCTCGTACCTCCATCCTGCCCAGCTCAAAGCACCCAGATAGCAAGGAGAGAGTCAGAGAGAGGAATGCCAGGGAAAGGAGTAGATTGGGAGGAAGAGGAACAAGGAATAGGAATAGATCACAGTGACAGAACAAGTAGAGAGGAGATAATAAATCTGCAGTAACTCTGAAAAGGAGCATAGAATAAAGCCAAGATAGACTAAGGAAGAAATTGGCAAAAGGGAGATTTTGCCAAACTACATGGAGTTTGGCACACAATATTTCTGGGGGTTCCACAAAAATAAATGGAATCCAAGCACCTAGAGCAGTGGTTCCCAAACTGTGCGCTGTGGCACCCTGGGGTGCCTCGGGACACTTGCAGGGGTGCCTCAGGTTGATGGTCCAGCACCAAATCAAATTATTTATGGTCAATGTAATGTAAATATGTGGACAAACAGAAGCGCAAACCTGTCACCCACTATATACTGAACCTAAGGATGACAGGTAAGCACAATTTACTTCACTTTACTACTTCACTACATTTTTTTTTAGAATTTCTCAATAACAAACTTTTGGCTTAGGGGTGCGGTAAAAACAATGCTGATACTCTAGGCGCCGTGATTTTAAAAACTTTGGGAACCACTGACCTAGAGAGTACTGGCCCAATAATAACTACCCAACTCTGAAAAAAAAAAAAAAGTTCTAATTGTTAACGTAATAATGAGAAGAGACTGGGACAGTTTACTTAAATTTAGATAAAAATATTGAAGTGGTGAATTGTGATGAAAACCGATGGTCTCTCAGCATACAGTGCTTTTGATGTAGAGAATAATATGTTGCTGGCTGGAAAATCTGTTCCCACTGTAACTTACATGGTCCAGAACACGTACATTTCAGGGTATGAACTACACAAATTTAGGTTTCTACTAGCAACTTAAATATGCTTGTGTTTAATGAGCTCTAACAGAAAGCCTTCAACATATACACAATAGATACAGTAGGACCATCAGATATGGTAGACAAAAGTAAATGATAGGAGATTTATGCTGACTTCACCCACCCTTCAGGAAGATGCTGGTCTTAGTTTCATTAAGATTATTAAAATATATGGTGCAGCAGTCAAGGTCAGGAGCATGACCATACAATCACAGGGCCTGATTCACTACGGATAGCAATATTGCGTATGCACAACTGCGATAGCAAGCCACCCCACTGCGATCGCATTGCAAACTCAGCACTACATAAGGTCACCCACTTTACAATATGCACATCCATAATACATGCAGAATAGAGAAACCATCGGTAACATCAGACCCATACGCACAGTTGCACAAGCACTGACCTTACTCAGAAATTGCTAAGAGCCACACACGTTATTAGACCTCGCACTGCATATGGCTTTGCAGTGGATAATTTATGCACGCCCCTGAAACGGTGTGCGAACGCACTGACATGCCTGGTTCGACCGGTCACCCCCCCTTCACCACTGACAATTCTTGTCAATCACTCTGCGATGGGTCTGAATAGCCTCTGCGATTGCAGTCCCGATTGCAATAACTAGTTCGCGCACGCACACTGCGATTCATACGCAGAACGCAACAATCGGCCAATTGTGAGCGTATTACCAACTGCAATACTTGCTGAATCAGGCCACAGTACATCTCAACTAAAAGACAGGCAAACAAATGTATTAACATATTAACACACGTTAATAAACAATAATTTTGAACAAGTCATAATAAACATACAGTAATAGAGGATCATTTATACAGGTTATAACTGTATATGTCCAGAACATATATAATCAAATAATTAAGTTCTCAACACGGTTTTGTAACTTGAATATACTGTATAATTAATTAGAAATTTAGGCATAGTACACCATAATACATAAAAAAAAAAAACACAGAAAACATTAAATGGTTGGTAATGAGTTGGGCATATACCAGTCTGCATAGTATAAAATACACAAATCTATTCTGACTACATGCATATACTACATGTATGTAGATTTGCTTGAATCTGACATTTGCGCTTGTTTGTAGTGGAATGAGGGGAGGAAAGGGTGTTCTAGCCGAGTACAGTAAAGGCATTTTAGTCTAATTACAGATTACAAACAGATGCAGTCACACATAGACGCATATACACCTGTCAGAGCGGTATCACCTGCTGATATCTGAGGGTATATGCAAATACCTGCTGCTGATGAAGATGATGATAAAAAAGTTCTACCTTTTGTATTAAGCTGAGTGCACACTGACAGATACATTGGCTGATCAAATGATCGGCCAATGTAACTGCTGCCTGTCGAGCAGTGTGTACCCGCGATATGTCGGTGAACGTCGCCGTTCACGACATATTGCATTGACTTTGCCGCACAGCCGATGGACATATATGTCTGCAGACCGGCCTTACCCTTACAGCGGTAGCCGCGAGGAGGGCGGTGGGACACGCCCCCCGGCCGCCAGGACCCGAGGGCACAAGCAGATGATGGCCGTTCAGTGTGTATGAACGACCATCATCTGCAGATATATCTGTCAGGTGTGTACCCACCTTAAGATAGGATTTTTTTTTCAATGCTATTCAATCCTAATAACATTTGTGTATTTAGCTATCAAAACATTTTAAACCATGGACGTCAGCATATGTATCTTATAAGTGAAGTAAACCTGGTGCAGCTCTACACACATTCTAGGGCCGATTATGAGTTGGGAGCAAAGCAAAAACAAGCAAGTAACTTAGCACCTGGACAAACCACGTTGTATTGCAAGAGGTGCAAATACTGCAGTGGCGTCACTAGGGGGGAGCGGGCCACACGGGGTGACACCATCCGAGGGGATGACACCCAAATAGCAGAGCTGGTCTGCTATTTGTGTATGTTTAAGGTATGCTGCACTCCAGATATTCTAGGATGTATGAAATATACAGTACATCTAATTACAAGGTGCTGGCCAGGATAAGTGAGAGGTCTTTAGGTCTGCCTTTCATATAATACAAATATACAGAGGATATCCTCAATTTTGCAAACCTACTTGATAATGTAAAGAAATTGTGATAAATAAATGTTATGTTTAAAATTTGGGTTTTAGTTTATTGAAGGGTTAAAAAGATATTGGGTATTTTTATCAAAAGTAGACTGTCATGTCTAATTGACATAGATCAGGGGTGGGGAACCTTTTTTCTGCCAAAGGCCATTTTGATTTTTAGAAAATCATTCGGAGGCCATACAAAATTATTAACTTAAAATTTGCCTCCTATATTTTGTTAAAAACGTTATTAACTCACCCTTAATGCGATGGCTGTAAGTAACTGCTTCTCTTTGGTATGTTGCCAGGCAGAGTCTGGAGGGGCAGTCCCTATGGATGTGTGACAGTCAGATTGATAAGGCAGCCCTGGGGTCCTCTCAGTCCTAACCAGCCTGATGACAGCACTGACTGTACACACCCCCTGCTGTGCCACCACTGCCTGCTTGCCCGCGCTGTTAGGGTGAGACCCTGCACTCCCCTGCACTAACCAGCTCAATGGCAGCCATATGACAGCCCTAATTTCCACCCCCCTTGTGCGCTACCTGCCTGTCGCCGCTGATGGGGAGAGAGCCCTGCATGCCACTCAATGACAGCCCTGACAGACTGATCCCCCCCCCCCCGTGATACCTGCTGCCGCTGATAGGGAGAGAGCCCCTGCACTAATCCGCCCGATGACAGCCCTGACACCCTCCACCGCTGCGCTACCTCCCACTGCTGATAGCCGATGACAGCCCTGACACACACACCCTCCCCCCGCTGTGCTACCTACCGCTGCTGATAGCACAGCGGGGGAAGGGGTGTGTCAAGGCTGTCATTGGCTACCAGCCGCCGATGACAATCCTGACATCTCCTCTCCCCCATTGCGCTACCTGCCGCAGATGACAATCCTGACATCCCCTCTCCCCCGCTGCGCTACCTGCCGCAGATGACAATCCTGACATCCCCTCTCCCCCGCTGCGCTACCTGCCGCAGATGACAATCCTGACATCCCTGCTCTCCCGCTGTGCTACCTGCCGCCGCTGATTCTGCTGCTGCCGCTGACAGCCGGCCGGGCCGGATGATTTCACCTTACGGGCCATATATACGGCCCACGGGCCGGAGGTTCCCCACCCCTGACATAGGTCATAAACAAAATACAGTATATAATACAGTGTGTACATACATAAAAATATAAAACCTTTTTCATCAATATGATAAGTGACAGCACCGTTATTTTGTCTCCACTGTAGTATTTGGCCACCAATAGTAGTAACTTCTACCCTCGCGCGCTCACTTCACTCACCACGCTTCGGGCACGGTGGCTCACTTTGCTTGCCACAGATTACTATTCCCACTCTATATCCACATGGATAGTAACCAAAGACAACAGGTTACATCTCCTGAAGGGGATCTATCCACAACCCAGCCGATATGTGGGTCCAATGCATTTCACGCAGCCTGTAGCGTCGTGCTCCCTGACGAGTTGGTCACAACAACCCACACAAGCAGCTCAGGCAACATGACCTCCAGGACACACGACACCACTAGTTAGAGCTCAGCTAGCGGCGTGTGTAAGCAGCACCCAGGGGCACAGGCTGCTTCTAACAACAGCCACAAAAGCCCACCAGTATGCCAGATACCACAGCACACCTGCACAATAATATCAGCCAGACTGCACGCCGGCGAGAGCGCACCAGCAGCAAAAGGTAGGTGCTGCACTTCAGCTTCCTTGTCAACAGAGAAATATTTATTTGCATCTCCCCTGATAATTTGGACTTACAGGTTGCGCAGCCCACATCACCCAAAACAATTACCTTTCCATTCTATAACTCTGCTATTCTCTGCTATTTTTCTGTCACTCCCTCGCCCATGTCATCCAATACACACGCCTCTTTGGCCAGAGAGGCTGGGGGCTTCCTAGCAACTCTTGGAGCAGTGGGCAAGCCCCCGACGTGACGACACATCCTTGAAATAGGACAACTCAGGAGGCGTGGTCTCACGCGTGGGATATCAGTAGATGCCGTACCGGGTATTACCACCTAGTGTAATGCCTCTGAATATTATTATTTTTTTCATTCAGATTAAATACAAGCTGCTTTTGCATGTAGCCGCTGTGCAGCTTTATGCTGCCCATACACCTGCACGATTTCGGGCCGATTGCACGATTTTCGATGAGACATAAGATGGATCTTGTGAAAATCGTGTATTATTTTAGTAAGATAAGATCCGATGCGCGCTCCCGCAGCTCCTATAATCAAATCTTATGATCAGATCTGCAGCACATCTTGTCCATCGTATCGTGTTCAGATCATGCCGTTTATTTTGTTCATGCAATCCATCGTGCAGCAATTCAAGTCATTTCAATGACTGTTTCCCTTAGGAGCCTGTGAGACACAGGATCGATCTTACAACAGATCCTGTGCTAAGAAAAACAACAAACATACTGCCGGGACTGCCAGGGAGCTCCGGGGAATCGTATGATGTATCTGATCTTATGCTGGTCGTGTAGGTGTATGGCCAGCATTATTTGTACACTGCAAATCTAATGCTGGGCATACACTGCCAGATAAAATGTCTGTCAGACCGACAGACATTTTATCTGGCCGGCTGCCAGCTGCAGATGTCCGCGGCATACACTGTGAGAGAAATCTCACAGTATATTAGCCCGACATCCGCGCTCCGCCCCCGGAGGAGGAGACATTTCCCTGTTCCTTCCGTAGGAAGGAACACAGGAAATGTCTATCTGTCGGCTGCGCTGGGCATACACTGCCCGATGCGGCCGACAGTTTACCGGGTAATATCGCATCGAACGGGCATGCTGGACAATCCAGCATGCCCAATCGAGCAATATTTAACCCTCGGTCGCCCCCCTCACGCTACAATTATCGCGGCGATCCGCCGATATCGGGCGGATCGTCCCGATAATTGTAGCGTGTATGGCCAGCATAAGTCTCTCTGCACATTTTAAAGCTGCCCAACCTGCAGTGCAACAAGGTTTCGCCATGGTGAAAGTTGTGCTTTTTATTTGCTTTGCTCCTAACTCAGGATCATCTTGCATGTGATTTTTGCAATTTTGCATATGCACGCAATCGTGGTTTTTTTTTAGTGGAAGCATTTTACATATGCAATTTTGGACACAAAAGCGATCAAACCCAGCATCAGCTCCTTAGTCTCATAAATTTGGGATAATCGATTAAAAAAGCAGTTTAAAATGGGACTTCCAGCAACTTGAAAATGTAAAAATGTAGTGTGAACATCTAAAGGTGCATACACACGGAACGATTCGCCCCATGAGTGACATCGTCCTGTGTGTCCCCGGCAGGGCTGTGCTCTGTGTCGTTAATGACACTGAGCACAAACACTGAATGAAATCAAGAACAATTATGTTCAGTGTCGGGCTCCCTCCCACATCCCCGAACATGTTCAACCTGACAATATCGTCAGGTTGGACGAGAGGTTCAGGCGAACGATAACTACCAACTACAAAAGAGATCGCGCATTGGTAGTCATCGTTCATCATTTTAGGGCTGAAACTGAATGATTTTTTGGACGACTGAATGGTAACGCTATCGTTAAGTCATCCAAAAAAATCGCTGAGTGTGTACGCACCTTAAGTCTGATGCAATACTATCATTACATTGTGCAAATTGGACTATGGAAAATGAGTCTATTGCCTGAAAGGATGATGAAATCTAAAATACTTTAGAAAGAATACGATATTCACAAACAAACTTTTAAAAGAAATGTTATTTTGCTGTGTGTAAACATACTTTGCAACTCAATGAAAGCTTCTGCTCATTGTCATCAAATGTAGGCATAGTTAAGTACAGTACCATTCAACATATTTAAGGTTCTCATGAACAGGACAATCCATCAATCATATTTTCAAGAGTCTGAGACAAGGTTCCTGAGGACCACAAGATAACTTTGCAGAGAATCATCACATCACATTATGCGATAGAAACATCAGAATTAAGCCAAAGGGTAGGGTGACTTATAGCTGACTAGTTTGGTTGGTGAGAAGACTTCACCATTTAGGAGTCATAGGGTTTATTACACTGTAGGGCAGCATTTCCCAAACTGGTCCTCAAGGCGCCCTAACAAGTCAGGTTTTAAGGGTTATTTATGTATTTATTACTATTTTTTTATTTAGCGCACACAAATTCTGCAGCGCTTTACATAGAATAGTTGGTCATTCACATCAGTCCCTGCCCCAGTGGAGCTTACAATCTATGTTGGGCTAGCCATGCTTGTGGACAGTTGGTATAATCAAATTGATTGAGGTACTAATTATTTCACCTGTGCTTAAGCCTGGATATCCTTACAACCTGGACTGTTAGGATACCTTGAGGACTGAGTTGGGGAACCACTGCTGTAGGGACATACGTGATCACTTTGAGGAACAACTGTTTACAATCATACTAATAACAGGATAACAGTTTTGCATTTACATGCGGTCTTTAAAAAGCGAACCAAAAATTATACTTCGTACATTCATATTTTACATAAAGCAAGACTGCAAACAAAATAAAAAACTTACCTCTGAGCTTACAATATGATCTCCCCACAATTCACATAGGGTATGGGGACTGAAAGGTTTAAACAGGAAGCTAATGAAACAAACAATCTGGAATGTAATAAATGATTTTTCCTTTTAATCATTCTATTTCGCCGCTATGCAGGCAATTTCACATCTAACGAGGCAATCTTGTTAGCCTTTTAGTGATTAAATGAATTTTGGAAGTAATTCTGTTGGATTTTAAACTTAGCACCATTAAGTGTATAATGTGACAAAATTTAGCAAAGTTGACATCTCATCGCACATGTTTTGGAAGCTGGGATCTCATTACCCCCTTTGCAAAAAATTTATCTTTTTCTTGTTTTTAGGATATAGGGACCTTAAAAGCATCTTCATAATAAACCAGCTGTGTTTCTGCAAGATTGAACAGCTTGCAGTCCTATTAAAAGAAAAACATCATAAAGAAGAAAAAAAGATCATGTTCTATGCAGAATGAACCTTGCAGACCATTACATTGGAAAAGCTTGTATAGCTTTGAAATGTATCAGTTCCTTATCAAACACAAAGCCAGTAGCTAGCTTTCACATTGATCAGCCTAGAAGAAGCTTGAGGGTAGAGGAACCAGAAAAGACAGAATACTTTCTTCTCCAGCTCGCAGACATATAAGCCCTCACCCCAAGCAAACTTTTCCTGTATGAATTAATGAGAAAAGGAGACGATACTGTCAAAGCTGGATAATTGGCTGAGACAAGATCAGCTTAAAATTGAAGCGTGCGCGACGCCATCTTGCGAATGGCAGCTAGACTCCATTTTAGAAACAAGAATCTGCAAGACGCCATTTTGCGACCAGCGTCACTTTAAGTTACAACTCACGAGCTAAGAACAGATGGAAATGTTTTTGATAATCTACCATGGGCAACTAGAAGAACAGCCTCATGCGAAAAGTAAATAGAATAGACAATGCACCAGAAACTGAGTGTTTTACATACAAATTGGGAATCCCTGTATGCAGACAAGTATAGTTGTGGCAATTGTAATATAATCCAGGCATTGATCTACACAATTGGATTTGTCTGAATCCTAAACAGGTTTTAGCCCTACACCCAGACAGGATGGCCCTAGCTTCACAGCTTGGGGTAACACATTTGTATTCACACAAGAGTCTGAGAGAGTAAAGAGCTTTTCTTTTGAACACGGGAAAGGTGGGGGCTGCTGAAACAGGGGACATGTGGAACTATCATGCTCAGCAATCCACACTGCTAGATGTTCACTTAGTGAGATTTAAGTGCACCATTTCTCATACACACATTAATACGCACGCATCTGCCCCAAGTTAACTAGCGTCTTTATATCAAACCCCGTGTACTCACACATTACATATCCACATAATAGGTTTAATGAGCTTTAAAGCATAAGATTTAAGTTGGTTCAGTTAGTATAAATGCTGTGAAATCAAGATATTTGATAACTAAGGTTTTATACATGCTAAGAATGCCGTGTTTGGTTTCGAACTGATGCGTACTCTTTCAACAGAATTCCGGTACTATCGGTGTGGAGATCGCATCATGCATTCCTAACTTATGGACCGCAGAGACTACAAGCAACAAAATGTATATTTTATGAACTGTTGCATGGATGTAGCATGGGGGCGGGAGGGAAAAGACCCCCAGTTGTTAGAGGCTGGGCGAGTCTATTTGAACCAGCCTGTTAAATGCACTGTAACAGAAGCTTCTCCCCTGGGAACCAATGATATCAGCAACAAACTTCTCTATTCTCCTGTCTATTCTGGGGGGGTATAAACATGTGTGCTCAAACACTGGGTCTTAGTCTTCTTGCTGAACGCTGAGGGACGAGGGGTTTCTTACCGATACCTAACATCTGGACCAGAATGCGCTGCGTATGTATACTGTACTTGGGATCTGTATAATTCCTTTGCGTCTAATTGTGTATGGATCAATAGCGTGTAACTGACTGTACTTTTTTTACTTGAATAATACTTTGTGCTTCGGAACCACACGTTCCAAGTCTGGGGTCTTTTATTTACTGTATGACTGCGTACGCAAATTAGCGTCATCCTTAGAGGTTCATAAGTAGGATTTTAGAAGGTACAGGCAGGGGTATATAGAGGTTCTGATCCAGTATCATCAGATGGGGGCTCATCGAGTGAAGTCACTTACCTACTCACACGGAACATACGGCTATCGATATCTCAGCAAAGGGTGGAGTGGCCACATGCAGGGTTTTCCTGCAATCTCTTTGTGCTGAAAAATCGCTATCCGTTTTCGTGTGAGCTAAGAAAGCTGACTAGAATCCAGGGACAAGAAAGGAAAAAGTTTGTTTTCCTTTGTTGATAGAACCTAATGTTTAAAAGGGGTGCCGCAGTATTGAGCACGCGGCTGAGTCGCAGTTTTGCGCACAGTAAAAGACGCACTTTTGCGTACGCAGCTAAAAAGTCATTATACGGTTGTGTGGTAGTCGCATTATTTTGTATGTGGCTGGTCACACAATAGCGTATACGTACTTCCGGTTGTGCTGCCACAGTGTTTAAACAAATCCGTTGAGGTTTACATTTTTCAATTGTTAGCAATATCTGGGTTAACGTTTATTTTTCTGCGCAGGAAAAAGTGTGTAACAGTGAGTATGTGTTGGACAGTTAAGGGTATCGTATGATCCTTAAGGGCTAGGTGCAAGGGTTAGTCTAGCCGCTCGGTAAGCAGCTTACCGTTCAGTACACAGAGCAGGTGTATGGTTTGTTATTTTTGTTAGGGACCGGCTCTCAGTGTGACTGCAGTGTTCAATAATATTTGAACATTGTAGTTGAGCCGCACTAGGTGTGATTGTAAGCTGAGAGATAACAGGTGAGCGGGGGCATCTAGAATTTCTTCCGTAGGTGAGCGGGGGCATCTAGAAATTTATTCCGTAGGTGAGCGGGGCATGTAGAAATTCTTTCGTAGGTGAGCGGGGGCATCTAGAAATTTCTTCCCTAGGTAAGTGAGAGTATCTAGATTGTCTTTCACCAGTTTAAATCTTTAGTGAAAAGCGTAGGATTTTGTCTCAGAATGGGGGCCATGCAAACAGTAGAGATGTTAGACAATGATGTGCTGCTAATGGAAGCTCTGATTGGATCGGCCCGTCGTATTATGCATACTAAGTACGGTACTTATGCAATAAGGTATTGTGATGTATGGTTTAAAATGACGATGAAGAGTGTTAGACCGTTTCCCAGAATTGGTAGTTTTGATAAGGATGTATTAGATAATGTCCGGGATCACATCAGTTTGATGCGCTCCCGAGAGAAAAAGGTCAAATATTGTGAATGTTTGAAATTGTGGCAGCATGAAGGGGATGCGTGGCTTAAAAATGTGCAAGCGACGCAAACTAGCGTCACGAGCACATTGCCAGAAACTACATCCGCGACGCTAAATTACAATACGGGCGAGCCGCAAATTGGTGCGCACGTGCGGCAAGGTAGCATCGTGGAAAGTATTGCCAGCAGTTCACGCTCACCTCCCCCACCTTATGTGGATGGAGGTGCAAGTACAGTTACCAAAAATACCCATAAAAATGTAACAAGCAATTTGTACCCTCTCTTAAGCAACCATAAAGAAAATGTTTATGATGTGGATGATGAGTCTATTGTAATGTCTGCCATTTCCCATGCTGTGCAAATGATAGATGCTGCATCACCACAATCACGGGTGGTGCCGCCATCTCCATCGGTAACAGCAAGGGAAGTGTTAACACCCTCTGCACCCATAGAGGAAGTTGTTCATACCATACGTAGCAGCAGCAGATTAAACCCCCAGCCAGGTAACCAGGTCAAAGGTAGCAGCGCTGCCGGTCTGCATCCCATTCAGACGATAACTGTTCCGAATGGAAAAGCAGACGCGAACGGTGTAGTGCCCCAAGGGAAGTAGTAATGCATTGTCCCTGGAAAAGAGCAGAACTAAGGGCTTTATTCAGAGGCGGCTGTATGGTCTACGACCGCACGGCTGCCTCGATGTTTGTCTAGTCCGCATGCACACGAGGGAGCCGGCTCCTTCGTGCGCATGCGTGAGACCTGCTACGACCGACAGCGCCGGTCGTAATGGGTCTCTTTCCAAAGGGGGAGAGCTGTCGATGTTGATTGACAGCTCGCCCCGTTTGGAAGGCGGGCCAGGGGGGTGGCCGGCCCAACGGAGGCGTTCCCATGCTGTTTGGGGGAGGCCCCACTGACATCACTAGTGATGTCAGTGGAGAACTTCCGGCTCTGACAGAGCCAGAAGCTCTCCAGGGCTTACGACAAGTGAGACCCTACCCTAGGGTCTCGTCGTAAGCCCCGATGGTCAATGACCATCGCGACCATCACCCTAGCGGTCATTAGAGCTGTGGGTGTTAACCCACAACCTAACGACCGAAACAGAGGCGGCCGGTCAGGATGCAAGCGGCCGCCCAGTTTCTGAGCGGCCGCTTGCATCCTCCGACCGCCTCTGAATGAGGGCCTAAATTCCATCATAAATGATTTCCCCGATCCAAAAAAGGAACTAGCCAAATGTCAAAGATTTTTGAGAAATTTGGGTAGTTCTTATGAGCCAACTAATAAGGATTGGCGTGTGGTGTTAAGGGCCTGTCTGCCACGCAATACCGACGTGACAAAATTTATCACGGATTGTGTATTGGATGGCGACGTTCCCTTAGCAGACCAAGTAAACCAAGGTAACATTTCCCGCATTGTAACTCAATTGGGTATATATTTTCCAGTAGTAGTTAATTGGAACAAAATTTTCACATTCAAGCAAAAGGAGAGTGAAACTGCAGAAGACTATTGCAACCAAACTCTGCAGGCTATCACCCAATACACTGGGATAGAAGATATTAAAGATAGCACTCACCACAGGGGAATGATAGTCACGGTACTCATGGATGGTCTGAAAGAGAATTTAAAGACTCGGGTTCAGACCTCACAGCCTGGCTGGAGGGGACTCACAATAGATAACCTCATAGAGTCTGCCATAGAACATAATAAAAATATCACAAAGAAGAGAGAGACCTAGAGCGAAAAACTAATGGCTGTCAGTATCCAAGCTCTGGAAGGAATGACAATAACATCACAGCCAACCGACACACCTGCACCTGAACAATTACACGTCCTCACCAATCCCACACCACAGCAAACACATCCTTACCCCACATATCATACACAACCACAGGCCTCATACTACCCACAAACTTCATACCTCCCACCATACCCTTATCCTCCATATCCTTACCCATACCCACCACCTTTCCCTCTTGCTCAAATCCCACAACAATCTTTTCATCCACCCCGCTCAAAACATGTTTTAACTGCAACCAAGCGGGACACATAAGTACTTCAAAGTAAAGAACACCACACAGGAACACGAGTTTCCCATGGGTTCATAGGTAACCCCAGTATCTTCTCCCAGGCCTTATATGACTGTTTACAATCTTTTCAACCTATCAATGGATCTGTTCTAATGTAAAATGTGGACGATTTATTGTTGTATTTTAGGTCATGTTTAAATGATATTAAACTGTTGTGCTTTATCTCCCACTCATAGGACACAAGGTTGCTAAGGATAAATGGCAGCCATGCCAGGCTGAGGTCGACTACTCGGAATACTATCCAACCCAGTGGCCCAGACATTATTTAGAGCAGTAGCTATTAATAACAAGATTTAATTGCAGGAACCTGTATGCAGATACTATATCCCTAGAATTATTAAAAATGATAGGGGGACTTATTTTACAGGTGACGTTTCCAAGAACATGTGTAAGGTGATGTGTAACAACACTAAGATTATCCCAGACTGTCTTTTCCTTTATTTGCCCCCCCCTTGAGATACTGTTCAAACAGGCAGCATCATGTGAAAATATGATAATGAGGTTACTGTGCAGGGTCTCACGAAGATGAATGAAAATAACCGATATTGAAAGTGTTATTAACTAACATGTCTAATGCAAACTGTCATGATGTCAAATCTGGAGAATTTGTTATGATCCAAATTTTTTTTAGCTCAGGTTGTTTGACTGATCGGTGGAAAGGTCCGTATCTGACGATACAACATCCTCAAAGGGTGGCCGAGGAAGATACGTGGGTCCATTCCACTCACTATAGGGAGATTAACCAACCGGTGGAGATACAAGGCGGATAAGGCCCATAACGTGGACCTGTCAATTGCGAGCTTGTGCCGGAAGGATTAAAAAGGTGATGGTGAGATATCTGAGCTAAAGAAATGTGTAGATCAGTGTTTCCAGCAATGGAGTGGTCTGCTGTGGTCATCCTAGTTCTTTTTTTTTCCAGAGTTTGTGTCGTGATGATCTGTTTGGGGATACTCAGTGTCTGTGATGGAGGACCGATTGAGGAAATGGGAGCTGATGGCAGTGCTGATGGAGTGGAGTCAGGAGGAGTGCAATGCCAATCAGGGGAGTGTCTGACCAATTTTAGTATTGTAATTGTTGTTATTTGGGAAGAATACTTCCAGAAGTTATGACCCTCACACATGTTGAAATGCTTAGTATACATAAAAACATACCATCACCATATCTTCACACGCAATATGAACACAGAGGCAAAAGAAACATGATACCTGGTGATGTGCATAAAGCCACTCAGTTAATCAGTGAGACAACTGGCTTTCAAGTTTTAGTGGCACTGGATCCCACCAGGATCGCTCGGGGAACACTAAATTTTAGATATATTCAGGAACTTGCTAAATTGATAGATAATATCACCGAGATGTACGATGACACATTCAGGTATACAGGGAGAGAATTGCAAGCGTACAAGAAAGAACTGGTGCAACACAGGCTAGTGTTAAATTATTTAACTGCTGTTACTGGAGGGTATTGCGTAACGTTAGCCACCCAATTTGGAGTAAAATGTTGCACCTATGTCACCAATGATACCAGCAACCCTAAGGAGGTGATAGACAGGAGGATGGATGAAATTCTGCAGCTAAAATGGGAGTTTCGTAAGAACCATAATGCTTCAGTGGCTGAAGTAGGGGAAAAGATAGAAGGATGGGTTTCATGGCTGAACCCAGTGAAATGGTTCTCAGGTCTAGGGGAATGGGTCCAGGAAGTGATCTCCAGCATAGGCAAATTTTTGATCCTTATACTAATTGTCATCATCATAATTGGCATATGCGTTCTGTGTGTTCCTATTGTGTTGAAGTGTGGAAAATGTAAAAATAGAGTAAAACGAAAGAACAAAATTATGATGGTGGCCAGTATGAATACCGAGGTAAATACAGAACCGTATTACAACCCTGAGCTAGGAAATACCATCATTTAATGTATTATATTGTGACATGCATAGAATGTATTATTGAAATGTTATTTTTAAAACACCTCAGATAATGTAAAGTCTAAATTCCATTTCAAGACTGCTTTTATAAGACTGGTGCATCCCCACACCTTTCACATGATCTTCCAAGATCCGCGGTGTGCGTATAATAGTAGTTTTATGTCCCCAACCAGAGACACATTATTGATGGATTAAGAACCACCTTGTGCCATCCCATAATAACACTAAATAATATGTAAATGTAAGAACTATCATGCTCAGCAATCCACACTGCTAGATGTTCACTTAGTGAGATTTAAGTGCACCATTTCTCATACACACATTAATACGCACGCATCTGCCCCAAGTTAACTAACGTCTTTATATCAAACCCTGTATACTCACACATTACATATCCACATAACAGGTTTAATGAGCTTTAAAGCATAAGATTTAAGTTGGTTCAGTTAGTATAAATGCTATGAAATAAAGATATTTGATAACTAAGGTTTTATACATGCTAAGAAAGCCGTGTTTGGTTTCGAACTGATGCGTACTCTTTCAACAGAATTCCGGTACTATCGGTGTGGAGATCGCATCATGCATTCCCAACTTATGGACCGCAGAGACTACAAGCAACAAAATGTATATTTTATGAACTGTTGCATGGATGTAGCATGGGGGCGGGAGGGAAAAGACCCCCAGTTGTTAGAGGCTGGGCGAGTCTATTTGAACCAGCCTGTTAAATGCACTGTAACAGATGCTTCTCCCCTGGGAACCAATGATATCAGCAACAAACTTCTCTATTGTCCTGTCTATTCTGGGGGGTATAAACATGTGTGCTCAAACACTGGGTCTTAGTCTTCTTGCTGAACGATGGGGGGACGAGGGGTTTCTTACTGATACCTAACATCTGGACCAGAATGCGCTGCGTATGTATACTGTACTTGGGGTCTGTATAATTCCTTTGCGTCTAATTGTGTATGGATCAATAGCGTGTAACTGACTGTACTTTTTTTACTTGAATAATACTTTGTGCTTCGGAACCACACGTTCCAAGTCTGGAGTCTTTTATTTACTGTATGACTGCGTACGCAAATTGGCGTCATCCTTAGAGGTTCATAAGTAGGATTTTAGAAGGTATAGGCAGGGGTATATAGAGGTTCTGATCCAGTATCATCAATACGTTCATTAACCCTTTAATAACCAGGGGGATAATTTGTAAGCATTTAATAACCAGACACATTGGACCTGATTCTAAAGGCCCCCATACATCTGCGACAGATCGTCACGATGTAGCAATCCTGCAACCCGGCGCTGCAGTATCGCTGAAATCCAACATGACATTTGTCGGCCAAATCAAAAAATGATCGTGATTGGCAGATCGGTGAAATTTAACATATAGAGTTTCACCAATTCTGCAATGGATCGCGGAACATCGATGGCCGCCGGTCAGCATTTCCGACTGGCGGATCAGCGTATTTCTCGATCCCATCACTACGATCCGTCGCAAATGTATGGAAACCTTTAGTTGAGCGCAGTAAAGTCAGTGTCTGCAACTTTATACAAATTGCTGCTAGAGGTCCTTTCCTGGTGTACAGCCGTGCATTGGAATGTGCAAGGGCCGAGATGCCCAGGTTGAGCATTTTTAACTAAAATACCACTTGGTGCGTCTTTTGACGCAACCATCGGACACAGTATTGAAATTTACACCATATCTGCTAGGTGCATATTCAGCGTATGGCCTCCAATGTTATCAATGAAGTATCAGTTTGGAACCACTTTAGTAACACACTCATCAAACGGACCATCTCCATGCGTCTGGAAAGCCACCTCCTTCTCATCTCCCAGCCACCACTCACGATACCCAATACATTTTCAAGATATTTCTGAGACCGTGAGTCTCATTCGCAACTGTGACTATGTGCACGGACTCTGGAAGCATGCACAGTGTGACTTAGATGCACACATTAGAAATACATCACTAAACAGTGTCCGGCGTCGGCAGTGTGATGGCCTCAGAATCAGGCCCATTGTAACATTTTAGCTATGTGTTGGTTAAACGACAAAAACAGTTTTAATTTTTTTCAAGGCCGTAGGGATGGGTGAGCGAGTGGTGCTATTGCCCTGGGCTGGCACAGTCACTGACCCACTGCCCCTGGCTAGGAGGGTGGCTGGAATGGCACACTATGGCCAGTAGCTCTGCTACAGGGCTCCGGGCACGCACCCTGCAGTGTGTAGAACTGTCCGGAGAGACTGTGGCTCCTGCCCCCTCTCGTGATGCATGGACCCTGCAACAGCTGAATGGAATCTGGCATTAGCATATGGTAGTAAATCTGGCTTCTGCAGGCAACTTTGCATGTGACTCAGAATCAGCCCAATTTAGCTTTCTAGCTGGGGCAAACACAGGAGATTACATTTATTTTTATTTATTTACAGTTTCTTATATAGCGCAGTATATTCCGTTGCGGTTTACAATTGGAAACATTAATAGAAGAAAACTGGGTAATAACAGACAAATATATAGGTAGGAAGGCCCTGCTCGCAAGCTTACAATCTATAGGGAAATAGGTATTGATCCACAAGGATAGGTGCTATATATTTCATTTTGGTCCAGCCACAAAGCAGAGTTTCTTGGTGGGCTGTATGATCCAGTCACACAGGAATGTCGGCCAAATGTCCGGAGGATGTGAAAGAAAAACAATGTGTAAGGTTATGTGTCGATTGGGAAAAGGGATGTAATTAGATATGGAAGCTATGAAGGTTATGTGGGCGCTTCTGGAATCTAATAAGCTTGTTTGAAGAGGTGAGTTTTCAGGGAACGCTTGAAGGATTGGAGACTAGAGCAAAGTCTTATTGTGCGTGGTAAGGCATTCGATAGAGTGGGTGCAGCCCGAAAAAAAGTCCTGTAACCTTGATGGGAGCAAGTAATGCATGGGGATGAGAGACGCAGATCTTGTGCTGACCGGAGAGGTTAGGTTGGGAGATATTTTGAGATGAGTGAAGAGAAGTATGTTGGTGTGGTTTGGTTAATAGTCGTATGTGTAAGTAAAAGTATTTTGTATTGAATACTCTAGAAAATCAGCAACCAATGGAGGGACAAAGCGGGGCAGCAGACGCTGAACATTTGGCGAGGAAAATCAGCCTCGCAGCTGCATTTATAATGAAGAAATAGCAAATTTGATGAAGATATAACCCTTAAAAAAATAAAGAGAGCGCTGTACATTGTATCTATTGTATGGCTGATTAGAAGCTACTAATCTTACTAACAAAGCTTCTAAGGAATTACCTTTAAATCAGATGCAAGGAGCATTACTAACAGAAAAATGAATGCTATTTACTAACACTATCTACTGATAAAAATAGAAATCTAAGGACTAATGATTTTCATATGAAGTGCAATATATTTATATACAAAAATTCTTGGAAATTTCTTGGTTTGATTGATTGGAGTTCTATATTATATCTGTGTGATTATTTGTGTCCAGTTGTGCATTTGTCATCATGTGTCATTTTTTATCGGTTAATGTAAGAATATATATGAATTTTTATTCTGAATAAAATATCAATTATCATTCCTGTTAGATGTACAGCGCTCTCTTTATTTTTTTAAGGGTTATATCTTCATCAAATTTGCTATTTCTTTTTTATTAAAGTTGACAATACCTTTTAGAGTGCAGAAGTACATCTAATTAGTTGGTCACTATTCAGACCCGTACCCTTTTTCTTTGCTTTTATTTATGCATTCATAATGGATTGTAATGGCGAGAGCCTGTTTTTGGGAAGACCAGTAAGGAGACTATTGCAATAGTCAATGCGGGATACAATGAGTGCATGGATTTGAGTTTTTGCAGCGTCTTGTGTGAGATCTGGTTGAATTTTGGATGTATGTAACATGATTTTGAGACAGATTGAAAGTGGGGAACAAAGGACAGTTCAGAGTCAAGGGCGACACCTAGGCAGCAAGCTTGTGGAGCAGGGTGGATTATCAACAGTGATAGAGAGATCAGGTTGGTAACATTGGCTGGTGGAAATATAATTAATTCTGTTTTAGAAATATTATGTTTGAGGTGGCGAGATGACATCTAAGATGAAGTGGCAGAAAGACATTCAGTGACACGGACCAATACAGATGGTGATAAATATGGAGAGGATAGGTAGATTTGAGTATCATCCACATACAGATGGTACTGAAATCCAAAAGAGCGGATTAGTTTGCCAAGAGAGGTGGTATAGACTGAAAATAGAGGAGGACCTAAGACAGAGCCTTGTGGTACTCCAACTGATAGAGGTAGCGAAGAGAAGGCAGAACCAGAAAAACGAACAATGAAAGAGCGATTAGATAGGTAGGATGAGAATCAAGAAAGAGCTGTGTCCTTAAGACCTAGGGATAGTAGTGTTTGTATGAGAAGAGTGGTCAACAGTGTCAAGAGCAGCAGAGAGATCTAGAAGAATTAGAAGTGAGTAATGGCTTTTAGACTTGGCAGTGACCAGATCATTTACTACCTTAGTCAGTGCAGTCTCTGTGGAGTGTTGGGAGCGAAAGCCAGACTGAAGTGGGTCCAATAAGTTGTGTGAGTTAAGAAAGCATGTGAGGTGGGTGTAGACAAATCTCTCAAATAGCTTGGAGGGGCTTGGGAGCTGGGACGGTAATTTGAGTGTGTGTATGGGTCAGAATTTTGTTTGTTATGAAAGGGAGTAATTACTGCATGCTTGAACAGTGATGGAAAGATGCCAGTAGAGAGAGATTGCAGATTTTAGTTAGAGGTGGGATGAGCACAGGAGACAGAGCTACACTGATTTGTGAGGGTATAGGATCAAGAGGAGAGGTAATAGAGTAGGAGGATGAGAAAAGTGTAGATACTTCATCTTCATTTGTGGGGTCAAATGAAGAGAATGTGTCAGAGGGTTCAGGTAGGAAATTGAGCAGGTCACTAGCTGAGGAAGAGCATACCATATCATTTCAGATCTTATTAGATGAACATCTAATAAGATGAGCAGATTCAGTACAGTAATGACTAGTATAACTAAAGCCAGTTTATATTGATAAACACAACAGCAGAAACAATACAGACTGGCAATGATCTACAACAGGGTACAATGTAGTCTAGGAATAAAATATTGATACTAATCCAGAAATACAGATATTGACTCGGATTGCAGAAAACAGATGAAAATAAACTGGCAGTTTTCTTCCAAGATGTACCATGTAAAGCAGGAGTATTACTTGCAGATAATGGTATTGGAGAAACAAGCATAAGGCAAAGTTTTGCCGAAATTCAGAAAGCAGAATAAAGTCCAGTAAGCAATCTCCCTACTGGCACCTGCTCTGCCCACTACCCCCTTCTGCCGAATCTGGTCCTTCAAAAAACAAAACAAAAAAAACTTCAATTGGGGCCACCTAAGGGGTGTACACTTGCCTGAGTCTCTGTGCCAGTGTGCTTAGGCTTACAGTTGTGCAAACACACCTTTACTGTACTCAGGCTACATAAGCCCTAACTTAACCTTTGTCACCACTACAGATTCATGCTCATTTGCACAAGGCTCAAAAGTTATGCTGCACACACTGATGTAGGTCTCGCCCTGCTTCAGCCCCAATAATTCTATATTTTAGTATTACTGACTTTTCATTCTCTATTTCATTTTTACAGCAACTATTAATTTGCTAGACGGCATAGCAGCTCGTTACAGGTTGCTGTTTTTTTTATTTTCAACTTTGCAATTTGATGGGTGTCTCTTACCATAGATAAGCCTATTAGTACAAATATTTGTTGTTAGAATATTTTCAAGAAAGTGTTTAAATCATCCAGACAATTTCTCTTTGTGTGGTGAAGTAACCTTCAAATCTCAGGTTAAATTTCAAGCCACTTGTAAATAAGTTCTGAACTTTACTTCGGGTATAAAGTTGGTAATCGGGCTAAGGAGTGGTCCACACATATAAGCAGTGTATTATGTGTTAGGCTTCTCACTGGCTGGAGAATTAAGAGTTAAGGTAGACTTACCTTTGTTAACGCTTTTTCTTCGAGGTTCACAGGGTCCACAGTGATACCATGGAATATGTAGTTGAAGTAAACCATTGCACCAAACCGCTTACAGCTTTGAAGCCCCCAGCATGCACAGGACCTACCTATATACCCCGCCCCCAGCCATAGGCATTCAGTTCGTTAACAAGCCTAACTGCAAGAGCCGGAAAGTGGAGAAGGAAGTACAATGTACACAAGAAACACTCTCAAAAAACGAAGAGAGAATCAGTGACACAAAAAAGAAAAGAACAGATACCAACAGAGGCCAGGTGCGCCAGGGTGGGTGCCCTATGAACCTCGAAGAAAAAAAAAGTTAACAAAAGTATGTTATACCATAACTCTTATTTTCTTCTTCGGTTATCATAGGGTCCACAGGGATACCATGGGGATGTCCTAAAGCAGTTCCCTTAAGGGTGGGGACGCTCCTGAGCAGAGAGGAGAATCCGCCGCCCAAAGGAAACATCCTGGGAGGCAAAAGTATCAAATGCATAGAATTTGATGAAAGTGTGTCCCGAAAACCAAGTTGCCGCTTTGTACAACTGTTCTGCAGAGGCACCATGTCTAGACGCCCATGATGGTCCCACAGACTGAGTAGAATGTGCTGTCACTATGTTTGGAACAGGGAGATCAGTCTGAGTATACCCATGAGAAATAGTCATATGCAGCCACTGAGCCAGTGTCTGCTTGTTAGCTGGCCAGCCTCGCTTATGAAAGTCATATAACACTTCCTGATGGAGTTGGTACGATCCATGTAGCTCAAACCGCATCCAGTGAAGCTTCACCTACAGTAAGGCCAGGAGACAAAGGCTGGGATTACAATTTCTTAATTCATATGAAAACGGGACACCACTTTTGGAAGGTAACCTGCCCGTGTACAGAGGACAGCTCTATTCTGGTGAAAAATCAAAATTGGAGAGCAACATGAAAGCGCTGCCAAATCATAAACTCTGCGAGCTGAGGAGAAAAAGCAACTTTGCTGTCAACCATTTGAGGTCCACTGTGTCTAAGGGTTCAAAGGAGGGAGCTTGCAGCTCCCTGAGAACCAAGGATAAATCCCACCGTGCCACTGGAGGGACAAACGAAGGTTGCAGATGGAGAAAAAATGTTCTAACATCCAGCAGAGGGGCAATCTTGCGCTGGAACCAAACTGACAATGCCGAAACCTGAACTCTCAAGGTAGCCAGGTGAAGACCTAAGTCTAGTGCAGCCAGAAGAAAAGCAAGGGAGACCCTGAAAACCTTAGGGTCATATTTACTGTGGGAACACCACTGAAAAAATGAATGCCAAATCCTGTACTCGAGGCGGGCCGAAGCAGGCTTCCTTGCCCTAAGCATCGTCTGCATTACCGAAGTAGAAAACCCTTTGGCCTTTAAGACGGAAGACTCAAGAGCCATGCCGTCAAAGCCAGCCGAGGTAGAGCCAAATATAGGCAGGGACCCTACACTAGCAAATCCGGCTGTAGAAGAAGTGGAAGTGGGCTGTTTATGGATAGACATGTCAGATCGGTGAACCAATGTCTCCTGGGCCAGGCAGGAGCTACTAGTATCATTCTGCCGCCTTCTTGCTTGAATTTTCTGATGACCCTTGGGAAGAGGGAGATTGGAGGAAACAGGTATGCCAACCTAAAGTCCCACCTCACCGCCAGAGCGTCCACGAAGGCAGCTGAGTGGTCCCTTGTTCTGGACCCGTACCTGGGGATCTTGTGGTTGTGGCATGATGTCATGAGGTCTACGTCCGGTAGTCCCCACTTGTCCACCAGGAACTTAAAGATGTCCGGATGAAGAGACAACACACAAACCATCTTGAACAAAATCCTGCTCTGAC
Organism: Taudactylus pleione; assembly: GCA_031769625.1. Classification (NCBI taxonomy): domain Eukaryota; kingdom Metazoa; phylum Chordata; class Amphibia; order Anura; family Myobatrachidae; genus Taudactylus; species Taudactylus pleione. The sequence goes on along the minus strand of JAUIMM010000005.1, from coordinate 14,276,159 downwards.
AGGCCTGCCAAACAGGATTTACTTGATACCAGCCTAGGAGGCTCAACCTCCTTCTGCCCCATGCCTTTAGACATAACAATGTCTCACAGGTATAAGGTATAAATGCAATGTGACCGTCTTCACAAGTAAATGTGAAAAGACAAATTAAAACCCCACACACCTGCACAGAGGGATGAGGAGAAACACAGTGATAGATATATCTGACAGTTTAGAAATAAAAGGTGTCGCGAAAAGACAGATTTTGCATCCGCATGGGCATAACTGCGCCTAACGTAATTGGAATAAGTATGTAGCTTGCCCTTTTGTTGACTTGGTTGTAATGTTACTCGTGTGTGAAGGGTGACAAGCCTTTGAACCTAGAGTGAAGAGAGGTTAGGAAGTTCTGCGTTCCTGCTTCAGTTATAATTGTGTCAACATGTATATTTCACAGAAGATAGATGACCCTGGAAATTACCAGCCATTTGACCAGGCTCTGATAAAATAAGTTGTTAATGTCTGTGGTTTTCTCACTTGAAGCAGGGATCAATGAGTGGAGTTTGGTTGGGGTCAGGCCAAGGAGAGACAGACTGACCAGCCAGGTGTCAAATCTTTCCCCTAGCCATCTGTAAGAATTGTCCAGTTCTGTGGACACAGGCCTAATCTCTGTGCTCCAAACAAGATGGAGTGAGCAATGATTAATTTCATGAACTAACCCCTGCTCAAGTGACCAAGAAATCCTGTGTTTCAGTCACCTAAGCAATGGAAGGGTTAAACTACTCCAGGGGGGGGGGGGGGGGGAGTGACCCAGAGCTGCCTGGAGAAACAGGCATAAAACTGTAACTGACTTCTGGGTCAGGGTTCATTTCTGAGGGGCTATCGGGTGGTACAGATTGAATCGGAGTTGGTCACTAAGTGATTTGCCCTGTCCCCCAAATAACTTAAGACAAAACGGTGTGGTTTGTTTCTTCTCTTTTATTTTATTTCTGAAATTGTAAGTAACTTGTGTGCAACCTTTTATTTAATATTATAATCTTGTAACTTTTTGTAACAAAAGGGGGGTATCCACTACAAGATCTGAAAACTGCACGATTACGACATTGTAATCGTTCAGTTGTTTGTCAGTCGTGTAATGAGCCTGCACTGAACGAGTAGATGTTCAGTGCAGGGTCTTCAATCATCTGGAAACATGCTGAACCTCAGGTTTACCAGCATGTATGAACGATGATAGATGTCTAAAAGACCAGCAGGCACGCGCATCGCTGGTCATTTTAGACACTTTTGCAAACTATTTGCAAACGATTGAACGATCGTTACCGTTCAACTTAATAGTCTAGTGGATACCCCACTTAAGCTTTGAAGGTATTCTTGAATTAAAACATTAATACTAGTTCTGGAACTGTGTTTTTATGACCCAAGGCCTAAACTTAGCATACGTTACCTATTTTTCTAAGTGTGTATGCAGGTAAGAGCAAAAGTTCACCTTATGCTGAAGCATTAAAGTTATTTTTGCTGGTGGCAGCTTTCAGGTTTATTTAACCACGCGTGCTGAGTTAACTTGTAAAAGTCACGGGCGGCGATTCTCAGATTGGCGTATCTGGAGAGATCGGCAGGAGGCCTGTGACAAAAGGCAGTACAGCAGCTAGCTTACAGTCGCATACAATGCATATATAAATTCAAATGCACATGCAAATGGGCTCTGAATCAACTGACCAAACCCCCATGGGCTTGGTAGGATATAGAGCACTGTATACCTGACCCAAGGGAGAGGCATACAGGGAGACTGACCCATACCTCTGAGAACCAACAGCTTTCAGCAGAGCACCCTAGGTGGACTGTGAGCGTGTCAATACACAAGGTGGTCAGAAATAACAAGCCAGATGCGAGAACCCACAAAGGAAGTTGCGTCTGGGTTGGAGAGGAGAGGCCGGGGGAGTGCCTATCTCCCCTAAGCGGCGTTAATGGCACAGGTTCTCTGGCCTCACAGTAGTAGATGCTACTAGTGAGAGTCTATTACCCATCCAAGGCATAAGACGATAAGGCCCCAGAGGTCTTAGTGAGTACGCGGCTCGTGGGCCCTCACTACCAGCAGCTTCCAGTGTGTCTCCTACACCGGAAGCTAGAACTGCAGCGCACGATTCCCTGACAACAAGGAATCGCCTTACCTCGTCATCTCCTTGGATCCGATTGCAGTCTGGGGCCCAGCTTTGCTGCTAGCTGTCGCTGTGACCTGCCGAAATCCCCAGGGCTCGTTGCAGGAGCTGGCATTTCGGCATCAGCGAAGGCGTAGTACATGCGTCCTATTTGGACGCCTAGTACTTACTCAACCCAGTAGTATAAAAAAAAATAAGGTAAATAAAAAAATAAAAAGCCCGGGACTACCTAAGTAGTTCTGCTGTTATAACAGGTGCGTCTGGATACTTGCAGAGCACCAAACAAAAAAAACTGAATGCTGGGGGCGGGGTATATAGGGAGGAGGTCCTGTACATTCTGGGAGCTTGAAAGCTGTAGCTGTTTGGTGCAATGGATTACTCCAACTACATACCCCATGGTATCCCTGTGGACCCTTATGAAACCGGTAGAAAAAAATGGTTTACATAATATGCTATTTGCAATTCCTATGATTTGGAGGGAACTAAAGGACCATTCACCTGATTGCCATTTCTGCCTAACTAACATTAGAGGAATTACATCTAAAACAAAATATACAGTTAACTATCCTAACATGCCATCTGCAAATGAGGCCTGTCTTACATAGTGAAGTTTCCTGTACCAAAGTTTCTGTCGAGAACGCAAAACTCAACCTTATCCCCTCAATCTCACTACATAGGTGTCATCCTTGACTGAATTATAATTTGCTCTCCACATTAAATCTGCATTAAAATCATATTATATACATCTAGGAAACATATCCAGAATGCGTACATAGCTCACCAAAGATGAAGCAAAAACTTTAATTCATGCATTCTCTCAAACATTTATTGTAATAGTCTCCTTACAAATCTTCATTAAACAGCCTTGCACCACTACAATTTATTTTAAATGCAACAGCTAAACTGATCTTCCTCCAAAAATGTTCTGCTACTGCTCTGATTTGTCAGTCCCTACATCAGTTGGCTTTATTTTACAGACTACAATATAAAATATACTACTGCTTACACATCAGGCTATCAACCAAACTACACCAACATACAACTCTTTGCTCATCTCAAAATATCTCCCAGCTCATCCCATCTGATCTATTAAAAAATTGCATCTCTCATTACCTGATCCTTTTCACAGTCCAGGACTCTGTTGAATACCCTCCAACATGTAACAAAACTTTCATCTAGCATCCAAACCTTCATGTGTTCCTTGAAAACTCACCTCTCCAAACATGCAGATTAACTTCCAGAGTCACCCACATAACCCAATTACCTGCCTTCTACACAGTTCACACAAAACTTAACTTTCACCACTCCCACAGCCCACAGATCCCAGGCCAACATTGCCAAGAACCTTTGCAATCTGTATAAATTTCCTATTACCTTATAGATTGTATATCTACGAGCAGGGCCCTCTTACCTTTTTGTCTGTCTGTTATTATCCAGTTTAACTACAATTGAATATACTGGCACCAAATAAAGAAAAGGTTTTATAAAATATAGCTGCTTATAGTGAGTGTTGATAGAAAAAAAAACAACAAGAACTAAATAAATTAAATGAACCATAACGAAGTCTACTGTATGAATGTGATCCTCCTTTTACTGGGGCGTTCCAAGCCTGGGAAATGGCCACATCTTCAAATATCCTTGGCAGACATATGCCACTTTTGCGCATATAAAAGAAACAGCTTGAGATTGGTTTATTTTCTCTGGTGGTAAATGTCTGTTGTTGAGGTTTAGCTGACCTTAGAATTACAAGCCCTTCTTGCTCACATACTGTATGTTATTAAAAAGTTAATCTGGTAAAGACAATTTGCCCTTAAAATATTTAATTTAGCTTAGAAAGAAATTGGTAAATTCAAGAACAATTAAAGTTCTTTATACAGAACACCCATAGACACATACATATGTTTCAAGGTCATTAAATGCACAATATATCACATGGCTCATTGACCTCACCGCACATGTAACATAAAGGTATTGTAGCTCACCAATGCACATTCCATTATCACAGTAGGCCAGTTCTTTGATTTGTTCTTGAATATTGTGCATATTCCAGCTCACAGCCAGAGCTGTATATTCATAATGAAGCCAAGCATTGTCTTTTGCCCACTCTCTAGATCGATGTTTTGAACATACAGCTAATTAAAGACAGGGGGCCTTGATGAGCACCATAAAATGTAATTTATAATGTGCTACACATACAATTTACATTATATACATTTGGCAGTTCCTACGATTTGATTTAAGCAAAACAAAAAGATTTTTTTTTCTCTCCTTTTGAATTTGTTTGTGGCAAATGCTTACAAGTTTTTCCATTTTACTCAGCCAGTAGCCGTTGATTGCAGAGAGAAGCTGGCAGAGAGTGCGACATTTTATTACGTATTTATTTATTTTCCACACTACATGGACGTGTTCTGCATGCAATGTAAGATGAACAAGACAGTCCAAAGAGAGAGATGATTGCGAAGCCAGCTGATGGCCCCTTATAAGAACAGCTGGGATCCAGCCACAGGATTTGATGAAGCTTCTACAGATCATGCTCTTGTGATCCTGCCAAGGTAAAAGCTATTTGCCTTGGAAAAGACACATGAAATGCAGAAAAATCTAAATCTGGATACATTTCAAAATAAAACCATATGTACATATGTAATATATCTATGTAACAACATCATTAATGGCAAAGTTATAGTATTTGAATGTACTGTACATACACTGATTAATACAAAATTTTCTCTTCCAGTGTCTTGAAAACCAGGTGCTTTTTTTTTTTTTTTTTAAGGAAAGAAAGAAAAAAGGGGACAATGGGGGTGATTTAGCTTGGGATGGAATTACAAAACTGCGTGCTAGCAACTTTGCAATTCTGTCCTTGTAAATATGCAAATGCAGCAGGAGGTGTATGACCCCACCTGCTGAATTTGCAATCCCAGCATTGCGACTGAGGTTGCAGGCTGGGATAACCATCGCAACCATCAATGGTGGACGGCGCCAGGCCGCCAGCCAGCTGAGTAAAGGAAACTGCGTCCTGCCCCTGGCCTGGTCACTTCCGGAAAATGGGACTGACACGCCTCCGTTTCCATGAATACCAGCCGACCCCGCACCGCCCCTTAAATGCCTCTGCCTGTCAATCAGGCAGAGGTATAGATGGGGCTGCATGCGATCACGCAGGATCCGTTCTGCACATTCGCAGAATGGGTCCTGCGCACACGCAGATACCCGATAATTGGGAATCTGTGTTCAGCACTGCAGGCTGAAATAGCCCCAATGACCTGTCGAATGGAGTAAAATATAACTCACAGGTTACCTAAATAAATATATTAAAACATTAGGAGTAGAATTTTTTTTTTTTTAAAAAGTAGATAAAAGTCTGAGCCTTCTGCTATGTAGGTATACAAAGGCAGTGTGCCGTGTTTCCTGGCAGCAAGCAGCTTAATACAAATTAATTATTCATCTCTCGTGTCAATGTTTTGTACTAGATTCCAGTAAGTCTTTTGCTTCATTTATTTTCATTGCAATATAAGGTGATCCACCTGTAATGAGAAACACAAGAGATTTAATAAGCTGAGCACTAATAAGAAACAAATAAAGTCCAGCTACACACTTCTCCCTTTTGTATGAAATAAAAAAATAGTAAGAAAATTAAAGTAATTTTCTATGGGATCAGTCCTATTAGTTGCGAGCCGCGTTGTAATGGCGTGGAAACGCCAGCAACACAAAACTCGCCCCCCCTCACAGCCTGGTCTTGCCCTGTACTTGTGGATTTTTGTTGGCTGCCCCAAGGGGCAGTGAACAAGACATCAAATCTGGAGGTACCGTAAGAGACGAGTGGATCGACCCTAGAGTGCTTCTATTTATCTATTAAACACGTGCCTGCCAATGGTACATAGGATGTGACCACAGGCACCTGACTTTCCCTGATGCAGTCGTAGCCCATGCAACCACAGGCTCTGCTCGTCCCCCGGCATTTTTGGAGAGTTTAGAGCAGGGGTCTTCAACCTTGGCCCTCCAGCTGCTGTGGGACTACACATTCCAGCATGCACTGCCACCTTTTTGATATAACAGCATGCTAAAACTATGGCAGTGCATGCTGGGATGTGTAGTTCCACAGCAGCTGGAGGGCCAAGGTTGAAGACCCCTGGTTTAGAGGAGATCATTTCTTCTTCTTTGAAGGTAAAGGCTGTGACATTGGCAGTCTGTAACTGCAGACATCACCTGTCCTTTTTGCTCCCCAGAATGCCCTGTGACTGTCTTTCTAGAGATGGGGCCCAAGAGACAAAAACAAAAGTGCTTGGAAAGAATAATGGTGCGTACACACGGTCCGATTGTAATGAACGATGTGAGCGATAACGATTTCGTTCACTTTTTTTCAGTCACCAACCTGACATCGACCAATGATGCACGTTCCCGCATGGATGGTAACGCTATTTATGGTCTTCCGTACATGCAGGCCAACTTGGGCGATTTCAACATGATTTGCATGTTAAGAGATGACCACTGAAATATCTATCATAGATATCTATCAGTGTGCACAACCAAAATCTTTGCCCTGCACTACGGAAAGTTGAAGGGAAATCTATCAGCGATATCGTTGGTTGGGCAGGTTGTACAGTGTGTATGCCCCATAATCTCATCTCGGAGCACTGTATTGCGGATCTGAGTTCAGAGCTGGCTGATTATTGACTATCAGTCCCACTGAGTCCTGCAGCTCAACTCTGCTACTTCCTGCTAAATAAGGCAATCTCTGACCATTGAGAGATGTAAATCAAAGGCTACAGGTGTGAAATATGCACCAGGGGTGGGAGGATAATGCGATAAGGCACAAAAGCACTAGGGGAGTGGGGAAATGCTATGGGGGCTGCAATCCCTACAGGGGGATTTGCAACGGTGACTACAGGCGTCATGAGATAAGGCTGCAGAGGTGTGCTACATGCAAGGCATATTTTTTTTTTTTTACTAAAACACTTTAATATGTTGTCAAATCGGTGATCTTTTATTAACAAATATATATTTTTTAAAAACTAACAGTTTCTGATGATGTTTTTGTAAAAAAATATTTGTCAGTTAAGTGGTTATACAGTACAAGGCAGGGATTTGGCGATAGGTCTTTCTGGTACGTTTACCAATAAGACACCAGCCACCATGACATGTCATATGAAGAGCATTTAATTTTAACAAATATTTTACTTTTATTATTTTATACTAGAGAGGAGAAGGGGGTGAGAAAACAGGGACCCGGGGCCCTAGTCTGGCCAGGCCAGGCTGATCCTGACATTAGTTCGCTTTCTGCCAATTCTCCCCAGGGCCAAGAATCCTATTATAGGCGCCACATCTTGCACAGAACCTGCTGAGAATGGAAGGAAACTCCAATGTTCTGTTCCTCTTTGTGGTACAGAGTGGTGGACAAAGCAGGAGGAGACAGCCGACCCAGTTATAAGAAAAGTGGGGTGACTGTGAGTTAGTGAGTGACTGGGGCTGGTACCATCTTTCAACATGGGGAGACACTTTGCAGGAGGCAGAAAAGTCTATCTCCTGCAACACACACTTAAGGTGCCTAGACACACAGCGATATTTTATACGATTTGCCCGATTTCGATGAATTGTGACGACAACTCGTGTAAAATATGCCCAAATCGTGAGTGTCCACTCACGATCACAAAGCCAATGCGTGTCCCCACTGGTCGCACATTGCATCTTCAGATCTGCCGTGCTGTAGGGCCGATCTGCCAATCTGGGACACAATGCACTGGATGCACGATAGATCTTAAGTCAGATTGGACATTTTTTACTCCAAATCGTGACCACGACTGCCTGGGAGAGTTCAGGGGAAATTGTGCCTCAGGTCGGATCGTGATCACATCGCTAAGTGTGTAGGCACCTTTACATGCCAAGCAGAAGAGTGCACGTGTGGGTATTAATGTAATGCGGGGACTATTAATAAATTGTTACGACATGCTTTCAAGCTAAAAAAATAAAAGAACAACAAAAGAATAACAAAAGTAAGCAACAAATATAGAATTTATTTCACAGTTGTTTATGCAGGTATCCAAAACACTTATATAGTAACAACATATTATAATAGCATATCTCGCTGTCATCTGTCAATCTGTATTACTCAGTATAACTTCTATATACTATAGAAATGTTATGCATCAGTGTAAGGTTGCATACACACGGGTCGATGTGCTGTATGAATATTATTGGTGAAAGATTTCTCTTGAACTTTCTGTATTGCAGGACAAATGAATTTGGGTGTACACACTGAAAGACAACTTTAAAGATATCTTTCAGTGAAGTCATCCTGCCACATCTCTGAATAGGCAATTCTTGACGATATCGTCAGATTGGCCTGCATGTACGGACGACAAAAGACATTGTTAACGACCAGCGGGAGCACACATTGTCTGTCGTTCACTGCATACACACTGAACGATATATCGTTGACTGATATCGTCCATAAAAATCGTTTAGTGTGTATGCGGCTTTACCTTTAATATTGTGGGCAAAAACAAATTGGCATAAATAATGTAGTGCGATACTGTTTTGTAATGCACTCTTATCTGTGTTAGCATAATGATATAAAAAGAGAGTTAGGAAAATGTAAGAAAGATGCGCAGTTTACAGGTTACGACGTGTTCCCTACCGAGTATAACACTACTACTTGGCATTGTAGTAAAAGGAAAGATTCCTACAATAGCCACTATTTAATATGGTACTTTTAAATAAGTGTTTGGTTTATCTCATATAGACAGTGAAGTCTCAGGCTGGAGGGGAACTTATAATCAGCACATGTTCAGATGCATTTTAATTAGGCACTGTGGCCCGAAATCACCAAACTTCACAGATCGTGAGCTGTACCCTAATTACTGGCAAGGTCAATTGCAGATATTATGTGCAGTTTGATGAATCCTAGCATTAAAGCCTGCAATATCCCATCCTGGGAAATGGCAGTTAAAGTCTCTCCTGGCTCCATTTTCAGTGTAATTTGCTCTAAATTCTCAATATAGAAGGAAAATTCAGACATCAAGTGTCAGTCTGGTCCCAGCTAATTAGGGAAAGAAATATCAGCTCACTTGCAGCAGGCGACTGAGGTCTTATCATACTAGTTATCATGTAGTGAATGTTGTTGATAAACAGTCCACAGAGAAAATTATTTATTCTAAGCATAATACCCGCAACACAAGCATGTGCATACAGATGTAGGTCACAATATAACACTATACAAAAAGTTTTGGTGCATAATTGCAGCCATTTAAGCACTTTGCAGAACTGCATAATAAACTTAACTGCATTGTACACAGTCATTTAAGCAGTACAGACATCACTTTCTATATCTCACTATTACTTATATAATGTGAGATTAGCGAAAGACAAAGAATTGCTGTTTTTTTTCCCAATAGTTACTGCAGATTTAGCTAAACAAGTTACCAAAACAAAGCAATCTGCAAATACTTACTGTAAGGCAGATTGTTCTAACCAGGAAAGGAAAAACAGTTTCCATGAAAACTAATAAGTGCACGGACATGTGTGTGTTGTGCAATCTTTTTCATCTTAGCTTGCACTACATGTAATGCAGAATTAGAGTAAATTGATCCGGCCCTTGCCAGCAGTTTCAGTTGTTCACACCTTTCTCCTGGCTACTTTAGCTAGAAAAGCTAAAAACTCTGCTGAGCTGTAGACTGTCCATGCAGCCCAGCGCACAGGACACAACAGCCCTATATCAGCTGCCGTGATGCCTTCCAGTCAGCAGAGCCACTGTCAGACTGTGGAGGGACAGGGACTGTGGGCCTGGCTCAGACCCAGTCGCTATCTGCGCACGCTCGCTAGATGCGTATGCAAATTTTTCAAAGTGACACCACGGGAAGCGAACGCTCGCCAAGGTATAAGCACGCCCACCATGTCTTAGCGAGCGGTCACTTTGTGGGAGCGTACGCCCAATCGCAAAAGCAGAGCCGCCCACCAGCACATGTCATCTCCTGGAAGTGTATTAAAACATTGCTACATCGAGCACCATCATATGCTAACGCAGTGCTTGCAGAAGCTTTACCCTGCAGCAGCATTGCGAGGAAATCAGGGTAAAAAAACAGGCAAGTGACGTGTACTATGGACGCTGCGTGTTAATTATGCACGCCTCTGAAAACGGCGCTGAAACACTCAGGCATGCCTGCGTTCGCATCTCCAACCCCCGTAATCAGTGGCGTAACTAGGGCAGGGCGGGGTTCGTGCCCTGGGCGCCATTGGACCGGCGGCGCAGGGGGGGCGCCGCCGGCCATGGTACCGGCCCGCCCTAGTGAGCCAGTGTAGCGCTGACCGCAGTGAGTGCGGTCAGTGCTACACATTTACACAGGACCAGCGCTAGGCTTCCAGCGCCGGTCCTGTGCTGCACGCCTGAGCCCATTCCCTCCCCCAATAGCGCCAGGAGGCGGGCTCAGGCTCTGCATAACACACGCATCGCCGCCAGCGCTGGCGGCGATGCGTGTGTTAAACAGCAGCCAATGAGAGTCAGATAGACTCTCATTGACTGCTGCAGCACCCACTGCAAGAGCCGGACTTCCGTCCGGCTCCTGCAGTGGGTAATGGGACTGACGTCATGACGTCTGTCCCATAATGCTGAGCGCGCCCGTCCGGGCGGGAGCGGCATCGAGAGCAGGAGCAGGACCAGGAGCAGAGATTCAGGTAAGTATATCTTTATAGATATATATATATCTGCACAACGGGGGAGGGGGGTGGCTACTACTGGGGGGACCTCTACTGGGGGAGGGGTGGCTACTACTGGGGGGCACCATTGGGAGGACCTACTCTACTGGGGACTACTACTTGGGGGGGAACTACCACTGGGGGCATTATAAAAGGGGCCTACTAGAGGCACTGCACTCGGGGGACCACTACTGGGGGAAATAATAGGAAGGGCCACTACAGGGGGCACTGGATAGGGGGGATCACTACAGGGTGCCTGCATAAGGGGACCACTACTGGAAAAACTGCATGGAGTGGGGGGGGGGGGGGTGGACTACTGCTGGGTCACTATATAAAGGGCACTGCATAGGGGTGGGGGGGGGGGGGGGAGGACTACTACTGGGGGCACCATATAAAGGGCACTGCATAAGGGGATACTGCTACTGGGCGCACTGCATTGTGGGGACTGCTACTGGGGGCACTGCATAAGGGGGAACACTACGTGGGGCACTGCATTTGGGGGGCCACTACTGGGGGTACTGAGTAAGGGGAACTAATTGGGGGCTGTATAAGCGGGACCACTACTGGGGATACTGTATAAGGGGCACTACTATGGGCCTGCATAAGAGGGACCACAACTGCAAACTGGGGGTACTGTATAAGGGGTACTACTGGGGTTAAGGTGCATATGGATAGGAATGTTCAGCATGAAAATAAAGGGGTGTGTCATGTTGACACGCCCCATTTTTAAGTGATCACGCCATTTTTTTCCCACGTGCGCGCACATAACGTTATGTTAGTGGGGGGGGGGCCCTCCGTTTTCAAATTTGCCCTGGGCTCCAAATACCCTAGTTACGCCACTGCCCGTAATTAGTGTCCTGCCCCTGTTACCACCCACAAACGGCCTCTCCTGTCACTCATTTCACTGGGCTGTCTTTGCTGGGCGAGCGAGCTGGCTGCGATCGCACAGAGTAGTTAATGCATGCGCAGAACGAAGCGTGCGCATGCGCGTTCTCAAATCATCGGGCCGCTTGCGAACGCACAGCGCTAGCGAGCGTGTCTGAATCAGGCCCAGTGACCAAAATGTATCAGACTATGGGGAAGCAGTTGGTTCATTAGCAACACATTCTCGCAGGCGATCTCCTATCAATTAAAACAGCTTCAGTTCTCAACCTGGGTTACTTGCACTGAAGATCAGGGGTACGCGGAAAAAATTCAGTAATGGCTGGAGGAGTATGTCTCGTCAGCCTTCGATGGCAGAAGTTCAGTTACTCCAGCAGCCTCGCTAGTATAGTAAACCCAGACAGTCACAACCTCTTCCTCCCCATTTCAGAGCATCAGTCTCTCTAATTCAGAGGCTCTTATCCTGTAATGTATTTGAAAACCATAAGCATTTCGTGGCCATCAAAGACATCAGCACCTGTCCTATACTAGGCAGGCTAACAGCACTCAGCTTACACTTCTATAATGATCAGGTGTCCTACAGGATACATAGGGAAAGCAGTGTCCTACAAATATCTACCCCTTATGCATCACAGTACGGACCTGATAACAGGCAGGAAAATACAGTGACATGATCAGTGGTATTCCCTGCATAATAGAGATTTTGTAACACAGCATCCCTAATGTCAGAACTTGTGACTATAACATCGGCCTATGATTTTGCATCTTAATATATGTTTAACCAGTTTATAGTTGATTCAAAATAATAAAGTTGAAAATGTAATAATTAAAGGTTTCCCATTTTTTCTGCCTAAAATCACAATAACTGTTCCCCTATTCTTTAAAGTGGTGCTGTTACCAACCAAAAGGGAAAAAATAGAAGTTAATTTCAAATCAATGTTTAGATGTTTACTAATTACTAGTTTTGTTTTTTTGTCACCTTTTTATGCAAATGTTTCAGGGGCCAATTACTCGCTGTCATCTAGAATATATAATCGCTGGAAGTGGTAATAAATATTCATCATTTCCACCTGCTTAGCACTTTCTGTCCTGCTCCAATTGATATGTTCTGCATTACTGAGCTGAGGACGCGCTTCAGTAAGCTTCCTATGTTGGTGTGAGGGACAACATGCAATGCTATGTACATCAGCTCTCCAAAAGAGCATCTCCAACCTGGCCTGTCATTGACAGGAGCTGCCCACCTCTGGGCCATCTCTCAAATGAAGTTATAGAGTGGAATGGGGTAGGGCAGAGAACCTTGTGAAAGGTATTTGGGCACATGCAGCAGTCTAAGAGCACTGGTAGGTATTTTTATAGCTACTCTATTATTACATTTTATGATTGATGCTGTAGGTGCACTTTAGTCCTGATTAACACAATACCATAACATTTGGAACTGGACCATATCATGTCTAAGTAATTGTTATTGTTTGTTTTAAACCTAGCAAATCTTGTATCCGTGTAATAGGAATCAGTAGTTCATATAACTCTTTCTTTTACAAAACGCGGCAATCTTATGTCTCCGCTGGAACGCATTTGCTGGTTTTTGTGGTAGTTGCATGATGCTTAGTATATTGTAAGTCATTAATAGTAGCTTGAAGAAAAATGTAAGGAAAAACGAATACCACCAAGCAGTGACTTACAGTACGAATGCTTTGTATTAAAGAAAAAATAAAAAATCATACAGTAGGTTGCAGCTTCATATGGGAAACAGAACATATTTGTCTGCAGGAATACGGTACAAGCTGAAAAGTCATAATCAATTGCATCTGGTCATGACCCTTATTGTTTTTCCACTCACCATTAAAACAAATTGATTAAAAAACCAAGCTGATGAAATGCTTGCAATTTTATAGTACATGTTTACTACCCTTTAATAAATGGAGGCCATAAAAACAAGTAACTGGTGTCTGCTATCTAGAATAAACACATCACTTCACAGGCTCATCTCACTTGCAGTGGAGCACATGATTACTAACGCTCAATAACCAAGGGATGAAAATCCTGCTTCCTGTAAGGCAGATACAAAGCAGGCATACAGTGAGAGTATATCGCTATGGGTGGAAACAATCTTAGAGGAGTTACAGCTATTTGATTCCTCCTTCATATCACTGGCTCTATTGATGCATTAATAGTAGAAGGTAGTAGGTCACTACTCATGTCTCTGACAATCTATTTGTAACAAGATGTTCTAAATCCCTATAAAACATTGCAGCAAGTGCTGTGATCATCTGCCAATATAAACCAACTGCAATTCAGCACAACCTTTCAGTAGTGTAACACCAACAAGCTCGTTTGGATAAATAGCGCATCAGCATACACCAAGTGCATACACCATACAGCATGTGCATACAGCATACACCATACAGCGTGTGCATACACCATACAGCATACACCATACAGCGTGTGCATACACCATACAGCATACACCATACAGCGTGTGCATACAGCATACAGTGTGTGCATACAGCATACACCATACAGTGTGTGCATACAGCATACAGCATACACCATACAGTGTGTGCATACAGCATACAGCGTGTGCATACAGCATACAGCGTGTGCATACAGCATACACCATACAGTGTGTGCATACAGCATACACCATACAGCGTGTGCATACAGCATACACCAAGTGCATACACCATACAGCATGTGCATACAGCATACACCATACAGCGTGTGCATACAGCATACAGCATGTGCATACAGCATACACCATACAGTGTGTGCATACAGCATACAGCGTGTGCATACAGCATACACCATACAGTGTGTGCATACAGCATACACCATACAGCGTGTGCATACAGCATACACCATACAGCGTGTGCATACAGCATACAGCGTGTGCATACAGCATACACCATACAGCGTGTGCATAGAGCATACAGCGTGTGCATACAGCATACACCATACAGCATGTGCATACAGCATACACCATACAGCATGTGCATACAGCATACAGCATGTGCATACAGCATACACCATACAGCATGTGCCAGCAACACTTCAGGCTGTGTTTTCTCAAAAGGCAGGAGGCAAAATATTTATGTGGTTTGGGGAGGACTATGAGGATGGTTAGAGGGAAGTATGTACTGAGATCATCTCAAACCATTTGCTATTTGGAAGCAAACTAATAACAATAAGTACCTACAAACTACAGACACTGACTTCAGGTGGACAAAAATCATTTCAGCTACATTTTTGATATTCACATAAATAAATTAGCATAAAAACGATCATGGAAAAACTATAAATAACACCATGAATAATAATGGGACGTCCAAAATAAATAAAAAAATAAAAATCAAAGAACAACTCAACTTCACTATACATTTTATAGCTGAAATTGTGACAATGGTGCAAGTTACCATTCCCGCACGAGCATTTCACATTTCAGATTACTATTATGACCACTGTTAAAAAGACTTATAAAGGCAGAAGTTGGTACAAGTAAAGCGTCAGCACCATGTTATAAAATGTGGAGAGTGTAATAAATCTGACTACAAGGAAAGCAAAAAATACTCTGTTTGACTTTTGAAATACAGCGTAATGTTTTACCATCTGCTATTTTTAAACTGAGGCAGGAATGAGCATATGGGTGTGCTTTCCTACAGCAGATGCGGTCTACTTAGAAGTTATAATAATAGTCTTTCCGTAAAATAAATCATTTACATTCAAAATCTGGCTAGTTACAGCATTTGTGCTCTGGTTCTGCAGCCTGTAATTTCTAAACTCTGAATGGCATTAATATTTTATGGCAAGTTTACAGAAGGCAATCTCACTCAGAAGGGCTTTTATTTCTTGTGTGTTACCAAAATGGAAGTGATTGAGCAGACTTTTTCCCACTTTTAGCAACCACTTATAAATGATTAAGCATCGCCTGCTTTACACTAATGTAGACATGATCAAACCTGGGCACCTGGTATTTTATAGAACGAGAGTCAAGATCCGAATACTTCTGCATATATAACCAGAATGTGAATGTGGAACGTGATTTATTACCATGCAATGTGGCAAGTGAGGTAATTTTCCAATTAGGAGAGTCAATCACATAAGTTCATTTCAATGTATCTATTGATGTAGTGTACAGCTTATGGTGAAAATCTAGCATTGCAATGGAGCATTCTTCAATAACTAAAAGTAATGTATTTATTACAGTATGTTGTATAAATGTCATTTACAAACTATATTAGAAAATGCTAAACATTCAGTGTATACATTTTTCAGGTGCTGTCAAAGCCGTATAAATAAATGGAAATGAAAGGATTCAGAGACACTAGAGGGGTTAGGATGATGACACGGCAGTTCTTTGGTTTACTCATTTCCTAACTAGTATCCATACACTACTGTTGCTGCCATGATTCTCTTGAATCAGAGATAGTTGAATGTGCATTTTGCTGAAAAATAATTTTCATATTGCCAGTGAATATATTGAGGTTATAAGAATATAAAATAGTAATAATAACACTAAATAAAATAATACATTTACATCTTTTTAACTGCCAATAGATAGTTCTTGATAAAGCAAAAGGTGGAAAGGTTCTCATTTTCTTTTGATACTACAACTCTATACATGTTATACTTAAGTAATACAATGCTCAGTGCTACTAACTTTTAGTGCATCATAGCAATATCCAGTACTACAACCAGACTGAACTCGCATAACAAATGTTAATGCTCGGTAGCAAAGACAGACATGAATATAGTCAAACTCATGGACGTTCCATTTGTTTTTATTGCTAAATAAAACAGGGGGAAAAAAATGTTATTTTACCTTTATCTGGATGATTTAAAATCATGATTTGCCGATGAGCTGCCCGAATCTTGGATTTGCTAGCAGATGGACTGTAAAAGTAAAGTTTGACAATAAAATGGATCAACTAAGGAGTGTAAATTACATTTTACAGTGCAGTGTTGCAAAACTAGCAGGACTTTTGCCATCTTGTGGGCAAGATGTAGTACTGCGCAAGCAATTTAAATACAAATCTATTAAGAAACTTGTCTGCTTTGTACTGTTAATTAGCTGACTCAGTAATTGTTTCTTCTACAGATTAATTTAATGTAGTTCTGTCCAGATGAAGAGAAAGGGATATTTGTAACTTTAAGTGGCTAAGCCAGCAATTTGTCCCACATGCCCAGGCTCATTATAACTTATGCATTGCAGTGCACATTTTCACAAAGACAATAATGCAGACTATAACCTTAACTCCTTGGCACTCCAAAGCCGTAAGGCCCCCCCCCCCATACACAGGGCGATATAGCAGGCGATCGGACCGATTGATGCAATTTACCTGCTATATCGCACTGTGTATGGCACTGATATCGGGCCGAGCGTGCTCCTGCGAGGTTGTACATCGCACCCCCTGATCTGTCTGCAGGACCATGAGATCACGGGATGCGATCCCATTGATTGCTATGCCGGCGAGAAAGGGGGTGCCAGCATATTGGGCGGTCGGGGCGGTTGGCCACCCGATCGCACAGTGTGCGCAGACCGCCCGGTATGTCGGACGACGGATCCCCTATTGTCTCGCACGGTGCAATCGCACAGTGTATGGGGGCCTTTAGGGGCATTTTCAATTGGTCATGAGGTTTTTGCAGCAAAAATGTACTTGGGCATCACAACCAATTTTCTATTACTGGGTGTATGTGAGAGCTCCTAATACCCATGGTATCCAAAGGAAAAAAAAAAAAAAAGAAAAAATCTGTTAACCAATTATTTCATGCAAAACCCCACAGATTTTTTTTTTTTTATTTTTTTTTATTAAAAAGGGGGAATGCCTGTACCTAACAAAATATTGGGTAACAGGTAATGGTTTTTACTGTCCCAAAGAAAAATACATTGTTTTTTTTTTTAAATGTATTAAATGGCTGATTTGCGCATCTTTTTTTAAGTAACAAATATAACAAAAAAATCCAGATGTAGAAAAGAAAAAAAAAAAAAAAAAGTGATTTTGGGGTAAATTTAGACCAATTAACAAAAAGAAAAGATAATAAAGCAATTATTTTTCATTTAAATAAATGCTTTAATTAAATTTGCGGTGCAAAAATGAACAAAAAATATTAATTTGGTGTAATCTGAAACCATTATTGATTTTAACTACTAATAATGACAATTATTGGACCAATTAGACTAATTGAATACTTCCAATTGCCTAATTAGTTATTAGGGGGTGTGTCCAAGGGGCCCCCAACATTTTTAGCTTAAAATAGGGATTTTTTTATTTTTTTTTAGACCTGCTCTGGAGCTGCAAGAAAATAACCACTGCATTTCTTATAGAAATTACCGCGACTACCTGGCAAATGATTGATGAAGAAACCCCACGTCGCTGCATTTTTTTTAAATTTTGCCCGCATTTGGATATGCTCTGAAATGTATGCCCTGAGGAGCTGTGCCTTTATACACCCTCCCCCTGTGCCAGCTGATACAGGGTGTTTTATTTAAGAGAATGAATTGTAAGACCTGCAATCAGGTCTTGGCCTGCCACTATGAAGGCTGCATTCTAAGGATGTTATTCCAAGGATACAGAGTTAAAACCAGAGTTTAAACTGAATTTTGCCCCACTCTATAATCAGTGGTAGCTCAAGGCACGGGCTAGCAGGCCCTTACCCCAGAGCACCATAGCCTGAAGAGCGCAGCCCACCTGAACATTATTTTAGAGAGACGCTTATCACTGCCTGGCTTCGGAAAAAAACGCCCACCACCCACCTGCTGGCATTACTGGTATATGCTCAGGGGGAGGGAAGGGGCGACAGTGCAGCACTTGGCACGGAGAACCCTAACGCCGGCCCTACAACTTCACTTGGTAATTTGACACATTGTTTAACATTATCTATTATTCCTGCATTCTGTCTTCACACATTTTGAAGCATGGCATCTCTTGCAGCATATGTCTCTCCTTACTGCAGCATCATGAACTCCCTACTCTATCATGCCTCCCCTTCCCCTTCTTCCTAATCCCACTTCCCCAGTATCTCCGCCCACTTCTCTCCAATTTCCCACTGCATTTTACACTTCCATGAACTGCTCATCCTGCCCAATGTCACCTATGTAGGGCGCCCTAGATGGCTGCCTCACTTTGTACTTTCAATAACAGAATGTACAACAAGTGTTATGCAGTATGTACCTTTACGTCTTATGTACATGTATTGCTTATCGTACATCGGGCCTGATGATCGCATACTCCCGATTATCGCACATGCTCAGAATGGATCCTGCATAAATCGCATGCAGGCCCCCGTATGCCCCTGCCCGATTGATAGACAGAGGAGTTTACGAGGCAATGTGGGGATGGCCTGCACTACCAGAAACGGGGGTGCTGGGATCACAGATGCAGCAGGAAAGAT
Organism: Taudactylus pleione; assembly: GCA_031769625.1. Lineage (NCBI taxonomy): Eukaryota > Metazoa > Chordata > Amphibia > Anura > Myobatrachidae > Taudactylus > Taudactylus pleione. The sequence goes on along the minus strand of JAUIMM010000005.1, from coordinate 14,257,074 downwards.
CAGACACCTCCTGCTGCATTTGCATTTTAGCATGCTGCTTGCGTGCGGCTTTGCAATTCCATCCTCTGTTGAACCAGGCCCATTGTAACCGATGTAGTGCTCCCAACATGGAATACTTGCCTACTTTTGAAAAAGCATTTCAGGGAGACTGTGAAAGCAACATCTATGAGGGGATGTAGTCGGCATCCCAGCGTGCAGGATGCAGACGCTCTAAATACCAGCGCCGAAATCCGGACAGGTCAAGATCCCGGCACCAGTATCCCGACAGTCACCATTCGGGATGCCAAGTATCGGGGTGCACGGGGAGGGGAGCATTAGGTAGCAAGGTTAGGTTTAGACATTAGGGGGAGGATTAGGATGCGGTGAGGTTAGATTTAGGCATCGGGGAGGGGGTTAGGTTTAGGCATCGAGGAGGGGGTTAGGTTTAGGTATCGGGGAGGGGGTCTATGTTTAGGGTGTGGGGAGGTTAGGTTTAGGCACTAGGAGGGGGGGTAAGGTTTAGGCATCGGGGAGGGGGAGGTTAGGTTTAGGCACTAGGAAGGGAGGGGGGTTAGGTTTAGGCACCGGGGAGGGTAGTGAAAAAAACGTACCTTGTGTTGCAATATGAATGTGGCAGTAAACTGGGCGTGTACTGCTACATATGAGAGGCGTGTCATAAAATTGATTTACATCCAAATGTAAATGAGCCCCAAAGCAGATAGTAAGATCTACTTGTTGATTAAACCGGTTTTGAAAATGCATGTAGCCATAGGGATCATTGTGCCTTTTTATAACCAATGCAGGGAAATTACACTGATGATCCTATTTAGATGTATATCTCTGTTTCATGATGGGGTAAGGTGCAATCAGGGAGATTGCTGGACTCTTCAGGGAGTCAGGGAGTCTGCTGCTATTTCAGTGAGTCTCCCTGACAATCAGGGAGAGTTGGCAAGTTTAAAAAACAGACAAATCTCAGGTGCACAACTCCAAATTATTAATAATATATAAATGCAATAAAATTAGCAAGTTTGCAAAATGGCTGCCTCGTCTGGTACTCTATTGTGTAGAAGAATAAACAGTGGTGGTTCTGATTACTTTACAAGGATCTCACCTATTACTTTCATCTCCCCATTATGTGTCATCTGTACCAGGCATGGTCTATTCTGCCCAGTTTAATCCAACGGCGCCTAAAATGGCTGTCTCATTTGGAACCTTCATGGTTAGGATGAATAATACTTGGAACGGATTACCCAAAATGGCTGCTGAACCTTTGTATTATGCATGGTTTCTGTATTTTATGAATATGTAAATCTCTGTATTATGTTCATACTAATCGGTAAAGCATCTTGGGTCCTATTGGAGATAAGTGCTATAAAAATAAAAATTATTATCCACAGCACTGTGGCACCTGACAACTAATAATGTCATTATTTCTAATGACAATAATCGCAGTCTATGAATAATTATACTGGAATATTACTAATGTCACTTGTATCTTATAGCTATCTATATATTTCAAGTGAAAAGTCCTTCCCATGGTCCTTAGTAGTAACTTGTTTTTTCATTTAAGTTATGAAAATGAAGGAGGCAGTTCACAAGAAACAGATTAGTTGGATCCATTGTGGTCAGTGGTTTACATTCCCATAGTTGCTAAACACTGTCTGATGTTATGGGGTATGAGAGTTCAGCAACAGAGAAAGTGACAAATGGCCCTCATTCATTGCTTATTGACAATCATTTCAGAACACCAGTGTTTTATTTACATTTAGAATTTAGCCTTATATGAAAAAAGCAGTACACCTACCTAACACCTAGAATTAGGCTAGCTTCCCGTTTATTCATTTTCTGCTCAAATCCTCCTTTGTAGTAGTAAGAAAGGTTCTGCAGAAAGAGAAAAACAAGTAAGACTGCACAATCTCAGCAATGTAACAGCATCACACGCTTGGACGTGACCAGGAGATGAAGCTTAGAATTAAGATATAGAATCTTACAGCTGTAGCTCTACTTGAAAAAGATGTTAATTCACACTTACTGGAGTTGGGATTTTTTTTGCATTCTCCATGATAACTTGACCCAAGGGTTTCCAGAGTTGAAATGTGAAGCGACCTATAGGAATTCACACAATTTACTGTCTCTCCATAACAAATGGTTATTTTTATGCTAGGCTCAGCGACAGCAAACAAATGATGCAGTATCATTATCACGATCAAAATAGTTTTCTTCTATTAATACAATTCTATATTATATATTCTATAATATTTTTTTATTCAAATACAATTTAATGTAAACTAATAGAATTACATCTAAGATTTAACATCCACACTTTGATGCAAATGTTTTTTCTTTAGAAATAAAAGGAAAATGAAATAGTTGTAAGAGGACATCTGGTCTTTTTTTATAGGAATGGAGTCTTGCATCCAATTCAAAATACTAAAACAATAACAATACTAAAAAGTGTTCTCAAAAGGGCACAGGCTCAACTTTCAGCTTTGAAACTCCCTATGGGCAGGAAATCAAAGCAAAAAGGGTGTACTAGGTATCCCGACAGCGGAAGCCAGGCAGAGGTGAAGATCTCGACTGCTAATTAGACAAGTATCGCTAACCTAATTCTCTACCCTAACCCTCCTTTAGGGGTGCCTAACCTAACCCCCCCAAGTGCCTAACCCCCCTCTGTGCCTAAACCTAACCCCCCCTTCCCCGCAGCCTAAACCTAAGTGTCCTGGGGGGGTGCCTAACCCTAACCTCCCCCCAGGGGTGCCTAACCCTAACCCCCTCTTCCCCTAGCCTAAACCTAACCCTCCCAGGGGGGGTGCCTAACCCTAAATCCCCCGGGAGCCCTAACACCTATAGCTGCGGGGCCGCTCATTGCCCACCCCTATGAGGCTTATCATGTACAGGTACCAGAGGCCTAGTGTATAGCCACGGGATGAGGAGCACACCGGCAGCACTGCCTAGCTGCTCCTGACTTGGAAATGGATACTGCCTGACAGTAGTCCATCCCTAAGCATCACAGCTATATGATGTCAGGTCGCAGCCATGATTTACGATAACTTATTTGTAATTTCAGTGCAGACTACTGCATTTAATAAGATTCCCATTGGATTTTTAAAGTGGTAAAACAACCAAAGTTGGAGTGATTTACATACATATGGAAAATGTGACTTTCACCTTTTTTAATAACACGGTTATGACAATATTCTCCCATGTATACGATACCATTTCATTATATATCCTTTTGGTGCTCTGTATATTAGTCTGTATAAAACATACAGCAATCTGTGGGAGGTTTCTTACTGAGACGCGTACTGTATTGCTGTAGGACTTCCAGCGCGAGTGACCATCAAAGATATTGATAAGCTTTCCTTGTCCCTGGCTGGACTCCTTTGGTAACACAATTACATACACATTTGTATCTTTTAAGGACTTCAGACCACTTACAAGTTAATGTATCATGCTATTCCAAAAGAAGACCCTCATCCACTGACTGATCATCTCCAGACTGGACTACTGCAGCCTCCTCGGCTCCCACCTGTCTCCCCGCTACAACCTTCCTCTTCAGAACTCAATTCAAACTTCTCAAATACAAGTTAAAAATAGAAACCAAATAAGACTTTGCGCTGGGAAAGAATTCGCCCAAACAATTAGATGATGTATTACCATACAAATACAAAACAATAACATACTAAATATAAAGGTTTAAAAGTCCGTATAGGCGCTTTCTTCTGTCCACATAAAGAAATATAATCTTCAATTACTCATATGAACATGTATTATAAGATGACCATGCATCCATATACAACACCACTGATGACACTGCAAACTCCAAATTAATGAGCCATTGACGAATCAGGATCACACTAATATACAAAGTCCTCACCTAATCCTCTCCCATTTACATTGCTGACCTCATCTCCCTTCACACTCCAGCCTGTCCACTTCGCTCCACCCATGAATGCTGTCTCTCCTCCCTCCTACGTTCGTCTCCAAGAGCCCATGCTGCTCCCCACTTCTGGAACTCTTTCCCTCTCCCTATCAGACTCTCCATCTCTCTACAAAATTTCAAAGAGGCTCTCAAGATTCACTTCTTCATCATAGCCTTCCAGCTCTCATCCTAACCCACTGCTCCTTGCTCACTGCCTCTCCCCCAGTCACCCCTGTCTGTCTGCCCCCCCCCTTTAGACTGTAAGTGCTCATGAAGAGGGCCCTCTTCCCTCATATGCTTTTCCCTCCCTCGCTTCTACCACCATATACTCCCCACTGCCTACAACGGCATCCAAACTTTGGGTTCTGCCGTCCTACTACTTATTTGAGCATTATGATTGCTGCTGAAATAATGTTTATAAACAATGTCCATGTTCCACAAGGTTCTCTATTGTATGTCACTTTCGTTCCTGTTTTTGTCTATACAGTCTATGTTTTTGTGCTTTGTAAGATGCTATGGACTCCTTGTGGCACCATATAAAGAAAGGATAATAATAACAACACTGCAGACTATTACTTATGACGCAATTAATCTTTCTCATACCAATTATTCCATACTGCTTATTAATTCTGCAACTAGTGCTAAAAGTAGCTTTATATCAAAAAAACTTGTATTTCCATTTATAAATGTATATGCATTTATATGCCTGAGTAGAAACACTGCTGTGTTTGGAGTTGGACATAATTTGAGAATTTTAGTTGCAGTTTTTTATCCGTATATTCAGGGTGTAAAAAGCATTCAACTGTAAATTAACCCCTTCGGGACCAAGGCGGCATATGTATCAATGTGCCTAAGCCCGCAAACCTGGGGTTTTGGGGAAAAACTCTTTACCTGCAAAAGCAGCTGCTGCAACTCCAAGACCTACAGCAATAAGAGTCCCACCCTAAAAAGGATAAGAAAAAACACATGTAAAATGTTTGCATTACCGGCATTGTAGAACTTTATACAACAAAAGCATCAATGACACAGAACCATACTAGTACTCAGTACTGCACAGAAACTTTTTTAATCATTCACATCATTCCCTGCCAATTAGTTTACAATCTTAATTCTTTACTACACAAATGCTTACACACAAGTACATATTTGTCACCAGCTAAAATTAACCTACCCGTATGTTTTTGCATTGCGGGACTAAACCCGAGAACTTGGAGGAAACCTAACATGGGGAAACAAAACAAGGTCCACAAAGATAGAACCCTGATTGGAATTGAACCTGTGGCCCAAGTGCATAAATAATGAGATTTTTTTATTTGTTCATTTTTGCTTTTATTAACCGCATTGGGAAGTGCTAGTGCCTGCTGGCTAGACCAAACGAGAAATCTCAGCCATGGATGCTTATAGGACACTGGGCCTGATTCAGAGATGGAGCCTAATGCGATCGCAGCTGCGAGAACATGCCAATAGTTCCTAAGCTTACCTGAGCATAGGGACACCCACTGCTGTCTTCTCATCTGCGTCCGACGGCACATCGACCAGCCCAGCCATGCAGCCCTTGTGGCAGGTCTGACCTGTCTCAAATACATCAGCTCTCCTGACATGCAGAGAGCTCTCATGCTGCCTAGGTGATTGCAATGGCTAATTTATGCATGCCCATGAAACAGCGTTTAAACGGTAATTAACCTCCATTACATCCCCCAAACACTGACTACCTGTCACTCACTTAGTGAATGGGTTCTCTGTGCATGTGGAATCGCATTATGATTGCTGCACGTGAGCAGTGCGAATAACACACGAAATAGCAAGAGAAATGGTTACTCTTTCTGCGTAAAATTCATCATTGCATACATCTCTGAATGAGGCCCACTGTCCCTAGCAGTCCAATCATCATTGCATGCATCTCTGAATGAGGCCCACTATCCCTAGCAGTCCAATCATCATTGCATACATCTCTGAATGAGGCCCACTGTCCCTAGCAGTCCAATCATCATTGCATACATCTCTGAATGAGGCCCACTGTCCCTAGCAGTCCAATCATCATTGCATACATCTCTGAATGAGGCCCACTGTCCCTAGCAGTCCAATCATCATTGCATACATCTCTGAATGAGGCCCACTGTCCCTAGCAGTCCAATCATCATTGCATACATCTCTGAATGAGGCCCACTGTCCCTAGCAGTCCAATCATCATTGCATACATCTCTGAATGAGGCCCACTGTCCCTAGCAGTCCAATCATCATTGCATACATCTCTGAATGAGGCCCACTGTCCCTAGCAGTCCAATCATCACTCATAATACACTGAGATTTTCATTGAAGCAGGTTATGCAGTGAAATAATGCTATGCTGCATGCAGGGAGTCATTGTTCATCTACTGTAGCTTGAGTCTCTATACATGCAGAAGACAATCCAAATGAAAGAGTTAAAAGTCCTTCAATTCCCCAGTAACAGTAACCAATCTTCTCGTTGCAGGATTGACCCCAATGTTGGAAATATAGGTTTGCCATTGTGGCTTGAGGAGTTGGATCAGCGGGACTGCGTAAAAGGTAAGTACTGAAGTTTTACAGAAAGTAAATGTGTCAAAAATTCCAAGCACTCTAGAATGAACTTTTCATTTATTGGATTCCCATGAAAAATGTACAATACAGTTTATTCATCAATGCAAACATACTCAGTTCTCTAATGGGAATGGGTATTATTATCGTTTATTTAAATGGTGCCACAAGTGTTCCGTAGCGCCTTACAAAGTACATAAACAAATAGGTTGATTTACATTCACTTATAGCACAATGCAATAAAGCACATGGATAATATACATTGCTACATTCGCGACCATATCACCCAAATAAGCAACAATGCAAAGCAACCAAGTGTTAGGTGCCGTGGTAGAGAGTAAGAAGTAGATGAAGGTAGAGTAAGGAGAAGCACAACAGGGTAGAGGGCCCTGCTCATAGGAGCTTACATTCTAATGGGGAGGGACAGACAAACAGGGGTGACACAGATGGGGTGGGCAGGGAGGAAGGAGTATGTAGCAGCAAGTTAAGATGAGAGCTGGAAGGCTTTGATGAAATAGTGGGTCTTGAGAGCCCGGGAATGAAGTCCCTGCGGCTGCAGCCTGAAGGTAGAAGATCCCGACAGGGCAGGTAAGTACCCTATCCCTACCACTCTTCCCCCCCTAACCTTCCCTTAGTGGTGCCTAACCCTAACCTCCCCCCAGGGGGCACCTAACCCTAACCCCTTCCCTTACCGCACCCTAAACCTAACCCTCCCGGGGGGGGGGTGCCTAACCCTCCCCCCTAGGGGTGCCTAACACTAACCCCCTAAAAACCTAACCCCGCTATGCTCCCTAAACCTAACCCTCCCCCACCGCTCATCACTAAGGACTCCCCGGACTTACCTCGTTTGGTCTGGCGTCCTTCGGCGTTGGGATTAAGATATCAGTATTTCGACGCCTATCTTAAGTCACTTGCTGGGATTCGGATGTCGGTATTGAGGCCGCCGGCCGCAAATAACAACATCCGCTCTAATGAACCACTGCTTATTTAATTTCAAATTCAACCTAACTTTAAAATACTTACCATAATGATAACTTAGCAGAGGTACACATACATTGTTCTCTCCATGGGATAACAAGTGAGGGTTCACTTCCCAACTTGCATGCTCCTGCCATACTCCACTACTCTCTATCCCACAGCCAGAAAAGAAAACTGGTGGGAAGCCAGTGTGCTGTTTTCTCTGGGCTGATATTACCATGGGGTTTGGTGAATGTGCAATCTCCCTAACACTTTTTGAAGTATAATCCATGGGAATGATTTATGTAGTGTTTGTAACCCTAATGAGTGTGCTGTGTTAATTCTACCTATTTGTTTTTGAACATATTGCTGGAACTGGGACACAAGCTGCTCATGAGGGAATTGTATAAGGAAGCAATTCAACGTTAGAATAAGGACTTTCAGACAACTGCTAATATTTTGACTTAGTAGACATACATTGCAAACTTTCAGTCATTAGGAAGGCATTTGAGGGCAAGCATGTACATACTAACATAGGTCATGTACATACATAAATCAGGTTACATACATATAGAAATTAGAAATGAGCGTTCACTTTTAGTTCAGATCTTCCTGCCAAGTCCAGACCTCAGAACCTCATCTTTCACGGACATTGGTGCCGAGATGTTTGTGAAAGAAGGCGTTTTGCCTCGTTCTGAGATCTGAACTTGGTGGGAAGAACCAAGCCAAAACTGAACTGCTCACCTATAAGATGGGTATTCAATATGAAAGTTAACTTCACTGTCGAAGTTAACGTTTCATATCGGAGTTTTTTTCTGCGTTAAGTCTGGTGCGCGCTCCCGCTTATCCCCGTATTCAATATCAAATTAACGAAAACGGGAAACTCCGAAGTTGGATTTGCGTAAAGTTACAAATTTTTCCTTAAAATAATTGGAAGACCCCCCTAAAGTTTTAAAAACATGGGGGAACATTATGGGTACCCCCGTTTTAGCCTTTAATTGAAAGTCGGAGATTTAAATAGCCGCAGCAGATGTTTTTTTCCTGACATTGAAGAAGTGATGCAGAAGAGCACTTAGGTTATTTTTTTCATTTTTTTAAGTGGTCCCATCAAATTTGGGGTACATGAAAATGGGTACTAGCATATTTTGATGTCCCTAAAGTCAGTTTTTAAAAATTCTGCATTTGTGCACCTGCCGCTATAATTCTATTCTAGAAAACATCTGCCGCATACATGCAGAATAGCCCTGAACCTATTTCCCTATTGTTTAACAATTTTTCCCCATTTTTTTTTGCACCCCAATGTTTAAAGTTAATTTTTTGGGGTGTCCCTATTTTTTTTTTTTTTTTTACTTTTTTTGACACAGTTCTTTTTTAAATGTCATTCTCAGGGGTGCAGGCTATTTTTTTTAAGCCTGCACCCCTAAACCCCAATTCTGCACTTTTTTTCAACACTTATTCAAAGGTGAAAACTTATCACTGTTTTTTATCGAAGACTTGTTAAAACTGCGATAAGTCTTTGAAATTGAATAGGGTGTAAAAGTAAAACCTGCGATAATGATGTCATAATTGCGATATTAACGCAAAAACGATGTTATCGCACCCATATTGAATACCCCTGTATAAATAGACAGATTATTAAAGATTTTCTATTGATGAATACCATAAAGTGAATTAACTTCATTATACCGGAATAATGGTACTTTTATCCTTTATCTTCCATTGGATAAATGGAATCGGTATATAATGCCGGCTGTCGGGATGCCTCCTGTCAATATACAGACAGCAGCATCCCGATGGTTGGGTTAGTATACTTACTCTCCCCCCTTCTTCCCCTAACCCTCCCTTCTTGTAGCCTAACCCTAAGCCTTCCCACCCCGCACCCTAACCCTCTCAGTTAGTGCCTAAACCTAAGTCTCCTCCTTCGTGCCTAACCCTAACCCCCCTGCCCAGTGGTGCATAACCTCCCCCCCCCAAAACCTAACCCTGCTACGCTACCTAAACCTAACCCCCTCCCGCCCCCCCGCATGGCTAACAGCTAAGATGCCCCATGCTTACCTTCCACCGTCAGGATTCATACCAGCGGAATGCCATCCGCCAGGCACATAACTACACCCTGGATAAACTGAGCTTTAGATTCAAAGGATTTCAGTGTTACAGGATGCAGAAGTGGTGGTATTCACACTAAGCCAAATGTGTGCACATTTTAAACACACACACACACACACACTGGACTCTCAGAACCCACCAAATAAATTATTAATGTACGGCTAGACACAGATTTTATGCTATAATTATGTATATATATTTATACACACACACACACACACACACACACGACGGTGGTTCAATAAGGAAGGTAACAAAACCTCTCACATGTGTATTGTTCTCTATTTCATTATAATTTCCCATCAGGCAGATAGCAGATAGACCACAACTTCCCCTCACGGCCATTAAACTGTGCCTCATATCAGTCATACTGTCCCAACATCAGGTGTAAGGTTGTGGGGCTGGCGGAAACATGGTCAAACATTGAGGTGCGCAGTGTGATCAGATTTCTGCGACTAAAGGGCACATCAGCAGCTGAAATTCATCGCCAACTTGTTGAGGTGTACGTTGATGACATAATGTAATGGAAATAGGTTTGGTGCACTGCGTTTGAATACGGCAGGACAGTTTCAAGATGAGCAGCGATCCGGGCGGCCAAGCACGTCCACCACAGATGACAATTTGTGCTGCACTGAAGGTCTGATTAGGAGGATAGATGCATTCAAGTAAGTGGTATTGCTGACGAACTGAACATCTCAGTGGGTATTGTGCACAACATTGTTCATGGGCAACTGGGGTACAGAAAAAAAAAAAAAAAAAGAAAAAAATTTTCATGCTGGGTACTGAAGCAACTTTGCCAACCACACGCGTGAGTTGTTACGGCACTACTATTGAGAGGTACTGGACCATCTTCCCTACAGCCCTGACCTGGCAACGAGTGATTTCCATCTCTTGGGCCATTGAAGAAGCACCTGGGTTAAAGGCGATTTGCAACCGACGGTGAAGTTCAGCAAGCCGTCATATCCTGGCTGTAGACGCTTGACACTGATATATATTATAAGGGCACGGTCGTGCTCTTATATTAAGGCTGCATCTAAAAAAACAGATTTCTCCATAGAGAATTCCGAAGGGGGGGGCAGGGTGTTTAAGGGGCTACACCTCAAAAGCTATAGGAGGTACAGAGTTGAAATTTGGTAGGGACGGGTAGAACTGTCGCACGGTGCTGCATGCCAAATTTCAGGGCATAAACATAAAAAAATAGGATTTGGGCGTAGTCTAAAGCTCCAACTGTCACATTTTTCTGACATTCTCAGTTAGGACCACTTTTCTGCTGTAGTCTATAGGGGTATTTTGGGAAGGCAAAACTCAGGGTAGGTGGCGAATTTAGACTTGGGGTTTGTTTTATTAGGTAGCAAATTGTGCCAGGGTACGTGCTTTTGGGGTTCAGGTAAATTAAAAAGTTACAGTTTTTAAACTATTACCTCAAGAATGAGCCATTGTAGAGATAGGACTTTTCAACTTGTTGTGCAGTCATAGTGGCTTCACTTGGGTGAAGCAAGATGGCCGTCGTTTGCGGGTGGTAGTGGGGCCCAGGACCGGGGGGCAGGAAGCAGGCGTTTGCTGCGGCCGGGATGTGGGGGAGAGGGGGTATCGGGCATTATCTGCGGCCAGGAACCGGGGACAGCAGCGGGCGTTAGCGGCGGCGCAGACGTCAGGACCTCGGGGGAGGTAGCAGCACACAGATGCAGGCTCTGATCTGAAAATTCTGTGATACCTGCATCTGTGATAAAAAAACAAACAAACACAGAAGCATGGACGGGTCGGTGAGACCCGTCCGTGCATCTGTGTTTAAAAATAAAAGCAGTGTAAAAAAAATAAATAAATAAATAAAATATTGTGGCCCCCTTCCCAAAAAAGCAACCAGCCCCGGGCTATGGAGCCCCAGTACTGGTTGTGCTAAATACAGGGGACAAACGACGTAGGGGTCCCCTGTATGAAGCACAAGCAGCACCAGGCTTTTCAGAACCAGGCCTGGTTGCCAAAATACGGGGGACAAATGACGTAGGGGGTCCCCTGTATTTAACGCAACCAGCACTGGGCTCTGAGCCTGTCCTGGTTCTGGAACTACAGGGGGAAAAAATGCATAGGGTCTCCCCTGTATTTCCCAGGACCAGCACCGGACCCTTTCTGGCAGGGGGGTGATGCCACAGCCATGGGAGCCCTTTCACCGGGCCCCCCAGCCGCAGCATCACCCCTGACCGCTAGTCAGCCCAGTCCGGGCCGGGGATCCCTGGGGAGTTGGGGACCCAAGCTGATAGTTCTGAAAAGCCTGGTGCTGGTTGTGCTTCATATGGGGGCCCCTACGTCGTTTGTCCCCTGTATTTAGCACAACCAGTACTGGGGCTCCAAAGCCCGGCGCTATTTGTTTTCTGGGGGGTGGGGCTACGGGTTGTTTTTTTTTTTTTTTACACATAGATGCGTAGATTGATCTCACTGCTGCGTTCGTCCATCTGTGACTTATTGATTTGATTTTCTCAGGTGCATGCGCACTACCAGTGAGCCCTCGGTCGCCCGCTGATGCCCCCTTTGCACTGCACCACTGCCACCGCTCTGCACCACTGCTGCTGCCGCTACCCCACACGCCTACAGCCGTCTCGCACTCTGCATCTCCCAAACCAACCTCCTGTGTGCTGTCCCCTCTTCCACCTGCGTTAGTGTACCATTTTCTTGCCCTTCTCCCCTGCAGGTGGCCCGGTTTGCTCATCCAAACCCTGATAGTTAATACATTTTAAAAAAGCTATGAAATTCCATAGACAAAAAAAACCTTACGGTTTAACATGTCCCATTAAAGCTGCTTAGACATGATCTGCAAATTCATGTCCTTAATGGACGTGTTCCTTGCGCAATACAGATATGGTATGCAATCACACCCTGTGGTAAATTCAGATTCAGCACTCGCACAGAATGAGATTGTTGTCACTCACAAAATGGTGGAGCTGCTAATTGTGTGTTCAATGGAATACACACATGCAGTCTATGCAACTGAGGTTTGAGCAGTTATGTGGGGGGGGGGGGGGAGCAGGGAATGATATGATCACTAACTGTACAGAGTAATTGAAATCACCCAATAGCAGGGCTCAGGGGTGTCACCAAATCATGGGAAAATTAGAGTTTTCATAATGGCAAGGGCAAGGGGTTTTGAGGCGGTTCTGATCGGAGCTCTGAGTGGAGTGGAGTACCTAGCCGGAGGGGCAGGACACAGGCAGGAGTTCCTGCCATCCACGGAGCCTACGAGTACGCTCCCCCCGGAGCAGTCTCGTGGCGTGCAACTGGTGTGCCAGCCGGACCTGGGTGACTGGTCAGCACGCCCTGCTCTTGGCGAGCAGAGGATCATCAGGCCAATCGGCCAGGAACCACTAGCCGCAGAAGGCCTGGGGAAAGATATGCCGCCAAGGCGGGTAAGCGAGACGGAGTAACTGTCCACCTTTCTAACACTAAAGGGGCCTCTGCTGTAGGGACATGTGTCTGGGTTCCCTAAAGTTTAGCTAATACTACTGGCATTTCTGGATATACTGTATATAGTTGTAGTTGCTGATTTTACATGTAGTAGTGTGTATTTTAAAATAAAGGTATCGTTATACCTTTGCTATTGTGTCATTTTCTGTGCGATCTAAAGAGACTCATAAAGGACCCGGGGTACTGTGCGAGAGAGAGAGCTATAACCTTTCTGCCTTTCTCAAAGCGGTGAACGGTCGAGAGGGCGAAAATAATGCACGCATAAACCCGGGATCCTCACAGTGTTCAGTCTAGCACCCTGCACCTTTTACAACCCATGCAGTTCCTATTTCCTGCCTGGGGTATTGCTCTCTGCTCTGGGGCTTCTAGCCAACTCTGGTCTGTATTCCAGCTGAGTGTGCTAGAAGCACCAGAGCATAGAGTCACACCCTAGGCATCAAAAAGGAACTGCATGGGTTGTGACAGGTACAGGGTGCTAGAATGATTAATAACTCAGGTTTACTATGGTACTTAAAATAATATGAGATATGGTAAGAACTTACCTTTGTTATCTCTATTTCTACGAAGTCCATAGGGTTCCACAGGATACCTTGGGGGTATAGGTGTGATGTCAGTCATCGGGCACCATAGAGTTAAGCTTTCAGCCTCCCAGGATGCACTTGGGTCCCCCTCCTATACCCCACCCCCGAGCCAAGGCACCTCAGTTAGTTACCAAGCCATAGGCCGGAGGAGGAGAAGGAAGAGAGAGAAAGAAGATCTGGATACACACAAGAATCACACTCTCACCAGAAGGAGATGGGAAAACCGGTGACCAGACCAAAGCCCATCTGCAGCACAGGTGCGACAGGGCGGGAGTCCTGTGGAACCCTATGGACTTCGTAGAAATAGAGATAACAAAGGTAAGTTCTTACCATATCTCATATTTTCTACTTCAGGGTCCATAGGGTATCCACAGGATACCTTGGGGATGTCCCAAAGCAGTATCCTTTAAGGGTGGGGACGCTCCTGTGCTGAAAGGAGAATTCGCCGCCCGAAGGAAGCATCCTGAGAGGCGAAGGTGTCAAACCTGTAATACCTCACTAAGGTATGGAGAGAGGACCACGTAGCAGCCTTGCAGATCTGGACTGCAGAGGCACCACGTCGAGCTGCCCACGAAGGACCCACAGACCTAGTGGAATGAGCCTTCAAAGATGGAGGAACCGGCAGACCTTCATGAAGATAAGCTTCAGAAATAGCCATACGGATCCAGGCTGCCAAAGTTTGCTTTGAAGCAGGCCAACCCTTTTTACGGAAGCCATAAAGGACAAACAAGGCGTTCTGACTTCCTAAACGAAGAAGTGCGGTCAACATAAGTCCTTAAAGGCCCGCACAACATCCAAAGTGGCCTCACTCACTGAAAGTCCAGGTGAGTTAAAGGCTGGAACAACTATTTCCTCGTTAACATGAAACTGGGAAACAACTTTGGGAAGAAACTCAGGCCGAGTGCGGAGCACTGCCCTGTTCCCATGAAAAATCAAGAAAGGGGGTCTACAAGAAAGAGCCCCTAAATCAGAAACACGTCTGGCCGAAGCTATGGCCAGAAGGAAAACAGTCTTAGCTGTTAGCCATTTAAGATCCACTGAGCCCAGTGGTTCAAACGGCGGTCCCTGGAGAGCCCTCAGGACCACAGCCAAATCCCAGGGCGCCACAGGTGGAACAAAGGGTGGCTGAATGTGGAGAACACCTTGCATAAAGGTGCGCACATCCGGGATTGTAGCAATCCTACTGTGAAACCAGACAGACAGGGCCGAAACCTGTACCTTCAAAGAAGCAAGGCGAAGCCCATGATCTAGTCCCGCTTGTAGGAAGGCGAGAATCCGAGACAGACGAAACTCCCGCGGTGCATAACCTCTCGGTCGACACCACTGGAAGAACGTATGCCACACGCGATGGTATATCCTCGCGGAAGACGGTTTCCGAGCTCTTAACATGGTACGCACTACAGAGCTGGAAAACCCCCTGGACCTCAACATGGCTGTCTCAACAGCCACGCCATCAAAGACAGCCGAGTCAGGTCCGGGTGAAGACAAGGACCCTGCAACAGAAGGTCCGGTCGTAGCGGCAACCGCAGAGGACTGTCCATGGACAGACCCTGAAGGTCTGAGAACCAGTGCCGTCTGGGCCACGCGGGAGCTATCAACAGGAGCGTCCCTCCTTCCTGTTTGAATTTCCGGATTACCCGTGGAAGAAGGGAAACCGGAGGAAACAGGTATGCGAACCGGAACGTCCACCGGACGGACAGAGCATCCACCAGAGATGCCTCTTCGTCTCTTGTGCGAGACCCGTACACCGGCAACTTGTTGTTGTGCCGGGACGCCATGAGGTCGATCTCTGGAAGACCCCACCTGTCCACCAGCAGTTGAAAAACGTCCGGGTGCAGGGACCATTCCCCCGGATGAACGTCCTGGCGACTTAGAAAGTCCGCCTCCCAATTTAGCACTCCCGGGATGAAGACCGCTGATATGGCCGGAAGATTGCGCTCCGCCCATACCAGGATCCGAGACACCTCTACGAGAGCCGCCCGACTTCGGGTTCCTCCTTGCCTGTTTATGTAGGCCACGGTGGTAGCGTTGTCCGACTGGACCTGCACCGGGCGACCCTGGAGAACCCGATGTGCCTGCTGGAGAGCATTGAAGACCGCACAGAGTTCCAAGATATTTATTGGAAGCTCCGCTTCTGTCGGCGTCCACCTGCCCTGGAACAAGTGTGGACCTGAAACTGCTCCCCAGCCCCGAAGACTGGCATCCGTTGTCAACAGGACCCAATCTGGTACCCAGAACGGACGTCTCTTGCTGAGATGGGTCATCTGCAACCACCAGGCAAGGGACAGGCGAACCTCCGGGGTGAGCACTATCGTCTGGGACTTTAGAGACTGAGGCAGCCCGTTCCACTTGGACAGGATCAGGTGCTGCAGAGGTCTGGAGTGAAACTGGGTATATTCCACCATGTCGAACACCGACACCATGGAGCCCAGTAACCTCATCGCCGAGTGTAGAGACACCCGGCAGCTGTGCAGACAACTGCGCACCCTCGACTGTAAAGCAGAGATCTTGTCCTCCGTCACGAAGATCCTTTGCTGTCCCGAGTCCAATAAGGCTCCGAGGTGCAGAATCCGCCGAGACGGGATTAGAGTGGATTTCTGCCAGTTTATTAACCAGCCGTGCCGTTGCAGTAGCGCAATGGTCAGGTCCAAGTGGCGTAGAAGGAGCTCTGGGGATCCTGCCACTAATAAAAGGTCGTCCAAGTACGGCAACATACGTACTCCCTGCAGCCGCAGAGAAGCCGCCATGAACACCATCACCTTGGTGAAGAATCGAGCCGGGGGTCTGTGCCAGAAAGAGAGGGCGTACCCGTGGGAGACCACCTCGAGAACCCAAGTGTCTGTCGTGGTGACCGACCAACACCGGGCGAACTGCAGCAGGCGGCCTCCCACTTTGGGATCCCCCAAAGGGAGGCCCGGACAGTCAGGCCGCAGGCTTGTCATCTGGCTTAAGGGCCGGACGTCTGGTACTCCATGCCTGCTTCCAGGGCTTGGCCGATTTCTTGGGACCAGCCTGTCGAGGAAAAGACTGTGGTTTGGGCCTGCCCTGGGCCCTATAAGACCGAAAGGACGATGGTCCTGAACCAGAAGAAGCAGTGGCCGACGGGAGACATGCCGATTTGCCTGCCGCCAGCGTGGCCACAATCTTGTCCAGATCCGGACCGAAGAGAACTTCTCCGTTAAAGGGCAACGTCTCCAAACCCTTTTTGGAATCAGCGTCCGCCTTCCAGGATCGCAACCACAAGGTGCGACGAGCAGCCACCGCTGCTGAAGAAATTCGAGACACCAGAGTACTAATGTCTAAGGCCGCCTCGTTGATATAAGTGGCCGAATCACGGAGATTACCAATCAACTCCGGCCGGACAGTCGGAATCAAAAGACGCCTCTAATGAATCCGCCCAACGCTCCATCGCTCTGGCAGCCCAGCAAATGGCCATAGCCGGCAGCGCTGCCCCCCCCGCAAGGGAATAAGCGGACTTCAGGCAGATCTCCACCTTGCGGTCCGTAGCATCCTTAAGGGAGGACATGGATGGCATCGGCAATGTGGCACTACGGACAAGACGGGTCACGTGAGAATCCACCTGTGGAGGGGATTCCCACTTAGAAAAATAATTATCCGCGAACGGATAAGCCACCGCCAGGCGCCTCTGCGGCTGGTATCGCTTGCCAGGCTGTTTCCACGCCTCCTCTAAATGGTCCACTAACTGACCCGAAAGAGGAAAGACTGTGGCGTCACCCTTCACATCCTTAAAAAAGGCATACTTGGATTTAGCCGCTCGGGGAACTTCGTCCTCAATCACCAAGGCTGTGCGGACTGCCCGAATAAGTCCAGGAATATACACCTTGGACCTAGCGTCAGCGTCCTTAGTATGGAGAGGTTCCTGATCGTAAGGATCCAGAATCTCCCCATCATCAGACGTCCCTTTGTCATCCTCATAAGGAGCCGACAGAGACGCCACCGGCCGTTTATGTGGCCGCATCACAGACTCCCCTTGCAACACATCCGACAAGTGCTGTACAGAACTCGTCAGGGAGTTAACCCACGCCGGCTCCTAAGAAACCGGGAGAGGGGAAATAGGGAGACTGTGGGGTACCACCAATTGTCTTGGGAAACCCTGCATGGGTGACGACACCACTGACTGCTGGGACAAACCCATCTGCGTAAACGCGGGCTGCGGAGCTAACTGGCCCACTAAGGTTGTAAGCGCCTGAGCCCAGGGCGGCTCCTGTACCGGTGCTGTAACCGTAATAGGTCGTGCCATTGACAAACACTGCCGGCAGAGGCCCTCCGCGCTACCCTCCCCCTCCGCTAAAGGTACTTTACACGTAGTACACTGTAGCCGGAGAGGAAAATCACTTTCAGACATGATGGTACCAAGTATGTGACCCCTCTCACCAAAAAGAGGCGAGAGACCACCCTGCAGCACCGCAAGGGCTTAGCAGAAAGAACAGGGACAGTAATAAAGCTGACAGTCAGAATAGAAAATACAGGCAGCAGCGCTAGCACAGTCACATACAATGCAAAGAAAATCAATTCCTGCACTAACCAGCGCTGATCACTCAACTACGCAGACACAGAGTCTGGTAGGACACAGCGCTGCATACACAGACCTGACCACAGCGGAGGAGAGGTATGCGGGGGGACCCAGACCACGATGCCTCCGTCCAGGCTTCCAGCAGCGTTCACCATGCGTTCAAGAGAGGAGGCTGGCCTGGGGGAGGAGCGCTGCCACAGGGCCAGTCGGCAGTGTGCAGAGAGGGCTGTGTGCAGCGGGGGAGGCGCCGGATGTGAGACAGGGAAGGCGCGCTCCCCTAGCATGCATTTAACCCCCTGGACGCCGCAGCGCTACCGCTCTGCTGCGGTCCGCTGTCCCAGGGGGGTAGTGGAAGCGCAGGTTACATACCTGGCTCCACGCTGCAGCCAGTCCCCAGGGAGCCCCCTGCCTGGGGACTCTGGACCATGTAACAGCGGGGACCCACCGCGGGACCCCGCTGCTTACCTTGCTGTCCCCCTTGATTCCGGCCATGGTCCGGAACATCTGGGGTCACCGCTAGCTGTGACCCCAGATGCTCACCAGCATCCCCGGATCGGTACCGGCGTTCTGGTACCGGCGGGGGTGTAGGGAAGACAGCATGGACGTCAGGACTGACTGTCCATGCTGTACATCCAGATGTGCAGCCACAGCTGCATGCAGGAAAATTTCAGGGCCTCTTCTTAGCCCCCACTCCAACAGGTGCACCCGACTCCGGCCGGGCACCAAACTAAACTGAGGCGCCTTGGCTCTGGGGCAGGGTATAGGAGGGGGACCCTAGTGCATCCTGGGAGGCACCCTATGGACCCTGAAGTAGAAATCCTCATTAGGCCCATTAAGAGACCTAATGAATGCCAAGAAAACATTCCCCTAACCAGCCTGAATTTTGATACAAATCAGGATGAATTTGTTGTTTTAGCAAGTTCCGACCTTGCCAGCATGTTGTAACAGAATATCAAGACTTGTCAGACCAGCGACGTTCTGTCGAACTTCAACTGTCTCCTTTTGGTGAGCCTGTGCCACTATAGCCTTAGTTTCCTGTTCATAGGTGACAGGAATGGAACGTGATGTGGTCTTCTGCTGGTGTGTCCCATCCACCTCGTCATACCATGTGTTCAGAGAAGCTATTCTGCATACCACTGTTGTAATACAGGGTTTTTTTGAGTTACTCTTTCCTACGAGCTTGAACTAGTTAGGCCATTCTCCTTTTGACTTGTCTCATTAACAATGCATTTGTCCCCACTGTACTGCTGCTCACCTGCAATTACTTTTAAATACTGCTATCCCATGACTTTTGGCATGTATGTATGTATGTATGTAGCCCTCCCTGTACCAGCTGTCAGTACGGGGAGGGACGCCACTGATCCAGCCCCTAATGACAAACATTAGCAGTACAACAGTCAGTTCATTACATACTGCCCTGTTATTGTGAAGTGGATGTGTCTAGGAGCACCAGCAGCTTATCCGCACAAAATAGTCAAAATAACTGCCAAAATGCTGAAGTGTGAATATTTTATTTTATCCTTGGGTGACACACTCACAACTGAGGGCCTGTTTCACTATGGATAGCTATTCCGATCGTAGCTGCAATTAAGCATGCAGACCTGCTATGAAAATATGCTAATGTTTGCAATCACAAAACCAGCATAGAGACGCCCACTACTGATGTCTCCCATCCATAAGACCTCGCAGACCTGCGTATACATCTGTAACATTGGCCCCTGTTGCGCGCAGTGAGTACACAAGCTGTGTATGACCTCGCAGTGGCTAATTTATGCAAAATTACGGTGTTCAAACGGACTGGCACGCCTGCGTTTCTCCGACCACTCGTCACCACCCCCAAACACTGACGTCCCGTCACTCTCTGCGATGGCTTTCTTTCTGCGTGATCGCAATGCTATCTCATGCACGTGCACTGTGATGCATACTCATGTGCAGTACACACCATCGACCAATCTGCGTACACAGTTGCAATTGCGATCCGTGAGGAATCAGGCCCTGAGCTACAAAATGCCTCTGGAAGTAACGTCAGGACAAGATCTGTTCATCTGCAGCTTCATAGTTTGGAGTTCCATGGCCGAGCAGCCACACAAAAGCCTCACATCACAATGCCAAAAATAATGTGTCAATGTACCAAAGTGGATAACCGCTTTTTACAGGGCTAAAATCGACCCATAGCCAATTACAACATCAGAATGATCACAAAAGGTATGTAGCCAAAACTCAGAAAGTCAAAACTTTAACAATCAAAAGGTTGACACCAAAATGTCAAGGGTCATAAGGTCAACATTGAAAAAGTAACTGTCGACAGTCAAAATCCAGACAGTTAAAATATAGACAAATCAAAGGTTAACAGCCAAAATGCAGACAGTCATAATGATATTGATAACCATATTTGAAATGGTCAAAACAGCTGCTTTACCGTGACGGGGCTTAGCGGTTGCGGCAAACAGTGTATGCTGCTGTGGAACTACACATGCAAGCATGCCCTGTTCCAACAGCTTAATTTCTATTTGCATTACAATGGAAGGTCAATTGAGTTGTAATTGTAAATCAGTATGACATGACAGGCTCACTGGTCCCCAATAGCTATTGTGGATATGTCAACTTTTTGACTGTCGACATTATGACTTGACATCTTGGTTGTTGATTTTATGATTTGTCTATATTTGTACCTTCTACATTTTGACCTTTTCTATATATTGAATGTCTGATTATGTACATGTCTAAATGATGTACCTGTTGACATTTTAACTGTATACATATTGAATGTAGACACAGTCCATGTTGAGATTTTGGTTGTCTTAATATTGTCCCTGTCAACATTATGGTGTCTATAGGGGCAATTCAATTGTTTCCCCGACAGCTGTTACTAGTGGGCGCCCGACGGAGCAATTCAATTGTTGCTCCGTTCGGGGGCTAGGGACGCCGGTGCCAAGATTTCTACTCGCAGCCTCCTGAGGTGGAGTGCAGAAATGTGCGAAAACTCAGTTGTTTGGACCGTTTGGGTGCCCTATCCATGGATTTTAGATGGGTTTAACCAATTTACGTGGCTAGACCCGATCTCTTGGGTGCATCGGGCAAGAATTAATGGGCGTCAAAAACCTTTGAAATTGCTCCATTGGGCACAGATTAATTATAGCCGGCCAAATAAAAAATAATTGAATTCCCACCATGAGCCATATTCAATTTGAGCGGACGCGATACTTTTCCGCCTCCCAGACTTTTCGCCTACATCGCGTGTTTTGTAGGCGGAAAAGTATTGTGCGCGTGCCCGCGTATAAAATTTTAAAGTACGCGAAAACTGGACCTGCTGAAACTTAAACAAGCAGAAAGTACTGTCAGATTTGGGGAAATGAGCCTGACACCCCCCAAAAAATGCTCTGACATAGGGGCTCCCTATGGTACCCACCGATTTGGCTTGCTGAAGGTATTTGGTGTTTTTAAACAGGCTCAATAGCTGCTAAATAGCGTTTTTGTATAAGTGGTGCAGAATAGTATTCAGGAGGTTTTTTTGCAAAAAATAACTTATCCCAGCAAATTTGGGGTACTTGAAAATGGGGGCCAGCATATTTAAAAGTTGCTAAAGTTAAGTTTAAAAAAACTTGAAAAATCCACCTTCCGCAAGCCCCTGCAATGAAAAAAAAAACACCTGGGGCACCTGGGATCCTCCCAGAGTCAAGTTCGCTGGTTTTTATCTTAGTCACCCAACCGTTTGTTTTTTTTTTGCCCCCAAATTCAAAGTGATTTTTTTGGGTGTTAAGTGTTTTTGAAAAAATTTTTTTTTACAGTTTACCTTTGGGGGGCTGTCTGAAGGCTGCACGGGGGTTCCTGCAACGTTGCACCCCAAAACCCCAATTCTGCACTTTTTTCCGCCTGCTATTCATAGGCAAAACTTTTCCGCCTATTACATTGCATTGACTTTCCGCCTAGGCGGAAAGTCTTTCAAATTGAATATGGTGATACTTTTCCGCCTGGCGAAATGACGTCATCGGCAAAACTTTTCCGCGGATTCCGGCTTTTCGCCTCAAATTGAATACGGGCCTTTGTCTGAATTTTGACTGTCTAAGAAATGTAATGTAGAAAGATATACAAGTGCAATATGTATATCCAAACAAACTGATCTATTGCAAAGGTGCCAACCACCTATAAAAATATATTACACATACACAACCAAAATATAAGAATATATAGTTATTTATTTCACTCATAAAAATTATATCAAAATAAGAAACCTTTTGTATAAAAAATATGCATCAATCCAAGTGAATAAAATGGTTAAAGCACTATAGTTTAAAATTGAATCAATGTATCAGCCCTTGTAACAAACTTTCCTAAAACAAAATAATTGCAACTATCTAATAATATGTAGCACCAAGTCTATGTTGCAAAAAAATGCTGTGGATACACTCAAAGGGCCTGATTCAGACCCGCTCGCAAGCGGGTCGATGTTGCCCAAGTGCGCATGCACACGACGGAGGCGGCTCCGTCGTGCGCATGAGCGAGACCCGAATAACGACGGCCAAGCAGTCGTTATGGGCCTCGCACCAAAGGGGGCGTGCTGTCGATGGTGATTGACAGCATGCCCCCTTTGGTGGGCGTGCCGGGGGCGTGGCTGCCCAGACGGAGGCGTTCCCATGGGAATGCCTACCGTCTGGGGCCGGCTCCACTGACATCACTAGTGATGTCAGTGGGAGTGCTTTTGGCTGATAGAGCCAAAAGCACTCCAGGGCTTGCGGCAGCAAGACCCTACCGCAAGGGTCTCGTCGCAAGCCCGATGGTCGCGATGGTCTTGACCATCGTGACCACCATTTTGGCCGCTCGCTATAGCTGTGGGTGGCCAGGAGGCCGCTCCAAAAAGGAGGAGGGACGGCCCTGATTCAGAGCGAGCCCTCTGTCAGAGCGTCCGGCTCTGAATCAGGGCCAAAGTCCCAAAGTCTAATTGCAAAGTTGTGTAGATAAATAATGATCTTCCAAAAAGCCGCGTCCAGCTGCAGGAAAAATAAACACAATCTCACCCCATTACCTTATATATTGGTGATTTACAGATGTGTCCACATACATCTATCCTCCATGCACTACAAGTCACACCACACATAACGCAGGAGCTCCTTGTGCCTTGGTAGCGCCTAGCATCTTTCCTTTGACTTTTTACCTGCAAATAGCTTCTGCTAATTAAAATGATATGCAGCATGCCTATGTACTGTGTGCGACTGCATCTGCATGTGATATGCTACATTATGTCAGCTGCTGTAACACTAACGTAGCATTTCACATGCAGATGCACTGAGAACATAGGCATGCTGCATATCAGTTTAATCAGCAGAAGCGGCTTGTGTTAGCTCTTTGCATCACTGTGTGAATAAGATGCATTTGAAGGTAAAAAGTCACAAAAAAGATGCTTGGCGCTACAGAGTCACGCTACGAGATGGCACGATTAGAAGGGTTGTTTAAGGTGCAAGGAGGCTAGATGTATGAGGACACATCTGTAAATATCCATTTGTAGGAGCAAAGACGAATGTGTCAACTGTGTAATGAGGATAAAGCAAATATCTTCTAGTTTCCCCAGAACACTTTAAATGCGGTTGTCATCTCAGCAGTCCCCTACTATTAGTAAATGCCGTGGTGGTAGTATGTGGTGTCCACGGGACAGCTGTCCTCTGCTGTTAGTGATGACCGCTGTGGTAATGTGCGTCATCCTGCCTGTGTTATAAGTCAGCTCCCAAGAGCAGTGTCACTCGAGGTGGGCGGCAGGACAGACGAGGAATGGAGCGGACACGGAATGTGCAGACAAGGAATGGAGACTGCTTCGGAGGAAAATAGGGACTATGTTATGAGGAGGATAGGGACCTGGGTAGTGATTGTAGGTATAAGGACTATTACCTGAAGACAGACAGGGGTACTTCCGTATCTTTGCTGCCCCCTGGTGATGCTACGTAAGTAGCGTAACCAAGGGGCCGCAAAGATACGGAAGTACCCAGACAGGCATTGGGGACTGTGTATTAAGATGAGTCCTGGAGAATGGGGGCAGGAAAGATCATTTAAGGAGGAGAGAGTGAGGCCATCACCATTATCTGAGGGGAATAGGGACCATGAACAGAGTCTGACTAGGAGGACAGATACCATAACCTGGAGTATAACACAGACCACAGTCATTATATGAGGGGCAGTATCTGAGGAGAATATAGACCAGGAACTCTCACCTGCATGGAAGATGCATCAAGCCTTTGAGAGGGATTAATCGGAGAAGATGCCCAAAGCAATCAGATTCTAACTGACGTTTATTAAGCACAGATTTTGAATTGGCTGTGAGAAGCTGATTGGTTGCTTTGGGAAACTACTCCGCTTTATCTCTCTCCAAGGCTTGATACATCTCTCCTAAAGTCATAATGTCACTGTTTGTACTAATACAGCATCTCATCACAGTGAGTAGAATTGCAATCTAAAATTATTAAAAATACATTTATTTCTAAATATATGTTTACAAGTTTCAGTGTTTATTTTACCCTTCCCAGTCCTGCTCGCATGACGTCATGCAGAGGGGATGGGGCCGCCAGCACAGTACGGAGTGTCCTCAGGACCATCTGAGCTGCTGTACTTACAGGCGGCAGTGTGCATGGCATGCTCGGGGCGTCCAAAAGACACTGTAGGCGTCACTGCAGTGATACCAGCTGCAGGGTGCACCCTGCTAGCCAGAAGCAAGGGCAGTGGAGCAGCAACAGTGCAGCCCACAGAGCCCTGCACTCAGCGCGGTGGCACCGTTCGCACAATGCTAGTTATGGCTTTGGCCCCTGCTCTATAGGAAAAAATGTGCAGAAGGTGAGAGTTGCTGGGATTGAGAATGTAATACTCAGCAGCCTTGTGCCATCGCTGTACCCAATGGCTAGTTTGCAGAGTGTGGCTCTTATGTTCACTTGATTTCTATGGACTACGAGATGCAATACTAAACTGATCAGCAGGACCGAGATGTAAGTGGTGACAACTATGCATAAGTAAATTGGGAAACAGAGGTGAAGAGATCAGAGTCTAGACAAACAGTGGAGTTATGTGTCAAGACAGACTGTCACAGCACTTCCTCCCCCTAGCCCACAGATATCTCATGGTGGGTATTAGTTACATGTACTATGCATTGGCAGTAAGTGAAACTTGAATGCAGGAGGGAAACCATCTGTTTCATCCCCAGCTGGAAGTATAACAAAGGCTGAATCATTTCTCTACTGAGCAGAAATATTTCACGTCCCATTCCCATGCATTGACATTTCCCATTCTGCTGTGGTGTCTAATCTGTATATTTTATGCACCACCCCTGTACTTTTAGGTCTAGTTTATTTCAAATTCTGTAGGTAAAGCACTTTGATGTACCGAAAACAAAATATGCTTACTCATCACAGTTATCGTCCAAAACAAGGAGTGGGAATACCTGCAGAGCAAAAAGAAGCTAATAAAACATTACATAAGGGCTGTAAATCTGGGGAGAACATTTGTTGGTAGACAGCTTAATGCCTAGATTCACTCTCATGAACAAAGGTCTAGCAAAATCCAACATTCTGGATAATATGAATGAATAAACAGAGAGGAAAGTACCCTAGGTGACTGCCAGCAATAAATGGTAGCCTTGAAATGCATGCCATTCTTTAGTTTATTCAGCTTGCCAAGCTTTATTGACAATGACGACCTTTACAGCAATCATATGAAAAGGTCAACCTTGGCTGATATTCCCCAAAACACCTTTCTATGGAACTAGGGATTTTCACAGCTGTGGTTAGGCCATCCATGAAAAACTAAATAGCGTTATATTCTTTTAACAGAGCTTTAGAAGTCCATTTAAAAAAATGTCAGTGTCATTCCTTACAGGGTTATGCACATAATTAGCTTTTTCTGTATTTCACCACTAATCAATTGTATAGTAAAACAAAAGAAAAAAATCAAGTCAACGAAGCAGACACAAATGGCCTATTTGCTGAAACACCTAGCTGCTTAGTATCCATGTACCATGCAGGAGTGCCAGCTATCCAGAAGCCAGCATTATGGGAGAAGGCAGTAAATTATGTCACTTTGAATGATAAGATAAAGAATATTCCTCAGTCTAGTGACATTTTTAGCACATGAATACATTAGGTCACGTGGTGTTCGCATTTGGCTTTTAATAAAAATACAATGGCAGTGGTTAAGGGTCCTAACGGTGATTATTAACAATTTTCCCAGAATACTACAGCTTGACCCAATGGAAACTAATGTTCCCTCCAGGCTGTTTTAGCGGGGCGCCCTATTTTAAAGTAGCAAAATGCGCCTTACCCTTATAGCGGCGCCCCGCTAAAATAGCCTGCCCTGTGCCTTCCCCACCAGCGGGCCACTGTGTCTCATGGGTGGCAAAAGTTGCAGATACCAAACGCTGCCAGGTGAATAGATGCCATGCGCATGGCATCTATACACAGTGAGGAGAGAGCTTGGAGGAAGCCCAGCACCAGCTGGGCACGAATTGGGTGTGTGTCAAAAGACACGCCCCCTCCCCGTTCTCCCATACCCCTTTTTGGTAGTGTGTCCACCTTTGGTGTGCGCAGAGCCTTCCTGCCCACACCTCAGCACCCTGCCCTGACCGCGGTCTAGCGGAAACACTTATGGTGCATACACCCGGTCAGATAAAAAGGACAATATAAACGATAATGATATCGTTTGATCGTGCTTTTTTTTTTTACCCCTCCAACGACCAATCAACCATCGATGCGTGGGCATGGATGGTCGATATCAATATCGACTATCGCCCGTGCATGCAGGCCAACCTGGTCGATATCGACCAGGTTAGCCAGTTTACTAAAGAGACCCGCGATCGTTGATCGCGTGTTGTTATAGTAGTTTGGTGGTTGGTGTATGTGCTGGATGTTCAATATCAAACATCCAGCACATGCAGGACGATCAGACAATGATATCTGATTGTTGTCGAATCGTCCCGTATGCATGGGCCATAAGAAACAATATTGCAGTGAAGTGTTGGTAAATACAAAGCTAGAGATGCCAAATAGAACAGTGTGCTCAATATTTAAATACAATTTATGTAAATATGTATAGTAAATATATTACTTTCTATCAAAATTTGTCTTTAATTTTTACAATAATGGCAGTAAAACTTGAGAATATGTATTTTACATGTATCCGTTTGAATTAAAGCTAATATAAAAAAGTGTTTTTGTTCACAAGGTTATAAGTGAACATTAAATAAAAATAAGATGAGAACAAACATTTGTAATAAATTTTGACATTAAAAAAGAAATTACTACTGAACATGAACAAGGCTACCTCCAGTGTCTGAGAAACACTTTGGGGGCGATGGGTCCTGCTCGCAAGTCAGCCAAAGATGAGGCTGCATTACGTATTTGGTGATCAAGGCGGATCTGCACCTGTGTTCAGAGTTGGCTGCTTTAATGAGTTTGCACCGCCCGATGCCTCCGCTTGTGAAAGTAGTCATCATCGCTTTCATCACACATTAGCACCAGCCCTATATGTGGTGCAAAAAAGATCTCAGAGTATGCACAACACCGAACAGCCCACAATCCAGCCTACATGCTGACGACATACCTCAAACACGTTTCCTACATGCAAACACCATTACGGGGCAGTTATATCCACTCAGTAAGGAATAAACATGTGTGCTCACTGTTCATCTGCTGGGCACGCACTCAAACAGCTGAATAAATACATTCAACTAATCCCAAAAGCACTCACTCAAATAGCTGTAGAAGCTTTTATTCACAAGTGTACGTGTTATAGAAATATACAGAGGTGGTAGTCACCCGAAGCCGAACGGTTTCAGTGTTCTCCCCAGGCTGTTTTTTTGCGGGTGCACCACCCGGCAAGAAATAGCCTACCACCCGGCACTTTGGGAGCCTGCAAGTGGGGACAGTATCTGGGAGCTGTATATCTAATAAGAAGAGAACATAATATATAAAATGTTATTTCAAGTTTAAATCATTATAAGATCGGGGTTTAAAACATTTTATTATTGCATAGGCCCCCACCCGGTTACTTCTTGATGCCACCTTGCTGGAAAATTTTTCTGGGGAGAACACTGGGTTCATTTCAACTGTTGTCAGTTTTCTTCAGGGGCAACAGTTGAAAAGAACCGATGGGCTCCCGGTGACTACCACCTCTGTACATTTATATACCATGTACACTTGTGAATAAAAGCTTCTACAGCGATTATTTACGAACCCTGCATCACGCCATTGTTTAACAAGACTGGCACTCCATATTGGTATACACATACCAGGGTGCACATCCTGAACAACACATAGATGTTCAATAGAAAAGTCACTTATTAGGCAGCACTCCAAAGTTTTAAATGAAACATGTAAAGCAGTCCTTTTTTTCTGTGGTTCAGTGTAAACCCCGCCCTTTACAAGCACCTGCGCAATATCATTAAGCTGATGTGAGCGGCCACCATACTTTCTGTTTGCAGTTCTGTGAGGCATGCAGGGAGCCAGCATTGGGAGGATGTGCTGGTCCTTATAGTGCCATTCGGAGGTTTCTGGGGTACGTCCTAGGCGAGTCAGCGCTCAGCTTATACATGTGCTGTTATTATGCAGTACATTAATTGTAATTATATGACCCAGAGTGGGTGCTACAATTTGGTAGCAATAATTATTTTGGGGTAAGCGTTTGGGCATGGGGCCCCTGGAGTTGCTCTGGCTGGGCCTTTTTCAGGGCATCACCACTTAATTCACATAGAAAGGTTGTAAAAAAAGTATCTATTTGTTTGTTTATTATTTATGTCATTTTATGTATCTCTTATTATATTAACACTTAGTGAAGTGTATAGATGTGTCGGGATAATCAATATCACCTTCCTTCCATTTCTCGTGTGATGCCCTGGGAGTGGTCCCTGGCTGGATTCTTTTGGGCTACCCTGCACCTCGGATGTGAGCCCCTTAATGTTAGGGACGCCGGTACAGAGGAGCCTTAACGCTGGCCCGGCGCTTAATCATATATTTGCAAATGTAAGTAACTAATACCTCTGAATTTCTATTATTATGTAGGATTCAAGTATTTTTGCTAATATTGCTGCAGTGTGCTGGAGGGAATATCCCTTTTTTTCTGTGGTTCAGTGTAAACCCCGCCCTTTACAAGCACCTGGGCAATATCATTAAGCTGATGTGAGCGACCACCATACAATCTGTTTGAAACGTTTGAATTCAACAGACTGCTTTACATGCAGATGATGTAGTAAACATCTGAAACGTTTTGTGAGATAGATATATATATATATATATATATATATATATATATATATATATATATACACACACACACACACACAGAAATATAATGGACCGGCACTCAGTGATACAACAGCGTGCCCAGGTGCCTCTCCAAGTGGAACTCATATACAGCAAACAGTGGTGGACGGCACTCCAGGTCTCAGTAATCAAAAAGTAACGGCAAGCTACAGTGGTAAAAGTCAACGTTTCAGAGCTCAATGCACTTTTATCAAGACTGAGCATTGAGCTCTGAAACGTTGACTTTACCACTGTAGCTTGTCGTTACTTTTTTTTAATATAATAAATATATATGTTCCCGCTCGGCTGTTTTAGCAGGGCACCACGCCCTGCATGATTTCTAAAGTGCACTCTTGGTGGCGCCCCTCTAAAACAGCGTGCGGGTGTCGTCCCCACCTGCGGGCTGCAATGTCCCGCAGGTGAGAAAGAGAGTGGTGCCCTGGTCACAGTCGGTAAAAGGCATCTATTCCCTGAGACAAGAGCGCTTGGGGATAGCCCGGCATGTTCACCCCCCAAGAGTGCTGAAAAGGGGGCGTGTCTTAAAGACACGCGCCTTTTCTCGTGGCCACCCGCGCAGAAGTGCCCCTTTCTCGGTCCAGTACCAGACCTTGAATGAACACACACACATATATATATTATATAGAGTCAGGTGCATAAATATTGGGACATTGACAGTATTTTCATATTTTGGCCTCTATTCACCACCACAATGGCTTTGAAATTAAACAAACAAGATGTGCTTTAACTGCAGACTTTCAGATTTAATTTGAGGGTAATTACTTCCAAATCAGGTGAACGATGTAGGAATTACAACGGTTTCTATATGTGCCTCCCACTTTTTAAGGGGACAAAAGTAATGGGACTATCAACTCAAAAGCTATTTCATGGACAGGTGTGGGCTACTCCCTCGTTATTTCATTATCAATTAAGCAGGTAAAAGGTCTGGAGTTGATTCTAGGTGTGAAATTTGCACTTGGAATCAGTTGCTGTCGACTCTCAATATGAGAACCATAGAGCTGTCACTATCAGTGAAGCAAGCCATCATTAGGCTGAAAAATCAAAACAAACCCATCAGAGAGATAGCAAAAACATTAGGTGTGGCCAAATCAACTGCTTGGAACATTCTTAAAAAGAAAGAATGCACCGGAGAGCTCAGCAACACCAAAAGACCCGGAAGACCACGGAAAACAACTGTGGTGGATGACAGAAGAATTATTTCCCTGGTGAAGAAAAACCCCTTCAGAACAGTTGGCCAAATCAAGAACACTCTCCAGGAGGTAGGTGTATATGTGTCAAAGTCAACAATCAAGAGAAGACTTCACAAGAGTGAATATAGAGGGTTCACCATAAGATGTAAACCATTGGTGAGCCACAAAAACAGGAAGACCAGATTAGAGTTTGCCAAACAACATCTAAAAAAGCCATTACAGTTCTGGAACAACATCCTATGGACAGATGAGACAAAGATCAACTTGTACCAGAGTGATGGGAAGAGAAGAGTATGGAGAAGGAAAGGAACTGCTCATGATCCAAAACATACCACCTCATCAGTGAAGCATGGTGGTGGTAGTGTCATGGCGTGGGCATGTATGGCTGCCAATGGAACTGGTTCCCTTGTATTTATTGATGATGTGACTGCTGACAAAAGCAGCAGAATTAATTCTGAAGTGTTTCGGGCAATATTATATGCTCATATTCAGTCAAATGCTTCAGAACTCATTGGACGGCGCTTCACAGTGCAGATGGACAATGACCCGAAGCATACTGCAAAAGCAACCAAAGAGTTTTTAAAGGCTAAAAAGTGGAATGTTATGCAATGGCCAAGTCAATCCCCTGACCTGAATCCGATTGAGCATGCATTTCACTTGATGAAGACAAAACTGAAGGGAAAATGTCCCAAGAACAAGCAGGAACTGAAGACATTTGCAGTAGAGGCCTGGCAGAGCATCACCAGGGATGAAACCCAGCGTCTGGTGATGTCTATGCGTTCTAGACTTCAGGCTGTAATTGCCTGCAAAGGATTTGCAACAAAGTATTAAAAGTGAAAGTTAGATTTAGGATTGTTTAGTTTGTCCCATTACTTTTGGCCCATATAGAAACCGGCACATATAGAAACCGTTGTAATTTCTACACCGTTCACCTGATTTGGATGTAATTACCCTCAAATTAAATCTGAAAGTCTGCAGTCAAAGCACATCTTGTTTGTTTCATTTCAAAGCCATTGTGGTGGTGAATAGAGGCCAAAATATGAAAATTCTGTCAATGTCCCAATATTTATGCACCTGACTGTATGTATAAAATATATATATATATATATATATATATATATATACACACAAACAAAAACTTAATTTTACAATGGTGCAGTCTACAGCCTTCAAAGGGTGGATTCATGTTACAGGCTGCAATTATTTGAACTACACCATTACAAAATACAGTTGTTGTCAACACATGTCCTTACTATCACAAATGTGTATAGATCTAGCAAAATAAAATGACAACATAATTGTTAATATTTTGAACAAAACATTTAAACTTACATCCCATGTTGCAGGTCTTCCAATTCTGCAAGGTTTTCGTCATTCTTTTTGGGTGTGGTGTACAAACTAGCTTTGTTGCATGTCAGCCTCCATGGGATGTAGTCAGGATGCCTTAGGCACTAGGGGGAGGGTTAGGGTTAGGCTGCTGGAAAAGTGGGTTAGGGAGAGAGGTATAGGGTTTAGGATACTTACCTAATTCTGGCGTGATGCCGCCATCTGTATTCTGACTGCCGGGATCCTGTACCCAACCCGCCTCCATGACTGAGGTGAGTGCAATTGATTTAAACTGCATTTGATTGTTATTAAAGTATGATGTCAGTGGAGGACCTGTGGCATGGGCTGCAAGATTAAATGTTTTGATCAAAATATTACCCATTACCTCATACTTTTACTTTGCTAGATCACAGGTTCTCAAACTCAGTCCTCAGGGCCCCAAATAGTGCATATTTTCCAGATCTCCTAACAGAATCACAATTTAAATAATGAGCTTCACCTGTAATCTTTTAAAATGTGTCAATGAGTAATGAGTACACCTGTGCACCTGCTGAGTGACCTGCAAAACACGACATGTGTAGGGTCCTGAGGACCGAGTTTGAGAACCGCTGTGCTAGATATATACAGATTTACAATAGTAAATATAAGAACTGTAGCTCTTTTTGCTTTATATCCATATAGAATAATTATATTACTATATGGAATTATTAACCAAGCACTGTCATATTTGTTTTCTGTTTGAACTACATCATTGAATGTCATTTGTTCGATTTTTTTTGTGCATTAGAGGCATTCTATAAATCAGGGCTAAGCAACATCCGGCACTCCAGCTGTTGTGGAACTACACACTACAGCATGCCTTGCCACGGCTTTAGCATGCCATAAGAGCAAAACTATGGCAGGGTATGCTGGGATGTGTAGTTCACAGCAGCTGGAGTGCCGCAGGTTGCCTACACCTGGTATAAATTATGGAAAACACATTTAAATCGCTCAGATGTGAACAAACCACATGAACCCTTTTGGTACATGAACAGAAACAAATTAATACTGCTTTTACACCAAAGTCCCGGGTCTGAACCGGGATTTGGAACCCGGATCAGACCCGGGACAGCCCCCTTTTTACATAGCCCGGGTCGGCACTGTTGACACCGGACCCGGGACAGCACTGACCCGGCTCTCTGGCGCAGGTCAGCGACGCTTCTTCCCCTCCGCGACCTACTTACCTTACTCCGCAGCGGTCCGGAGGCAGGAAGGGTGGGTGGGGTGCGCTGCTCCGCTCTGGGAAGCAGCTAGAGCCCTCTGGTCGGCCTGTCAGTGGATGCTTGGAGATGTCATCTCAAAGCGCCACTGAAGCCGGCCAATCAGGAGGCATGCAGTGTGACCCGGATTATTGTGACGTGTGCTGCGCCGTTTACATTGAAGGCCGACACGGGAACTACCCGTGCTCAACCCTGCAAGCTAGTCGGGTCAGATCCCCGGGTCACTGGACCCATGTTGATCCGTTTACACAGACTAAAATCCCGGGTTAATGCGAGTTCACATGCATCAACCTGGGATTTTTCAATCGGTGTAAAAGGGGTATAAAGGTAATCCACAATATATGAGGGTTTGCATTTGTAGTTGTGCAAATGCACATAACTGTCCGCTTGCACCTAACAATGAGCATGCCCACATTCCAGATTTGGAAGCTGCCCCATAAAACCGCTCTAAGAGACCAAGGTCTGTGGGCCTGGCTGGACATGCACATGGTGGTACCAGTAAAATGTTATTTCAAAGTAAAGTCTGCTGCCATTTTAGGACTGACCCCTTGGTCCTTACTTTATATTTTTCCTAAAATACGACTCAGAACAGTCAAATTTTTGTCCTAAATTTATAAGTTGGTATCTTGTGCATGTTTGCATGATTTAGGAGCTGTCAAAATGTGTTTAGCCCATATTTGCCTACTCTCCTGGAACATCCAGAAGACTCCGAAATCTAGGGTGGCTTTTCCTGACGACTGTAAAAGTAATCAAATCTCCCAGGGGCTGCCCACTTCCCCAGTGAAGTGGGTGGTCTAGGCTGCTTGATATGAATTCAGCTTGAAAAAATCCACAGTGGTGGACGAAATCTGCTGCTGGTTTAAAGCTCTTCACCTTGACCACAACTTCAGCGACAAGCTGCTTTACTCTGCAAAGATGGGACTGCCTTTTTCCGCTGTGCCATTTCAGGGATCCCCGCTGACTCAAAGCCTTCAGCATGATTTCACCCGCTGACTCAAAGCCTTCAGCATGATTTCACCCGGTGACTCAAAGCCTTCAGCATGATTTCAAGTGCAACAGCTAGCGGCTCTTATCCTGCAAAGCCGGGATTAGAGTGTATTTGTTGCACCCATCATGGATCCCCTGTGCTGATCTCGATTCCAGTATTTTATAACACATGAATAAAATAGTATACACATATATAAGCGGAGAATAATCAACTCCTATCAAAAAGGCATAGGATTTCACAAAGTAATTCTTGATAGTTCCATTAGTATATTGATTATTAGTTAATTACATAGATAACAAAAAATGTTGTTAGGTATCCAATTGAAGATACTTCCTTTTATGTCTAATGCTGGATACACACCTGAGCAAACAAGCGGCCGGCCGACCGTCATTCAAACTAATGATATACACCATGGGGGGGAATTCAATAGTTTTGAAAGCCCCACCCCCACCGTGGGTCTATACGATTGAGCACCCAACATAGCAATTCAATTGTTGCTACGTTTGGGCGCCTAAAGCCGCGAGGGGACAAATTTCTTCTCACATCCTCCTGAGGTGTGAGAAGAAATGTGTGCAAATTCCTTTAATCTGGGCGCCCTAACCACTTCTTTAGACGGGTTTAGCCACAGTAAATACTAATGGATACGACAGAGCAATTCAATTGTTTCCCCGTTCAGGCGCCTATTCGTATAGACGCCCAGCGGGGAGCGCCCAAAGCAATTCAATCACCCCTTATATGTCTGGCAAGACCTCACAACTGGGCAGACATTTCAATTTACCCGCCCAGTTATGATGTCTGCGCTTAATACATCTTATCTGCAGTGCTTCATGGCCGACACAATAAGTCTGTGAAAGACATTTTTCACAGATATACGGTATCGTGTGTACGCACAAGCCAAAGATATATCACTTGGCGGCTGTACAAACAATATATACCATAGTAAATAATAAATGGTTGAACAGCGCTATTATCAATACAGTATATTATATATACACCTTGGAAATGATAATATTAAACGATTCAATGCATTTGTGAGATCAGAGACAAGATCAATTGAATATATTAATAATATATATTAACAGTTGATACATATTCACTATTCATAAGGTAGTCCCACAATTAAACGCGTTTAGCACCCCTCAAAATACTACTTTTGACTGGAGATTATACAGGAAGTTCCGGACCAGCACTCCTCCATCCACATTTCGGCCACATACACTGTCATCTACAACAGCAAAAGCAGGACTTCTATATCCATGTTGAGACAGAGTGCATCTTAAGGCTGGTAATTCACATTTTGTTTGCTGGATATTAACCCGGATTGCCCTGAAAGTGGGCGTTCTTATGTTGTGCTGAGATTGCATTGTGATCGCAATGGATTAGCATACTATCGCAGTTGAACTGTGGGCCTGATTCAGAGCGAGCGCCCGCTCTGAATCAGGGCGTTTTTTTTTGGAGCGTCCTCCTGGACACTCGCATAGCTGTGGGTTACCACCCACAGCTTATGCGAGCGTCCATGATGATGGTCGCGATGGTCAAGACCATCGCGACCATCGGGCTTGCGACGAGACCCTGCGGTAGGGTCTCGCTGCTGCAAGCCCTGGAATGATTTTGGCTCTATCAGAGCCAAAATCACTCCCACTGACATCACTAGTGATGTCAGTGGGGCCGGACCCAGACGGTAGGCATTCCAATGGGAACGCCTCCGTCTGGCAGCCACGCCCCCGGCACGCCCACCAAAGGGGGCGTGCTGTCACTCAACATCGACAGCACGCCCCCTTTGGTGCGAGCGGGTCTGAATGAGACCCTGTGTGCGTAATTGCTATTGCATTTGTAGTTGCGTTCTGTAGTGAATCAGGCCCAGAGAGCCATGGTCATGCATGCACAGTAACACTACCGGGACGGAAGCTGGCAGGGTAACGTGTTAAGCATGTGTATAATGAGCAGGACGAGCTAATGGCCCGTACACACGGGATAATCAGACATTGATCAGATATCGTTGTCTGATCGTCCTGCATGTTCGATATCGAACATCCAGCAACATGCACCAACCCCCAAACGATGTAACGACCCATCGTATCAACGATCGCGGGTCTGTATAGTAAACAGGCTAACCTGGTCAATATCGACCAGGTTGGCCAGCATGCATGGGTAATGGTCAATATCGACCATCCGTGCCCGCACATCGACCATCGTTTGGTCATTGGAGGGGTTATAAAAAAGGACGATATAAATGATCAAACTATATCATCATCATTTATATCGTCCTTTTTATCTGACTGTGTGCATGAAGACTTCACGGAAACCTGGATTTTTTTTCCTCTTCTCTGTGACAGGCGCTGCCCCTGAGGCAGGTCTTTCCTACATAGCTAAGAAACGCAAGTAAACGGCGCTAATACACAAGTCGATACAGATAATGCATCTTTTAAACGTATACTGATATATCAACTGCTAAATCTACACATGAGCTGCTGAAGTAACAGTTACTCCAAGAGGTTATTGGTGAAAGACACTAGAGGGGGACAGGATAACAAAAACAAAAATAGGTATTCCTCTAACAAACTGAAGTTGAACTTTTTAATTTTCTTTAACTAAAAATTCCCAGTTTTAGTTTGTTGGAAATGACTGTCCTGCTGCACCCATAGTCACACGGTAATGTCTATACAGTCAACCATAGTCACACATCTACAGCATCTTATGCAACAGCAGTGCAATGGCTACGGCCCTAGGGAAAGGCTGGAAGGAGTAAAATACAGTAAATGTTCTCCATAGGACACCACCAGGCATTGGGAGGTGCTGTAGTGACCGGTCACCCCGTATTATTGTGCGGATCACCGAGCAGCCGACCCCTGTCCATCACACCTAGTGTAAAACTGGAGCACAGGACCCGGCGGCTGGGAAGGTCACTTGTATATACACCTGTACACATCTCATTATATACTACGTACACAGCTCTGCCGCCGCCCGCTACTCACCAGCCTACGGTCGATGTCCGCACCTGAGGTGCGCGATGTCCCGGCCATGTACTCGGAGTAACGCAGGGAATCAGAGGCAGTCACGCCGCTGCTGGAGGCTACCATGACAGTGAGACAGCCAGGACGGCAACTCCGCAGGGACAAACTGTATTAGATTCCAAAACACAAGTACCAGGAAGTCAGTGTCTACTCTCTACTAATACAAATGCTATTTATTATCACTGCATACATACACATCTCTCTCTGACAGCCTCCTGTAACCAAGCTGCATCAGTAATAGCTGCTCAGAGCTCCTGTGCCTTTATACTGTAGGTTTGTTTGTTTATATATATATATACTAGATTTAGCTGTATTGCTCGAAAGGGTGAAAATAACAAATTACATTAGAAACACATATTGAATAAAAAAAATCCTGTATGTATGTAGTAATGCAATTTACTTTGTCAAACAGGTTTCTACTGACAGTTGTAAACTGTAGCCAGATGTCCAACTGCGCACATTACTACTTATTATTACAGTAGGCAATCTTCTCATTTCCTTGTGCACTTCCATTGGGGTGCAAAGTATAACGAGCGAATATATTGTTTGCAGAGTGTCTGATGATTCCGGATGCACTCCACACACATTGCTCTGAACTGAATAAACCCCCCCCCCCATCTCTGCATTTAACTTAGGGGCATAATTAATAGCCAGTGATATTATTGTTATCAGTCGTTATGATCGCTCAACTTAATTGGTGCTCCAACCAATCAGCTCCTAGCTGTCACTCGTTATGAAATATGCCCCTTAGTATGAAGGCGTTGTGTATTTTATGGAATAACTACTTGTAGTCAGTATACAAAAGTCCAGGAATGATGATGTTTGTACATGAAAGATGACGCTTTGCCTCTTTCTGAGACCAGATTTTTGTAGGGAAAAATCCGAACCCGGCATGCAAATACGAACTAATCTGAGTCTGCACATCCCTAATCCAAACACACACTCCCTCCCTCCCTCTGTTTGAAATTCTGTGCATATATCACTTGTCCTGTTATTTGATATCTCATCTAAAAATCAAAAGCCGGCTGGCAGTAAGGAACACGCACTTGAGCACAACGTGCCTGTAACTACTGCAAGGTGCATCAGTTTTTAAATTCGTGTTAAAACATATTTCAATAAAATACTGTATGACAAAATACTGACTACAAGTAGTTATTCTGTATATAGACACACATCACAAGCTTGAGCGCAGAGGTACGACAACACTTCCAATATTACTTTATACCGAGGGTGGTTACCTCACGTACCTGCAGCCGCTCCCATCGAAAGAGAAATAGGTCTTTGAGCGCTTAAACACACAAAACACTCTAAATGTTGTGTATTTTATGGCTTCATCAAAGGCACAAAACGCGTAAATCACACCAGTAGCAATTGTGCTTTATTTAGGCCAGACACCCATGTTTAACCCATGGTTTTAACTTAAGATGAGCGGTTTGGACTTTAATTATCAGGGCGGGATGTAGTTATGAGACCGGCAGCCGCGATGCCACCGGTCTAAATCCCGACGGGGGACGCCCGACAAGGAACTTAAGATAGGCGTTGAAATACTGACGCCTATCTTAATCCCGACCCCGGAACACAGAAGGACGGCTGCCCAAACAAGGCAAGTCCGGGGCGCCCTTATCTGGGGGTAGGTTTAGGCAGCATAGCGGGGTTAGCATTAGGTTTTGGGGCGGTTAGGCACCACTGGGGGGGTTAGGGTTAGGCAGTAAGGGGGGAGGGTTAGGCTTAGGTACGAAGGAGGGAGGGTTAGTTTTAGGCACTAACGGGGAGGGTGTGAAGGGGGGAGGGTAAGTATACTAGCCCAACCCCTGTCGGGATGCCAATCATACTGATGCCGCTGTTGGTATTTTGACAGTAGGCATCCCGACAGCCGGGATTACATACCGATTCCATCGGGGCTATTTTGCACTAGCCAAATAAAACAGATTTCACATAAATCTGCAAGAGACTAATTAGCGCTTCAGACCACAGGCCTCATTATTCTGAATGGGCACTGCAGTCTGACTTCTATGTAAAAATCTCCAAAAAGTGTTGTTTCTACTTCAGGGTCCATAGGGTATCCACAGGATACCTTGGGGTATAGGTGTGACGTCAGTCGCAGGGCACCAAAGAGTTAAGCTTTCAGCCTCCCAGGATGCACTAGGTCCCCCTCCTATACCCCGCCCCCGGGCCAAGGCACCTCAGTTTAGTTTGGTGCCCGGCCGGAGTCGGGTGCACCTGTTGGAGTGGGGGCTAGAAGAGCCCCTGAAGCTTTTTCTTCATGCAGCTGTGGCTGCACATCTGGATGAACAGCATGGACTGTCAGTCCTGACGTCCATGCTGTCTTCCCTACACCCCGCCGGTACCAGAACGCCGGTACTGATCCGGGGATGCTGGTGGGCGTCTGGGGTCACAGCTAGCGGTGACCCCAGATGCTCCGGACCATGGCCGGATTCAAGGGGGACAGAGGTAAGCAGCGGGGTCCCGCGGTGGGTCCCCGCTGATCACATGGTCCTAAGTCCCCAGGCAGGGGGCTCCCTGGGGACTGGCTGCAGCGTGGAGCCAGGCGACCAACCTGCGCTTCCACTACCCCCTGGGACAGCGGACCGCAGCAGAGCGGTAGCGCTGCGGCGTCCCAGGGGTTAAATGCATGCCAGGGGAGCGCGCCTTCCCTGTCTCACAGCCGGCGCCTCCCCCGCTGCACACAGCCCTCTCTGCATGCTGCCGACTGGTCCTGTGGCAGCGCTCCTCCCCCAGGCCAGCCTCCTCTCTGCTCCTCGGCGGCCATCTTCTCCAGAACGCATGGTGAACGCTGCTGGAAGCGCTGGACGGAAGCATCGTGGTCTGGGTCCCCCCGCATACCTCTCCTCCGCTGTGGCTCAGGTCTGTGTATGCAGCGCTGTGTCCTACCAGGCCCTGTGTCTGTGTAGTTGAGTAATCAGCGCTGTTAGTGCAGGAATTGTTATTTCTCTGCATTGTATGTGACTGTGCTAGCGCTGCCTGTAACTTTTCTTCTCTAAACTGTCAGCTTTATTACTGTCCCTGTTCTTCTGCTAAAGCCCTTGCGGTGCGGTGCTGCAGGGTGGTCTCTCGCCTATTTAATACTTAATTGGTGAGAGAGGTCACATACGTGGTGCCATCATGTCTGAAAGTGATTTTCCCCTCCGGCTACAGTGTACCACGTGCAAAGTACCGTTAGCAGAGGGGGAGGGTAGCGCGGAGGGCCTTTGCCGGCAGTGTTTGTCCATGGCGCGGCCTATTACGGTTACAGCACCGGTACAGGAGCCGCCCTGGGCTTGTTTCGCTCAGGCGTTAACAGCTTTAGTGGGCCAGTTAGCTCCGCAGCCCGCGTTTACTCCGATGGGTTTGTCCCAGCAGTCTGTGGTGTCGTCACCCATGCAGGGGTTCCCACGACAATTGGTGGTACCCCACAGTCTCCCTATTTCCCCGCTCCCGGGTTCTCAGGAGCCAGCGTGGGTTAACTCCCTGACGAGTTCTGTACAGCACTTGTCGGATGTGTTGCAAGGGGAGTCTGTGATGCGGCCTCATAAAAGGCCGGTGGCGTCTCTGTCCGCTCCTTATGAGGATGACGAAGGGACGTCTGATGATGGGGAGATTCTGGATCCTTACGATCAGGAACCTCTCCATACTAAGGACGCTGATGCTAAGTCCAAAGTATATATTCCTGGACTTATTCGGGCGGTCCGCACAGCCTTGGTGATTGAGGACGAAGTTCCCCCAGCGGCTAAATCTAAGTATGCCTTTTTCAAAGATGTGAAGGGCGATGCCACAGTCTTTCCTCTTTCGGGTCAGTTGGTGGACCATTTAGAGGAGGCGTGGAAACAACCTGGCAAAAGATACCAGCCGCAGAGACGCCTGGCGGTGGCTTATCCGTTCGCGGATAATTATTTTGCTAAGTGGGAATCCCCTCCACAGGTGGATTCTCACGTGACCCGTCTTGTCCGTAGTGCCACATTGCCGATGCCATCCATGTCCTCCCTTAAGGATGCTACGGACCGCAAGGTAGAAATCTGCCTGAAGTCCGCTTATTCCCTTGCAGGGGGGGCAGCACGGCCGGCTATGGCCATTTGCTGGGTTGCCAGAGCGATGGAGCGCTGGGCGGATTCATTAGAGGCTTCTTTTGAATCCGACTGTCCGGCCGAACAGGCGGAGTTGATTGGCAATCTCCGTGATTCGGCCACCTACATCAACGAGGCGGCTCTAGACATTAGTACTCTGGTGTCTAGAATTTCTTCAGCAGCGGTGGCTGCTCGTCGCACCTTGTGGCTGCGATCCTGGAAGGCGGACGCAGATTCCAAGAAAGGTCTGGAAGCATTGCCGTTTACCGGAGAAGTTCTCTTCGGTCCGGATCTGGATAAGATTGTGGCCACGCTGGCGGCAGCCAAATCTGCTTGTCTCCCGTCGGCCGCTGCTCCTTCTGGTTCGGGACCATCGTCCTTTCGGTCATCTAGGGCCCAGGGCAGGCCCAAACCACAGTCGTTTCCTCGACAGGCTGGCCCTAAGAAATCGGTCAAGCCCCGGAAGCAGGCATGGAGTACCAGACGTCCGGCCCCCAAGCCAGATGACAAGCCTGCGGCCTGACGGTCCGGGCCTCCCTTTGGGGGATCCCAGGGTGGGAGGCCGCCTGCTACAGTTCGCCCAGTGTTGGTCGACCACTACGACAGACACTTGGGTTCTGGAGGTGGTTTCCCACGGATACGCCCTCTCCTTCCGGCACAGACCCCCGGCTCGCTTCTTCACCACGGGTCTCCCATCAGACCGGAACAAGGCTACGGAGCTGCGGAAGGTATTGCACACTATGCTCCAGGCTGGAGTTATAGTGGCTGTTCCATTCTCCCAGAGGGGCCAGGGTTTCTATTCAAATCTATTTTTGGTACAGAAACCCAATGGGTCATATCGTCCGATTCTCAACCTCAAAGCACTCAACAAGTCTTTGCGGGTCCCGAAGTTTCGGATGGAGACCCTACGGTCCATCATTCTGGCGCTGGAACCTGGGGACTACTTGGTGTCATTGGACATACAGGACGCTTACCTGCATGTCCCTATTCTTTTGCGCCATCAACAGTTCCTCAGGTTTGCAATCCGCAGCGACCACTTCCAGTTTCGGGCGTTACCTTTTGGCCTGGCAACAGCACCACGTGTTTTCACCAAGGTGATGGCGGTCATGGCGGCTTCTCTGCGGCTGCAGGGAGTCCGCATGTTGCCGTATTTGGACGACCTGTTATTGGTGGCAGGATCTCCAGAGCTCCTGTTACGCCACTTGGACCTGACCATTGCACTGCTGCAACGGCACGGCTGGCTAATCAACTGGCAGAAGTCCACTCTAATCCCGTCTCGGAGGATTCTGCATCTTGGAGCCTTATTGGACTCGGGACAGCAAAGGATCTTCGTGACGGAGGACAAGATCTCTGCTTTACAGTCAAGGGTGCGCAGTTGCCTGCACAGCCGCCGGGTGTCCTTACACTCGGCGATGAGGTTACTGGGCTCCATGGTGTCGGTGTTCGACATGGTGGAATACGCCCAGTTTCACTCCAGACCTCTGCAGCACCTGATCCTGTCCAAGTGGAACGGGCTGACTCAGTCTCTGAAGTCCCAGACGATTGTGCTCACCCAGGAGGTTCGCCTGTCCCTTGCGTGGTGGTTACAGACGACCCACCTCAACAAGGGACGTCCGTTCTGGGTTCCAAATTGGGTCCTGTTGACAACGGACGCCAGTCTTCGGGGCTGGGGAGCAGTTTCGGGTCCACACTTGTTCCAGGGCAGGTGGGCGCCGACAGAAGCGGAGCTTCCAATAAATATCTTGGAACTCCGTGCGGTCTTCAATGCTCTCCAGCAGGCACAGCGGTTTCTCCAGGGTCGCCCGGTGCAGGTCCAGTCGGACAACGCTACCACCGGGGCCTACATAAACAGGCAAGGAGGAACTCGCAGTCGGGCGGCTCTCGTAGAGGTCTCTCGGATCCTGGTTTGGGCGGAGCGCAATCTTCCGGCCATATCAGCGGTCTTCATCCCGGGAGTGCTAAATTGGGAGGCGGACTTTCTAAGTCGCCAGGACGTTCATCCGGGGGAATGGTCCCTGCACCCGGACGTTTTTCAACTACTGGTGGACAGGTGGGGTCTTCCAGAAATCGACCTCATGGCGTCCCGGCACAACAACAAGTTGCCGGTGTACGGGTCTCGCACAAGAGACGAAGGGGCGTCTCTGGTGGATGCTCTGTCCGTCCGGTGGACGTTCCGGTTCGCATACCTGTTCCCTCCGGTCTCCCTTCTTCCACGGGTAATCCGGAAATTCAAACAGGAAGGAGGGACGCTCCTGTTGATAGCTCCCGCGTGGCCCAGACGGCACTGGTTCTCAGACCTTCAGGGTCTGTCCGTGGACAGTCCTCTGCGGTTGCCGCTACGACCGGACCTTCTGTCTCAGGGTCCTTGCCTTCACCCGGACCTGACTCGGCTGTCTTTGACGGCATGGCTGTTGAGACGGCCATGCTGAGGTCCCGGGGGTTTTCCAGCTCTGTGGTGCGTACCATATTACGAGCTCGGAAACCGTCTTCTGCGAGGATATACCATCGCGTGTGGCATACGTTCTTCCAGTGGTGTCGACCGAGAGGTTATGCACCGCGGGAGTTTCGTCTGTCTCGGATTCTCGCCTTCCTGCAAGCGGGACTAGATCATGGGCTTCGCCTTGCTTCTTTGAAGGTACAGGTTTCGGCCCTATCTGTCTGGTTTCACCGTAGGATTGCTACAATCCCGGATGTGCGCACCTTTATGCAGGGTGTTCTCCGCATTCAGCCGCCCTTTGTTCCACCTGTGGCGCCTTGGGATTTGGCTGTGGTCCTGAGGGCTCTCCAAGGACCGCCGTTTGAACCACTGGGCTCAGTGGATCTTAAATGGCTAACAGCTAAGACTGTTTTCCTTCTGGCCATTGCTTCGGCCAGACGTGTTTCTGAGTTAGGGGCTCTTTCTTGTAGACCCCCTTTCTTGGTTTTTTATGGGAACAGGGCAGTGCTCCGCACTCGGCCCGAGTTTCTTCCCAAAGTTGTTTCCCAGTTTCATGTTAACGAGGAAATAGTTGTTCCGGCCTTTAACTCACCGGGTCTTTCCGTGGGTGAGGCCTCTTTGGATGTTGTGCGGGCCTTAAGGACTTATGTTGACCGCACTTCTTCGTTTAGGAAGTCGGACGCTTTGTTTGTCCTCTATGGCTTCCGTAAAAAGGGTTGGCCTGCTTCAAAGCAAACTTTGGCAGCCTGGATCCGTATGGCTATTTCTGAAGCTTATCTTCATGAAGGCCTACCGGTCCCTCCTTCTCTGAAGGCTCATTCCACTAGGTCTGTGGGTCCTTCGTGGGCAGCTCGACGTGGTGCCTCGGCAGTTCAGATCTGCAAGGCTGCTACGTGGTCTTCTGTCCATACCTTCGTGAGGTATTACAGGTTTGACACCTTCGCCTCTCAGGATGCTTCCTTCGGGCAGCGGATTCTCCTTTCTGCACAGGAGCGTCCCCACCCTTAAACCCTTAAAGGATACTGCT
The DNA here is from genome assembly GCA_031769625.1 of Taudactylus pleione. Lineage (NCBI taxonomy): Eukaryota > Metazoa > Chordata > Amphibia > Anura > Myobatrachidae > Taudactylus > Taudactylus pleione. Next base: position 14,212,397 of record JAUIMM010000005.1, on the reverse strand, counting down.
TTGGGACATCCCCAAGGTATCCTGTGGATACCCTATGGACCCTGAAGTAGAAAATATGAGATATGGTAAGAACTTACCCTTGTTATCTCTATTTCTACGAAGTCCATAGGGTTCCACAGGACTCCCGCCCTGTCGCACCTGTGCTGCAGATGGGCTTTGCTCTGGTCACCGGTTTTCCGTCTCCCTCTGGTGAGAATGTGATTCTTGTATGTGTCCAGATCTTTGTTCTCTCTCTTCCTTCTCCTCCTCCGGCCTATGGCTTGGTAACTAACTGAGGTGCCTTGGCCCGGGGGCGGGGTATAGGAGGGGGACCTAGTGCATCCTGGGAGGCTGAAAGCTTAACTCTTTGGTGCCCTGCGACTGACGTCACACCTATACCCCAAGGTATCCTGTGGAACCCTATGGACTTCGTAGAAATAGAGATAACAAGGGTAAGTTCTTACCATATCTCATATTTTTTCAGAGCTTGGTCCCAAAGCCTACCGCCGTTCTCAAATGGCGGTAGCCATGCAAAGCCTATGAAGGCAGCCTCTATTCTTTGGTGAAGAGTCTCATAAACTGACACTGTATACATGAGCAGTGTCAGTAACTGTGTGGGAGTCTTTTAGAAAATTCAAAAGACTCCTAGTTTTTGCTGGGGGTGTATCTAGGGATCCAAGCGCCCATGGCAATGTTGTGGACTGGCGCTCCCCCCCTATGCAGTGCCACCAGTAGTAATCCCCCCTATGCCGCATTGCCTTAGTAGTAGTCCCCCCTATACAGTGCCCCCAGTAGTAGTCCTCCCTATACAGTGTGTTAGGTTCTGAATTTGTTGTGGACCCGGGGTGGTGATAGAAGCAGACACAGGAGCAGACTTAAATTAAAAAGTGGGTTTTTTAATAAGGGACTGAGAAGACATGGGAGTGGCAAACAAAAGTCCAGGTTTAGCACTAAAGTGCACTTGATAACTGTTGTGAGGGTTAATGAACAAATGTCCAGGTAGTGACAGGCAGAACAGTCCAGTATAGGTATGGTGAGCTAAAACAGAATGCAGGCTTGATGAGCTGTAAGTGAATGCAGGTTTGGTGAGCTGTAGCTGATGCAGACAGAGGTAGTGAAGTCCAGCTGGGAATGAAATGAAACAAGGTGCAGGGAAACAGCAGGTTCAGGTACTCAGGCAGGTAGAAAGGTATATGGAGGAGGTAGGGGAATCCAGCAGGGTTTGGAGCAGGTTAGGAAAAGCAGGCTTAGGCAATGAATCCAATAGACAGGTTTAAGCACAGGAACACTCCCTCTCAGCTCTCGCAGAGAAACACGTTGCACTGGCAATGCAAGGGAGCTCTGAACTCCCTTAAATCCCCAGTGCTCAGCCGTGACTGGTCAGAGAGGAGCATGTGACACACCAGGATAGGGCAACTAGGTCACATGTCCGGAGGCAAGATGGCGGCGCCCATGCCAGAACGGAACGGAAGCACCACCAGGCCTAACCAGACCAGAGTGACAGTATGCCCCCACAGAACCACGCACAGCCAATGCTCTTCGACAGGCACCCCCGCCACTGCCAGACGCCCCTCGCCATAGCGTCCTCACAGGTATTACCCGTCGACTACCATGCCGAGAGACCCTGGTCGTGACACAGTGCTCTAAGTAATAGTCCTCCCTAAGCTGCATTGCCCCCAGTAGTAGTCGCCAGTACACTGAAGTGAGGGAGAGTAGGTACAACTAGTACAGGCAGCTAATGGCTGCCTGAAGGAACTTCTGTTCCTCCACTACGATCCCCTCTTCGAAAGTACATTTTAAGCAGCTGCATAGTGTTATTTGCACCTGCAACTTGCATTAGAAGCTCACTCCCGCTGCCATTTCAGATCAGTCAGCTCAGCAGATAGCAGCAAACGCTGACTTTGTCTTCATATCAGGTATCAGTCTTTTGTGGAGGCAGTCTGTACTTCAAATGGGATACACTGTGACCTATTGAGCTATTGTATACAGGACTCAGAACTCTGGCCCTGATTCAGAGCCGGACGCTCTGACAGAGCGCTCGCTCTGAATCAGGGCCGGTCTTTTTTTTTTTTTTAGAACAGCCTCCTGGCCGCTCGCAGAGCTGTGGGTGACCACCCACAGCTATAGCGAGCAGCCAGGAAGATGGTCGCGATGGTCAAGACCATCAGGCTTGCGTTGAGACCCTTGTGGTAGGGTCTCGTGGCCGCAAGCCCCAGAGAGATTTCGGCTCTAACAGAGCCGAAATCTCTCCCACTGACATCACTCCCACTGATATCACTCTCACCTTGACATCACTCGTGATGTCAGTGGGGCCGCCCCAAACGGAGGCGTTCACATGGGAACGCCTCCGTTTGGGCAGCCACTCCCCCGGCCCGCCCACCAAAGGGGACGAGCTGTCACACAACATCGACAGCTCGCCCCCTTTGTTGCGAGACCCGGAGCGACGGAGTTCCCGTCGCTATCCGTGTCTAGCGCATGCGCACGACGGAGCCGGCTCCGTCGTGCGCATGCGCACTGGCCCACCATCGACCCGGTTGCGAGCGCTCAGCGCTTGCGACCGGGTCTGAATCAGGCCCTCTGTTCTGCTTTATACTATAACATTAGAACTGAGGGGGAACATAAAGATAGTTGTACTGTTTTCAAGATTTATCTGAATTTGTTTGATGGTACCTACTATTGATATTGAGTATGCTTCTAGCACACATCATATGAGATATTATCTTGTTTCACGAAAACATTACATGTGTACAGACAGTGTTTATATATTTCATTGTGATTCTAGTTTGTATGCACATTGAGAAATTTACTTGTATTTGAATCACAAACATATATCGCATTTTTCCATTATTTATAGTGTGCAATTTAAGATTCAGCAGCAATCACAACTGCAATTACGCATGCAATCAGCCGATTGTTGTGTTCTGTGCATGCATATGCATCTCAGTGAGCGAACACTCCACTGTGATCGGGACTGCGATCGCAGTGTCTACACAGACCCATCTCAGAGTGATTGACAGGAAAGACACTTTTGAGGGAGGTGACTGGGGGAAGGGGGGGGGTTGTCAAAACACAGGCGTGCCAGTGCATTTGAACATTGCGATGCCATACGCAGCTTGTGTTCTCACTGCGAGCAAGTGTGCATGAGGCTGTGATTGTACTTAATGTTACCGATGGTTTCACAGTCTTGCTAAGTATTACGGGTGTGTGTAAGGTAAGGTGGATGTCCTTATCTTAGGCTGCGTATGGCATAATGATCGCAGACATTAGCACATCTTCGCAGTGAGACTGCGTGCGTAATGACTATTGCGATCCATACTGAATCAGGCCCAAAGTTGTATAATTTTTCTAGTGTCATTACAAATTGTTGTACGTTTTTCTTTAAACCATTATTTTTAATATTTTAATAAAGGTTCATTGTTAACTTTATAACCATTCCATATAATTGTGCCCCAACAAAAACTATTTCTGTCTCTCCCACTGTATACTATGTGTTTTTTTTACCAATATTAACCAAGATTGTAGAGAAGTCTTCCCTAAGAGTTGACTGAGTAATAAATAAGAAAACTAGGGTGGTTGTTTAGTTTTTATTTAATAAAAAGGCTTTGGGCTAAATGTAATAGCCTCGGAACGTCCGACGCTACAGGGATTTATGATTTATGCGAGTCTCCCCGTATTTTTAAAGTGACAATCCTTTTAAAGGCTAAATTCCTGCAGCGTCAGATGTTCAGAGGCTATTTCAATTAGCCCTTTGTATACTGTGGGCCTAATTAGTGCACTGCTGAACGCAGATTCCCGATGTTCGGGAATCTGCGCAGGCGCCAGACCCCTTCTGCGCATGTGTAGAACAGGTCTGTGAGCCCGTACGTAGACTGTCAGTGATTGACAGTCTGCTGCCGTTTGGGGTGGGGAAGGGGCGGCGATGGCCTCCGTTTCCTGAAACGGAGGCGTGTCACCGCCGTTGAGGGGGAAGAGGCCAGGATCTCCGTGGTCTGACGGAGATTTACTGACCTCTTCCTCGCTGCGGCGATGGACGACTGCGTGACCTCATGGGTCACTTTAGCCGGCCGATGGTCCCAGAGTATCCGATGCTGCGGTGGACAACGCAGCTCAGATACATAATGCAGCAGGAGGCGGCCGGCAGTGCACTGTTTTCGGCAGGGACACAGCGACCCTGTGTGGGGGCCCCCGGGACGACCGCTCCTGTCGCCCCCCCTTAATCTAGCACCGGGCAACACCTTTCACAGACGCCCCCTGGCAGCGCCTGCAGTGGAGGAAGATAATGGAGGCTGCATCTTCTATGATCCCCCTGAGCTCAGGCTGCAAGAAAACTGTCTTCCTGCGGCTGCGGAGGGGCAACCAAAGGGCTGGCCAACCTTATGCAATCAATTTTTGTAACACTTCATCTGCTAAAGCAGGGGTCTTCAACCTTGGCCCTCCAGCTGCTGTGGAACTACACATCCCAGCATGCACTGCCATAGTTTTAGCATGCTGTTATATCAAAAAGGTTGCAGTGCATGCTGGAATGTGTATTTCCACAGCAGCTGGAGGGCCAAGGTTGAAGACCCCTGTGCTAAAGCGTCCATGAAAGAGCAATGCTGAAATAATAATTGTAACTTTATATTTCAAATTATAGATAACCAGAAATATGGTCCCACTAATGATGAGGACCCTGACTCTACTGTTTTTCAGTCTGTATCACTGGAAAGTTCATATTACATCCAATGACGTGGAGGGAGCTATGCGAGGAAATGAAAGTAGGTGAATTTTCCATAGAGGAGTATCTATTAAACTAGTAAAAGACCAGACATATACCGGGTAACCTTGATTAGTCCCTCCATGCTCTGTCCCACCCCGTCCCTCCTGTATACTTGCCTCGTTCCCACACAGAGTAGTCCTCCATCCTCTGGCTAGTCTATCCTGTCGCTGCAGCTGGTGCATTTGGAAAGGGGTGGCACTCCCACTGCACATGTCCGAGATGGGACAGATTTAGCCGATTATTATACAGATGTATGTTTTGTGCTAACATTTATCAGAACAAATAGTAATCACATAGGAACACTCTGGGCTGTTCATCACCTCTGCACATACATAATACTTGATCAACTAAAGATGGAATAGGCTGCTGCATGTTTCAACGTAATGAGAACTTCTTTGACCTTGTATTCGCGGTGCCTTCCAGTTCCATGTCAAACATCAGCAGAGTTGTCTACCCTCCCGATTTTAGGGGGAGGCTCCCGGTTTTTAATGAAGCCTCCCGCTCCCCCGCAAAGTGTACCTCAACTCCCGGTTTTCGAGAGCCATTGAACTGCGCATGCGCGATTCCAGAAATGTCAAGGGGCCTGCGGGGGAAGTCATGACGTCACGACGCGTGACGCCATCTTACCTGAAGGCCGGCCACCGCGGGGTTGTGGGTAGCGGTGGCTGGCGCTAGTCAGATGTGCGCACACGGTGAGCTTGGGCACGACAGCAGCGGCGGACGGAGCCTGGTAGCAGCGCTGCACTAATCGGGATAGCAGCGCAGGTGTTCGGCACCTGTGAGAAACCGCATGGAGACAGACCACACACCACAGTGTCTGTCTCCAGCGGCAGTGGCCGTAGCAGCGAATCCCTCTCCTACCTGCACATGGGAGCCGCGGTGGAAGAGGAGCTGACCCGATGAAGAGAGAAGCTCTGGTCTGGTGGAGAGAGCACTGTTCAGTGGTGGCTTTGTCTGGGAGCTCAGTGGAGAGGCTGGAGGAGGAGAAGTGCCCGGTCTCAAGGTGTGTGTGTGTGTGTGTGTGTGTGTGTGTAGGGCATTTAGTAATGTGTGTGTGTGTAGGGCATCTAGTAATGTGAATGTGTGTATGTGTGTAGGGCATCTAGTAATGTGTGTGTGTTTGTGTGTAGGGCATCTAGTAATGTGTGTGTGTGTAGGGCATCTAGTAATGTGTGTGTGTGTGTGTGTGTGTGTAGAGCATCTAGTAATGTGAATGTGTGTGTGTGTAGGGCATCTAGTAATGTGTGTGTGTGTGTGTGTGTGTGTGTGTGTAGGGCATCTAGTAATGTGTGTGTGTGTGTAGGGCATCTAGTAATGTGTGTGTGTGTAGGACATCTAGTAATGTGTGTGTGTGTAGGGCATCTAGTAATGTGTGTGTGTGTAGAGCATCTAGTAATGTGTGTGTGTGTAGAGCATCTAGTAATGTGAATGTGTGTGTGTGTAGGGCATCTAGTAATGTGTGTGTGTGTAGGGCATCTAGTAATGTCTGTGTGTGTGTAGGGCATCTAGTAATGTGTGTGCGTGTGTAGGGCATCTAGTAATGTGAATGTGTGTGTGTGTAGGACATCTAGTAATGTGTGTGTGTGTAGGGCATCTAGTAATGTGTGTGTGTGTAGGGCATCTAGTAATGTGTGTGTGTGTGTGTGTGTGTGTAGGGCATCTAGTAATGTGTGTGTGTGTGTGTGTAGGGCATCTAGTAATGTGTGTGTGTGTGTAGGACATCTAGTAATGTGTGTGTGTGTAGGACATCTAGTAATGTGTGTGTGTAGGGCATCTAGTAATGTGTGTGTGTGTAGGGCATCTAGTAATGTGTGTGTGTAGGGCATCTAGTAATGTGAATGTGTGTGTGTAGGGCATCTAGTAATGTGAATGTGTGTGTGTAGGGCATCTAGTAATGTGAATGTGTGTGTGTAGGGCATCTAGTAATGTGTGTGTGTGTCGGGGATCTAGTAATGTGAATGTGTGTGTGTCGGGCATCTAGTAATGTGAATGTGGGTAGGGCATCTAGTAATGTGTGTGTGTGTGTGTCGGGCATCTAGTAATGTGAATGTGTGTGTGTCGGGCATCTAGTAATGTGAATGTGGCAGGGCAGATATATATATTAATGTCAGTGGGGGAGCTAGGGTCTCAGTTAATAGGAATATATACGCCCATAGGTGGAACTAGACACGCCCTTTTGGGCCAGGCGCGGCACATTCTGCTGCAATCTCCCTGAAGTATTTTTCAAAAGTAGGCAAGTATGAACATCAGTATACTTGAGTAGAATACTGATACAGTACATGTGAGTATGAATGCTCATTCAGTGTCCTCCCTGTATTGAAATTATTGTCCATTAGTTTACTACACAAAGACAAACAATAGCACATTGAAATCAGGCTTTGTTTCCAGCTAAATGCCAAACATGCATGAGACACTATAAATTTATAGCATAAACAGGATCGTGCAATGCAAATTGCAAGAATAGTATGTCAGTGTTTGTAGTACAGTCCCCAGACACATGTTAACATCCCTAATCTCCCAACCTAATTACGTCTTTTTTTTCTGAATTCCTAACGGAACTTCTGTTCAATTCCCAAGTAAGTAGAGTATAAAAAATGTCTTAGCAACTGAGTTCGAGCCTTTACTTCAATGTGAGTCTCCCATAGTGAGCATGTTGCTTTAGATTATTTTTTAATTAGTGGGTTAGGATACTAATGCAATGGTTAGCTTTATAAATAATAGTATAACAATATAAAATTAATTAAAGGAATAAGCACAATTGAATACACATTTTTTATTTTAAATTTGTATTGTGGCACTATAATTCATTGTTAAGCAAAGATACAATATGACTTTTGTACACAAATTTAATTGCTATTAAAACACATTGGGCTAATTCCAGAGACAGATTTAACACTAGGCATTAGAAACATGAGAGTTTTAACTCGTCGTATGTAATAGACTTCAAGTACATGCAAACTCACATTAAACTCTCCTTACCACTTCTCGCATCGCCCAAACACACCATCCAGATGTTTCCAATTAAAAACATACTATGTTTTTAATTGTAATAAAAATGTAATAGGCTGCAAGTTCTAAACTCGCACAGGACTAGTAAAAAAAAAAATTGCATAATAATAGAATCATCTCATGCATGGCGCCAATAGGCACCAACAGCGGCATTTCCACTTCCCCCTCCTAAGGAGGCTGGCAGAAATGTGCGATAAGTACTGGTTTTGGGTGCCCAAGCGATTGTCTTGGATTACCACTTACAAAAGATAGCATAAACCCAGGCTGAACAAACAGCTATAAATTACAGCTTCAAATTTCGGGATCTCTCCTAGTTTTGAACATATATGTTGCAGGATTCTTGGAGAAAAATGGAGAACCGAGACTTACATAATCATTCTGTCTCGAATGCACATCAAGGTTTTTTTTTATCCAAATGGACTCAAAGTGATGTATATATGGCAACACTTACATCTATGTTCTGCCCCGCATTCACATAAGGTATCTTTTAGTTTGGATCCCCCAATAGACACACAATAGCAGCTTATTTATATAAATGGCTACACCTACATCGATATTCTGCCCCGTATTCACATAAAGGTATCTTGAACTGGATCCCCGACACGAAGGTCACACACACACGGATCCCTGAGAGAAACAGGGGGATTCTTTTATACCACTAATGCTCTTTTATGATATATATTAATTAATTTTAATCAATTTAATATATTGTTATAGATACTAGATTCAAAAGTATTTTAATGTTATGACAAGTTTCACTAGATTTTTATATATATTAAGTTATTTTATGGAATAGGATATACTATTTTAATAATTTATTAGTAACATATGTATTTTTTACCATGTAGCTGGAAACAAAGGCGGATTTGAATGTGCTATTGTTTGTCTTGGTTATTTTCACCAATCCCGGTGATGCCTGAAATCCTGGCTGGCCGACTCCCACTATGTTTATAATATAATCACCAGTATACATTTACACATAAGTGGAAAAAAATACATATGTTACTAATAAATTATTAAAATAGTATATCCTATTCCATAAAATAACTTAAGATATATAAAAATCTAGTGAAACTTGTCATAACATTAAAATACTTTTGAATCTAGTATCTATAACAATATATAGTTAAATTAATTAAAATTAATTAATATACATCATAATATAGCTTTACTGGTATAAAATAATCCACCTGTTTCTCTCTGGCCAAACATCTGGAATTTCTTTTATACCAGTAGAGTTATTTTATGATGTATATTAATTAATTCATTTTAGTAAGGCATCACCGGGATTGGTGAAAATAACCATGTGACCGGAGAAAACCAGGGATTTAAGCAGGCCTTTTATAGATGATGGCACTTCTTCACAAAGAGAAGATTCCTCAAAACGCGTTGAAGCCATCTTTTAGTTGATTGAACCAAGAAGGACTGTGTGTTTGCGCTCAGAAGTGGATTACGGGTACACAGGAGAACGGAGCACACGGACATTCTCCCCCGCTCCTGATGACTGCAGCATAGCATTTACCACTGTGAACCAGAGCACTGCACATGTCCCTTGGATTATTTTAGCAATACTTAATTTTATGGAATTTGATTTTATTGAATGATCATGTAAGGACTGTGAGCCTGATTCAGAGGCGCTTGCAAAAAGCGAGCGCTCGCTCTGAATCAGGGCGGGCACTGTTTTTTTTTTAGGAGCGGCCTCCTGGCCACTCGCATAGCGAGCGGCCATGATGGTGGTCGCGATGGTCAAGACCATCACGACCATCGGGCTTGTGACGAGACCCTTGTGGTAGGGTCTCGTGGCCGCAAGCCCCAGAGAGCTTCTGGCTCTAATAGAGCCGGAAGCTCTCTCACTGACATCACTGGTGATGTCAGTGGGGCCGCCCACAAACGGCAGGCGTTCGCTTGGGAACGCCTCCATTGTGTAGCCACCCCCCCGGCCACACCTACAAAATGGGGCGAGCTGTCGATCAACATTGACAGCCGCCCCTTTTGTAGTGAGTCCCGGAGCGAGCACTTTTTGCGCTCGCTCCGGGGATCGCACACGCGCAGTGTGCATGCCGCGCGTGCACACTGGGCCACCATCAACCCGCTTGCGAGTGGGTCTGAATTAGGCCCTTTGTGTGTTAATAAATATTTCTTCTGCTTCTATCCGGGATCCGTGTGTGTGACCTTTGTGTCAGGGATCCAGTTCAAAGATACCTTCATGTGAATACGGGGCAGAATATCGATGTAAGTGTTGCCATTTATATAAATAAGCTGCTATTGTGTGTCTATCGGGGGATCCAAACTAAAAGATACCTTATGTGAATGCGGGGCAGAACATAGATGTAAGTGTTTCCATATATACATAGAGTGTCACTTTGAGTCCATTTCGATAAAAAAGAAACCTTGATGTGCATTTGTGACAGAATGATTATGTAAGTCTCGGTTCTCCATTATTCTCCAAGAATCCTGCAACATAGTTCAGAACTAGGAGAGATCACGAAATTTGAAGCTGTAATACTGTATATAGCAGTTTGTTCAGCACTGGTTTATCCTACCGTTTGTTTGTTTGTATCTGAAATGTATTGGGTTAAATAAGGGTGTGCACAGTGTGTTGAGGTTCACTAGCTGCTATATGTGGAGGCGCAGGTTGAGCCATTCTTTCTGTTATTTTATATCTGGGATTAACAATTGTCTAGGATTACTCGGTGCAGTTCAGAAGTCCCCCAGGCTGTCGCGAGACTGTGGTCACCGCTGCAGGGACCAATCAGTGGGAGGCACATGGGACTATCCCTCATCAGACCAGTGTGAGAGAGTGATACTAATCACTCAATCTGTCAGAGACAGTGGGTTGCGGATGCGGTGCCAATGGTTTGGAGACGGAGTGGACGGATGGGACCTGTCTGAGTGTCTGATTTAGTAAGGATCGCTATTGCAATCACCATAGCGATTAGGCACGCAGTCTTACTGCGAAGATATGCTAATGATTGCAATCACAATGCCATATGCAGCTTAACATTAGGATGCCCTCTTCTCCTTACACACGTAATATGAGCAAGACTGCGAAACCATTGATAACATCAAGTACAATCGGAGCCTCATGCACACTTGCATAAGCTCTGACCTTACTCAGGAATTGCTAACTTCATCGCATGCAGTGAAAGTCCAAGCTGCGTATGGCATCGCAGTGGCTATAAATGCACGCTCCTGTAACAGCGTTCAAACGCACTGGCACGCCTGCATTTCAACTGCCACCCCCCATCACCACCCCCAAACGGTACTTCCTGTCAATCACTCTGTGATGGGTCTGCATAGTCACTGGGGGGGAATTAAATTCAACGCGATGTTGAATAGGGAGGGAGCCCCCGCAGCTGTTCAATAACCGCGCTGTTTGGACGCACTAAGGATTTCTGCTCGCACCCCCCTGGGGATGCGAGGAGAAATATGACCAAAACGCCTGCTGCACAACTGTTTATCTGCTTAGCGCGGCGCTAACAGCCGTGCACCCGGTCAGAGAATGCCGGTTAACGCGCCTTAACACCCTTCTTAAGGCGCAATAGGCGCGATAACTGGCATTTTCCGACCACACAGCGCACTGAATTGAATAGCTCCGGGAGCTCGCTCCCGGCGCTATTCAATTTGCATATAATTTAATCGTCCCCTATGATCGCAATGGAGTGTTCACGCACGCGCACTGTGATGCATGTGCAGAACGCAACAATCAGCCGATTGCATGCGTAAAAGTTGGAATTTCATAATCTATACTGAGGGAGTCAATGGCCATGCTGAATTCCAAAGGTTTGGACCCTTCATTGACAAAGAGGTTTGTTCAAATACATATGCACTTAAAGTGCTAGTGCCATCGGTTGCACTGCTCTATATTTGATTAGGTAACGTGTTTATTTATCAACATACGTCTGATTTATATTATAATGAACACAGGCCTTAGACACAGCTCAGGTTCTAATGCAGCCTAGTAACAGCTACAACATTGTCACACTTGCAGTGGCTATTTCATCACTTGACCATGATATGTCTAAAGTGCATGCCATTTATTGGAAACACAGCAGAGACATATATTGCCATGACCTTTTATGAACCATACCATGCAATGCATTTTAAATATATTCATTGTTGCTGCGTCTATGTTGTTAATATTATTGGTGCTATGTGTTTTCTTGATATTAAAAAATTGTTAAAGTATGCACTGTAAAAACGAATGGCGGCAACACTGGGTGGCCAATCTCTGCCACCTAACAAGAGCTAGTAAGTGTCTTAACTTAACCCAAAGGAAATAGAATTGAAAACTGGAGAGTATCAATAGTGTCAGGTTAGATTAGGTAGTGTTTATAAACCAAAATCTGCAGATGAGCTGGCCCATAATAATTTGTGTCTATTATTTGGCTGCTCAACTATCACATATACTGGCATGAGCAGGAGATTCCACACCCAAGGCCTTTCAATGCTTTCTTGGTCAGCAAACGGACACTTTCTTTAATCCTCTGTAGGTTATTCTCACTCATCATTTCTGTTCAAAGTTGACATCTTTTAGTAAACAAGCTACTAGTATTTGGCAGTGTATCCATAGATAGTGTGCGAGGAGGTGTATGACCCCAAAACTCCTCTTTGGTATAACAGCCAGTTTGCAGAGTTGTGTCCCCTTCACAAGGACAATATATAGTGTAACTTGGCCTTGTGCTCCTTTGGGCAATTCTATGAGGGTCATCATTTCACGTCCTTAATTGTCATTTTATTTCCGCTATCTCAACTGCATTATTCAATTGATACTCAATTCAGGGTGGAACTGAGTCTATAACTTGATGCAAAAGGTGTTTTACAAAAGGTGGGTCTGTTCAAAACCATATCTATATTGTATTCTCAAATATTGAGGGACAGGTGCAGCGCTCCAAGGAAAGGCTGCGACATAGCACAGCAGTGACTACAGACAAAAACACCCGGGTAAGGTCCTACACATAATACACCTGGGTAAGTTCCTACACCTAATGCAATATTGGAACACCGCTCTCCATGTCCACTCCTTCTGGATACATTATTGACTTCTACCATTACGACCAGCATTGCTAGGGACTTAGGGCCTGATTCAGAGCCGGACGCTATTTGCGCTCGCTCGTTCAGAAAAAGGGGCCGGCTATTTAAATTGAGCGCTCGCTCTTTGCGGTCTGTTGACGCCTCTATGAGCGAGCGAAAGAAACATGCGCTCGCTATTTTGTAAAGACGCCCCCTGGCCGCTCGCATCCTACGTCATCTCCGCTATTTATTAGATTAATCAAGTACATCGAAAGGTGTCTGAACTGCTCGCAGTGCTTGTGGTTGGATTTTCCTACCGCAATCATGCGAACAGTTCAGGCTAAGACACAACCAAGTGACGTGGCCGATGACGCTGCTTTGTTAATTATGCACACCCTTAAAACGCCCGTTTTGACCATTTGGCACGCCTGCGTTACCACCAACAAACGCCTCGTTCTTAGCAGGCACTCGCTATTTTGCGAACACACGATTTCCGATCACAACGACTGGTTGGCGCATGCGCATTACGACCCATACGCATGCGCAGATGTGCGAACATCACTCGGAGTGAACGAGCGGCCGCTTATGAGCGGCTCTGAATCAGGCCCTTACTGCATAGAGACTACACATCTGTCATGATCTGACATGCCATAACTAACACCAAACCACCGGACCTAGGCCCAAATGTAATAGCCTGCAATTTACAGGCACTATTGTGATTATGGTGAAATATCCACTAAATTTATAGCACCAATTATTTATAAGGCAAAACCAACCAACCACGAATAGGCGCCATAGCCTCTTATAGGTCTCACTGCCCCCAACTCCATCACCCAGAGAGTACTCACCCAGAACATGTGTAAGGATTTTTGACAGCAGACTTTTGATTTCTAGATAATGCCTTTTATTTGAAGACATGCTCACAAGTTACATTCAGTAGGAAACGTGCAGAGAAGTGTAATTAACATGGCAAACAACAGAATTAATAAATCACAGAATCCTTCAGTAACAAGGGCAGCAAGCAGATAATTCAAAATCAGAGAATTCCAAAAATAACAAATAATTGGCGTACAAGATAACCCTAGTCCAAGAGATCAGTAACAAGAGTAAATGGGTACTAGAGCCCATAACACAGACGCAACCTCTGTGATAAATTTAGCTGTACCACTAGTTCCCAAAATATCAACAGTCCAAATAAGGTCACTTAAAATTATTGTATACAGACACATACGTATTAAAGCTATAGGGGGGTATTCAATTAGCCCCGATAATTTTTGGGGGGCGAAAAACAGGTCTTTTCCCCTTTATTAAGATCAGGTAATTCAATTAGAGCCAGTTTCTTTCCCCCAAAATTGTTTTTTTTTTTCGGGTGAAAACACATAGAATCCGTGATAAGTTCACATACCCATGTGTTTTCGTGGGTGGCATCCCTAAAACAGGCCAATTATCGGAGATTTTATATCAGAGCCAGCTGAGGTCCCGTAAAAATTCCCTGATGCAGCTAAGCTTCGGGGCTAATTGGATAGCCCCAGGGGATCAGTTAGAGCGCAGTGATTTACCACGGCTTATTGAATTCCTCCCTTAGCCTACAAATTGCACAGAACTCCGAAAATAAGAGAAATCGAATACTGTACTTAAGTGGATCACATTACAAATACTTTCTGAAATTGTTAATTACCATCAGGAGCTGTTGTTGCTAAGTTATGATAAAAATGTCACATACATGTTATAAATTTATATTTTACAAAACTTAACAAAAATATTCTTACATCTTACATCACTAAAGTACAGTATGTTAATTGTATGGTTATAGAAAGAACCCTATATCCCATTTTATTTAAATATGGTCTACTACTCTATCCTCTGACATATGCTGTCTATTAGGGGATAACTATTATAATTTAGTATCAGGAAGTCGTGGTATGAATGTAAGTAAAGATCCAACATTTTAATGATATAGCATTAAGCCTTAGACTTTAAAGTGAAAGTTTAATGAGTGTATGTAGAAGAATATATAGCACCTGCTAACATCACGGCACATCTTTAGCTTCTGTTGTGGGCTATTTGGTGGTTATTGTATCAGATAAGTTAAGATGTATTAGTGCTCTGGGAACACTGTGCTCTTTTAGTGTTCTCATTTGTATAAAAAAATCTATTTACTGCTAATTTGATGCAACTCATTACCTGTGTCACAAATAATAGCCTTTGTTGCAGAGAAAAACAAGTCATGGTCCCAGATTGTGTTATCAAGTAGCTTCTTGTTTCCTGCTGAGTTAACTGTTGTAAAATGATTCACAAATGTGACTTGACCCTGCAGTATGTTCCCCTACAGAAGCAGCAAGCACTGTATATATGGTTATGTGCAAAAAGCTTGGGTGCCTTTCAGCCCATGCTGATGCTGTGTTTTTACAAATAAAAATTAAATTAGCCTTGCTGAGGTCCAATGAATGCCATGTCAGTTTTCTTTTCAGGGCTGATTTACTATAAGACACTTACTGTAATTCTGGATTTCCAGTGTGCACTTTAGCAATAAGGGGGGGATTTATCAACCCTTCTAAAGGGGCCTATCCATTAGCAGATAAAATGAACAATTGAACGATATATCGTTCAATCGTTCATTATATCTGCTAATGGATAGGCCCTGAACGATGACAGATGCACACTCCCGCGGCCGATAAATCGCATCTATCATCTCTCCAACATGTTGGTCAGTTATCGCATATTAGCAATATCGTGCAGTTTATATGCGGTAAACGACAAAGGATATTAGCAGCAGCTACAGAGTGCTGCAGAGAAAAAAATCCAGTCCCTCAATGATATCATGCGATTTCGACAGATATCGTTCAGCACAGCCACCGGAATTTTCAAGGGATATCTTTTGTCTTTCATCGCTCAGAAATACATCTGCTAATGGAATGGCCCCTTAAAGAAGACACAATTCTAACTATCATGTATGAAGTACATTCTATAAAATGATAACTAGAAATTGTTTGTTCGCTATGGATAACACATCCACTTGCCCTCTTTAGGTTTCATAAATCTCCCCCTTTCCAAGTTATGAGAAGTAATACATATAAGTATAAAAAATATATACAGGTGGTATATATTTTTGGTTTGTGCCTAAAGTTAGGTGATTTGTGTATTTACGGTCAGATCACTGTACTTAATTTTCCCACCTATTACAGACAAATTGTAATAGTTTGACTTCTTGGACTGTATGAACCGATCTTGAGTTCCATGTTACCGATCAACCGGCAACCACATATATTCCAGTTCAGTCACCAACTGGCAGGTTTCCCCAACTTGATGGACCAGCGTCAACTAAATTATAACCTTTATCATTCAGATTTGATTTGTTTACTTTCTGTCAAAGTGACCAAACTGCCAGTATCTGTACATACTGGATATATATAGCATTTTTATATATCCTGGCAAACACTGAATCAACCAATGTGTGCACATGAGGTCATATGAGGTAATATGTATTGTAGGTGGTGTCTGTAGCAAATAGACACCTCTTGGATACATCTGCAATCCGAGTGCAGCGTCCATAGATGCTGCTTCACATCACCATTGCGACCATTGTTGGCGATGGTCCCTGCTCTTGGCCAGTCTGCGTTAACCAAAGCTTACTCAGCCTGGTCATTGGAACCCATCTGCCAGGTCCAGGAAGTCTGCATCCAACAAAGCAGACCCTGGGCTTGGCATGTCCCCATTTTGTAGAACGGTCCGAGTTGCCGCCCAACTCCACCCCCAAACGCTGTAGCATGTCAAACATGTTGCGGCTAAGGGAGGACTGCGAGTGATCATGCAGGACCCCTTCTGCACATGTGCAGAATAGGTCCTCCACATCCACAGATCCCCAAAACATTTGATATGTACTTAAACCATCAGGGTTATATACACATCTGAATCAGGCCCGCAATCCATTAGATATTATCAGAATTGTGGCGGAAAAGTGATGGGCGTTCCTGGGTGGTGCCTAGGAGTGCACACAATAATGGTCCATTCAGTTGGCGTGTTATGGGAGTGAAGCGGGGGTGACAATGCAAGCAGTTGCATTCCCAGACACAAAGCAGCAGACATAGGAGGCCATAGTCAGACAGAGAAACTGCACCTAACATAGGATTGGTGCAAGTTTTGATGTTGTATCCTATGTAGCGGCATTTGACAGGTGACCACCAATAGACACCGCTGTGTGCACTTTTGCGTGCACCCTATAATTAAGCCCAGTACGAGAAGTTTTGTGACGTTTTTCAGGATTGTATCTATAGGTACATAATCCTCAGGGCCGTAAATAGGGGTGTGCGAGCAGTGCCACCGCACAAAGCGCAGAGCCCTGGATCCCGGTCACCCACGGCTCCTGCATATGGCTAGCGGGGTGCCTGGAACGGCACCCTGCAGCTGGAATCTCCGCAGCAGTGCCGCCTCGAGCATCTTTAGAAGGCTTCAGATGCACACACCGCTGCCCCTACAGCCCCTCGGAGCACCCTGAGAATGCTCCAGGCATTGCTATTATTCCTGGTGATTGTGGCCCATATCACATCATGCGGAGCAGGCGTGGGCAATATGAAACGGTATGTCATACCGACACTTCACTTCGGCAGCCGGCGCTACAGTCAACAAGCAGGGCAACAGCTGCATTTTTAATTTGGCGCTGGCCAGCAGCCATCATGGCCCGGCAGACAATCAGGGGCTGCCTAATTGGCTGCTGGTCCACGAACCATCATTTGCTCAAATTGAAAATGCCACCAATTAGAAGTGAAGACTCTGAGGGGAAGGGAGCGGTGAGCTGCATACAGTGAGGTGTGTGCTGTGAGGTGAGGTTGAGGGTAAGGGAGGGGTGCAGTGCTGTAAGGGGAGGAAGAGAGGGTATGAAAATATCTAGGGGGCTCACAATTTGGGCTTGCCTAAGTAAAGCCCGTCTGAAATTTCTATACCCCCACTTCAAAATCCATTTCGACCACTTCCTCCAAGTGCATTATTATCCATGGGGAGGGGAGTACCAGAGGTTTTGCATGGAGAACCACCATTTTTATACTAAAATAGAGATCTTTTCCTGCTTTTCACCTACACGGGCTGTCAGCTAAAATCCTTTTTAACTCTGAATTAACATAACATGAATTTTTAATTGAATAGAAAAAAGTAGCAGTTTATTGAACCTGTGGTTAATTGATTTCAGGCCTAAAGGTTAAGGATTCCAACCATTGTAAACCCGGGACCTTCTGCATTGTATAAAGCATACTGTAGGTAATTACAATGTAAAGCCGTATATGATTTTGTCATCGCATGTCAAGTCTGTAAACAAACCCTTAAACCATTTTTCCCTCAAGAAAACAGCCGGTGTAGTAATTGAGAGGAGAGGAGCAGAGCTTAAAGTTACTAATTAAGGTAAAAGCAGCACATACCTTTCAATGCAAACATTTTGTGTAATTGTAAAAGTAGAATAGATGGGTCCTCTAAAAATATATGTTTTGCACCAAACCTGTGATTTAAAAGCATATTTTAATCTGCAGCTTAATTGCATTAGGGAGCAATTCAGTAACCAGATCATAAAAAAGAAAAATTAACATCCAATTCTTAATGCATTTAAGCTTCAAAGATGAAGGTCAGTTTATGCTTGAACATCGACAAGGGTGTACCTATTGTAGGATACATTTCTTTGCTACTGCTGGTAGACTCATGAAAAGCTGTCTGCTACCTTTGATTCATTTTGCACTGGTCATGGAAATGCCCCGCACCACCCATTCTGGTGACAAGGTGTAGTATAATTGTATTTCATTGAATAGCCGTACCAAAGACAATGATACAGAGAAGCAGATGTACTGTATTAGCACATTAGTACTATAGAAATGGAGTTAAATAAGCCCTACACATTTTCTTATGCAGCATTTCTGTATAACATACTTTGTGTCAGGATTTGAATTGATTGCAAAAGAGCATTCAGAATAACAGAGGTTTGTAGATGACTGCTCCTGCCATTTGCAAATACCAGTTTTATGCCCATGGGTAAAATCTGGGCTACGTATAACTATATAAAGAGAGAAATAGCCTTGGGGGAATTTTGCTGCATTTTAGAAATAAATAATCAAATTGATTACTCCATTCTAACTCCTGTCACCTACTGTATTTCTTAATTTAAAAAAGCATGTATTTATAATCCATATGGATCTACTTAAATTGTAATGAATGGGAAAATCTTTGTGTAATCCATGGGAAAATTTTCTTCTTGTAAAATCTATAGTGATAAATATAAAATAATGTAATGGATGATGAAAATTGCTCCAGTAGAAGCCCCACTGTAGAATGACTGAAGTGAACTGACGTGGTCTTCTATTATCCACTAAACCAGATGCAAGTGGTTTCTCATGCTAACCCCAGTGTGAGGTGAGTCTACAAACTCCCTGTTTAGGTCACACATTAATAGACACTAATTTAATATCTTTTAATATGTGGAAAAAACAATTAACAATGTGTTGCAAATCAATTCTTGTCGATGGATTGTTTATTTCAAATAAGCACAGTGCTGGTGTAACCACTATTATTAACCGCTAGTGGGTATGTACACAATGCTCTGCCATAGATAGATACACTTTTTCAAGTACATTAACGCTTCGAATGCACTGAAATGAAGCAATAGAAGCAGATGCAAGTATGAATGCAAATAAACACATAAGGCCAAATGTAATAGGGTGAGAGTTTAGAAAATGTGAGAGTTTAGCAGTAATCTCTCACATTGGTTGAGTTTTATCTTCAAAATGGGAAAACATCTGAATGAGATTTTAAATCGTGAGAGTTTTTTAAGTCTGAAAAAACATGCAAGCTCGCTCTGTTACTTTGTTTATGGACTTTATTACATTGGCAAAGTTTAAAAAGTGTCAGAAACACTCACTTTTCTAAACTCTCACCCTATTACATTTGGCCCATAGCGTCTGATTCAGCGTTACATGCAAGTTGGCCTCAGATGTGATGGCATTTCATGCTCAGAAATAAATGCAGATTATTGTCTGTATTTAGAATTGGCGGCATCAGTGTGGCTGCAGTACCCCTATCCATATGCTTGTGAAGGTAGCTGTCATCACTAACAGCGGCCATTTGCAGCAGCTCTATCCTTGTTACAAGAAAGTCATCTTAAATCAGATGGATCTCTGCGTACACTCAACTCTGATTCGCCAGCAATTCCGCCTGCATGCCTTCGATGCGCCTTTGGAAAACCTAGCCTACGTACAATCACTCCATTGATGCCCAGTTACAGCCATTCAGCTGCAAGTGGAGATGCAACTTAAAGGCTTACAACTCACCTGTACTGAAATATTTCAAAGTTAAGTTTACTCTTTTACTGGTTAAGGAAGTGGCAAGGAGCTGTGAAATTCGTCCAGTTTTGCCCATCAGTGAAAAGCATTTTATCTTATTTTTATGTTTTATTTTAATTTTATATTTTGGTCTATATGATTTTATGCCTATATGTTATTTTTGATGCTGTATGATTTTTTATAAATTTTATACTCAGCTGCATACTGACTATCTGCTATGGTAAAAAACTGTTTTTATTATATTAACATGTTAATCCAGGACAGAACAGTAATGTATTCTAAAAAAAGCCATTAATAAATAAATAGATTAGTATTTTTTAAACCTGTTTGGGTTATCTCTATGTTATAAATATCTGTTTATTTATTCTGAGGTTACCAGTTCTACTTTGTTAATCTGTGACATCCTTGTGGCTTCTGCCAGATAGATGCATGTGTGCTCTCCCTAGATGGGTGAGTAGAGGAATGCCTAGTTACAGCTCTGTGTCATAGACACATGTTTTATGTTTGTACCCTCCCAGCGCCAGAGAATCCTCTTGTATTTCAAAGTTACGTATGCTTGGCTCAGATGCATGCGCAGTGTGAAAAATCGCAAGATCCATCTGCAAAATGGATATGTGTGCAACTCTGAATCAGGCCTATAGAAGAGAATGTGCTTTATAATCACAAGTGGTTGCACACTGCAAGAGCAGCATTTCAAGGCCTTAAAAGAGCTTTGATGTTCGCACAATTTAAGATACTTGATTAAAATATTTTTCTTAAGCATATTTTTTTGTATTATAGAAATGTGACAAATATGTAAAAATGGAAGAAGTCCGGAAGGGGGTAAAAACCTTTTCATGCCACTCTAGCCCAGTGCCATATTAGGGTTGTCCATTGAAGGTTCTGCCATCGATAGTGAATGATTTCTTACCGTTGTAAGAAAACCATAGATGGGTGGACCATCAATGGATTCACAACTGCGCAAGTGAAAATCTCCACCACTGGATCTCCCCCATCAATGGTAAAATCATTGACAATCTCCAGCAAACCATCAATGGTTGCTAATCTTGGATGGTCAATGGCCAACCCTATGCCTTAATCCCAATGAGTCACTGACTTGTAGGAGCAGCAGGTGGCTTCACGGGTGGGGGGCATCACAGCATGTATAAAAACACCATATGGGGTAAATTTACTAAGATTCATGTTGTTCCATGTTTGATCCATTTTTAAACACTGATAGGAGCGATCAAAATTGGGAGGGTTTTTTTAAAATAAAATTTGGGTATTTAGCTAGCTCCCGTATTTGATTGTTCCTGCTCGTGTTTAATCCCCATGTTAACTACCCATGTTTCCTTCCTGAAGAAACAGTCTGCACATATCAGTGAGAAATGTGAAGGCTGATTGTGTGTTTTTATTGTGACTAAAGGGTTATTTTATAAAAAATAAATGACATGCGGTCTCCCCCCCAAAAAAAAGCATAACCAGCCCCGGGCTCCAGTCCTGGTTCTTAAAGTATGGGGAAAAAAACTAGTAGGGTTCCCCTCTATTTTAAGAACCAGCACTGGGCTGCTGAGCCAGTCCTGGTTTTAAAAGTAGGGGAAAAAATGAGTTTTTAAAACTAGCACTAGACTCAATTCCAGCGGGGGTGTAATGCCACAGCCAGGGGACCCTTTTACCGGGTCACGCCGGCCAAAGCATTATGACCCCAGCTTGAAAGTCCTGCCCCTAAATTTCATTAATCTGACAGAGGTTAAATACATTCTTTTTAATATAAACAATTGTGTTTGTTGGAATCTAATGGAGGTAGTAGATACACGGGGTCAAGTGCTTTATTCCATTCTACTGTACTTCACGCATGGGACTGTTAAATTGTCAGTAAACCTTTTAATACATTCCTTCCTATAAACCTCTAAGATTCACCTGCCTAGAACCTCTAAGACAAAACCCTGCCTAAAACCTCTAAACAGAATGCTAATTGCATACGCAGTTTAACTGCAAATAAAGACAGGAGTGGAATCTGTGTTTCCAATGCACAAGTATTATTCAGGTAAAAGTACAGTCAGTTACACGCAATCTATACATACATAATTTAGGCGTAAAAAGGAAATAATACAGACCAAGTATGGTTATACATACGCTGCGCCTCCGGACCCAGAGATAGACTTCTGACTAGATATCCTCAGTTCACCCAAAATTCAGCATGAACTGGCAAACCAGTGTTTGGACACATGTATTTATTCCCCCCCCAGACTGAAACAGGACAAAGGGGAAACTTCCTGCTGATCTCATTGGTTCCCAGAGGAGGAGCATATGTAACGACACATTTAACAGGTTGTTTCAAATAGACTTTCCCTGCCTCTAACAGCCGGGGTCTTTCTGGTAACGCCTCCTGTAACATTCCATCAACTAAAACATTTTGTTGCTTATAAGTTCTGCGATCCGTAACTTGAGTTTGCATGATGCGATGTCTCCACCGATAACACCGGGATTCTGTAAAAAGCGTACGCATCAGAACAAGACCAAACATACCTTGCTTATCATGTATAATACCTTAGATATCAAAAACCTCTATTTCTTAGCATTTAAACTAACTTAACCAACTTGAATCATACATTTTGATGCTTATGGAACCTTATGTGCGAATATGTAGTGTGTGAGTATTCGGGGTTTGATATAAGGACGCTAGTTATTAATGGGTGAGGTTTAAGTGCATAATCTCTCATACACGAAGTGAACATCCAGCAGTGTGGATGGCTGAGGGTTGTAATTCTACATGCCCTCTGTCAGCAGGCCCCCACCTGCTGTGTTCAAAGGAAAACAAAACCTCTTTTGTTCTCACAGACTCTTGTGTGAAGTGCAAATGTATTATCATCTCAAATTGTGGGATTTGGAGCCATCTTGTCTAGGATTCAGGCAAATCCAATTGTGTAGATATTATATTACAATTGCCACAACTATACTTTATCTGCATCCAGGGATTCCCAATTTGTATGTAAAAATACCCATTGTCTCTTCTTATTTACTTCTACTTAGAAAGCTGTTTTTTCCCGTTGCCCTTGGTAGGTTAACAAAAACATTGCCATCTGTTCTTAGCTCCTGGTTTATAACTTGAATTAATGCTGACCACACAAAATGGTGCCTTGCGATCTCATTTCCAAAATGGAGTCTTGCGGCCATTCGCAAGATGGCGTCGCTGCGATTAAATTTTAAACTGAACTTGTCTCACTCAATTATTCAACTTCGACTGTCCACCCTTTGATAGCAAACAACATGCTATCACAATCTGTTATTTGAATCTGTTTAGCCATGCATGAGAATATACCGTTCAATGTTATTATGGTATGACACAGTATGGTCATTTGAACCATTCAGATAATGCGTCTCCGGGAGGGACATAAAACTGCCCTTATACGCACACCGCGGATCCTTAGGGATCATGGGAAAGATGTGGGGATGCACCTATCCTATAAGGAGAGCCTTGGAAGGGGTTGGGACTGCATTACCTAAGATGACTTAAAACAACATAAACGTTATATCCATGCACGACCACTCAAACTCAGGCTACATTGTTATACACTACGTCATAACTCAGGATTGAAATACAGTTCTTCCTTATTATTATTATTCACATTTTCACAACAATTTACTGTACTCAAATTGGACCGGCACTCCCCTGATTTGGTATAGCACTCCTCCTGACTCCACTCCATCAGCTCCGCCATCAGCTCACATCTCCTTTATTGGTCCCCCATCACAGACACCGAGCATCCCCAAACAGATCATCATGACAAAAAAAAATAAAACTCTGGAAAAAAAAAGAACTAGGATGACCACAGCAGACCACTCCATTGTTTGAAGCACTGATCTACACATTTCTTTAGCTCAGATATCTCACCGTCACCTTTTTAATCCTTCCGGCACAAGCTCGCAATCGACAGGTCCACGTTATCGGCCTTGTCTCTGCCTTGTATCTCCACCGGTTGGTTAACCTCCCTATAGTGAGCGGAATGGATCCACGTATCTTCCCTGGCCACCCTTTGAGGATGCTGTATCGTCAGATACGGACCTTTCCACCGATCAGTCAAACAACCTGAGCTAAAAAAAATTTGGATCA
Source organism: Taudactylus pleione (assembly GCA_031769625.1). Classification (NCBI taxonomy): domain Eukaryota; kingdom Metazoa; phylum Chordata; class Amphibia; order Anura; family Myobatrachidae; genus Taudactylus; species Taudactylus pleione. Next base: position 14,188,234 of record JAUIMM010000005.1, on the reverse strand, counting down.
TAACAAATTCTTCCAGATTTGACATAATGACAGGTTGCATTAGACATGTAAGTTAATAACACTTCCAATTTCGGTTATTCTCATTCATCTTCGTGAGACCCTGCACAGTAACCTCATTATCAATTTTTCACATGAGGCTGCCTGTTTGGACAGTATCTCAAAGGGGGGCAAATAAAGGAAAAGACAGTCTGGGATAATCTTAGTGTTGTTACCCATCATCTTACGCATGTTCTTGAAAACGTCACCTGTAAAATAAGTCCCCCTATCACTTTTAATAATTCTAGGGATATAGTATCTGCATACAGGTTCTTGCAATTAAATCTTGTTATTAATAGCTACTGCTCTAAATAATGCCTGTGCCGCTGGGTTGGATAGTTTTCCGAGTAGTCGACCTCAGCCTGGCATGGCTGCCGTTTATCCTTAGCAACCTTGTGTCCTATGAGTGGGAGATAAAGCACAACAGTTTAATATAATTTAAACATGACCCAAAATACAACAATAAATCATCCACATTTTACATTAGAACAGATCCATTGATAGGTTGAAAAAAATTATAAACAATCATATAAGGCCTGGGAGAAGATACTGGGGTTACCTATGAACTCATGGGAAACTCGTGTTCCTGTGTGGTGTTCTTCGCTTTGCAGTACTTACTTACGTGTCCCACTTGGTGACAGTTAAAACATAATTTTGAACGGGGTGGATGAAAAGATTGTTGTGGGATTTGAGCAAGAGGGAAAGGTGGTGGGTATGGGTAAGGATAGGGAGGGTAAGGATATTGCGGGGGATATGAGTATGGGACCTGTGGTTGTGTATGATATGTGGGGTAAGGATGTGTTTGCTGTGGTGTGGGATTGGTGAGGACGTGTAATTGTTCAGGTGCAGGTGTGTGTGGGTGCAGGTGTGTCGGTTGGCTGTGATGTTATTGTCATTCCTTCCAGAGCTTGTATACTGACAGCCATTAGTTTTTCGCTGTGGGTCTCTCTCTTTTTGGAGATGTTTTTATCATGTTCTATGGCAGACTCTATGAGGTTATCTATTGTAAGTCCCCTCCAGCCAGGTTGTGAGGTCTGAACCCGAATCTTTAAATCGTCTTTCAGACCGTCCATGCCATGTGAGTGCTATCTTTAATATCTTCTATCCCAGTGTACTGGGTGATAGCCTGCAGAGCCCGGTCGCAATAGTCTTCTGCAGTTTCACTCTCCTTTTGCTTAATTGTGAAGATTTTGTTCCAGTTAACTACTACTGGAAAATATACACCCAATTGAGTCACAATGCGGGAAATGTTACCTTGGTTTACTTGGTCTGTTAAGGGAACGTCTCCATCCAATACACAGTCCGTGATAAATTTTGTCACGTCGGTATTGTGTGGCAGGCAGGCCCTTAACACTACACGCCAATCTTTATTAGTGGGCTCATGAGAACTACCCAAATTTCTCAAAAATCTTTGACATTTGGCTAGTTCCTTTTTGGGATTGGGGAAATCATTTATGATGGAATTCAGTTCTGCTCTTGTCCATGGACAATGCATTACTACTTCCCTCGTGGGCACTACACCGTTTGCATCTGCATTTCCATTCGGAACAGTTATTGTCCGAATGGGATGCAGACCGGCAGCGTTGCTACCTCTGACCTGGTTACCTGGCTGGGGGTTTAATCTGCTGCTGCTACGTATGGTATTAACAACTTCCTCTATGGGTGCAGAGGGTGTTAACACTTCCCTTGCTGTTACCGATGGAGATGGCGGCACCACCCGTGATTGTGGTGATGCAGCATCTATCATTTGCACAGCATGGGAAATGGCAGACATTACAATAGGCTCATCATCCATATCATAAACACTTTCTTTATGGTTGCTTAAGAGAGGGTACAAGTTGCTTGTTACATTTTTATTGGTATGTTTGGTAACCGTACTTGCACCTCCATCCACATAAGGTGGGGGAGGTGAGCGTGAACTGCTGGCAATACTCTCCACGACGCTACTTTGCCGTACGTGCGCGCCAATTTGCGGCTCGCCCGTATTGCATCTCAGCGTCGTGGATGTATTTTCTGGCAATGCGTTTGCAACGCTAGTTTGCGTCGTTTGCACATTTTTAAGCCAAGCATCCCCTTCATGCTGCCATATTTTTAAACATTCAAAGTACTTAATCTTTTTCTCTCGGGATCGCACCATACTGATGTGATCCTGGACATTGTCTAACACATTTTTATCAAAACTACCAAGTCTGGGAAACGGTCTAACACTCTTTCTCATCATATTAAACCATATATCACAATACCTTATTGCATAAGTACCGTACTTAGTATGCATAATACGACGGGCTGATCCAATTGGAGCATCCATTAGCAGCACATCATTGCTTAACATTTCTACCATTTGCGTGGCTCCCATTTTGAGACAACTCCTACGCTTTTCAATAAAAATTTAAACTGGTGAAAGACAATCAAGATACTTTCACTTACCTACGGACGAAATTTCTAGATGCGCCACGCTCACCTACAGACGAAATTTCTAGATGCGCCACGCTCACCTACGGACGAAATTTCTAGATGCGCCACGCTCACCTATGGACGAAATTTCTAGATGCGCCACGCTCACCTATTATCTCTCAGCTCACAATCACACCTAGTGCGGCTCAACTACAATGCTCAAATTTTATTGAACACTGCAGTCACACTGAGAGCCGGTCCCTAACAAAAATAACAAACCATACACCTGCTCTGTGTACTGAACGGTAAGCTGCTTACCGAGCGGCTAGGCTAACCCTTGCACCTAGCCCTTAAGGATCATATGATACCCTTAACTGTCCAACACATACTCACTGTTACACACTTTTTCTCTGCGCAGAAAATAAACGTTTAACCCAGATATTGGTAGATAGAAAAAAATGTAAACCTTAATGGCTTTGTTCAAACACGTGGCAGCAGAACCGGAAGTGCGTATACGCTTATTGTGCGACCGGCCGCATACACAATTATGCGACTACCACACAAGCGTATAATGACTTTTTAACTGCGTACGCAAAAATGCATCTCAGCCGCATACTCAATACTGCGGCACCCCTCTAAACGCAAGGTTCTATCAACAGAGGAAAACAAACTTTTTCCTCTCTTGTCCCTGGATTCTAATCAGCGCTTCCTCTACACAATAACCGGCAGTACGCTCTCAGCAACACTGTGGTAATGAAAGACTAATGCGTCTTTCAAAAGGCGCCTCCACCCTTTTGCTGAGAGAGGACTGACGGAGTGTTATCGTGTATCAGATAGTGTGATAAACCGATGAGCCCCCACTGTTAAATTGTCAGTAAACCTTTTAATACATTCCTTCCTATAAACCTCTAAGATTCACCTGCCTAGAACCTCTAAGACAAAACCCTGCCTAAAACCTCTAAACAGAATGCTAATTGCGTACGCAGTTTAACCGCAAATAAAGACAGGAGTGGAATCTGTGTTTCCAACGCACAAGTATTATTCAGGTAAAAGTACAGTCAGTTACACGCAATCTATACATACATAATTTAGGCGTAAAAAGGAAATAATACAGACCAAGTACGGTTATACATACGCTGCGCCTCCGGACCCAGAGATAGACTTCTGACTAGATATCCTCAGTTCACCCATAATTCAGCATGAACTGGCAAACCAGTGTTTGGACACATGTATTTATTCCCCCCCCAGACTGAAACAGGACAAAGGGGAAACTTCCTGCTGATCTCATTGGTTCCCAGAGGAGGAGCATATGTAACGACACATTTAACAGGTTGTTTAAAATAGACTTTCCCTGCCTCTAACAGCCGGGGTCTTTCTGGTAACGCCTCCTGTAACATTCCATCAACTAAAACATTTTGTTGCTTATAAGTTCTGCGATCCGTAACTTGAGTTTGCATGATGCGATGTCTCCACCGACAACACCGGGATTCTGTAAAAAGCGTACGCATCAGAACGAGACCAAACATACCTTGCTTATCATGTATAATACCTTAGATATCAAAAACCTCTATTTCTTAGCATTTAAACTAACTTAACCAACTTGAATCATACATTTTGATGCTTATGGAACCTTATGTGCGAATATGTAGTGTGTGGGTATTCGGGGTTTGATATAAGGACGCTAGTTATTAATGGGTGAGGTTTAAGTGCATAATCTCTCATACACGAAGTGAACATCCAGCAGTGTGGATGGCTGAGGGTTGTAATTCTACATGCCCTCTGTCAGCAGGCCCCCACCTGCTGTGTTCAAAGGAAAACAAAACCTCTTTTGTTCTCACAGACTCTTGTGTGAAGTGCAAATGTATTATCATCTCAAATTGTGGGATTTGGAGCCATCTTGTCTAGGATTCAGGCAAATCCAATTGTGTAGATATTATATTACAATTGCCACAACTATACTTTATCTGCATCCAGGGATTCCCTATTTGTATGTAAAAATACCCATTGTCTCTTCTTATTTACTTCTACTTAGAAAGCTGGTTTTTCCCGTTGCCCTTGGTAGGTTAACAAAAACATTGCCATCTGTTCTTAGCTCCTGGGTTATAACTTGAATTAATGCTGACCACACAAAATGGTGCCTTGCGATCTCATTTCCAAAATGGAGTCTTGCGGCCATTCGCAAGATGGCGTCGCTGCGATTAAATTTTAAACTGAACGTGTCTCACTCAATTATTCAACTTCGACAGGACCCACATCAGATTCCCAATTTAACTTAAGATGAGGAGTAAAGATAGGAAAAAGATCTATGGGAACCGAGGGAGGAGAGAAACAGCTTCAGCGGGCAGTTGTATGGGGATCCAGTTAAGATGCCGGCGGACGGAATGCCGGATGTCAGGATACCGATGCCGGAATCCCGACGCCCTTCAGAATGCCCTTCAGGACATCAGGCATAGTCACCCTATAATCTAATAAAAAGAGTAAAAGGTCATCCGAATAAAGAGCCATGGTATCAGTACCGGTGCCCAAACAGAGCCTCATAAAAGTGGGATGCAACCGTAAAATACAATACCAAGGCAATGGTAAGCAAGCACTTTGTGTTTAGTTTAAATAATTCCCTAGGAGTGAGAATGGAAAAAGGATTCTAAAGTGGTTCATTGTCGAGATCACTAAAGTGGTCAACTGACAAATATATCTTAACTGAATGTCCTAGAGGAGGCAATAACTCGTTTTAAGGTCTTCAAATTAAGGAAAGGGTCCCGGTATTACAATGTAATTTGAAGAAGACAACCTTGGTTGTTATCCATTGGAAAAAGGTACCAGGCTTCATATCTCTGTTGAACTTTGGAGACACAGGCCCTGATTCAGAGCTGGACGCTCTGACAGAGAGCTCGCTCTGACAGAGAGCTCGCTCTGAATCAGGGCGTCTTTTTTTTTTTTGATGGAGCGGCCTCCTGGCCGCTCGCATTGCTGTGGGTCACCACCCACAGCTAATGCGAGCGGCCAGGATGATGGTCGCGATGGTCTTGACTATCGGGCTTGCAACGAGACCCCTGTAGTAGGGTCTCGTGGCCGCAAGCCCCAGAGAGCTTTTGGCTCAAACAGAGCCGAAAGCTCTCCCACTGACATCACTTGTGATGTCAGTGGGGCCACCCCCAAACGGTAGGTGCTCTCATGGGAACGCCTCTGTCTGGGCCGGCCCGCCCACCAAAGGGGGCTTGCTGTCACTCAACATCGACAGCACTCCCCCTTTGGTGCGAGACCCGGAGCAACGGATTGCCCATGCGCATGCACTCTGGGCTACCATCGACCCGGTTGTGAGCGCTCAGCGCTTGCGACCTGGTCTGAATCAAGCCCACTGTTCCACAGAGGAACCATTATCAGCTCGACAAGTCACTGAGTTATTGATTAAGAGCAAAAATAAAAAAAGTATATAGTGTATAATTTGCTGTAAATTGGGTATTTTATTTGCTTTAAAGCCAGAATTTTTGGCAACTGAGACTAGTCATGTATTTGCAGATTCAATCTCCACCCAGAGTTTAGTGGAGGGGATTGAGTACAATGCATTGTGTCAGATGCATGGCAATGTAGTATGATTGGGACCACCAGTCACCTTCATGTGGAAGCTGAAGTAGAATATTTAGCCTTAAGCTGGGTACACACCTATACAATCATCGGGCCGTTCATCCAATATCGAGAGAATGGGCGTTGGATTGTATAGGTGTGTATGCTGTCCCGATGCAGGAGACTTAGCCGATAAATGGCTTTTAACGCTCCTGCAACGGTCGGGATCGGGAGGTCGCATCTTATGTACGGTTTAATATTTATCGGGTCGACCTCCCGATCCCATAGAAGCCCGTACACACTGTGCTATGTCTGCACAGTGTGTACGCGGCTGACAGGAGGTCACACTTGGGACAGACTGCACGGCTGATCGGGACAGTTTTGCCCGATCAGCCTGCAATCGTAAAAGTGTGTACCCAGCTTTACACAGTGGCATTCCCCTGACCAGATGAATCTGGAGATATTTTATTGTATGCTTTTCATTTGTTTGGTCGTGCCACTTTGGAATAAAAATAAGAACATTGATCTGTAAGGTAGTTATGCAGTCTATCCAGGAGATGAAGTGTTTGTTGCCTCTTTAAGAGATCTTTCCACACAGTGTCTCCATTTGGGAGCTGTAATTTGTGACATCTAGCTGAGGCTACTACATACATACCAAAGTGTTTTGTCATCTGAACTTATAGTTCAAGTCCACAAATGTTTTAGTGGCTGGCGGTATACGCGGTTCTACAATAGAATCTCAGTCTTATCTGAATTTATTTTGTAACCTCTAGCATAATGTTGAAGTTTATAATATCTCTTGATGTGATTGATTAGGTAACTGATATTGGATTAATAATTGTCAAGTGTAGAAATTAAAGCCTCCTGGGTTCCATGGTGAGAAGCTAGCCACTACAGCATTACTGGACTTGAAAAGGTTATCATAAGATTAGATGATTCCAATATATGCCTGTTTATCAATACTTATTTGCAAGGAGGGACTTTGTCTTCCTGATGATACAATTGTTGCTTAAAATATAGAGAACTGTCACCGCCTGGTCCATCAGCAGAATTTAGCTGTATGTTCTGGACCAGATATTTTTGGTAGAGATATTTTTGGAAAATTACTCAACTGATCAAAAGGATTGCACTCTGATATTCTAGCTACAGTAGGTTCTCTACCCTGATGGTTGCCTTGTGAACCTTTTAAACTGTTGGGAGTGGGACAGATCAATCGTTTTATATATATATATATATATATATATATATATATATATATATATTTATTTATTTATTTTTTATTTTGTTTTATTACAGCTTTGAAAACTACAGCAGCAACAGTGTAACCATTTTAAGTGGAAAGAAAAAATAAAGTAACAATTCAGTTTCTTAGGTCACTGCAACTGAAAACAGTCCAAAGGATGAGAGATCAGCTGTTTCATCTGTTCAGTATTTTGACTTTGCCTTATTTCTCAATCTGTGCTTTGCTATAAGAGAAAGGAATCATTTAAGTGCCACAAGACTTGTTATGGGGCTGATGGGCCCACAGCTATACCCACAAACAGTTGAGTTAATATCTGACAGAAACATTCAGGGACAGGAATTGTGGGAGATGAAAAGGGGGTGAACTCTTTTGCATAGTCCTATTTAACTCAGCAAGCATCATATAAATGTTGGAGAAAGGACTTTTCCAGCTTTAGGTTGAAGACCATATAGATGCCTTCAAAAGATTACTTTATCTTTGGTTGATTACCAAAGCTAGGGCGGAGAAAAAAATCTGCAAAAAATCCATAAACTGGAACAAGAATGTTCAAAAGTAATGAAAGGTAACCGCAGCTATTGTATGTTTGCCATGTGTATTGGACGGGTTGAGTATGAAATCCCGGCTGTAGGGTTGCCGCTGCTCAGAATACAGACAGCGGCATCCCAACAGCCAGAATCCTGACACCCATAGGAAGTCAAGGTAAGTATTTTTCTAACCACTACCCTTACCCCTACCCTAACCCACCCTCCCAGGTGCCTAACCCTAACCTCCCCCCCAGTGCCTAAACCTAACCTCCCCCTCCCCGCACCCTAAACCTAACCTCCCCCCGAGTGCCTAAACCTAACCTACCCATTCACGCACCCTAATCCTAACCCTCCTTCCCCGGTACCTAAACCTAACCTCCCCCTAGTGCTTAAACCTAACCTCCCTCTCCCTGCACCCTAATTCTAACACTCCCTACCCGGTGCCTAACCTTAACCCTCCCCCTAATGCCTAACCCCGCTACCTAACCCTAACCTCCCGCTAACTCCCCGATACTTGCCTTCGGGATGCCAGTGGTTGAGAAACTGGTGCCGGGATCCCGACCTGCAAGTGTTCAGACTGTTGGCATCCCGCACGCCAGGATGCCGATTACATTCTGTATTGGACATGGAGGGCATTTGTGTAAAGGGGATTCTATTGTGTACCAGCGACATCCTTGTTCTTTAAGGTTGATGATGAAAACATTTTCTGGGCATGCGCTTTCAGGGCTGGATGTGTAGATTGTTTCTCTAGGGATAAAGCAATGTCTTCCTTAGCTCTATTTACATAGTGTAAACCTGTAGTAACTGCTTTGAGTGGTACTAAGACTGTTGACATTCTGGGAAATGATGTTTAGGCTTATTTAGGGAAAAACTGGTTATAGATCTTAACAGAGAATACTCATGCTCTTACATTTTCACGGTATGTCTTAGTCACCTATGCAGGGGGCCATTCTAGTAAATGGGCAATAGGAGCATTTGCCCAGGACTTCCCAGAACACTTATAGTAATAGAGAATAACAGTTTATAGCAGTTTAAAAACCAGCAATATGTAGAAGGAGACGAATGGTGACATATAGATATTATATAATATAGAAAGTGTCCAAAGTATCTGCTTTTTGTATTGTATGCAAATGCATGAGCGACTTTGAGTCCTATGGGAGAAAAGCGCTATATAAATAAAATGATTATTATTATTATTATTATTATTATTATTAAGTGTATAGAAACTCTGAAACTCCACACCGTGCCCTAGCTGGACTACAACCTGTAACAGTGGAGCAGTAATACTAACTGCTGTATGTTAGTGCTGCTCAAAATATTGGTGTATAGCAAGAACAACATATATTATAAAATACGTATATTTAACCCACATTTTTTTATAACATTAAGATTTTTCTACATTTTAAAATACTATAATGTACAAATGAAGTAGAAACAAAGGACTGACAGCTGAGATGTAATGAAGGGGCATATCAGCACAAGGCAATATGTATATCATTGAGTTGTTGGAACGGTTTATACCTACTGAATGAACCATTTTAGCCACATAGCACTGAGGTTTGAATGCTCAGTGTATTCACACTTTTCTCAACAATGCCTGTGTGTAAGGATGTTGGTAGTAGGCAGGACTAGAAGTAACCTGTACCTGAGAAATTCATTCACATGGCTATATAACCTACAGCTAATATGTGCATTAATACATTTACTAGACTAGTCTAATATCCAATTATTACAACCTTCACAACAAAAAAATGAAGAGACCAAACTCAAAACAGTCAGTACTTAAATATAATTTTGAAATTCAGACATGTTAAATAAAAAATTTTTTTCTTTTATACTTCATATTTGTTAATGGACATAGGACCTCATTCAGAGTCGCTCGCAAAAAGCGAGCGCTCGCTCTGAATGAGGGCGGTCGCTTTTTTTTTTTTAGCCGGCCTCCTGGCCGCTCGCTAAGCTGTGGGTGACCACCAGTGGCGGGCTGGGCCGGGGGGCAGGGTGCCATGTGCCCCCCGGGATGCAGCGTCATGCGGGCCGCGGGCTGGTGCAGTCTGTGTCACTGTGACACAGACTGAACCGCGTGTGTAGCGCTGACCAGACGGAGTTTGGTCAGCGCTACACTGACAAACACACAGCCGCCGGCTCCGTTTGTTGTAAGCAGCCGCCAATCAGAGTCTGTCAGACTCTCATTAGCTGCTGCTGCTGCGCCCACTGCGGGAGCCGCTCCATCTTCCGGCTCCCGCAGTGGGCAATGGGAGAGACGTCATGATGTCATATGACGTCTCTCCCATAATGCAGAGCGGCCCGGCCCGGGAGGACAGACGGAGGAGCAGATGGCGGCGGCGGGAGCGGGGATTCAGGTAAGTGTTTTTTTTTATTTTGTTTTTTATATTATGTGTGTCTGGGGGGGGGGTCTGGCACTACTGGGGGCACTACAAAGGGGGGGACTACTACTACTGGGGGCATTAATAGGGGGGAGGGGGACTACTACTACTGGGGGCTCTACAAGGGGGAGGGGACTACTACTACTGGGGACTACTACTACTGGGGGCACTATAAGGGGGGTGGGGGACTACTACTACTGGGGACACTACAAGGGGGGGACTACTACTACTGGAGACAATACAAGGGGGGGACTACTACTAATGGGGGCACTACAAAGGGGGGGACTACTACTACTGGGGGCACTGCAAAGGGGGGGGACTACTACTACTGGGGGCACTACAAGGGGGGGACTACTACTGGGGGCACTACTGGAGGCCTGCATAAGGGTGTTCTCTCCTGTGGCACACGGGGGCACTGCATATGGGCACTACGACAGGGGGCTGCCCTAATCTTTATTTTTACCTTACATTAATCCCATATGGACCCGCCTCCTCCCTGGAACACTTGAGGGGGGGGCACCGTAGCACGCATATTCTTCGGACACCCTGGCTACACGCTACTCCTCTGCCAGGGCCGCCTGCATGCATTTGCCCCCCAGGTTAAAAGTTGCCAGCCAGCCCCTGGTGACCACCCACAGCTTTTGCGAGCGGCCAGGTGATGGTCGCGATGGTCGTGACCATCTGGCTTGCGATGAGACCCTTGTGGTAGGGTATTGTCTGCCGCAAGCCCCAGTGAGCTTCCTGCTCTAATAGAGCAGGAAACTCACTACTGACATCATGAGTGATGTCAGTAGGGCCGCCCACAAACGACAGGCGTTCCTTTAGGAACGCCTCCGTTTGTCCAGCCACCCCCCCTCCCCGCCTACAAACCGGGGCGAGCTGTCAATCAACATCGACAGCTGCCCTGTTTGTAACGAGCCCCGGAACGAGTAATTTTCTCACTCGCTCTGGGGCTTGCACATGCGCACGGCACATGCGCAGTGCCCCACCATCGACCCGCTTGCGAGCGGGTCTGAATGAGGGCCATAGTACTGTATGTCACCATATAAATTGTTGTTACCTACACAAGCAATCAGTACCCTAATGGTAAAATTAGAAGCTGCCTATTTCTAGTTTTCTGGTTTTCACTCAAAATGTATAATAGGTAGGAATGTATTTTCTTCAATGTGTCCCACAAATACTAATGAAATACTAGTAATTCAAATGCTAATGAAATGCACGGCAAGCAGATGTGTTTGGTACCACTTTGGCAACAAGAGTCTAAAAGTTCTTTGTCTCTCATTTCATTGCCATTGTTAACAGTTGTTACAAATGAGCACCCTTCAGGAACTGTAGTTAAATCTCCAGTTTCATTAGTACTGCATCTCTTAATTATTTGGTTCACAGAGTCCTGCTGCATCTTTTCTCATGAAAGGTTTTGATGCATATTTTAACTACAATATATGTTCAGTGAGTGTTCTGGTTCATTATCCTAATTCCTGCCGGTACATGGCATCCATATCATTTATAACAAGGGGATGAGACAGCTTGTTCTGACATTTCTCAGAGAATTGGATACATGCTGAGTTACCATGAGTTAGTTTTATGCACTAGAGACTTTAAATGTCAGTGCAATAAGCTATCTGCGTGTTTAAATCCCTTAAGACAATTATAGAATTCAGTTGAATTATTGTTAATATTGAATTTTTGCTCCATGACATCTAAAGTGCAATCTTGCCTTATCATTAGGAAAAGATTGCACATCTCATACATTTCAGTGATTATTTGTACATATAGTACAAAGTGGAACAATGTAAAAAGAATATTATATATATGGGTATAAAAAATATTGTCACACTATAAGTGGAAAACGCAATGTATTCATAAAAATATTGACACTGTTAGTGGAAACGCAGGGTATTCGGAAAAAATATTGTCACAACGTAGGTCATTGATACCGCAGTGTAATATTTAAAATTGGTACAAATTGACGTGTAGGCTGTACCCCACTTCATTCGTGATTGCCATGGAGAATGATCAGTTGAGACTGCAGGAACCACATATTAGTGGTGGAGCTGCTGCCAGTCATGACGATACTAGTCCATCTACATCATCTACTAAAGCCGATGCCCAAGGGCATACAGGGCTTAAGTCAAGGCATCTAAAATCAAGCAAGCAATGTTTTACAGTGTTAAAGAATAAAAAATTAAAAGCTAAGTGAGCTGCAGAGAAATAACTAAATTGGCAATATGCCATTTACTACACGAAGTGGCAAGGAAAGGATAAGGCCTTGGCCTTTATTGTTGTCATGCCTGGGCAAAGGACCAAAAAATCCACTTCTCATGTTTGTAATTAATTCCACTCAAATTTGGACAACAGTTGTCAAGCCATCTGTAACCATTGCCATGTAACAGTGAGTAGAGGTAAGGACTTTAACCATCTAGGAACCTCCTCCCTGTTATGTCACTTGCTAAAGTAGCTGGAGAAACTGAAGGAGGAGCTGAAATGGAGTGATTCTGCTAAGTATGTCGGACTTATAGATCAAGCCCTTCATTCGCTTCGCCAGGATCTATGGGTCGTCAATCTCCTGAAATCAGATCACTATATTTTGGCGACCATACTTGATCCTAGGTTTAAGTCATACCTTGTGTCTTTCTTTCCGACAGACATAAATCTGAAAAGATGCAAAGAGCTGGCGGTGAAAAAATTATCAGTTCAAGCAGCACGTGACACGACAGCATCTTCTCTTTCAGTTTCTGCGGCTGCCAGAAAAAAAAAAATTTCCTAAGAGACTCATTGCTGGTGGTGATGCAGATCAGTCAGCAAAACCTAATGACATCTGGTTGTGTCTGGAAGAACTGCCTACAATGAGTGACATGTCTACCGTGACTTTGTCTGATACGGTCACCATTCAGAGAATGGTGGTTGATTATTTTAGGGATAGCATCCAAATAGGCATTTCAGACAGTCCTTTTTACTACTGGCAGGAAAAAGAGGCAATTTGGAGTCCCTTACACAAACTGGCTTTGCTTTACTTAAGTTGCCCACCCTTCAGTGTACTCTGCCCAAAATGTGGAAAAGATGATGTTCATCTAAATGAATTACAAATTCCACGAGGAAGACCTTTACCAGCAATCAAGTAAAAAAATACAGAAGCGCCAGTAATGGTGGATTTCAGCGGGGATGAATTAATGTTGTGTGAAGAAGAGGATGTACACACTGATGGGGATGACGAAGATGACATCTGATCTTACCTATGTTGTAAAGCCAGTTTGTATATGGGATCATTGCCACCAATGTCCACTGCACATTGGCAGCTTGTTTTGTGGGGGGTCCAAACAAACCAATCATTTCAGCCACAAGTGGCAGTCCCTGTCACTGAAGTGATTGGTTTGTTAAACTGTGAATGTCCTGTTTCATATATACAACATAAAGGTGGGTTGGAGGGCCCAAGGACAATTCCATCTTGCACATCTTTTCTTTGCATTATGAGCTGTTTGGGGCAATGCTGCCTGACATTTTTAATTTAATGGTTAATGAATGTCCAGAAATTGTAATGGCCACAGACAGCATCTCCTGCATACCCCTTTAATTTTTTTAAAGAAAATTCTGAACCACCAAATTGATGGGGTGGGCAAATATGAGCAGCAGCAGCAGCAGCAGCAGCACAGAGCATCTTCCTGCCAGGATGTGTGCAATAAAGTGCAAATACATTTAATACAAAAATTAGTTGTGTATATTGGTCACATACAAATATATTTACATGGTACATAGTGTGTAAAGGAGGCTGAGGTAACCTGAAGCACGCCATCTGTTGTTGACAAATAATTTCCAGTATCACAGATGCTGGGAGTTCTAATTCAGCCAGAGCACTACAGGCTGCTTTCCTCTGATGTAAACAGCAAGTCTTGGTCCCATTATCCCTAACAACCTCCCTGAGTACAAACTAGTAAACGTCTGTTTACAGTATTTTCTAGCAGCACCTCCACAAGCAAGGCCACCTCATTAGATCATGATGTATAAAAATTTAAAAACCTCCTCCAGATCAAAGATGTCTTTTAGGAACAGAAGAACTTGATCCTAGATTGATCTTCCCTCATCATTTTTTTTAAGACTCAAAATATTAAATTAAATTAATTAAAAACTAATGAATCCTTCTGTCCTTTCCCTGTCTTCAGTCCATAAACATTCCAACTCCGTTGGGCCTCTGAACTAGTTAAGGAAAACATTCTTGGTTTTGAAAATTCCTATGGGTCGTATAGTTTATTAAACTGCCATCCTGTCTACCACTGCAATGCCTCTCTGTGCCATTTTTGAAACTGAACTGCCACATGTTAGTGCCACCCACTGCTGTCGCTTAGCTTAGTCAGCCAACTAGCTGGATGCAACCTTTTGGCTCTTAACTAGATGAAAAAAATCAATAATGTGAGCTGTGAGATGGTCAAAATTAACTGGAAACGAGTGGAAAGAAATGTTATTTAGGTTAATAATACTGTAGGAACAAAAACAGGCCCAAATTTTGTGATTTTAGCTGTTTTTATTTTTTAAAGAAAAACAAAATACAGATCCAAAACCAAAAAATAAAACATGCAAGGACAGTTTTGGCAAAACCAATCCAAATCCAAAGCAAAAGGACATACAGATCCAAAACCAAAACACGGGGGTCGGCGCACATCTCTAATCATAATCATTACCTTTGTCATGTCATTGTAATGTGTTAATGGTCTAATTTTCATTCTTAGAAATTAAATTCAACCCAAACATCATAGTACTTAGCAAACAGTATAGATTGTTTTATGCATACCTGGATATGTCAATTATTGATGTGTAGTAATATATGTCACCACACGGCCAGTTTATTTCGCTTGCACCTGTTGTATGTTATTTTTCTATTACCTTTAGTAGTCACCAAGAAAAAGGCAGGTTTATTTGTTAGTGCCATTTATACATGCATTACAACTGTGTTGATATGTGGAAAAGGAAAATGATTAGGCCGATACTAAGTACAGTTGCTTGTTTTCTCTATTAATGTTTTGGACAATGTACAATGGTTTTCTT
The DNA here is from genome assembly GCA_031769625.1 of Taudactylus pleione. Taxonomy (NCBI): domain Eukaryota; kingdom Metazoa; phylum Chordata; class Amphibia; order Anura; family Myobatrachidae; genus Taudactylus; species Taudactylus pleione. Next base: position 14,173,055 of record JAUIMM010000005.1, on the reverse strand, counting down.
TTATTGTTAGGTACAAATGTCATTGCAGGTTTCCTTTTTGTTGTAAAAAAAAGTTTCTTCCATGAATGCAATTTGATAAATATCACAATAGACAAAACTGTTAGTGCCAAAAGAATCATGTGAGACCACCCATAAGGCAGGATTATGAGAGGCCAGGTAAATATATTTTGCATATTGTGCCTTGATAAATGTATAAACATATTTTTCTATTGTAATTTATACATGCTTCATTTCTTTAAGGTCTATCTTCAGCAGGACAAAGTTCCAGGCAGCCACCACCACCGCCGTCTTGTGTTGGCAGTAGGGAGACTCAACAAGGCCTAAGCCCGTCCATGCCACAGGCTCCTCCCTATGCACAGCCATTTGGTGAGTTTCTGTGATGAACAAAGGCATGCAATAACATTTTACGTTTCAGGCAAATGTCATGTTAAGTACTTTAGAAAAAGCAAAGTTTGGGTAACATGTCTGGATTTCTTGCAAAAAGTGGCAAACCACAACAGTGGAGATATTTAACTTTATGAAGATTCTGCATGTACTGCAAAAATACAAAGAATTCTTGAGATATGCTTGTGTACAGCTCCATGTTTACTATTCTGTACTCCACAAAAGATCAAGGGCCAAATGTAATAGGGTGAGAGTTTAGAAAAGTGAGAGTTTCTGACACTTTTTAAACTTTGCCAATGTAATAGAGTCCAAAAACAAAGTAACAGAGCGAACTTGCATGTTTTTTTAGACTTAGAAAACTCTCACGATTTAAAATCTCATCCAGATGTTTTCCCATTTTGAAGATAAATCTCGACCAATGTGAGAGTTTACTGCTAAACTCTCACATTTTCTAAACTCTCACCCTATTACATTTGGCCCCATATGATCATCTTTTTTAAGGTTGCCCCTGCCTAGAGTCCAACATAGCTTAATCTGCTGAGTGTTATTTTTTTTTTTTTTATGTATGTATGTATGCACTCAATACTTACGTATTCTTTTCATTTAGATTCACAAACTGAAGGCCCACAGTCACCAATAATTGAGCCACGTGGTTATCCTTAGGAAACAGAAGAGGAAATGGTGACTTTAAACCTGTTTTCTGTAACACCACAAAGACAACAAACACCAAGCCCACCCAGCCCTAACTTACACGAGCAGGGCCAGATTAACAATGGGGCAGATGGAGCTACAGCTCCAGGCCTCCACATAAAAATAGGCCCATTGTTATGACAACATGATGTTGACTGGCCATCTGCTCTCCACACGGTCAGCCATAAATCATAAGTAGTAAATTTGTATTTCTATTTACCTCACAAAATGAAGGATTTTTTTCCTTTTACATATTTAGGGAGACATTGGAGCAGAGTGTATAGGGGGTACACGACCACATGGCACTGGCCACACCCACACAGCACTGGTCACGCCTCCTCTACTTCTCATAATAGGCCCTTTGGTCATTTTCAGCTCCAGGCCTATATGGCCATCAATCTGGCCCTGTACACGTGGCAGCAACAAATATATCTGGTGATGCTGTCTCTGCATTTCTATCATCCATGGCAGCATTTCATGACCGACATGTGACCCTAATGGACAGATAAATGGGATACTTGTCACAAATTTACAAGGCTAATGCGTAAGTGTGACAGCAGACTTTCTGCTATTAATGCTACTCTGATGCGCCAAAATGAAAATGCAAGCAGGCATTATAAACAACTTAACAGAGATTTTAGAATTGTTACTAAACACTTGAGACACAAGCTAGTGCTCCTGCTCCTGACACACTGACCAGCCCACGTGTGAACTGTCAGGATCCTGAGCCAATCAGCAGCTGCTCTACAGTTAGCGGCCGCTGATTGTCTGCAGGCTCCTGACAGTTCACATTGAGCAGTCAGGAGCCGGGTAGCGGTGTATGTGGTCACAGACATACACTGCTAATGTAAGTATATGTATCGGGTTCCATTTTTTTATTTTGCAAAGACCCCTGGATGCTATGGAGACTAGCGCGAGGATGGAGGTGAGTATAGGATCTTTATTCCAGGTACTCCAAATTGATTCTACTAGAGAAGGGGACCGACCATCTGGCCGCAGTATGTGTGAGTGAGGTAGGTAGGTGTGTAATAAAGTTTTACTTTAGACGGTGTGTGTGTACTGTGTTTTTTTAAACTTTAATTTACAGTGGAGGTACGGGTGCCGACCGCCTGCTGGCACTTGTAGTTCCACAAGTGCCAAAGGGCAGGCATGCTGGCACCCGTGGTTCCACTGTAAATTACAATAATTTTGAACTATATATAACATTATTACCCCCGTACCCACCGCTCCAGGGGCGCAGAGAAGAGCTCTGGGCTTCAGCCCAAGCCTGGGGTTTCGGGAGAGGGGGGAACCCTTCTTGGGGGATCCCCACCTCCCCTGAGATCCCCGGCTTGGGCTGTTAATGCTTTGGCCATGGAGACCCAGTGATAGGGTTTCCTGGCTGTGGCATTACACCCCGGTCGGTTTGGGTCCGGTGCTGGTTTTGAATATAGGGGAACCCCAGCGCATTTTCCCCCCCTATATTTGAAACCAGCACTGGCCCTGCAGCAAGGTGCTGGTTCCTAAATTACAGTGGAACAATACCTGCTTTTTCCCCCATAATTTTAGGAACCAGGACTAGCTGAGCAGTCCGAGGCTGGTTATGCTTTTGGGTTGGGGACCCTACGTATTTTTTTAAGATTTAACCTTTGTTTAACAGGTAGACCTCAAAAGCAGACTTCACATATCTCACTGATATGTGCAGGCTGCTTGCTCTGGAGAGTTTTGCAGAGAGAAAACACTGCAATCTCAGGTGAGTAATCTCATCTAAACTTGCTACTCGGGAGAAATCTCGATCTGCTTTCTTTACATTAATTTTAGTAATATACCCAATGCAGGGTAATTAGTATGCCCCCCCTCTCGGCGCCCCTGCCCTTAGGTAGCCGGTCATTGGATCAGGGGATCAGCTGAGTGACTGCAGGACTACCATGGGAGAGACTAGTCAGGTGATATAGACCAACATGGCTGCGCCATGCCCGGGACCCCGGGAACCAGGACGCATGCACGAAAGCCCTAGCAGACTCCGGGGAGAATATTCAGTCACAACTCACCTCCACTCCCAGCGACTGAACACCTAAGCCCGAGGACGCTGGCGCAGACGTGAGTAGCGGCCGATTCCTGACAATGGCTAAATGACTCGGAATGACATACTTCACACCTAAATGTGTATATAGTACTGTACACTGAACCCTAGCCCTAGAACCAGAACCATACTCTGGACCATTCCAAGACAATAGCACACAGTACAGGGAAACCAATACATGCTCAGCACAATAGTATAACCCAATAACCTGAACAACCACAAAGCACAGATTAATACAGTATAGGTAATAAATAAAAGAATGTCTGAGTTTCTAAGTGATGCTAAGACCTCGATTTGCAACAATTTCATTTTAATTTCCTGCCAGGCCAGAACCTTTACAGTAGATCACTGCTTCCCCTCATGGCTATTAGACTGCGGCCCATATCAGTCATACTGTCTCAACGTAAGTTGTAAGATGGCGGGGTTGGCAGCAACATGGTCAAACATCAAGGTGCTTAGGGCCTGATTCAGAGCTGAACGCTCTGACCAGAGCGCTCGCTCTGAATCAGGGCCCTCCCTGAAAATGGAGCGGCATCTTGGACGCTCGCATAGCTGTGGGTGACCACCCACAGCATATGCGAGCGTCCATGATGATGGTCGCGATGGTCTTGACCATCGCGACCATCGGGCATGCGACAGAGACCCTGTGGTAGGGTCTCGCTGCCGCAAGCCCTGGAGTGATTTTGGCTCTATCAGAGCCAAAATCACACTAGTGATGTCAGTGGGGCCGGCTTCAGACGGTAGGCGTTCCCATGGGAACACCTCCATCTGGAAGGCACGCCCCCAGCACGCCCACCAAAGGGGCGTGCTGTCAATCAACATCGACAGCACGCCCCCTTTGGTGCGAGACCCGGAGCGATGGAGAGCCCGTCGCTCGCCGGGTCTCGCGTATGCGCACGACGGAGCTCCCTCCGTCGTGCGCATGCGCAGTGGGGGAACATCGACCCGCTTGCGAGCGTACTGCCGCTCACGAGCGGGTCTGAATGACCCCCTTAGTGTGATCAGATTTCTTCATCTAAAGGGCACATCAGCAGCTGAAATCTATCACCAATTTGTCGAGGTGCACGGCGATAACATCATGCCACAGAAACAGGTTTGGGTTTGGTCTTGTTCTCTGGTACTCATTTCCACGTGAAGATCGTGCAACTGTTTCTGGGCAGTAGATAGGTGTGGTTACACTTAATTGCGCACACTCCCGGAATGGCTGGGAGGCTCCTGAAAATTGGGTGGCGCTTCCAGCCACCCAGAAAGGTGGACAAATCTCCCAGGTTTGAGGCCACCCAGACATGCACAAGCAGTGGATGACGCGATTTGCATTAAATAGTGGCATTGTAGCCCCGCCCCCGCTCCACAATGCCGATAATCTCTGTATTGGATAGCGATGGGCGGGTCCAACCAATAGCCAGATTTCTTTGATGTGTTTCTTCAGCCTTGTGTGCAAAATGAAACTACTTCCTTACTGCAGAAGTTACAGATGTTATCTGATTTCCCTGATAACTTAGGCCCTCATTCAGAGCCGTACGCTCTGAGCAGAGCGCACGCTCTGAATGAGGGCCGGGCTCCATTTTCATGGAGCGTCCTCCTGGACGCTCGTATAGCTGTGGGTCACCACCCACAGGCTATACGAGCGTGCTTTTTGATGGCCGCGATGGTCGAGACCATCGCGACCATCGAAATTGCGAGCCGGAGCCTGCGGTTGAGGTTTTCAACCGCAAGCTCCGGAGTGATTTTGGCTCTATCAGAGCCAAAATCACTCCCACTGACATCACTAGTGATGTCAGTGGGCCGGCTTCTGACGGGAGGCGTTCCCGTGGGAACGCCCCCGTCAGGGAGGCACGACCCCGGCACGCCCACCAAAGGGGGCGTGCTGTCAATCAACATTGACAGCACGCCCCCTTTGATCGGACACAACGAGCGAAGGACTTTCCTTCGCTCGTCGCGTCTGGCGCATGCGCACGACGGAGCTCCCTCCGTCGTGCGCATGCTCAGTGTATAACATCGACCCACTTGCGAGTGGACAGCCGCTCGCGAGTGGGTCTGAATCAGGCCCTTAGTTTTATGTACGGCTGATGTAAACAGTCTTTATACTTGCATACCCACCAGGCAGGTTTGCAGGCTGTGCGACATCTTATACAGGTCCTGATATTAACTTTTTCATTAAATTGCTGGAATTAACATTGACTAAGAATTATTTCTTTTTTAATGGGAACATTTTTCTCCAAATCACTGGTTGTGCCATGGGTTCTGCTGTGGCACCATCTCTGGCTAACAGTTACATGTTTGGAGTAGAAAGAGGCATATTTTTTGCCAATATAGAAACTGCTAAACATATTTTTCTTTGTTTAAGATCAATATCCTTATTTTGTGGTCTGGTCCTAAAGATTTGTTACAGGAGGTATTTGAAGCCCAAAATAGTTTAGAACATCCTGTTAGCTTTTCATTTGACATCCAGGAGAAACAAGTTAACTATCCTAGATGTAACAATCACTACCTCTATTTTTCTAAGCCCACAGGACGTAACAACTTGCTCCACAGTACTAGTTGCCATCCATTTTAATTAAAGTGCAGTTTGCCTTACATGCAATTTTTACGGGTGTGCAGGATTAATAGCAACAGAGAGACAATAATATCCCAATTAGACACCATGATAATGAAATTTGAACACGAGGGTTATGCTAGACAAATCCTACTACAATAGAGGGATAAGGCTTTAAAAAAACTCATGTGAAATACTATTAAAATCAGTGGAAAGAGATGTTAAATCCAACACTATCCCCTGGGTGACTCACTTCAATCGGGGAAGTGATATCATTAAAAGCCAGACAAAACAATTATGGCCAATAATATCGAGTGATAGGGACTTGAAAGCCCGTAATCAAAGTGCTATTTTTTCATAGCTGCAGACATGGTAAAAAGTAAAGGATCTGTTGATGAAAACTGATGTGACACCAATGTGGCAGGAAATTAAAATTGGACAGCGGGGCCAACTAGAACAGGCTGCTTCAGGTGCCCTAATTGCATATGTACCCGGGTGCAAGGTTTAATCACTCACAAACAGGCAAACTGTTTAAAATTTGTCATTATCTTACTTGTACATCTCAATTTGTAATATATATGATTATATGTCCGTGTAGTAAGATTTATGTAGGAAAAATGGAGTGTATGTTTAAAGAGTGAATGACGCTCCATAGAGTGCTACCAGGCAAGCGCTAGAGAAAGGAAAAAGTGACCGGCCTGTATCTAGGCATTTTCTTGAGGCTAGACGCAACTTGTCGGCACTTAAATACAAAATAATCGATCATATACCGATCTCTGTAAGAGGTGGTAATTGGACTCAGTTACTGCTTCAAAGTTAAGCACAATGGATTGTTCGGTTACAGTCACTGGCCCCGAAAGTGTTAAATTAAGCATTTGGTCTTTAATGCTTCTTCTGACTAATGCCTGTAATTTCAGTGGCAGATTTCTTTTGGATGTCAACACATTATGTATTGAAGCTGTGCTATATAACCAAATGCCATATTGAAGCTATGTTATTTGTGCTTTATTGAATCAATGTTTGTAACATTGTGAAACATTTATTTGCTACATTGAATGTTGTCGTCCTTGGTACTGATATCTATGTATGTTAATATGTATTTTGTAAACTGCATATGCAGAGGTGAAAGCACCTTAGTTAGTAATTAAGCTGACATGACCGCCTTGTGTGGGGAATGGGGCAGGTATTCCTGGGTGTGACTTTGCAATTAAATGTTGTCTAGGTTCATTTGTGTTTTGTATCCTGACGAAAATGCACAATTAAAGTGTTTAAACATTGATCACTTACCTTGGGCTCCAGTCTCTTCATTACAAGTTGTCCAGCGTGCTGCCATGCTGTTGGATATATACATATATATATATAAATGATACAGATGCCCTCAACACGCTAAAATACTTATGCACTAAATTAGTGTTAAATCATATATAATACAAATAATACTCTGTCCAACTGGCTACGTCTCCAAAGATGGTTCTTTGCCTGCTATGGACCTAAATATAATAAATGCTAGAGGGTTCTTGGGTTCGCCGAATACTACTCCTTTATATACAGTATGTCTAATGATTCAATAATACCTCTTTCTTAACATTCCTTCTAGTAATATACCCAATGGAGAAGATTTGTGATTAATGGTGCCCATCCACTAGCAGACGGAGAAACGAGAGCACGATTACCACATTGTAATTATGCTGTCGTTTCTCCGTCTGTGATGTGCCTACACTGAATGAGCAGTCGTGTCCCCAGTAGTAGTCCCCCCTATGCATTGCCCCCAGTAGTAGTCCCCTCTATGCATTGCCCCCAGTATTAGTCCCCTCTATGCGTTGCCCCCAGTAGCAGTCCCCTCTATGCATTGCCCCCAGTAGTAATCCCCCCTATGCATTGCCCCCATAGTAGTCCCCCTATGCATTGCCCCCAGTAGTAGTCCTCCCTATACAGTGCCCCCAGTAACAGCCACCCCCCTATACAGTGCCCCCAGTAGCACCCCCATTTGCTGTGCCAGTGTCAATTCAGTGCCCCCTAACACACACACACACACAAAAACACAGCCTACCTGAATCCCCACTCCTGCCGCGACTGCCGCTGTCCGCTCCTCCCGGCCCGCTCTGCACTATGGGAGAGACGTCATGACGTCTCCCATCACCCGCTGTGGGGGGAGCTGGAAGGCGGAGCTCATGAGTGAGCTCCAGCCGGCTCCCTCCGTGGACGCAGCAGCCAATAAGAGTCTGCCTGACTTTCATTGGCTGCCATAACAAACACACTGCCGCCGCTGGCAGTACGGTTTGTTGAAAGGCCATCTAAATTGGTCTCTAATTTGATGCACTGTTGTCTGTTTGTGGGATTGAACAAGTTTGTCCACTCTCTTTTCCAATCTAGCAGACCCAGTTTTTAGTCTGCTGGTCCACTCTGTGCACACTTTAACAACTAGCCCTCTCGAACAGTTGTTTTGCTAATGCTCTCACCGCTTCTGCGCACGCCAATAATCATTCCACATTCAAAGTCCATCAGACCACGTCACTTATCCATTATTTCATCAGTGTTAAACGTCAATAGTCTCAGTACAGTATACTGCTTCCTTTTCATTATTTACTGATTCAGTCATCCTACATAAGCATTACCTGCAGAATAGCGTCTTTGCATCAAATCGCCTGGAAGTCATAATAATTTGGACACTGAGTATGTGTATATATATATATATATATATATATATATATATATATACAGTATATATAGAGCAGCAGGAAATGGACGACACTCACAGAGACTCTATCAATAATCACAAGACACAACTACAGTGATGTAGTCAACGTTTTGTTTATCAAGACTTCGTTATCACCCATTATATATATATATATATATATATATATATATATATATATATATATATATATATAAAATATGACAAGAGTCACATAGACCGGATAAGATCCAACAGATGTTTATTTTCTCACCACAGGCAGGAATACAGGACAGTGAAGTTTTCACAGGCAAGATGTTACAGGCTGGTACACAGAACCTTCCAAACAGTAATACAGTTTTTTCAGTGGACTCACAGGTCCAGGATTCCTAACACTAGTCAACCCCGAGTCTATAACCTGGGTGACTACTTCACCATCAGGATCAGTTTCCCAGTGTCTCTGCAGCTCTTTTACCAGCCTCACACAGGTGTCTGTAATCAGCTGTCCTTCCAGACTCTTACTGAGGCAACACCTGAACTGGACCCTTCAGCCCTACTGCCTTTGCTCTGCCAAACATGAGATATCTGGACATTCCATATTCACTTCATGTGGAATTATGCTGACCCTGTCACAATATATATCGGGTCTTGAGCATGGCTCCCCAAGTCCTCTCTCTATTGGAGGCTACAGTCAGGGCCACCATCAAGGGGGGACAGCCAGTACTCCTGTACCGGGCCCGGACAGCTGAGGGGCCCGGACGCCGGCAAGCAGAGTTAATTGCTAATTTATTGCCCTCATACAGGACAGCTGAGGCTGCTAAGTGCTGGCCGGAGAGTTCTATGAATGAGTCATCACTCACTGCTCAGCAGTGTGTGATGACTCATTTATTAATGAACTCTCCGGACAGCACTGCATGATCAGTGTCCTTCTATTACTGTGATCAGGAGCAGCTGCAGGAGGACCAGCTTATATAATAAAGGTAGGAGTACTGGGCCCCCTCACAGACAGGTTCCCCTCTCAGGACCCTATCAAATTAGTTACTTCAATCACCTCTGCCTCCATAGTTGCTCCACCCTCAGCTCTCCTCCTCTTCTCCCCCTGCTCTCATTGGCCAGATAATGTGTGCACTGCACTGAGGAAGGAAATGTGAGAGAGCAGCTGCGGTGCACACACAGAAGTACCTCTGCCCCATCCCTCCCTCCTATACAATCTGCCCCATTGTCCCCTGTACTATACCTAAATCCTGCCTCTGCCCTCCCCTCCCCCTCCTGTACAATCTGTCCCCTGTACTATTGCTGAATCCTGCTCTGTCCCCCTCCCCCTCCTATACAATCTGCCCCACTGTCCCCTGTGATATTCATGAATCCTACTTCTGTCTCCCCCCTCCCCAAATTTCTATCTCTGTACTCTCCCCATATGTGTCCATATCTGTTCCCCTGTTCCCCCATACCTGTGCCTTTGCCCCCTCTCCATCTCTGCCTGTGCCCGCTTCCCATTTTTGACTCTGCTCCTATCCCATCTGTGTCCTTTACTTAAGTGTGTTTCTCTCTATTTGCACCTCTGCCCCCTTGCCATGTCCGTGCTGGGCCTGATTCAGACCCGGTCGCTAAGGAGCGATCACTCGCTGCCGGGGCGATTGTTGCTCAATGCGCATGCATCCAATTCGCAGTCTCAGCGATGGGAAATTGTGCACTCATAGCACACAGACTGCCTGCTACTTTGAGTGACAGATAGTGCCGTTTGTGGGTGGATAACAGGGGAAGGTGCTTGTAACAGGGGAGTGTTGTTGCGAACGCAGGCGTGTCAGGCCAACAAAACGCTGTTTAAAGGGCGTGCATAATTAGCAAAGTAGCGTCATTGTACACGTCACCTCCATGTATTTCAGCAAGCACTGATCGAAGTGCTTGCGGCGGGGTAAGGCTACCTCAAGGGCTGCGATCAGCTCCGATGCCTCTCGATGTTACTGATTCATCCAACAATCCCAGGAGCTGACATGTGTTGCGGGGGGAAAGGGGGCGTCTTAACACACTTGCGAGCGCTCAGTGCCGTACCTCGCTAAGACATAGAGGGCGTCCTTACGTGACGCAGTGCGATCACATAATTTAAATATCCGGCCCTTTTTTTTGCAGCGAGCGAGCGCATCTTGAGAGCGGGTGTGAATGAGGTCCAGTGTTCCATACCACATACAGTAATTGAACCTCCGGATGGCAGGTTAGTACAGTTCTGTTGTAAATCATTAGGTAGGCTTTTCTCAATTTAAGAAACAAAAAATCTGTATTCTTTTTTAATATTTAAAGGAAAAAAAAAAATAATAATAAAAAAAAAAAAATATATATATATATATATATATATATACTCCAGATACCAGAGCTCAACCCCACCCCTTTGCATCCACCAGACCTTTGGGGGGAAGAACAAAGGGGGTGGGGGGCCCTGCCTTTTTCATTTGTACCGGGCCCCACGATTTCTGATGGCAGCCCTGGCTACAGTACATGCATTGGATATCATGTGCTGAGAATGAAAGCTTTTTATTTTATGCCATGGCTTGTTTAAACCCCTATGGTACTTATCATTAAATGCATTAGAGTTTTCTAAATTGTGTGCTGGATTTTGTCCTTGCTGGACTCTGCTATAACAATTGATGATGTCCTAGCACCCGGAACCTGGATACCTTATATGACGTGTGTGTTCTAATTTGATATATTGATATAGTATATTTCACCAACCAAAACATTCATTACATTTTGATATCTTGACCACTTTTGAAATACATTTTCTAGAAAACACACTGCTTTTGGTTCCAAGAACAACCTTCCTCATATTCCTAATATTTCTGAATTGTACAGTGATTTTGTCACTTGGGTAGAGCAGCAAGATTTCCCAGTGTGTGTCTAGTATCAGCGACAGTCATTATGTCCTCCTTTCAGATTGAAGATCAGAGAGGCTGACTAAGGTGTGATTTATTATAGGCTGGACACACACATAGGGTTTTTCTATATAAATGATTGCCGCTTTTAAAATACGGAGAGACTTGCCTGCATCTTGTGCCTATCTGCAGCGTGCAGGCTATTACATAAACCACATAGTGAAGCACGGACAGGGGCTGTAATCTTGCCCTGGAATCCGTTTGTGCCGCCACACCGTAGGTGCTCGCACACAAAAAGGGGTGTGGTCATGCTTTACAAGGGAGTGTGTCGCGAGTCACGGAGGCATGGCTTTATGGCATGTCCCCATCTGTCTGCATGCCAGCCAAGCAGAACGCAGGGAGGTGGAGGTGCTCGATCAGGCTTCTGCATTTTTCTTTCAATAATATCAGTAAATCTTTTAATGTGTAGAAAACTATTTGATATTAAAGATAATTTTTAAAGCCAATAACACCCTGCATTATTTAATGTAGTATATGTGTTACAGCATTACACCTTTATTTATGCACTGTCTACATTTCTTGTTGCAGTAGCAATTTTCTCTTGAGATCGCTGTGGTCAATTGATAGAATGGAAAATAGATTAACTTAAAGCAGCCTCTGATTATTCTTTTGTACAACTTTATCTCTAAGCGCACTTATACCTCTTTCTCAATTGATATCATTAGTCATTTGTCTTTAGCTGAAACTTTGACATGGTACAGAGCTTCAATTAACCTCTGCCTTTTGTCGGTGTTGACATACTTGTAGCATTGTGCCAGTGCGCTAGAACACTTCAATTTATCCTAAAGAAGCAAAAGTCACAGTTACTGGGTACCGGCACAGCTGTTATTGTTGTAGAATTTAACACAGAGCATAAAGTATAAATCTCAGCTTTATATCTTGTAGCTCACCAGCTTGCCACCACCAATTAGTTCTGCTATTCTGAATATTTATTACACCAGTTATTGGACAATTAATTATTCGTATGAAAAGTAAAGTTTAGCAAAAACACAGTAGTTAATATTTAAATAAATAATAATACTAGTAGTAATAATAATAACAATAATAATAATAATAATAATAGCATTGTTATTATCCATATAATCTATGATTTTAGTAGGGATCTGAATGTTGCAGCTATGTACACACAAATTGTATAGGGCCTTTTTAATATGCTATAATGCACGCTGAAGGGGACGTGGTCACCAGGAGTGCCGAAAGGGGGGAGGCGGGTACCAATTCCCCTTGCCTTGGCTTGTTGGTGCCCCCTTCCCCCCTCCCCAAGTATACTTACCATGCTCTGATAAGTGGGTTCCTCCTCCTCTGTGGCGCCATCTTCCCAGTGACATCTTCCGTAAGATAGAGCCGCTGTCAGGACTGTGACTATTTCAGTACGTAAAGATAAACTACATTTGCCAAAGTTCCATTGTGGTCGTCGGAGGAGCTATCCTGGTTGCTGTCATTCTCCACATACAGGGGATAGAGAGTTAAAATTATCATCTGTTTCAAAGGTGTTGTCAGGTTGTGGGATTTCTGATTGCTTATTATTTCAAACCTGATTCCATTTGGGTCACATGTTCTGAACTTCCTATGGATCACAGACCTCTAGTATAAAGCCTGTTACTAACTGTGTCTCAGTGTCTGTGCAACGTTACTTTCAGGTCTTTCTTGGACTCCTGCCAGATCCCTGCTGTGCCTGTGGTTTGCTGTGGACTTTGCTATATCTCTGCCCGTGTTCCGGTTAAACTTCTGATACTGGTTATCAGCTGCACTACAGAGCTCAGCATTGCCAGCATTGTTATTCTGCTCCATTGCTCCATCAGACCATATCTCACACAAGACACTGCAAAAACTCTAATCCATGCACTTATTATTTCCCGCCTTGACTATTGCAATAGTCTCCTTACTGGTCTTCCCAAAAACAGGCTATCGCCATTACAATCAATTATGAATGCAGCTGCAAGGCTTATCTTCCTTGCCAAACGTTCATCGTCTGCTGCCCCGCTCTGTCAGTCCCTCCATTGGTTGCCGGTTTTATACCGTATTCAATACAACATACTCTTACTTACAAATAAGGCTATTAACCAAACCACACCAACATACATCTCTTCACTCATCTCAAAATATCGCCCTACCCGACCTCTCCGCTCAGCACAAGATCTGCGTCTCTCATCCCCATGCATTACTTGCTCCCACTCACGGTTACAGGACTTTCTTAGGGCTGCACCCACTATATGGAATGCCTTACCACGCAAAATACGACTTTCCTCTAGTCTCCAATCCTTCAAGCGATCCCTGAAAACTCACCTCTTCAGGCAAGCTTATCAGATCCCAGAACCGCCCACACAACCTTCATAGTTTCCATATCTAATTACATCCCCTTTTACAGTCCACACATAACCTCACACATTGTCTTTCTCTCACATCCTCATGACATTTGGCCGACATTCCTGTGTGACTGGATCATGCAGCCAACCAAGAAACTGTGCATTGTGGCTGGACCAAGATGCAATATATAGCACCTATCCTTGTGTATTACTGCCTATTTCCCTATAGATTGTAAGCTTGCGAGCAGGGCCTTCTTACCTATATATCTGTCTGTTATTACCCAGTTTTGTTCTATCAATGTTGACAATTGTAAAGCGCAACGGAATATGCTGCGCTATATAAGAAACTGTTAATAAATAAATTAATTGCTGTGGTTACATCCCCTGCTGGATTATTTACTCTGCCTGTTGTCTTCTACTTCCGTGGACATTGAACTTACCTTTAATACAGTTGTCAACTGCACTGTTACAGTTATTGTCGCCAGACCCTTAGTGCATTGCGGGGCTCAACCCCGCTCCGGATCCCCGTCAATCCGCAGGGCTCAACCCTGCTCCGGACCCTCACTACATCGCGGAGCTCAACCCCACTCCGGATCCTCGTCACACTGCAGGGCTCAACCCTGCTCCGGAGCTTCACCGCATCGCAGGGCTCAACCCTGTCCTGGATCCTCATTACATCACAAGGCGCAACCCTGCTCCGGATCTTCATTACATCACAGGGCTCAACCCTGCTCCGGATATTCACTACATCACAGGGCTCAACCCTCCTCCGCGTCTTCACTGCATCACAGGACTCAACCCTGCTCTGACTTTTAGTACCTCACTGGGCTCAACCCAGTTCTGGATTTTCACCACGTCTCAGGGCTCAACCCTGTTTCGGATCTTCACTATATTGCAGGGCTCAACCCTGTTCCAAATTTTCATCACGCTACAGGGCTCAACCGTAGTAAGGTCCATTATGCCTGTCAGGGCTCAGCCGGGGATCGGCGCCGCCGCTTACCGCACCGCCGGCTTCCCCTTTCATCCTGGGTGGTCGGTCGGCCTGCGCGACGGCGGAGGAGAAGCTGAGGATTCTGCCCGCTTGCTGTGGCTTCCTGGAGGGCTGGTGTCCGGCATCACTAATCCGGACATGGGCGCCGCCATGACAGTCAGCCCATGTGACTGGATCCTTCCTCCTGATAGGCTCATTTCCAGCTGATGCTGTGCACCTGTCTAAGGGTTCCACTGGGTATAAAACTGTTCCACAGGTTATGGGAAATTGCCTGAACAACGGTTGTCTCCTAGCGTGCCTTAGTGAGTTCCCGGTCCAGGTTCCTATTCATCCGTACAGCAGCAGTGTTACCACCTTTACCTGTGTGCCTAAAACATCTCTGGTGAATACCCGTGCAGCAGTGTTACTACCTTTACCTGTGTGCCTAAACATCTCTGGTGAATACCCGTGCAGCAGTGTTACCACCTTTACCTGTGTGCCTTTACGTCTCTGATGAATACCCGTGCAGCAGTGTACCCACCTTTACCTGTGTGCCTATACGTCTCCGGTGAATACCCGTGCAGCAGTGTTACCATCCCCACCTGTGTGCCTCACGTCTCCAGTGGACATCCGTGCTACAACATGTACCGCCTCTACCCGTGTGCCTTCTATCTCTGGTGACGTGCCAAGTAACCGTGAGTCGCTTCCCACTTTGAAATCCTTATTGACGTTTTGATCCTCGTGTCAAGGTGTTTTCTATACAGTATTTTAAGGGACTGTGTTGTGCCTAACAGGCATATCCTCGCTGGGCCACGGGTGTAGTGTCTCTATCCCTGCTGGGCTTGGGTACCTGGTCAAAGGACCGCGACCTGCTCACGGGGTGCAGCTAAGCCCATATCCCAATTGGGGGGGTCACTGGCGAACACCATCCTGTGGGTTAGACTCCGCATCTTTGCCCAGGTCTCGCCAACACTCAAGACCTGTGGATGAGGAGAACGTACATCCAGGCCCCTCGTCTCCGTTTCTTTCCCCAACTTAGGCCCACCACGTCCTCTTCTCCAGTTTCAGACGTGACAATGTATTCCTGAGGTCTTAGCCTCATATTGGACTCAGGGCTCCTTACCACATTAGTATCAGAGACTTTATTTACATATAGGGGTTTACTCCTATATTGATTACTGCATATCTGAACTTCTGTGTTGTTGAGACTTTATGTGAAACGTTGCTATATATTTTGCCTGTGAATAAATTCTATTTACTTTATTCCATGTTACTGAGATTTCATGAAAAGGTCATTCCTAAAACCACCTCAGTTTATAGTGCCCAGTAGGCCTGACTCCTTCCAGGAGTCTCAAGTGTCAGCAGCCATGACAGCCGCACAGTGAAAACAAAGACTCTAGTGCACATGTGCCATCTTGCTGAATCTCACTGGGAAGATGGATCCATCGAGGAGGAGAATCCCACTTGCAAGAGTAAGGTAAGATGCTGATGCGAGGGAGAGTGATTGCACTTATCATTTCCTTCCTGGATCTGCCCCTGGCTGAGGGGCAAATGGTGTTCCCCTGTGCAGCGACCATTACCACTTCGCAGTGCAGCACAAACTATTTTATGCATATATTTTTAGGGTCGTGCCTATGCCTTAATTAGGCCATGCCCCCTAATTACCTAGGCCTGCAGCTGTACTCTATAGCCCTGGTGGTCAGAGCCGTAACTAGACTTTTTGGTGCCCTGTGCCAGAAGGAGCATTGGCGCCCCCCTCATTTTTCAAAGGGACATAATGTACCCAAAAAAGGGCCATGGCTTCATGGGGAAGAACCAGGGAAGCGATAGGAGAGACCAGGAGATGCTGGGGATGAAATAAGAGGAAGCTAAAAGCAAGAATGATAATAAACAGAAATGTGACAGGCCCAAACAGCGCCCCCTGACCTGTGGTGCCCTGTGCGATGACACCGGTTGCACTACCCTAGCTACGGCCCTGCTGGTGGTCACACCATCTTGGGGGCATGGCTGTACCTCCAGTGCAGCCTGGGATCCTGGTGTCCTCTCAGTAAAGCAGGAAATCTTGCACATATCGAACAGATACTGATAGAAGAAGAATACTGCTTTAAAAACATAACTGTGTACCTAGAACTCTGTGACTTACCGGTCTTGGAGAGCCAAGGTCCAAAAGGGTATCCTGTCCATGAAGCAAAACAGGGTATGCCCTGAAAAAACATCCTTTGGCAGGGGTTTGTGAGACAATTTTTGTGTATGAGCAGTTGCAAACAATTGCTCAACTACATGAACATCAACATTATGCATAGCTCTGAATTGGGCATCTATTGCATTGAGACATAAACCTCCACTATTAGCACTCTCTAAATGTGTAGGTGGTCTGTGCTACGAATACGGGAATCGTGAGTGTTGTACCTGGTTATCCTAGGTCATTTCATGATGCCTATATACTCAGACAGTCAGCCCTATATTCTAAGTTTGGGAGTAGAGAAATGGCTTTTGGATATGTTCAAACAAACATATTTTATGACATGATGCTATTATGCTGTTTCACATGAAGACCAGGTTCTGGTGTCTTAGTAAGTCTGGTTCTGTGCTCCTCTTTACACAGATTAAGCTGTCTACTGCTTAATCTGATTTTACAACAATGTAGACCATTTGTTTATTACAGCAGGAGTCAGGGCATCTTGTGCCATCTCACGATGTTGATGACACTGATCTGAATATAAAATGACAGAAGGCAATCGTGCAAAAGTGTAAATATACTAGAGATGTGCGCAGACCCTCATATTTTGGTTTTGGATCTGGATTCATCTTTGTGTTTTGGTTTTGCAAAACCACCCTCATGTGGTTTGATTTTGGTTTTGGTTCTATATATTTTTTAAAATTTAATAAAAACAGATAAAATCATGTGACTTGGGGCTGTTTTATTCCTACAGTATTATTAACCCCATTAACATAATTTCCAGTAAATTTTGACCACCTCACAGCTCACGATATTGTTGACCACCTAACAGCTCACAATACTGTTCACAAATTGTCCAAAGGCTGGTTGACCAAACTCTGCAACAGAGCAGCAGCACAAACACACAGAAGTTTAAAATACTATAGCACATCTATGAAACATTGCCACACAGCAGTGGCAGACAGGAAGGCAGTTTAATAAACTATACGACCCCACAGAAATCAAGAATGCTTTAATTAATCAATAACTAGATCAGAAGCCCCAGGACAGTAAAGGGAAATGGAGGTGGAAATGGAGGTGGAGTATGTATGTAGTGGAAGACAGGTAAAGGATTAATTAATTATAATTGATTTATTAAAACAATTAAATTTAAGACCATAAAAGAATACAATGTTAATATCAACATTGTGAAAAATAGTTTTGATTTCAGGTGCTCTGTCTTGAGCACCGGCTTTAGTAGATATTTAAGTACTAGTATCATCATGACTGGCAGCAGGTACAGCACTAGTACTTGGTTGCTGCTCCTGCTCTTCTATCAACTGATTGTGATCTATATCAACTCACAGTGCTGTTATTAACACCATAGCAGTGCTTTCACCCCACAGCTCTTCACTGATACAGTTCTTAGTGCTGCATCCCACAGACCTTCACAGACACAGCCACAGCAGTAGTGCCACAGTAGTGCTTGCACCCCACAGCCCTTCACTGACACAGTCTTCTCTTAGTGCTGCATGCAGTCCAAAGCCCTCCAGACTGCCACAGCATTGCTTAGTTGCCCACTACAGCCCTTCTCTGACACTGACTTCGTGCTGCAGTCCACAGCCCACCCTAACCCTTCTATGTTATGTGTGAAATGGCACTCACGATCAAGAGAGACTGACTTTTATTGAATCCAAAACACATGCGATCTGAAGCTGGGAAGATTATGTTTTCCTCATTTTGGATTCCAAGTCTAGCGGGAAAACCCGAGACCAGGCTTGGAATTATGCAGAAAATTTGGGTGGATTAGTTTTTTTTTCCAAAATATACTTTAATGCTCATTTAATATTGTACAAAAGTAATGTCCCTGAGGTGATTACAGGGTGGGTGCTCACCTATAAACTCCAGCTGGGAGACTCTAGGCTTGTGTCAGTTACCAGTGTAGATTGTAAGCTTGTGAGCAGGGCCTTCCTACGTATATATCTGTCTGTTATTACCCAGTTTTGTTCTATTAATGTTTACAATTGTAAAGCGCAACGGAATATGCTGCGCTATATAAGAAACTGTTAATAAATAATAAATAAATAATAGTGTATCCTGGGCTCTGTTCAGTGCTGTGAACATATCATGACTAAACATCTACCATTTCCACATTTACCTAATAAGGCATGTATTCATACTTTGTATCATGGGGCATTGCTGAGGGGGTCTGGGGCCAATTCAGCTGTCGGATTATATTGGACTTTGGGCCCTGATTCAGAGCCGGTCGCACTGACAGAGCGCTCGCTCTGAATCAGGGTCAGCCTATTTTTTTTTAGAACGGCCTCCTGGCCACTCGCGTAGCTGTGGGTGACCACCCACAGCTATAGCGAGTGGCCAGGAAGATGGTCGCGATGGTCAAGACCATTGCGACCATCGGGCTTGCGATGAGACTCTTGTGGTAGGGTCTCGTTGCCGCAAGCCCCAGAGAGATTTCGGCTCTAACAGAGCCGAAATCTCTCCCACTGACATCACTCATGATGTCAGTGGGGCTGGCCCCAAACGGTAGGTGTTCACATGGGAACGCCTCCGTTTGGGCAGCCACCCCCCGGCCCGCCCACCAAATGGGGCGTGCTGTCAATCAACATCGACAGCACACCCCATTTGGTACGAGACCCGGAGCAACGGCTTGCCCGTCGCTATCCGGGTCTCGCGCATGCACATGACGGAGCTGGCTCCGTCGTGCGTATGTGCTCTGGGCCACCATCGACCCGGTTGCGAGCGCTCAGCGCTTGTGACCAGGTCTGAATCAGGCCCTCTGTTCTTTGCTGTTACTTACTGTGACTTGTTTATACATTCTGAATATTGACATTCCAGATTCATCTGTTTGTGCTATTTTTATCACATCAATAAAACTGTAATTTTTACGGTAAACACACCTGGTGATTTCTGTGACAAACCTAACGGTATGCATGGGGGAGATATATCAAACCTCAGAGAGAGATACAGTGGAGAGAGATACAGTACCAACCAATCAGCTTCTAACTGCCATATATCAGAAACAGAGCTTTAAAAATGACAGAAGTTGAGTCATCTATGCGACTGCACCGCCCCTGTCCATATGCCTGGTAAAACAGCTGTCATCATTTTTTCAGAGTGCAGATACACCAGCCCTATCCTTGGTGATAGAGATCCTTATGATGTCAGAAGGGTCTCTGCCTATGCACAACTCAACATAGCCTACAGTTCTGTATACACGCACTTGACACGCAATTTGTGGGCAGACACTCGTTATTATCCATTCACGCCCCTTTAGCCACAAATGGAGATGTGAATGAGTTGCACAGAGCTTGGAATCATCTGTAAATGCGTGCGCTCCGCTACAGAGCATGTGCCGTACGAAAACAAGGCAAGACCCGTCTGCAACATGGACCTGCGTGCAACTCACATCTGCCACATAGTTGTGGATTATAGTATAATGTATAAAATATACTTTATACAAATTCTAATTTATTTTCCCTAACCCTTCAGCCTTTTCTAATGTATTAATTGCATTATTAGCATTTGTGTTTCTTTTTACAGAAGTTACATTTTTCATATGCTAGAAAATCATTACAGTTCAGACAGCTGTGAAATAAACATTGATATGGGTTTAAGTGTGCATATAGAATTAGCCACTAATTAGGCACACTACTGTGTGTTTATTGATCAGTACACTTATGATAGGGGCAGATTAAAATAAATAAAATTACCTAAGTAACTGTGATCCCATTGATTAATTTAACTTAATCTGCTTTTTTCTCCATAATATCCTATATTACATTAAATATTTCTAACAGTCTAATACATTTATTTTGTCAACTCTAATAATTGACGGTGACAATACAAACTATTACTAGACTGATAAAATTCCACAACTTAAAAACTGCAACATGGCTTCAATGGACCAAGATTAATTTCCATTTGTCAGTTTATAAGTAAGGTTTTACACAACAAAGAAATGTATGAAAAATATAAAATTAGAAATTCAACGAGTTATAATAAAATATGAGTCCCAAACAATGCATATACAATACAGAACACCATCTTGTTATCATTGTACAATATAGAACCAAATTGGTTTACCAGTATGCAATACTGAGCCCCATTCCACAATACCTATACAATGCAAAGCGCCAAATAACAATTGTAGAATGCAAAGCCTCATAGAACGTCCAATACTCAACGTAAAGCCATATTTGTTGACTAATCCTATCTGATGACTCGTATGATCATTAGGCCTGATTCATTACCGATCGCAACTGCTACTACGCACGCAATCAGCCTATTGTGTTCTGCACATGCGTATGCATCGCAGTGCGCATGTGCGAACTGACCACTGCGCATGGGATATCAGTGATTACGCAGACCCATTGCAGAGTGATTGACAGGAAATGGCGTTTGTGGGTGGTGACGGGGAGGTCCGCGAAAAGCAGGCGTGCCAGGGCATTTGAACGCCATTGCAAGGGCGTTCATAAATTATCCACTGGGATGCCTTACGCAGCCTGACTACTAGCGTGCGATGAAGTTAGCAATTTCTAAGAGCTTGTGCAAGTGTGCATGAGGCTGCGATGGTACTCGATGTTACTGATGGTTTCGCAGTTTTGCTAAGGATTACGGATGTGTGTAAGGAAAGTGGGCATCCTTATATTGTGCTGTGACTTTATAGTGATCGCAATGGATTAGCATACTATTGCAGTGAGACTGCATGCGTAATCGCTATTGCAATCGCAGTTGCGATTGGTAGTGAATCAGGCCCATTATTCAATGTCATTTTATTTGCTCACCAGTTTATACTGCAGATCCATATCTTAAGACCAGTATATAATACAGAATGTCAATATCATATTCTTACTCTGCAAAATTCTGTCAGCAGTGTTATATATATTTTGAATGACAAGCTTTATATGTTTAGTTTTTAGATATTGATGTATACGTATTTATAATATAAAATGTATTGATTTAAACAAATGGTGTCATGAAATTCTGTTTCTGCCATATTGGGAACATTACCCTTTTGATTAGCGCATCACCATTTTTCGGTTTAATTTATTGTTGTTGATGTGAGCCCTCACAAGCTCTCTGGGTGTATTGCTGCTTTAATAATTTAACTATTATTAGCGCCAGGTATTGGGGGATAGTGGTTAATACAGAATCTAGTCTGATGGTCAATATGAAATGCAAAGCTCCATTTCATGACCAGTAAACAATACAGAGTCAAATATGTTGAGATCTTTCTGAGTATTCTAGTGCAGGTTTAGTCTCCCATATCCAAATATTCTGAAATACGGAATATTCTGAAATACAGAATTTTTTTTTACCATGACTGAGATAATGAGACTTTTACTTTCTGATGGTTTAATGTGCACAAATTTTCTTTAAGGCACAAAACTATGAAAAATATTGTATAAAATTAACTTCAGGCTCTGTATATAAGGAAATGTTATGATTTGCCGCCGGACCCCTGGCTGGCGGTTCAAATCCCGACAGCGGCAGCCCGACAAGGATGAAAACCCCGATCGTCCTAAAGGTAAGTATTCACTAACCTATTCTACCCCCTAAACCTAACCCTCCCTTAGGGGTGCCTAACCCTAACCTTCCCCCAGTGTCTAACCTTAATCCCCACTCTAAGTGCCTAAACCTAACCCCCCCTTCCCCGCCACCTAAACCTAAGTCCCCCGAGGGGGGTGCCTAACCCTAAGCCCCCCCCGGGGGTGCGTAACCCCCCTCCCCCTAGCCTAACCCTAACCTCCCGGGTGAGTGCCTAACCCTAAGTCCCCCCTGGGAGCCCCTAACCTAACCTCCCCCCCCCCCCCCCCCGCGGCAATCTGCGCTCGGCATCACTTTGATCGGGATGCCGGGCGCCGGTCTCCCGGCGTCGGTAAATTGACAGGCATCTACATTTAGACGCCTGTCATTTAACCCTCGCCGGGATTAAGCAGTCAGGAAGCCAGCTGTCAGGATTAGGTCCGCCGGCTTCCCAACTGCATACCGTGTATAAGGTGTATATGAAACATAACTTAATTTCCTGTATGTAGACAAACCTTGTTTGAGCCACAAACTTATTGAATTTATTGTATAAAATTACCTGCAGGTGTATGTAAGGTGTATATAACACATAAATGCATTCTGTGTTTATATTTGAGTCCTATTCCCAAGATCCTTCACTATGGTATGCAAATATTCCAAAATACGGAATATTCCGATATCCAAAATACCCCTGGTCCCAAGCATTTTGGATACGGGAGACTCAACCTGTAATTGCCTTGTAAGAAGTCAAAGAATTACTAATATTACAGAGGTGATAAAACTTTACACTATATTGACTACAGCAGTGGTTCTCAAACTCGGTCCTCAGGACCCCACATAGGTCACGTTTTCCAGGTCACCCAGCAGGTGCACAGGTGTATTCATTACTAACTGACACATTTTAAAAGATCCACAGGTGGAGCTAATTATCTCTCTTGTGAATCTGTGAGGAGACCTGGAAAACATGACCTGTTTGGGGTCCTGAGGACCGAGTTTGAGAACCTGTGGTCTACAGGATCAAATTCATTGACTCAACATTTGGTGCTGTGCTAATCAGAGTGTGGCTTGTCAGGTCATATGCCTTGCTTGTCAGATTTTGAGCCTGGTTTCCCATATAACCAGTACACAATAACAAGCCCTTATGATGAGCAGTGTACAGTACAGAGACAAACATGTTCACTATAATATAATAAAAGCCCCATACAATGATCAAGGTACAGTTTTTAACATCAATCCAATTGTCCAAGTTTAATGCAAAGCCCCCATAACAGCTTACTATGCACAACCTTATCTGTGTTGATAGTAGAGATAAGTAGAATGAAGTCCCGACATGAGTCTTCTCGCAATTCAAAACTTGGATTTAAGAACCGGATCTTGCATGTTTTGGATTGCTTTTAAGTCATGATTTCAGGTGCTGTGAAATGATAAAAATTTACTGGAAATGCCTGGAAATGGAAATTAATGTTATTGATGTTAATAAGTTACATGATTTTAGTTGTTTTTTTAAACTGTTTTTAAAGAAAGTCAAAACTGAAAAGAAACAAAACACCTGAGGGAGGTTTTGCCAAAACCAAACAAAAACCTTGAAGGGTTGTTTTATCAAAACCAAAACACGGGGACCCGCTTACATCTCTAGTTGATATGTGTGTACTATTGTAATATACGCAGCTATTAAATAGTAGCCCCCAGCGGAAAATATTGTAGTAGACACACCAGCCGGATAGACATAATCAGGAGCTTGGGTTTATTGCAGTAAACCAGTTTACTACAGCCGTACTCACAGTTACATGCACATGCAGCGGAGATTGAGCAGAGCATACAGCAGACTGTCCGATCATCTGTGTAGTACTGTGGCGCTCAAACACAGTGATTTAAGATTGCGCCGTCCATATTCAGTCTACCTAACGGCAGCCATCTTGGTAAAGGGTAGATGCTTCAGTTATGGAGCATCATGGAGTTGGTGCAGTAGCGCACTACATATACAAACAATCTGATGCTTAGTATATAATACATATGTTAACTATGTTAACTATTATATAGTAAATACCTCGATCTCATGTGAGAAAATAATGTAAAATAGCCATATGATGTCTAATATACAATGCAGAGTTTCATATTCTTTCTACACAGTGCAGAGCATTATCTTATGACGTGTACAATGCAGAACCCATTTTGTTGGTATGTATACAGCATAGAGCCCTATCTAATGACCAACATAAAATCTTGGGCCAAGTTTAACCATTATTTCCTATTTCAGGGCAGCCCCATAACAGGGTGGCAATGTGCCCTGAGCCAGCCCCACCCCTAAACCAGTGATGTCATGATGTTACGCCTAGGGGGCGGGGGCGCCAACTCTGTAAAGTAGAGCTCCGTGACAAAGTCTCAGTGACGAAACATGTAGGGGTGTGGCCTAGCGTATGGTCGACCGATCATGGACCAACTGTTTCTGGCACGGATGGGTTATACTTCATGCTCCTTTGACTTGTGGTGGTTTGTGACTGCCAACCGTTGGTACGCATTCTTGATCTATGTATTTTTAACTACTCAATAAAATATATTCTTGTGATGCACTATGGGGCGCACCCTTTATTTTGTTAATTTTTAGATTAAATATATATATATTCAATCAAGGATGAGAATCAGCACCTTTAGTGTACAGTAGTCTAAAATTATACACAATCCATGCATTCCAAGGTCTCTTAGTGTCCTTGTTTCAAATTACGACGTATGTGAATCAAACATAAAAAAAGATAAATATATGTACACTGTATAGTGTAAATTTGATTAATATCAGTAAGTGCTCTCATGCAAAAAATAGATAAGTGAAAAAAATAACCATGTGACAGTGACGTCACCATATAGTGCAAAAAAACCCCCCTACAAACTTGCAAAATATAGTTCTACATGCAAGTCCCAAGGTACTAATACATCCGTACCAACATCTTTGGAAGTTTAATCCACATCTACATAGATGTTCAAATTCTGAGGGATTGCAGTTGCTTGGTGTAATAAAAAAATCAGGGCCATAGCTAGGGTAGTGCGGCCGGTGCCATTGCACAGGGCACCACAGGTCAGTGGGCACTATTTGGGCCTGTCAAATTTCTGTTTATTATCATTCTTGCTTGTAGCTTCCTCTTATTTCATGCCAAGCATCTCCTGGCCTCACCTATCTCTTCCCTAGCTCTTCCCCATGAAGCCATGGCCCTTTTTGGGTGCATTATGTCCCTTTGAAAAATGAGGGGGGCACCAATGCTCTTTCTGGCACAGGGCACCAAAAAGTCTAGTTACGGCTCTGAAAAAAAAAAAATAATTTCATATAAAATACGCATTGTCACAATTTAAAAAAATTAATAAATGCTTATCTGCCTGATAAGAGAGGTGCCAACAGAAGCTTCCCAATGCTAATCATCCCTCTTATAATATTTGGGGACTTCCTCAGGAGTACATATATATATTTTGCAATTAATAAGGGCCCCCACAAGTTTGTTGCTCAGGGGCCACCACAGACCTTAATCTGTCCTAAGTATCACCGTCAATGTACTAGTCTGGCATAAGAGGGATAATGTAGCATGTTCATGTTAAGGCAATAGATATAAAAGACAGTTGTATAATGAGAAGGCAGGTTCTAAGCAGACTTATATAAAAATCACATACAGTGAAAGCTGAATACTAAAAAAAAAACAACTGCAATGCTTTTATTTTGTTAACAGCTTCATTATAACTCTGAAGAGGTCAAAACAGATTCATCGTTCCCATGTTAGTTGGAATACTTCATTTCATGGAGATTTGGTTGCTATGGAAACCTAGATAAATGTCAATGGAGTATAGCAATCACATTTTATCCCTTTGACAGCTAATTTATAAACATGTACTTCACAACTAATTAATTGCTAATTTCAGACCCATGAAAATTTGCCTTTGCTCAGTATTCTATGCAGTTTCTAGAAAGTAAATGTGTAAATAAAAGACATAATATGTATAAGTAAAAACTTTGGACTTTGTGCTTTATTAAATAAAACCTGGGCATTTGTATAATCACTGTAACGTATGCAATAAACTCAGAGTGCTGATTCCACTTAATTGTCAAAATGATGACATTTATGTGTTTAAGACGGCAGAAGGGACGTAGACGGTAAAGTGAGGACAATAAATTCTGAAAATGATGATAAAAATAGAAAATTAAATATTTTCTTCTTTCCAGTACCCATGAAATCATTAAATGAGCAGATGCTTTTTAAGGGTTATGACAAGCACAAAACTCCCATAAAAATAGTTTGTATAACAATGAAAATAATGAATAAATGTACCACATGTCTAAAATTATACTAAAATATTAGACCAGTACTTCTCAAGCAGTGCATAGGCAATTGCATGGGGAGGGGGGTCTCTGGTTGCCTGGAAATTCCCCTCTCCAGCTAAGACCATGACCACAACAGCAATAGCATATAATAAAATTTATTAGAGCTGCATGGTTTAAAGATCTCAACATCACAAAGTAAATAAATAGTACTACCGTGGATCTTTTAAAATGTGTCAGCAAGTAATGAATATACCTGTGCACCAACTAGGAGATCTGGAAAACATGCACTATTAGTGGTGCACTGCTATAGACCATCTGTAGGGTCAATTATTAATACTGTATAACATACACTATCCAGTGCATAAGAAGTCCAATATGTACATACAGTATATGTCCAGGGCAGCGCTAAGTTCTTCTGCCGCTTCCCAGACTTCAGGGGGTATATATACTAAAGTGTACGTTATTAAAAGTGAAGATGTTGCCCATAGCAACCAGATTCTAGCTATTATCTTCTAGAAAGTGCCAGCAGCTAGATAAATGTTAAGTAGAATCTGGTTGGTTGCTATGGGCAACATCTCCAGTTCAAAAAAAAACCCAGTTTAGTAAATATACCCCCAGTACTTGCTCCAATGATCTGGAATTGTGGCCACATCTGAACTAAAAACATTCAGCTGAGACAGGATGGCCCTACTGCCGCATCTAGGGCGGGATGCAGCAAGCCCAGAAATGCGGTAAAACCCAGAAATTGTGGGTTTGACCGCATTTCTCATATGCACCAAGCCCCGAAGGACGCCGGAGAGGTTTCTGAGTCATAGACCAGGAAGCCCCTCCACTGCAAAGGGCCGCTCTTACCGACAGAGCCATACGCGCATGCAGGGTGGGTTTCCGAGTACCCAGAAACCCCCCCTCCATCAATCCATCACCGCGCATCAAAGATTGGAGCTCAGACAGGCAGGGGCTGATTGTGCTGCCGGGACAGCGGGAGAGTTCCCGCTGGGCCGGTCACATTATCCCCCCATCACAGCCGGCTCACCTGTCCCTGACTGATTCGTAAATCAGTCGGGCAGGCTGCAAAGCTTCCAGGATTTGCCTTCCGCTGCGGAACGCAATCAGGAAGCTGTAAACAGTCATCGGCTAACTCCAGGAGCAGAGCATGCTTAACTCACCATATGCAAGGTGACTCATGGGAGTTGAAGTGCACTTTTCACTCCATGGAGTGTTAGAGTGTAGCTTGGGAAACTCTCTTTCCCAGCATGCTCCGGGGCCTGGCAGCATGCAAGAGCTGGCACATGCTGTTTAACAGGAAGAAGTGTCATGGAGCTGCCGATCTCCCTACACACGCAGGAGACGATCTGATATGCACAGCCCTTTTTATGTAAGTCTTCTGGTCAGGAGCACTTTAGTAAATGTGATTACAACACATTCAACTCAGCTCTGTCCTGCTCTGCTACATCTGTCACCCTCTCCTACACATTATCTTCCTCTACTATTGCTATCACCCTCTGTTACACACTATCCTCTACTTCATCTATCACCCTCTACTACACATTATCCTACTATCCTCTGCTACATCTATCACCCTCTGTTAAACATTATCCGCTACCATATCTATCACCCTCTGTTATACACCATCCTTTGCTACATCTATCACCGTTAAACAATATCCTCCTCTGCTACATCACCCTCTGTTAAACACTTTCCTTCTCTGCTACATCACCCTCTGTTACACACTATCCTACTCTTCTATATCTTTCACGTTCTGCTATATATATAGGACTAAACTGCCAACTGGCCCTAGGGACATACACTCCCACCCTATCCTTTGGCTACCTAGACAGAGTACCCCCCAACCCAGGAACATACACTAGCCACCATTTCACACATTCCCCAGCCCCAGGGACATACACTGCCCACCCTACCCCCTCCCAAGTTTTATTTTTTTTTCCTGTGGAGGCCAATGAATTTTATTATTTTCCTGTGTTTTCCTGTTTAATTTTTTTCCTATTGTGGCCAATATGTTTTCTCTTTATTCTGTGGAGATCAATGTGTGTGGAGTTTTGCTTGTGGGGGCCATTGTGTTAATTTTTTTCCTATTGAGGTTAATGTGTGCTGGCGGCGGGATACTAGAAGTCAGCAAAAGTTCAACGACCATATAGTATTGTGGTTAAAAGCTTTTCCATTGGTTCTGTATTAGGAAACCCCCCCTTTCAAAATCCTGCGTTTGCCACTGAGAGCAGTCCTGTGCGGGGATCATCATGTATACCAGTGTTACCAACGCTGGCATGCATGCGATGACCGGCGTAATACATCGCATCGGAAGTGCGATGCGTCATGCATCCCGCTCCTAAATGACTTACTGACATCTCTGGCCCTGTATATTTCGGAATTATGACATACACAGCACTTTGTTTCATGCATATTATAGCTGGTTAAGTGCTAATTATGCCCTCTTCGTGGACTGTCCACACTGACTCTAATAACAAGCATTCAGGAACCCCTCTCTAGAAATCCTGTGTATGCCCCTGCAGTGTCCCACAATATATAAGAGCACCCTTTCATGTGTGTACAGCAGTGAATCAACAAAGGACCTCATTTAAGAACACACTGGATTATTACCGAAAATCGTTATTGGTTTTGTACCAAAGTACTTAGAAGTGCTCTCAGTACACTTCAAGATGCAAGGCAGCTACCTGCTAGTCTTCATAGACGCCACCATCGATGTGACTGGGTTTTAGGAGCTGTGGAAAATGTAAATTATAGTATAGTATTGAATTAACAGAATGCTGGGGTCTGGGCACTAGATCCATCACCTATTAGAACAGAGTGTGTTAACAGAGTAGCATTGTGATGTAATGTGCAGCAGAGTGTGCAACAGACAATGTTGGATTATTGTTTGTCCCAGATAGCTTGGTAAACCAGGGTGGTGATACACTTGGCTAGATTATATGTGATGGTATGTGTTGCACAGTTGTTTGGTGCTGGTGGCGGTTAGTCCACACATGATATAACTTATCCAGTTTTTAGGTTTATTGAACCTGGTAGAAACAGCAGATAGCAAATAACAGAGGGATATAGCCGATACAGTTGCAATAGATTAGCAGCAATAATAATGATCCTCTGTGCTCCACTGTTGGTATCTGGAAATGGAGTATCACTGAATATAGTGAGTAATACTTTTTCAAAGCTGTCCAGTCTTTTTCTGGTAAGTCTCCTTATTGTGGTCTTTTCTTTTCAGAATATTCTCTGTGGTACATCATATGCAGAGAAAACAAAAGAGTACAGTGTATAATATCTATAGGTTGTACATCACGTAATAAAGTTGTTTCTAGGGGATTCGGTATGATTTACCACCGTGCCTAAACCTAACCCCCCCTTCCCCGGCGTCTAAACCTAAGTCTCCCGGGGGGGTCCCTAACCCTAACCTCCCCCCGGGGATCCCTAACCCACCCTTCCCCTAGCCTAACCCTAACCTCCCGGGGGGTGCCTAACCCTAAGTCCCCCCTGGGAGCCCTAAATCTAACACTCCCCTCCCGTGGCTGTCCGCACCCGTCGCTCGGCATCCCTTTGATTGGGATGCCGGGCGCCTGTCTCCCGGTGTAGTTAAAATGACAGGCGTCGGGATTTAGATGCCTGTCATTTAACCCTTGCCGGGATTTAGCAGTCGGGAAGCCGACGGTCGGCATTGTGTCCACCGGCTTCTCTACTGTTTCCCTTTTCTAGGATAGGCCTACACCTTTATACCAAGGTGTACAGTATCTGGGTATGGAATATAAACACTGTGTGCTGAAAAAGAAATAACTGAGGGATGCTCATATCCAAGCTTACATGGGAGAGACAGCAGCAAACATAATAAGGTATCTTCCGTGGGTCTCTATGTGGTTTCAAATGTTTATCCACTTCTCAACCATCAAACACCAAATATAGGGAATCCACAATCACTCTTGCCAGTCATAACTTGGTTTAGGATCTCGAAGCATCAGAGGTATACAGCAAACAAGTCCAGAAAACTCAAACTTAGGAAAGGTATAACAAGTTTGCTTGCCTTTCACACAGCTCTCACATGCTGATCTTACAGGATTTTTCATTGATTTCCCAGGCACCGTACCACCTTGAAGTTTCTGCACATGTCATAGCCTATGTGACCTGTGCCACAGTTCCATTGATTATTCCTCATGGACCATTGCACAGTACTCCACAGTGTCTAGGCTATATAGTTGATGGTACCAGGTTGCTGCAGTAATAACAGTCCCTTATTTGGTTGAACAAAATGTACCGACCCCTTGCAACTTGGAATCTGTGTCCTTTGCTCTCAAGGACACTTATGGCAATTAGATTATTTCCTAGGCTAGGCACAAATAGTACCTTTTCCACATCTGTGACACTTTCCTTGCCATTCACTTTTAGGCACAGTGTAACTGTCCCGACTTTAGTGGCATTTAGGACCTTGCCTCCTATATCTCTGACTTTGACTCACATGGTAATGACTTGAACCAACTTTCATTGCAGCTGAAATGCCTTGTGGCCCTTAAATCCTTATGGTGGCTATTTGCTACATTTAAGGCTGACTAATTCCTACTTTCACACTTAAGTGATGAGGTGCCATTTGATACATTTGATCTGCTTTCTAAGTTTTCATAAGCCATATGCAGAGTTACCCACATATCATGTGCTTTAGCTTTGCCATGAATAATACAGTAAACATGGCTCTATCTACATTTTTAGAGTTAGGATATTCACCTGGATTGCTAGTAATTTTCCATAACTTTTCATGTTTAACTTCATCTCCATGGCAAACTTCCATAATTTTCTGCACCTGCCAGCTTCTCAAAATTCATGCTGATCCCTACAAATGATGTCTATCAACACATTGCGTGATGGGTCCATAGTTAGATGAGTATAGAATTAACACATTGCTGGGGGTCTGGGCTGGGGACCCATAGTGTGTTAGCAGAGTGTGTTAGCAGAGTGTGCAATAGACAATGGTGGACAATTATTTGTCCCAGATAGCTTGGTAGAAGCAACCTGGGCATTGTAATGCGCCGGACGTCTAGGTGTAATGGATGCTGGCGGGTGGTAGCATTAATGCCCCCTAATACAGCAGTGGTAGTATAGTGTACTTGCAGCAGCATAGTATTTTGATACTGCCAGTACTGTAACTGCATTAGAGTCTCAGGGTTCCATACACTCAGTATGGATGCCAGGGAGAATGACACGCAACAACATGTCAGTGGTTGGGATTGCTGGCTGTGCTCCAGCACACCCCAGAGACCACTGGATCAGCCTGTCTGTTTGCCTATGGATTGAGGCAGCACCAGAGAGCACCTCATCCAACATAAATAACAATTATGGGGGAGCTTTATCAAAGGCTTTTGGGGGGATTAAGATGCAAATTACCATTGATGTGCGGTGATATAAAATGCTTAACTCACTGGTGTTTAGTTGTTTTGAATGGGGGATAGGGGAATTGAAGGGATAGACTGTGGGTATAGGGGCAGGTTGAATTAGGGAAGAGCTAAGGGATAAGCGCTCTGTGGTTACCAGTGTACATTAATTAACTAGTTGGAATTGTGCTTCTTTTGATTGTTATATGAGTAAAATGTTATGAGATTCTTGTGTGGTTGTTGTTTAACAGTCCAGGTGGGCAATAACTGTAGGCTGGTGCTTCTAATGTATTGTCTTATAAATTGGTAGCTTCTAAATTGATGATCACAGTGTGTGTTCTACTTGTCTGGTGGGCAAAAACTTTAAGCTGGATCTTCATTGAATAGATGTTCTCTATGTTGTTATAGCCCTGTGTGTTGCAAGTATTCTTGTTTCTGGTGGGCAAAAACTTTAGGCAGGTTATTCTTATAATTTGAGGATGTCTCAATTTGTTGCTTGAGTCACCCCAGTATCTCCAGTTCCCCTTCAAGTTTCTCACAGTGTTGTGGATGTTTATGTTGCCTCAGTTGTAGTACATTAGAATAATGAGAGCGCAGTATTAGGGTGGATGGACAACAATAGTGCAGCTGGTAAGTATGTGTTTGAATGTACGGCTGGTCCTCTTCCTCCTCTGGAGATGTGCTGGCTCAAAATAGGCAGAGTGCAAGTATGGGGGCTGGGGTGTAAGAATAGGCTATATACTGCTATATAAATTAACTGTACTATTCCAAATATTGTTGACAAAGAGTAGGTAGATAAACAATATATTCAATGTCCATTTTGTAGCTCCAACGCGTTTCGTCCCATATAGGGACTTTTTCAAGGGCAAAGAGTAGTGCTGTCTGTTACCTTTGGCTGTTTTATACGGTTCTATGGGTCCTCCGTTCGTGCGCTGCTTCTCCTGGTGCCGCACTTCAGGGTTCCAGTTATGACGTACTGGGTGCCCAGCTGGTGTCAGTGCGCTTGCGTGGACTTGTGTTGGATGATTAATCCAATGTCATCTGATCTCCTGGGTGTTAGTGGAATGGGCATCTGATGTTGGATGCGGGCTACTGTCTTCAGTTATGGCGGTGGCGAATTGGTTGTGGCTCTTATTGTATTAACGTCACTGAAGCCTAGTGTTATACTAGCGATTTGCAGTTTGTTGTTATGGCTGCAGTCATATTGTTGGGGATTTTTGTAGCTTATGAACTCCATATACGCATCTTGCTTTAATATTGTTTTTAATGTTAGTGTTCCCAAATATTCAGCTTATTGTGAGTTTTTATGATTCAATAAATGTAAGTGAAACCAGCATATCAATGACCTTGATGTATTTTTTTGGCTTCTAACATCATAACTTTATCTGATACTTCACACTTCAATACTACTGGATCTGGTGTCTGGTTGCACATACCCTCCTCAGAGTGCCAATCATTTTGTTCACTATATATTATGGGGAGAGTAACAGTCCTAAAACGGGTCATTATAGTATCTGGTATTATTAGCATATATGTGCCTGTGTTCACTGAACAATTGTTAAATGTATAAAACAAATACTAATACTAGTACGTATTACCTCCTCTGTGGGAGGGTTGTGATTCTCCATGTATGCATCGGTGGATGTATCTATATATAGATAAATGACTAGAGATACATGGTGCATTAGAGCCTCTGGATGATGTGATATTGGAAGCTCGACTGATGTAAGTCTATTGAATACTGTCCTTACCATCTTCCTCGTGATGCATTATGTCCCTGTTTTTTGAGATATACATAGGCTGATTATTGGACTCTATGTTCTAATATCCCTTCTAGGGGTCTATGTTCAGGCCGTCTGGATGTAACATTTGTAATTTGAAAATCCATCTACTTTCCATCCTATCTTTTCTTGCCAAGCAATCCTTACCCCTCCAATTGTATTTCATTCTTTCTAGAGCTATGAATTCCAGGCCTTTTGGGTCACATCCATCTTTTTGTCTAACATTTTCAGAGACACTATTTTTCATACCCTTTGTTAATATTGTTTAGGTGTTCTCCCAGCCTTATTTTGAGAGATCTTATTGTTCGGCCAATGTATTGAAGTCCACATGGGCATGTAAGGAGGTATACTACATGCTCACTGTCGCATGTGAGTGCTTCTTTAATTTTATATGTTTTACCTGTATGTTTCGATCGGAACTCCCTAATGGGTTTTGTACTTCTATACTTTAGTTTCTGACAATTTTTACACCTGCCACAATGGTAGAACCCTTGTGAGACCTTATGCCCCTCTAATGTGGTTTGTTCTTTCTTGATGTCTGTTTTTAGATGATTATGGATGAGTTTTTGTTTTAGATCTGGCGCTTTCCGGAATATTACATCTGGTGCCTCCAGCAGTATCTCTTTCAATAGGTTGTCCATATGTCAAATGTGCCAGTGTTTTTTTATTATGTTTTTGATTTTATGTGAGGCTCTTGTGTATTTTGTGATAAAATTGTTATTTTGGTGTGTATCTGAGTGCTGTTACGTCTCAACCTGGTAAATTGTCCCTTTGGAATTCCTCTTATCGAGTTTGGATGGTGGTTACTTTGTGCTAAAATGTAACTGTTCACATCAACATTCTTGTGATGTGTTTTTGTCTGTATTTTTGAATCTTTGATGAAAATATCTAGATCTAGAAACTCAACTTTCTCCTTACTATAATTTGATGTAAATATAAAATTTCTGTCATTGTCATTGAGATAACTTAGGAATTGTTGTAGCAACCCTTCATCTCCCTGCCAGATGAACAGTATGTCATCTATGTATCTTCGCCAGAGAACTAAGTTCGCCCCAAGTTCACAATTTTTCCAAATGTTATGCTCCTCCCAAAAACTCATGAAGAGGTTCACGTAACTTGTAGCGAACTTAGTTCCCATAGCGGTACCCCTACACTGCAGAAAGAATTCATCCTCGAACCACATGTAATTGTGTGTAAGGATGAACTCGATAGCATGCAGTATGAATGTGGTTTGTGTATTGGTGAGTTCCGGATCTTTCTCTAAGAAGTGTTTTGCACTTGCAATGCCTTGCTGATGATTAATGACGGTATATAGCGACATCACAACACTAGTGACGAGCCAACAATTATCCTTCCATGTTATGTCTTTGATTATGTTGATTATGTTGAGGACTTGTGTGGTATCTGTCACATAGGACTTCTGCCTTTTCACATGATCTTGAAGGAAAAAATCTATATATTGAGACAATGGTGAGGTGAGTGAGTCAATCCCTGATGCTATGGGTCTTCCTGGTGGTTTTGAAATACTTTTGTGAATCTTGGGTATCTGGTAAAAAACTGGGATTACTGAATTTGTTGGGTTTAAAAAGGCAAATTCATGTTTGTCTAAAATTCCTTGTATTTTTCCTTTTGCTAATGATTTCTGAAGTTCTTTTTGATAATCTTTCGTGAGGTCTTTTCTGAGTCTAGAGTATGTGTGTTGATCATTTAATATTCTGTAGGATTGCTGGATGTAGTCTGATCTATTTAGGATGGCTATGCCTCCCCCTTATCTGCAGGTTTAATTACTATAGCTTTTTCTTGTTGTAATTCACTGAGAGCCCTGTTGGTTAGATTCTGTACTTTCTTACCTTCATCTAAGTCTAATTTTTTTATGTCCTTTTACCTCACTGGTGATTTGGCTCAGATTGTGGAAAAACAGGCAGAAAATGTCTCTGACATTTGAATGTGGCATTGCAGATTTTTAGCTGTCTGTCAAATTAAAGGCACATATGTTTAATGGGATATGAGTCACCTCATTTGTTCGGGCCCAACGAGTCCACCGCTGGGAGCTCCAAATGGAAAACCTCCACACTCACAGATGCATGACCTCATCCATCTAACGACAAAATGGCTGCAGCCCGAGACGCTGACAAGACCACAGATTGTGAAAAGAGTCATGATGGACCAGTATCTACGATCGCTACCTGCGTCTCTGTGGGTGAGCCATGCAGACCCTAAGTTCGCAGACCAGCTTTTCGAACCGGTGGAGAGGTACGTGGTGGCTGAGGAACTGTTGAGTCTGCCCCACCGAGCCCCGATGGCGCAACGGCGAACTCCCATTGGCACTGGTAAGACTGTTCCATGGGAGAAGGGTGCTGGGCGATGGAATGTACCTAAGACTGAGGGTGAGGAACCTGGAGACAGGCCAGCCAGGCCAGGAAGGTTCCTTTCCCGTAAAAGACTAGATTATAATGTGATTCAGTGTTTCCGATGTGGTGGCTTTGGCCATATTGCAGCTAATTGTCGACTTACCTCTGAACCTAATCAATGTGATACTGCTCGTGTATACCGCAGGGGGTCTTTCTTTGTACAGCCAGCCTGTATTACCGACCGGCAGGCTGATACTGATAAGCACGTGTGTACTTACTGTAGAAGGCAACCGTGTTAGATTCTGGTAGCCTGGTGACACTTGTGAAAACTGAGCTGCTGAACCCCTTGAAGCATAAGGGGAAAACTGTTGGTGTGACCTGCATACATGGGGACACTCGCTATTACATTACTGCAGAAGTGAACATCATGAACATGAGGAACAGTGTTAGATCTGGCCCATGGTCATATAACAGCAGGCCACCTAGGGGGTAGAGAAAACTACTGAGCGAATTGTGCAGAGGTTTTTTTGGCCCGGGGTCCATAAAGAGGTATCTGACTATTGTGCATCCTGCCCTGAATGTCAGTATCATGCTCCAAGGCCACATTTCAAAAATCTCCTGGTTCCGTTACCCATTATTGAGGTATAGCTATGGATTTGGTTGGTCCATTAATGAAATCTGCCCAGGGCCATCAATATATTCTGGTGATAATGGATTACGCTACCAGGTACCCGGAAGCGATACTATTACGCAATACGTCAACCAAGACCATTGCTAGAGAATTAGTCCATGTCTTTAGCAGGTTGGGTATACCTAAGCAGATCCTGACTGACCAAGGTACCCCATTTATGTCAAAAATCATGAAGGAGTTATGCCGCCTGTTTAAAATTGACCAGTTAAGAACCTCTGTGTACCATCCCCAGACCGATGGGTTAGTGGAGAGGTTTAATAAAACTTTAAAACACATGCTAAGGAAAGTAGTGGACAAAGATGGTAGAGATTGCGATTACTTGTTACCTTATTTGCTGTTATACATAAGAGAGGTTCCCCAATCCTCCACAGGGTTTTCCCCTTTTGATATATTGTACAGGAGACATCCAAGGGGGTTACTTGACATTGCCAAAGAGACATGTGAGGGGCAGTCCAGTCCATATAAAACAGTTATTGAGCATGTTTCTCAAATGCAAGAAAGAATTGCTGCTGTGGTGCCGATAGTAATAGAGCACTTGGAACAGGCCCAACAGGCACAGCAGAGGGTATACAACTGCAATATTCGCTTACACAACTTTGCTCCTGGGGACAGAGTGTTGGTGTTGGTTCCCACAGTAGAAAGTAAACTTTTGGCTAAATGGCAAGGGCCCTTTGAAATCTTAGAAAAAGTGGGGCAGGTCAATTACAAAGTTTACCAGCCGGGGAAAAGAAAGCCAGAACAGATATACCATGTAAATATTATAAAACCCTGGAAGGATAGAGCAGCACTGTCGGCCGTCCAAGCCCCAACAGTAAACCCTGGGCCCATGGTACCCGAAGTGACAGTGGCAAAAACCCTGTCAGCCAGTCAACAGCAGGAAGTTAAGGATTTTCTGATCAGATATTGGGTGCTGTTTCCTGACCTACCAGGGAAAACCATGGTCATTAAACATAACATAATCACTGACCCAGGGGTTAAGGTTAACCTAAAGCCCTATAGGTTACCAGAAGCCCAAAGAGAGTCAGTGTCGAAGGAAATTGAAAAAATGTTAGAGTTGGGTGTAATTGAAGAATCGCATAGTGAGTGGTCAAGTCCCATTGTGCTCATTCCAAAACCTGATGGGAGTGTGCGATTCTGCAATGACTTCCGGAAATTGAACAGTGTGTCAAAGTTCGATGCCTACCCTATGCCTAGGGTGGATGAACTAATTGAAAGGCTGGGGCAGCCAGATATTTAACTACTCTTGACTTAACCAAAGGGTATTGGCAAGTGCCGTTAACTGAGAACTCCAAAGAAAAGACAGCTTTTTCTGCACCAGAGGGGTTGTTTCAATACAAGATGTTGCCCTTTGGGCTACATGGGGCACCTGCTACCTTTCAAAGAATGATGGATAGCATTCTAAGGCCCCATAGACAGTATGCTGCTGTTTATCTGGATGATGTGGTCATTCATACTCCTGATTGGCAGGCTCACTTGCCCAGAGTACAAGCAGTGTTGGCAGGTCTATAAGGCAGGTTTGACAGCCAACCCAAAAAAGTGTCTGGAGATGGAATAAGTAAAATATCTTGGGTACAACATTGGCAGAGGTTTGGTAAAGCCACAGCTCAATAAGATCGAGGCAATCCAAAACTGGCCACAACCCCTGAATAAGCCTTCTTAGGGATCACTGGGTATTATAGGAGGTTTATACCCAATTTTACCACCATTGCAGTCCCACTGACTGACTTTACCAAAAGCAAACAGAAAGTCATGGTGGAATGCGGTCCTGAAGCAGAGAAGGCTTTCCAGGAGTTAAAAATAGCGTTATGTACCCAACCAGTTCTGATGACCCCTGATTTTGACAGAGAGTTTGTTGTACAAACCGATGCGTCAGATGTAGGCATCGGAGCAGTCCTGTACCAAAGCAAAGAGGGTGAAAAACACCCGATTTTCTTCTTAAGCCGGAAATGAAATGTACATGAAAGAAACTATGCTACGGTCGAGAAAGAAGCATTGGCCATAAAGTGGGCATTAGAGACTCTCAGGTACTACTTGGTGGGAAGAAAGTTCAGATTGATCACTGACCATGCCCCTCTGAAGTGGATGTCAGAAAACAAGGACAGCAATGCGTGAAAAACGAGATGGTTCTTAGCATTACAAACCCTTAAATTTATGGTAGAACACAGGCCATGAAGCCAGCTGGCCAATGCAGATGCTTTGTCATGTGTCCATTGTTTGGGGGCTGCAGTTGTTCCCCCCCACAGGTTGAAACAAAGGGGGGGATATGTGATAGAAGCACTGGTAAAGTGGTCAATGGCAGGTACATTTGTCGTAGGTTTTTGGCCTATGTGTTCTAAAAAACCCCAGGAGAAGTCTGTTTTGTAAGCAGACCAGAGTATCGGCTTTTGGAAAAAGCCGGTTTAGGTCCTGGGGGTGTGGATGTGAGGAGAGAGAGGGCTCCATCCACAGGTCACTCCAGGTTTTGGGCCTTTCAGCCTGGTAGCAGGCTCATTAGGACTTATAGCTGGAACTGGCTGATATAAGCTGTGTTCAGTTGTAGCTGAGTGTCTCATACCTGGGAGAGCAGGCCGCAGGTTAGCTTGCTCTGAGACACTGTTGGCTGTAAACCAGAAGGTACTGTTGACTGGGATTTTGTTTAGTGTTCTGTTAAATAGGGAACTTGCTGTCTAGTTAGTGCCCAGCCGGGTTAGGGTTTATTTTATGTTTTGTTTATTTGATTGTTGAAATTGCACAATAAAAACTGCCACTGTCCAGCTTTCATGAAAATCCACGACTGGAGTGCTGTTTCTTGGCTGCTGTGTGTAAGATGGTGTCCATCTACCCCAGGAGACGGACCCGCTACCCTGACCTTATCACAATACATATATATGTGTGTGTGTATATGTGTATATATATATATATATATATATGTGTGTGTATGTATATATATATGTGTGTGTGTGTATATGTGTATATATATATATATATATACTGTATATATATAAATATATATATAAATGTGTGTGTGTATATGTGTGTATATATATATATATGTGTGTGTATATATATATATATATGTGTATATATATATATATATATGTATACTGTATATAAAATGTATAAGGAGCTTATTAAATTCCTCTCCTGGAATGTAGAGGGTCTAAATACACCGATTAAATGGCGGAAGGTTTTACAATATTTACAGAGGCTTAAACCAGACGTGGCTGTACTTCAAGAAAAACACTGAAAGGGAGGGAGATCCTAATACGCTTCGCAGCACTTGCTTGAATTAATATATAGCAGCTTTGTTTACGTCTAGAATAAGGGGGGTAGTTCTACTTCTCAGAAAGTCTCTGAATTACACCATAATTGATAAATTGTATGATCTTGAAGGTCGTCAAAATACAATTGGAGGGGGCATTGTATACTATTGCTACTGTGTATGCACCAACAGGTCCTAGTGACGTTTTTTTTTACTTATATATATGTTCGTTTACAAGAATGGGTTGAAAGGACAATTATTTTAGGGGGAGACTTCAATGCTACTCTCAAACTGTTTGATAGGTCAGGAGATGGGGGGCGGGGTAGCACACCATCGGCTCTTAATTTTCTTATATCCTCTCTTCAACTCTCTGATCCTTGGAGGTATCAACACCCGGTAGAATGCGATTATATGTTTTATTCGCATCCACATCACACATCCTCAAGGATTGATTATTGGCTTCTCCCCATAAAAATCCTTTCTAGAATATAGAAGTTTAAGGTGGAAAATATCGCCATCTCCAATCATGCCCCAACGTGGTTCTCCTTGTCCCTCCCTACTCCGAAGCCTTCCTCCTTTAATTGGAGATTCCCCTCCTATTTATATGATTACCCTAATTTCAAACAATATTTGTAACAACATTTTGTAAATTATGTTAATGATACCTCTCAGCATACAACAGATATTAATTTATTTTGGGCAGCATCAAAATCAGTATTACGTGGTTATATTATAGCTTATGTAGTTGGGAAACGCAAGAAACTGTTGCAAAAACTTCAGGATCCTAGCCTAGCACTTTCTAAATCCTACACTGATCTATTGAGGCTTAATACCCCAGAAGCTCGCCAGATTTATACTAATACCAAAAATCTACAGTTTATGATACTCTATGCACAGAAAAGGCCCAATGCTCTTTAGATTATCAAAAACATTGTTACTTCAGGTGGGGTAACAAAGCAAGGAAACTATTGGCTAATGTGATCAGGAATCAACCCCATACAGGTAATATTTTATAAATTATCTCAGATACTCGTGTTTTGACCTCTACCTCTGATATAGCAACCTCTTTTTTGGAATACTTCACAATTTTATATACCACACCACCAAATAATCTGACCTTGGGTATGGATTTTCTCAGATCAGCTGGTTCTCCAATGTTGACGGATTAAGAACACGATTTGTTGATTGAATCGATTTCTAAGCAAAAAATCCTAGCTGCCATTGGACACTCTGCTACCGGAAAAACTCCAGGCCCAGATGGGCTCAGTGTGGAATATTACATATTTTTGTCCTCGTCCCTGGTCCCTCATTTATTAAACTTGTTCAATTCTATCTCTCGGGCACAGCCGCCCCCTTGCCTTTAATGAAGCTCATATAATAATGTTACCTAAACCGGGTAAGGACCGCACATTGGTACAATCTTATCGCTCTATATCTCTGTTAAATCAGGATTTAAAATTATTGTCTCCTATTATGGCACAAAGATTGCAGAGTTTGCTCCCGAAAGTACTTCATACTTTACAGACTGGTTTTGTGAATGGTGTTTAGTGCCCACACCTAGAGGAGGAGGTAATGTTGCAGTACGCAGACACTGGCTGTTACTTATCAGGTCCGGCAGCGCTGGGGTCCCAGCCGGCAGCGGGCAGTGAGTGGGGAATCCCCGGCACCCACTGCTGGTGTCCTCACTCCCAGCTCCCTCCTTCAGCAGCAGCAGTGTATAGGCGGCCGCGGCTCTCACAGGGACGCTCGCACCACTTTCTTAAATTTAATGGTACAGACGCACCAGACAGGGGCAATACTCAGCATGAGCTCTGTGGTAAATACCGCCAGCACATTAGACTCTGTGCCTCAGTACAAGTTCTCGCCAATCCCAAAATACAGGCTAGCATCCACTACCTATCTGCGAGTTGCAACAATGCATAGTTAGATATTTTGATGTTTAATGATGATAGTTTTGCACTTATGTTTTCTGAATGGACTTTGGGCCTGATTCAGAGCCGCTGGTAAGCGGCCGCTCGTTCGCACCGAGCGATGTTCGCACAACTGCGCATGTGTATGGGTTGTAATGCGCATGCGCGAACCAGTCATTGCGGTTGGAAATTGTGTGCTCGCAAAATAGCGAATGCCTGCTAATTTGAGTGACAGAATGAGGCGTTTGTGGGTGGTAACAGGGGAAGGTGCTTGAAAACGGGGAGTGGAGATCCGAACGCAGGTGTGCCAAACGGTCAAAACGGGCGTTTTAAGGGTGTGCATAATTAACAAAGCAGCGTCATCGACCACGTCACTTGGTTGTCTTTTAGCCTGAACTGCTCGCATGATTGCGGTAGGAAAATGCTACCACAAGCACTGCGAGCAGTTCATATGCCTTTCGATGCACTCAATTAATCTAATAAATAGTGGAGATGACGTAGGATGCGAGCGGCCAGGGGGCGTTTTTTTAAAAATAGCGAGCGCATGTTTCATTCGCTCGTTCAGACATAGAGGCGTCAACAGACTGCAAAGAGTGAGCACTCTATTTAAATATCCGGGCCCCTTTTTCTGAACGAGTGAGCGCAAATAGCGTCCGGCTCTGAATCAGGCCCCTTGTACATAAAGAAAGGCACTGTCATGTGCATATGATTATCTGATTATTTTCTCCACTATTCCAGCCCATTCCAACACATACAAACAAAACTGTAGCTATGGTGATATGCGTGAAGTTCATTTTGTGAAATATATCCCTACAAATCTTAAGCCAGCTAGTACTCATGATCCCTGGTAGGCTTTGTTACTGTAAAATGTTAATAAAGGGTTACTTTTTTAAAAAGTGTAACCCAATCTATAACCAGCCCCAGACCTCTCAGCCTGGGGTATAGAAAAATAGGGAAAAAAACTATGTGGGGTTCTCCCTACTTTCCTATAACCGGTACCAGGCTGGACCTGCTTATAACGCTCTCAGCCAATCAGCACTTTATCTAATAATTTCAATGGCAGTGACCTGTCGTTTTGGGTTAGGCACTGTGCACTGTACAGTGTGTGTCCATTGGCTCGGGTTTTCAGTTTCTTATTTTACACATACCAGTCCAGGCTGAGATGTCTGGGGCCGGTTATGGATTACTTTTAAATGTAACCCTTTATTTACATTTTACAGTAACAAAGCCTGCACATATCATATGATCTGTGCAGTGCTTCTGTTTGCGAGGATTTGCTGTTGTATTTTAAATTCTTTTTGTATTGGTTTTGAACTGAGTGATCAAACCTGACAGCATTTAGAGCTGCAAAAGCCGACTGACGTCGACATCGGGTTTCAATGGAAGCTGAAACCCGATGGATGATAGTCAGTTTTTTTACTAAAACATGACAGCAACGTCTATAAACTTACCCCCATAGTCTTTCAAAGTTGAATCTATTTGCTTTTCCTGAAGGTAACTTATTAGCGTAATAGATTTAGCTTTTTTACTCCTTGGCTCACATATGGCTATTAATCCTATAGATATTATCAATTCATTTGTTTTATGTAGTAGTGGCTGATATACTGCACATTCACATCTTTGTATTGTGATGGGTTTATCTTCTGCAATACATTTTCTGTCAATTTTTTTTTAATATATGTGAAATTTGATTGATGTTGTGTCCACTCCCAGGAGTGTTGTTTGTATTATAAATGAAATATCTTTATTATGTATATACTGGTCATTTTATGCTTATTAGTTGTTGCAGATACTCACACTGACCAAACATAGGGTCTGATATAGATGTGGATGCAATGCTGATATTTACACAGTTGAGCGATTATCGGCCAACTGCGCATTGGTCACGGTCACACTGCGCATGCACCAAGATACCTTAGCGATGATGCTCGCAGTGAGGATTTCTTTGCAAAGTGATTGACATTCAGGGACAGTTTGGGGGCGGTTACAGGGAATGGCAGCAAAAATGCAGGAGTGTCATGGCCGATTTTGGGGCATGTCTCAGCATATTACTGCGATCCCATACGTAGAAAACTTGAGGCCAGTGTCTCAGTTTCTGCAGTCATTCTATGCAACCATAGGATTACTCAGATTGTCAATTATCGAAGGATCTATGACTGTGAAGCCACCGGTGGGCATCTCAATACATTACCAGGCCGCTACAGCGTTAGCATATTTATGAAACAGCAGCTGCGTACCGGATCGTAGCTGCGATTGCATTAGCGTACATATCTGGGACCTTGAACTTCCAATTGCTGGC
This sequence comes from Taudactylus pleione, assembly GCA_031769625.1. Classification (NCBI taxonomy): domain Eukaryota; kingdom Metazoa; phylum Chordata; class Amphibia; order Anura; family Myobatrachidae; genus Taudactylus; species Taudactylus pleione. The sequence continues at coordinate 14,128,847 of JAUIMM010000005.1, read as the reverse complement.
TGAGTGGGACATAATTGCTGACCTTTTGGCTGTCTCCTCTGGGAGGAGGCAGGCAGGTCAGCACTGCGGGGGGCGGGGCTCGTCAGAGGAGGGAGGCTCTGGGGGCAGAGCTCGGCAGATGTGGGCAGGTCAGGGGGCATAATGACACAATCACTACATTGTAGCCCCACCCCCTGCTATGCAATGCCAAGATTACTGGCTTTGCGGATAGGGGGGGGCGGAGCCATGATGACAAGATTCAATGCGATTTGTGTCATTGGCCGCCTGTGCCGCTGCCGGGTGGCCCAAAACCCGGGAGACTTTTCGACCTTTCTGGATGACCAGGAGCGCCACACGATTTTTGGAAGCCTATTGGATAGAAGCACAATTCTATCCAATAGGCAGCTCTTGCAGCACATGATTTATTTGTTAACAGTTATTTATATAGCGCACACACATTCCGCAGTGTTTTGCAGGGCACAATTATTCGTAATCTTACACTGTTAATCTTTATTTTAGGCTCATGAAAGTCATCATAGAAAATGATATCAGAAGCTTATGGTGCATACTCACGGTCAGATTTTTCCTTCAGATCTGAACGATAACGATTTAAAAATCGTTCAGTCGTTCATATCTGAAGGAAAATCTGACATATCTGACATGCCTGAACGATGGACGATGAACGATGCGCGTTCCCATTTGTCAGATAACGATATCTGACATCTGATGTGTTTGCAGTCAGACTTGGACAATTCCATTCATTTTAATGCAGTCAAAAATCGTTCAGTCGTTCAAATTGTTCAAAACTTTGGTAAAATCGTTCAAATCGTTCAATCGTTCATCTGACAAATCTGACAAATCTGACCGTGTGTTTGCTCCATTAGTTTCGCTAGTTTGAAAGTAGGTCTCTAGATTTTCACTTTTTAACATAATCAACCACTACAGTAACAAGAACATCACTGACAAAGGCTGTAGTTTGAATTAGTTGCCTGACCACACATATAGCCTTGTATAACATATTTCTCTTTCATTATGACTTACCACAGGTGGTAACCATGGCAACTGCTCTTACACTGTCCAGCTGGTGAGTGGGAGTTATTAATGTTGGAAGTAGCAGGCTGCAACGCTCTTCTGCTAAAGGGTACGTGTAGGTGTTGGAAAGAGGCCAGGCTGTGGCAACTCTTCCCCTTATCTTAATGAACATATTACAAAGCTGCTGACTAAGTATTTGATTATTTAAATTATTATGCCGCCTAGCAAAGAAGACTGTATAGAATCACCTTATTGATATTGGGCCTGATTCAGCAAGGAACGCATGCTAGCAGACGCACGCACCCAGCCACTGTGAGAATATGCTAATCAATGCATATACACGGAGACAGCAGCACAAGGTGCAGACGCCCAGCCATATATTAAGCCGCCCATCTCCCTTTACTCAAAGCCTGATCAGTACGCAAGATAGCGTAAACATCGGTAACATCGAGAACCATCGACCACATTTGCATAATAGTGGTTGACCAGACCTCGCGCAGGATCTTGGCCACTTCCTGTGTGCATGAAGTCTCGTCACTGCGTCCGTCGCCGCACTGGCTTAATTATGGATGCCCCTAAAACGGCATCCCAACGCACAGGCACGCCTGCGTTCGCACGACCATCCCCCGTCACTACTCACAAATGGCACTTCCTGTCAATCAATATCGGAAGAGGTCCGCGTACACCAGTGTGTAGTCTGCGTACGCTTACCAGATTGCACCGGGTAGTTCGCGCACGCGCAGTGCGATTCATACACATGCACTGTACGGAAACATCGGCCAAGTGCGTGCGTTCTCCCCTGTGCATTCCTTGCTGAATCAGGTACATTTTTAATTGTATAATTGATACTGTAGGGACTGTTTGTGGCTCCAGAACCTATGATTCTCTTTAGAGAATATTAAATGTGTTTGGCAAACTTCTCCTACCTATAAAAGGTGTACATATTCTGCTTTCCTATGCAAAAGAGCTAGTTTAAACATTTCTGTGGTACTGTAAATAGCAGTTTAATAACTTTACTTTCATAATAGTATTTTGGACCCATCATTCGATAGCTCGCTAGTCATTTATGGCGTTTTCTTCCTCTCTCTCCCCTCCTTCCGATCTCTCTCCCCCTCTCTCTCTTTCTTTCCTCCTTTCTTATTCCATTTTTCTCCCCCCTTGGAGGCAGATGAGATGTTTTGTTGAGTTTTTATAGGCAGGGAATTTTTTTTCTTTTATTCTCCTTGTTTTTGTTCATGTGCAGGACTGTAATAAGGTGCCCCCCCTATAAAAAAAACACAACAATAACAAAAAAAACATGAGAACAATATGAGTTAAAACAATTTCATAATTAAATAAAGCTCAATTATATGCTGCTTGACCCTACTGTATAGTGTTGGATTTGGATTGTTGTTAATTAATCGTAGATAGATGGAAAAATCTAACTGTGTAGCTTGTAAAATTATAGGGGGTAAATTTACTAAAGTGAGAGTTTTTAGAAGTGAGTTTTAAAAGTGATGTTGCCCATAGCAACCAATCAGATTCTAGCTATTATCTTGTAGGAGGTGCTAGTTAAATGTTAAGTAGAATATGATTGGTTGCTATGGGCAACATCACTTCTAAAACTCACCTCTAAAAACTCTCACTTTAGTAAATTTACCCCTAAGTGTTTCTTAAAAAAAGTCCAATTACATTCTTCCACCTTGAATTTTTGGAACAGCAGGGACCCTGGTGTGGAACCCCTACAGTTCTGCTAGGTGGGAGGTGATAGGAATTTAACTATAAAAGGACACGTGTCAAGGTCCATGGGATACCTTGAATATTTAGAATGCACAATTTTATTACAAGGAGACTGTGGCATTCTACAGTAAGAAACCAGAGATACTCTTGTATAGAGTAGTATGGTCTTCAGAGCCAGTTCCATAGCAATGTAGACTCCTCATCTGTGTCTCTCTCTCTGTATAATTTGTTTCAGGTAATACTGGATCTCATTATGTGAATAAAATATCAGGGATATTTTCAGTTCAGGGTAACAAAAGTTATCTCATCAATGAATACTGGGTGGATTGTTGCTGCTTTAAGAAAGTATTTTTGATGTAATCCTATGATGTAGAATCCAGTCCCTGGGAGCCTACCAAGTCTGCATTTATCATTCAGAATTTCTGCGGATCTCCTTAAGGATATTCCCCATTTTAGTGACTGAGGAGGCAGGTTCTGTAAATCCCAGCTGTTATGTTGCTAATCCAGCTATTATGATGTAATCTCAGTTATCAGATCTACTTGAACCTGTTGAAGTTTATATACCTGGGTCTGAAAAAGAAAGTAGAGGAACAAGCAGATGCTGAATAATAAATATCTATATAATAAGTAGTAAAGAACTCACCATGAGAACTTATATGAGTACAAGAAGCATGGAGACTTCTAAAGGATAGGTTTCACAATAGTTTTCTTTTTTTTTAACCACATTTTATTTAGAGAAGAATTCAGTACTTGATGTATAAGCACATCACGGTGTTACATGATCCAGGTAAATCAACTAGTAAAACAGTGACTAGAGAACATCTCAAATGTGCATGCCACATCATAATGGTAAGGAGACATTAAAGATAGAAGTGACATTGAACACTACCACAGACATGCTTATGAACCCCAATCCAAAGTGAAAGAACAGATAAGTGATATTTTACCGTGGTGATAGAGGTGCATAGGGACCACCCTAGTAATTCCAAGACTCTCTCCAATTCATTCACAGATTAATTGGTGTGTTTTGTATGCACACACAGTTTTCATACCAGATAGCATGACGGAAGCACTTCTAGACCTTTGTTGTAAACAAAATAATTTAAATAAAACTTTCCCATGTTTACAAGAAATCTTTGCAAGTTTTTCATTCTGCAGTGAAGCCTCTAGCCACAAAGCAGAATAAGTGAAATAACTTCATTTTGGAGGTTCTGGTTCCCCTATGTAAATCTCCCAATATGGTCCATTTCTGGATCAGGGGGAGGAAATGTACTTAATAATCATTACTAAATCTCCAGATCTGGGTTCATAATTGTTTGATTGTTTGGAGATCCACCATATGAGAGTCAAACATGAGTGGAGATCCATAAACCCTATGTTATAGGTGTGATTTGGAGACAAATTGACTACAGGGTAAATATTTAAAAACCTCCTAATATGAAACAGCAGAGAAAAACTTTAATTCCACTAAGGAGCATAGGAGGGTATCTTCTAACAGCACTGGAAAGTATTCCTTGTGATTTCGGTATTCATAGACACATTTTTTTCTGAAAAAAAAAATTATAATGATTTGCTATCGCCTTAAACTTTGGAAGTTGACGTGATAGCGTCTAAGGGGCCTATTCATTATCAAGGGCTGTTTAGCCCCTGATAATTCAGTTTCCAACTTGCTGAAGAGTTGCCACAGTCTGGTCTCTTTCCAACACCTACACGCACCATTTAGCAGAAGAGTGTTGCAGCCTGCTACTTCCAACATTAATAACTCCCACTCACCAGCTGGACAGTGTAAGAGGAGTTGCCATGGTTACCACCTGTGGTAGGTCATAATGAAAGTTGTGGCAGTGTATACTAAAATACCAGGAGCAGGAACAGCTGCCCTGTAAAGCAATTTGATCAATATTGATGTGACCACATTGGGTCCTTAATAATGTGGGCCCATTATTACAAAAACATGTGGAAACTAGTGTTTCCGCATGTGTACCAGCCCCTAAGTGATCATGAACAGACCAATAAGTGTCACGTCTGAGACTGGAATGTGGGACGTGGTGGGCCTAAGTTGCGAGAGGAAGCGGAGACGAGGGGCCTGGATATATGTTCTCCTCATCCACAGGTCTTGAGTGTTAGCGAGTCCTGGGCAAAGGTGTGGAATCTAACCCATGGGATGGTGTTCACCAGTGACCCCTCCAAGCGGGATTTGGGCTTCGCTGCACCCCAAGAGCAGGTCGCGGTCTTTTGGCCAGGTACCCAAGCCCCGTGGGAATAGAGACACAACACCCGTGGCCGAGAGGATATGCCTGGGTAGGCACTAATGCTGACCTACAGTGCGGTGTATAACCCCTTGACACGTAGATCACTAGCAAGGAAGATATTCAAGTATAGATGGACTCACGGTTACACGAGGAATCACCAGAGACGAAAGGCACACAGGTAGAGATGGGATACACTGCTACACGGATATTCTCCAGAGACGGGAAGCACACAGGTGGAGATGGTATACACTGCTGCACGGATATTCACCAGAGACGGGAGGCACACAGGTAAGGATGGTATACACTGCTGCTGTAACGATGGATAATAACCTGGACCGGGAACTCAACAATAGCACACTAGGAGACAACCGTTGTTCAGGCAACTTCCTATAGCCAGTGGAACAATTATATACCCAGGGGAACCCCTTGATAAGATGCACAGCATCAGCTGATCACTCACATATCCTAGGATGAAGATACTGTCACATGGGCCGACTGTCATGGCGGCGCCCATGTCCGGAGTTGCGATGCCAGACACCAGCCCACTCGGAAGCCACTGCATGTGGGGAGAATGCTCGGCTTCTCCCCCGCCGCCGCTTCAGCTGCCCGACTGCCTGGGATGTCAGGGGAAGCCGGCGGGACAGAAGGTGAGAGCCGGTCCCCGGCTGAGTCCTGACAATAAGTAAGTACTGTAGTTTTTTCTAGGATTTCACAATTGTTTTTATTTTGCATCAGTGGGTAAACATATAGGCTTCCATACAATCCTGAAAATCTAGGTTCCCTGACAAATATATAGTATCTACAGTATATAGTCATGTAGAGGTTGTGTTTATCATGTCTCAACATATGCTCCAATCTTCTCTTTGGACATTCAGAGGAATTTTCAAGAGTGTGCGAAGGTATTCCTGGTCATATAAATGAAGGAACGCTAGTAAACTTATTTTGAACAAAAAAACATTGTTCCATAAAGTTGTTGGGTATGTTTATACCTCCATTTGATTTGGTACGTTAAAGACGATTGTGGCCTAATCTAAGTTTTTTCCAAACTTTTCTTTATCTGCACACATACAAATGATTTTGAAAATGCTACTGGTACCTACTGTATATTTTATATCTTTGCAATGTATGCTTATGCATAAAAATGTATTTGCTATATGGTCAGTGGTGTTCAAAAGATATTTTATTTGTATAACACACACGCACACGCACGCACACGCTCTTTTTTCCTTGCTCCCTCCAAACATTGACACTTCTGTATTTTTCTGGGTCTATGCATTTCTCATGGGATTTAAAAAGTTGAATCTATGTGTATACAGTCACTTTGAGGAGCTTCCTCAAGCTCAGCCTCTCCCTCCAGACGATGATATTGCACATCATGGAGATTCGTTTGATTCAGTTAAACTTTCCTGTGTCTGCCCTGGATGACTCCAGTACCATTATGGAACACATGGACAAGGAGGTCTGTTGCCTGAGAATTTTAAAGCAACTGCAGTATTTAATTGAAATGAATGCTGATCTGTTACCAATTACAGGGATGTGCCAGTAAAATGAGCAATAAGAGGTGGGTAGCTTGTTAGCTAGTTATGAGCTGAGTGGAGTTGAAAGCATGTGGGAGCTCAGCCATTAGCCTAAACATCCAGACACCTTTCGCCAGGCTATGTGATTTATAAAACAATAAGCTCATTAATACTTATTAACAGAACATAGAATCTGGTAAAGGTTCTCAGGGAGTGAAGTCACATAAATTGCTGCTATTACATTTACATTACACGTGTAGCTGTAAACTGCAGCCTAATAACAAAAAGCCTAATAAAACTAAAATGGGTCTTTATTCCTTGTTTAATTAACTGTCAGTTCACTAGAATCGAAATATTATGGTCTGACTAGAATTACAGAATACATAAGTTGAGAGAGTACAATAAGGGTCATTTGAAAACAACCAAAAATGAGGCAACCCAATGCTTTTACCATTTCATGTATCTATGTCTACAGTATGTAATTTCCTCAATTTACAGAAAGCACATTGAAGTGGAAAACTTATATTTTCTATATTCATTTATTGAAAGTAGATGGCAGAATACCAGTCTCCAATGCAACTGCAACAATCAGTTATGTACATACTGTACATAATGCACATTGATTATATGCTACATGTTGCAATCTTTAAAAAAAAAAGAACAAAATTATTTCACACAGCGGCTTGCACAAGTATTCAACCCAGGCTCTGAGCCGGTCCTGGTTCTAGAAAAAAAATGCATTGGGTTCCCCTGTAAATTCCAGAACCAGCACCAGACTGTTTCTAGCGGGGTGGGGTAATGCCATATCCAGGGAAACCCTTTCACTGGGTCCCCAGCCCAATAAATAGGTCCCCCTCTCCAGGGCACCCCAGGCCTAGGCTGATAGCTCAGGGTTATCCCCGGCACCCCTGGCTGGTGGGTGCCGGGTTGATAGTGTAGAGTGGTATAAAAATATAGATAAGATAATATTGTATTTTGCTGTGGAACTCCAGGTACCAGCAAGCCTCCCCCGCATGCTGCTACTTGGAGAACCACAAGTACCAGCATGCTGGGCATTATGGGCCCACTGGTACCTGTAGTTCCACAGCAAAATAAATATAAAAAAACCATAGAACACACACCGTGACAGTACAAGTTTAATAACACATACATGCACACACACATGTACACTCACACTCATTATCTCACATACTCAGCTATGTATCCCTGAAGCCATCACGTCCACTTCTCCAAGTAGATAATCCATAGGGTACCTGTAATAAAAAATCCATACTCACCTCCTCCTATGCGTGGTTCATGTCCTCTTCTGTCCATGTAGGCATCCACGGGCTTGGCAAAACAAAAAATCGTGAACTTAGTACTGTCCACTAAGGACAATACTACCTGAATAAGCGATCTGCCGCAGGATTTCAGTATACAGATCCTAGTGCAGAGCTTTCATTGGCTGAGAGAGGCAAGCCTTCCACCTCTCAGCCAATGAACGGGTCCCACCATTGACTTCAATGTTGAGAACCGCGAAAGTAACCTTAAGTAACCACAGACCTGGGTTATCCATAGGGCATAGAATGCAGTTGCTTTATCATACAAAGTTCATGAAATCTAATGTCTGGTTATTACTTCTGGGCCTATTTGCTACATAGTTTATTTCATATACAGATATGCCAAGCTACATCCTTGCCACCAGCGCGGCAAATCACAGCAAGCATGGCGCGAGATTTGCACCCGCGAGCGCATACACGCACTGTGATCGCACCCAGTGCCTCCATAGGAATGCATGGTGCGATCACAGTGCGCGCCATAGCGTACCGTAGCGTATGCAGCCACAGCGAATTGCATGGCACGTTTGTGGCGTGATCAGCCACAATGTAACTGGGAGCATCTGTATGCACCAAAACCCAGTTTTTGAAGTGATTATTCGACAGCCAGGGCTACACTTTATCTATTAGTAATTGCTAGAAGTATTGGGGAGTCTCAGCGAACTGTGTGGTCATCTGTTACACCGAGCCTGCACAATTGTTTTAGAGGTAGGGGACCGGTGGTCCCTTTTTGGGATAGAGGCTACGCCATGACTGCGTTAATTGCTAGAAGCAGGGGACCTCATAGTGAATTGTGTGGTCGTCTGTGACACCGAGCCTGTGCAATTCTTATAGAGATAGGGGACCGGTGGCCCCTTTCTGAGCATGTACCATCAGTAAAATTAACAAAGTATTCAATCAAATTCCGACACTCTGTCTATAGCAGAGTTGCACCCACAGTCAGGGATACTTGCTGCGGTTCCTGACAACGGACAATGGGCCTGATTCATTACGGATCGCAACTGCGAATGCAATAGCGATTATGCACGCAGTTCAACTGCTATAGTATGCTAATCCATTGTGATCACTATGCCATCGCAGCACTACACAGGGACGCCCAACTTACCTAAAACACATCCATAGTGTTTAGCAAGACTGCAAAACCATCGGTACAATCGAGTACCATCACAGCCTGACGCACACTTGCACAAGGTCTGACCTTACTCAAGAATTGCTAGCTTCATCGCACGCTATGAGTTTTCAAGCTGCATATGGCATCACAGTGGATAATTTATGCATGCCCCTGCAACGGTGTTCAGACGCCCTGGCACGCCTGCGTTTCCCAGACCACCCCCCTCGTCACCACCCACAAACTGTGCTTTGTATCCATTACTCTGCGATGGTCTGCATAGTCACTGTGTAGTCGCAGTGGCTAGTTCGCGCACGCGCACTGCAATGCATGTGCAGATCGCAACAATCGCCCGATTGCTTGTGTATTAGTAACTACGATCCTTGCTGAATCAGGGCCAATGTTTTTTCTTCTACATATGTGTCTTGTTTTGTCCGTACAGAGTCTCAGATCAAATTTAGATGCTCAGTTGCAGAAATGTAAGGGGTATTCCTGGATGGTGACTGGGAGGTAACAGCGGGGTGGCTAAAAAGACGCACAGAGATGTTGCGTCTTATGGGAGTGTCGCCAAAAGCAGCTGTGTACAAAAATGTTGAAACGGTCAGATAGGAGGTCATACTCAGATGGTGAAATGCAAGTTGATCCTGCAACTGATGGTGCAACCAATGGTGCATCTATAGAAACACCAAGAGGTATTTCATCATCTACAGACGCTGACAGTGGGTGTATCAGTCTTTGCACATTCTGATGCCCAGATTCACACTAGTGAAGGGCTTTGTACAGTAGCGGTATTAGCATATAAATGCAGATGTGGCTGCCTCTGTGTCCAACTCAGAATCATCCCTATAATGTATTATTTTTCTGCAGATTTTTGGTTTTTTATTAAAAAACGATAAATGCTGCTTCCATAAGTGATCCAACAATGCAGACTAGTATTTGGTAGATCTAAATTTTGGTACACTAACATCTTTAAGTCTGTTGGAGAAAGTTTCAACCATGTTTGCAGAACGTTTGGGCGTGATATTCTTCCTTGCAGATTTGCTCCAGGTTGCTCAGATTGGTTAGACTGCAATTTTCAAATAGTTCCACAGATTCTCAATTGGACTGCGATCTGGACTTTGACTTGGTCATTGTAGAACATTCACATGTATGTTTCCCAACCATGCCAGTGCTGCTTTTGCCTTGTGCTTGGGATCATTGTCCTGCTGAAAGGTGAACTTTCTCCCAAGTCTTACTGTAGTTTGCTAGAAGACAGAAGCAGGTTGTTTTGCAGTATCTCCCTGCATTTTGCACCATCCTTTGGCCCTTCAACCTTCAATTTTGATAATATGCTCAGTCCATGCTGAGGAAAAGCATGCCCATCCCCATACTTTCAATTATAATGGGAAAAGGGGAAGGGAACCACTGCACTAACTTTTATTATGGAACCCCAATCGACTAATTCAAGCACATTTTAATAGTCTGGGGGTGCTGCCTGGGACACAAACCAATAGAACCAAGTCAATATCTCAAAAGAGATGAGAAAGCAGAATGTCCTTTGTAGGCGCACAAATACAAATGAAAAATAATAAAATATAACCTTTATTGGTATATATTAAAACCTGGTTTTGTGAAATATAATTAAAATAATATAGATAGAAGAGATAGTGAACAAAGATAGAAGGTGAAATTAAAATATCAAGACACTTGACTCGCTGAATGCTACTTTTATATTATTATTTGGTGTTAGAGAATCTATGTCTCTTTTATTTAGTAGTGAATCACGGACCTTATGAGCCTTCACATTAAACAGTCGTTACTCTGTGTGTCTTATGTTTCTTATGTATTCTGAAACATACCACAGTATGTATAATAGTTGGATATATGTAACTAGGTATAGATTAAGTAATTATACCAGCTCAATTGGCACGACCATATATTAAATTAATATAATACATAAATTCCTTATTCCAATATAAGACACATAATGGTAACCATATTCCTATGTGTTGCGGTTAAGCATCATTAAATACTTATTATTGTCACTGCGTGTAATATTCTACTCCTTCTTAACTATACTAGTACACACTGCCTTAGAATGTAATTGATATATGCACTAATAAGCTGTCGATTCACTTTAGTTCACCCCCATAAATCATGGTAATATCGTGCGCATCATGGTATGCACGTATATTTACATGTGATAAGCTCCTATAATGTAAAAACTCTAATAAGCTGCTTTGAAATCAAGATGGTCGTATCAGGGTATTATATAGAATTTCTGAGAGTATAAGATAACCGGTCAGGGTAAGTATTGGTCATACTGTATACTTCATGGTTAACTGGTATTCTCCGTTAAAACCTAAACTCCTCTATTATAAATATATCATGCTTCTCAACTACTCATTGCAGGTGTAACGGTAAGATGCTAATCTTTATGCTTATAAAATTAGCATGTGGTCACACATCTCCTCTGAACCTTTAACAGGTCTAGTAATTATGTCGCAACATTCAGTTATATTGTGACCTGCACTAGATCTCCACCTGGTTTATACACCATGTGATACATTGGAGATAGCTAGTAATAATCATAAAGCTGCATGTAGTCCCAGATGGACATATTTTTAAATGAATAGCACAAGAGAATATCTGGGAGTAATCATCTGACAGCGTGCAGTTACCAGATAATTCACGACACATATATTAAATACATTTATATCTGGTATAACAATATGAGGTTCAATTAACGTGATGTTCACATATAAAACGACGGATCTCCAGCTGGTCGTTAAATATTCTATACAAGGGTTTGTCCAATAGTAATCATAAAGCAGTGTGTACTGTTAGTGGAGCATCAAATGGATAGCACGATGAAGTGCCAACGGTAACTATATATCAATGTCTATTCTTAAGTAAACCACAACACATTCGGTGAATAAAATTCAGGCTACGGTCATATAGACTACTAGTGATTCATATTAATTAGCACAAGCATCAGCGGTCAGCGTCTGACAACGCCGACGTACGTTTCACAATAGGCTTTATCAAGGCAAACCCGAGTGTGCTGTTTGCCCGGGTTAAGAAGATACTAGCATCCAATCAAATCCAATCTCAGAGTCATCTGCCTCCAGTTTCAATAGGAACATCCCCATAGTATAGAATCTGGACATAACTACTCCGGACTTAAGCTATCTCTCATAACAAATTTGATCAATCTTCCAAATTATACGTGCGCTTGAATCATATACACATTTATTCAAAGAATCATCATCTACTTCAATTTACCGATGTTAACCGGGCATGTTTTCTACATCAAAATAATATTAAATGTGCTCCTAATTATCCCTATATATTCCATATGAATTCGAAACATCCCATATATATATATATATAAATCAATTCGTATACATATACTTATAATGTGCTGTGTGTGCATCATAATTAAATCGTGATTTGATATATCAAATAAATATGAATTAGTGTAATGTTAACAATAATTATTCCTATATATGGAATATATTTATTTAAAATAAAATAAAATAATAAAGTTAATAAGGTGCTGTGATAATGTGATACAAATTTTTTTTTAATTTATAATATGAAATGATAATATCTATATATAAGTCTAATATAATGATGTTACCATTTAGTGCCATAGGTGAAAACATAAAAATAGTAAATATTGAATTAATTGATAATTAATATTTTATTATAAAGTGCCAAAATATAAAATAATAAAACTAAGTGAATCAAACAAATTATGTGAAATACAATAGGATAAATCAACTTACCAATAAAATAAAATAAAAAATAAAATATAAACATATATCTCTAAAATTGCCTAATCTCTATATATCACACCTTAAAAGTTACATAGAAACAAAATTGCAATAACATACCATAGCTTAATAGATTATGATGCTGTTATCTTAACTTAATCTCCTCAAATACTCAATGTTATTCTCTTACATGAGTATGTTTATTACATTATGTTCTTAATATAGTTATTCATTTCTTCTGAGTATCATACTCCACTGACGCTCCTGGATGTTCTTAGAGCATCTCATTATTGATAAACAGAAACGGTAGAAAAATGAGAGGAGAAGGTAAGTAAATAATATTCTTTAATTCATATGGGATATGATTAAATAAAATTAATATATATAGAGTAGATGTAGATGAACATTCATAATATCAATCTAGTTATAGATAGCAATTTAGTCCAGTAATAAATGTCCAATAAAATCCATGAAAATTATAAAAAAGGTGAATAGCTATTATATTCGTTCAAGCCCTTCGGGGACATGCAGTCCATTAGGAATATCATCCTAGTTTCTGCCTTTAACAATTCCTTGTCCACATCTCCACCTCTAATTCCTGTCTGTATATGTTGCATCCCAAAAGCCTTTAATCCCAAAGGATTACTACCATGATGCCGTAGGAAGTAATTAGCCACAGGTGTAAGTGTTTTAAATTTAGCTGCATCTTTACTGGCATTGCGAATACTGTTCACATGTTCCAATATTCTTACCTTCATTGGCCTAATCGTCTTCCCCACATAGATTTTCCCACATGGGCATTCAAGTTGGTATATGATGCCCATCATGGTACAACATATATAATTGGTTATTATCTGTTTTTGGCCAAATTTATCAAAGAAGTGTATATTATTTTAATTATATTTCACAAAACCAGGTTTTAATATATACCAATAAAGGTTATATTTTATTATTTTTCATTTGTATTTGTGCGCCTACAAAGGACATTCTGCTTTCTCATCTCTTTTGAGATATTGACTTGGTTCCATCCCCATACTTCAATGTTGGGATAGTGTTTGCTGAGGATGGGCAGTATTAGGTTTGCATAATGCGTAAAAATTTTTGAATTGGGAACAAAATCTCCATTTTGTCTCCACTGACCAACAAATTATCCCACATTTTAGCTTGTTTATACTGGCTATCTAATTGAATTAGCAGTTGCGGCGATAAGCTGGTCAAGTAATAAACAACCAATAGTTGCTTTATCTTTAAGAGAAGCAGAGACTTTGACTGATGCAGCAAAAGACACACTTTGGATTAAAAGTACTTTAACTGAACTAAAAGTTTTAAACCCTAAAGAAGCTCTCAACATCCTATGCAACAATAAAGGTGCTATAGACTTGTCTGCTACTACGAAATACCATGGCAGATCAAAGCAAATTGCTATCAAACATCAGTTAGAGAACTTGTCGAATGAGTTAATTACAGTGAACTATATAATGAGTGTACAGAATACGCCGACATACTCACTAAAGCACTTACATCACAAGAACTGAGTGCATTCATTAAAAATGAGAACTGAAATGTGATGATTAATGATGTTTGGTGTTGTTATTATTGCTTGATGTTTTTATTATATTTTATTATAATATATTTAGAGAAAATTTTAGATACTTAGAACTTGTAACAAGAGACATCTCTAAGCAGGGGGTGTTGGCATGTACTGTAGTTAAATGGTAAAATGCTACAAGTGTTCTTGTAATGGAAAAACATGAGAAAGCAAAGTATTCTTATAGTGGGGCGAGTAATCTGAATTAAACAGTGATTGTTGGTGACCTGTCAGAATTTTTTTTTTAAATATAACTTTTATTGTATCCTTATAAAATGAATAGGCGAAATATGTAAAAAATGAAAGTATAAATAAAATAGCTTAATATAATAATTGTTGTTCATTTATTATTTTATTAATTAAATTAAAACCATTAGTCTCCACTGTAACTAACTTTAATTAGATCGTTTTAAGGTTATAGATCATTGAGTGTCACTATTTACCATATTGTGTTCGTCAGTCAGTACTCTGTCCACTAAGATAGTTATACTATGATGATATTATTTAAATGAATTGCACAGAGCCCAAGATGTAAATCAAATATGAGCCACACTATTATGTACGGTCTCATAAATAATTTTTTACCAATGTTACTATATATACTTGATACTTGAACTCCCTTCTACTAAGTGCAAATGATTCAATATACATCCGGGTACTTAGTATCACTGAACAATGTCAGGATTATGCTATATGAGATATGAGATATCCACAGTATTTAACTTACAGTGTCAAAATGCGAAGGATATACCTGTAAGAAAATCTTCCTTTACAGGGCTTATTGATTCCACTCTGACACCGGACAGCTCTCAGTGTGTCTCATTAACCACATGGTTGCATAATCTCAATTTAATATATTGAAACAGGAGAGCTGGGGCACTTTGATTATGTAAACCTCATTCCCTCTCTCATATTGCAACACGTGTGATGATTGTATCAATTATGTTGCCAGGAGGTATACACTCTCCTGCTATCCCTCGTACTGTTATTAAATCACATTTGTTGTTGATACACTCTCATAGGCAGTGTAACTCTGCCCAAACAATTGGCAAATATTATAGAGATATTCACTCTTCTATAACTGCCCTTATAGTATAGTGCGGCCACACTGCTAGTCTGCTGCCGCTAATACTGACAATATTGATCTACCTGGATAATCTCAAATTAATATATTGAAACAGGAGAGCTGGGGCACTTTGATTGTATAAACCTCATTCTCTCTCTCATATTGCAACACGTGTGATGTTTGTATCAATTTTGTTGCCAGGAGGTATACACTCTCCTGCTATCCCTCGTACTGTTATTAAATCACATTTATTGCTGCTACACACATTCTCATAGGCAGTGTAACTCTGCAACTATTAAAGAGATATACACTCTTCTATCACTGCCCTCATAGTATCGTGCGGCCACACTGCTAGTCTGCTGCCGCTAATACTGACAATATTAATCTGCCTGGACCGGTGCTGCTCTGTTTAGCAGTCACTAATTCCTAACTCTGCGTCCTGCAGCATATGCAGCACATCGGCAGCTATCATCACACATGGCAATCACGTTACTATGTTCACACTTCACAAGTTAGTGTGGAGACATAATTTAAAAGTCACAGAGCACGCTATGCATCGCGTGTCTGTGCATAGATTTCCTAATGTGCATTTCGCCCGTCGGCTTAGTCATAGGAGCAACCCGACCCCAGGGTTGCCTCAAACTATATCCTGGTCTTCTCCCAATCGTTACGAGGCTCTTTGATTGATGCTCATTGTAGCCAATGGGTGCCTCCTATCAGCATTCCCATAGGTTATTGAGTTCTCTTTAACAGAATTGCAATGAGAACAAAGGATTAGAAAGTAAATAACCCCTTGAATTCTGCATGTTACCTTACTCTGGGATTTAAACATTTATATATGAATATTAATAAATCTGGATCATAACTTGCATAATACAATTACTAATTATTAATAAATATATGACTATAATATCTCAAAATACCAATACATAATTGAAACTTAGTCATAATAACCTCTACTCATGATCACCATTATAATATAATGAAATAATTTACTAAAATAATTTAATAAAATAATCAGTGATTGAAACTTATAATGTGCTCATAAATTCTACATCCTGTGAGCAAGATGTAATATGTTATGGACCATGTCCATAAAATTAATTAGTGATAATATAGTACCTAAAATAATATATAATCATTAAATACAATTATATTGAAATAATAACCCTCCCAAAAATAAAAAATAAAATTGCCCAATAGTGACAAAACATATTGTATAAAATTAATAAATCCAAAAACCTAGATTATTAAAATTAAATATAATCCTATAATTGTAAATACCATCATATATTCATAATAAACTTTCTATATTACATAAAAGTTTATTTATTAAGAGTGCCATAATGGTACAGCAAAAATTGATTCCAGATATGTTGTTATTAATAAAGAATGTTAGTTTAATTAAAACATTTTCATTTAAGGAACACCCCATAGTTGATATTATCATTCAGCCCTGTTGGTTGCAGGCCACCCAGTAGAAAAATCCAGTGGCTTTCTCTTTTCAATAACTCTTGGGTAATAGCCCCACCTCTAATACCAAGGTGTATTCTCTCCACACCGAATACTTTCATATACCTTGGGTCACTATGATGTTGATCATGGAAGTGTTTTGATACTGAAGTTAATTGTTTAAACTTCGCCAGATCGGACCCAGAGTTCCTGATATTACCTGCGTGTTCAAGTACTCTTTGTTTCAGGGGTCTTGATGTCATCCCTACATATCGTTTCTCACACGGACATGTGATACAGTAGATTACCACAGCAGTATTACAATTGATGTAATCTCGTATTCTATATTTTTTATTATATTTATCTTTGAACTCTGTTGTTCGTACCATATAGTTGCAATATTTGCAACCTCCACATTGAAAGGATCCTTCAGCCACTGCTTTTCTCTCTCTTCTACTTCTGAAATGACTTCTAACCAATTTATCTTTTAAATTGGCTGATTGCCTCCAACTTATTGAGGCTTTAGGTCCCAGGGCTTCAGCAAGATCCTCATCCAACGTGAGTACTGACCAATGTTTCTGTATTATTTGTTGGATGTGCTGCCACTCCATACAGGAATCCCCCACAAACTGAATAACTTCTGGTTCATTCTCTTTGATCCGGTTAGAGTATAGCAGAAAATTTCTATCCTTCTGATTGGCCTCGTATCTCGCTTTTTTAATAGCCCTATTGCTATATCCCCTATTTAATAAGCATTATCGAAATTCCTCAGATCTAATGGCAAATGATTGGGCATCCGAGCAGTTACTCCTAAGGCACAGCAACTCTCCTTTAGGAATTCCCTTAAGAACCGGTGGAAAGTGTGCACTTGTATTATGTAGCACACTATTAGTTGCTGTTTGTTTCCTATACAAATCTGTTGTGATTCTTCCATCTTCCATCCTACGTATTTTGAGATCCAAGAAGTTCACTTCCACTTCACTCACTTCATAGGTAAGTTTGAGATTTAAATTATTCTCATTTAAAAGGCTGATGAATGTCCTGAATTTTTCTTGAGGACCATCCCACACTATAAGGAGATCATCAATATATCTCATCCAAATGAGTATATGACAAGTGTACTCCTCATGGGCATCAATAAACACAATCGTCTCCTCCCACCAACCCAAATAAATGTTAGCATAAGTGGGGGCACAGGCCACCCCCAAAGCTGTTCCTCTGACCTGTATATAGTACCAATCATCAAATACAAAGACATGTTTTGTCAATACAAAAATGAATAGCTTAATCAAGAAGGCACCAAATTCTGTTGGCATATCTTTGTCAAGAAAGTATTTTACTGATTCAACACCTCTCTCATATAAGATACTGGTGTACAATGACTCGACTTCACATGTAGCCAAAAGAACCCCTTCTTCTACATGGACTTCCTCTAATTTCCGCAGTATGTCCATTGTGTCCTTCGTGTAAGAGGGCAGATCTATCACATACTTTTTAGATGAGTATATAAGAATTTGCTGGCCTGTTCAATCAGGCTTTTAATCCCTGACACTATTGGATGGCCCAGTGGTAGAGTTTCATTTTTGTGTATTTTAGGCAACATATAAAATGTCGCCTCCACTGGGTCTTCTACTTTCAAAAATTGATATTCAGTTCTGATTATCACCCCTTCTTGATATGCTTGTTCAATAATGTTGTTATATTGTTTCTTGAAATTCTCAAGTGGGTTAAACATTAATTTTTTTTATAACAGGTGATGTCATTTAGTTGTTTCATTGCTTCTGTTATATATTGCTCCTTAGCCCACAATACAACATTACCCCCTTTATCTGAGGGTTTCACAACTATGTCTTCCCATTTTTGAATTTCACAGAGAGCTTGTTGTATTTCTCTATTCAAGTTGGTAATGAATTGACGATATCGGTTCTTATTCATATAATTCATCCAGGTCTCTAGATACTAAATTAATAAATATGCCCACCTCAGGACACACATTTAGCTGTGGGAAAAATGTTCCTTTCCTCTTACATATGGATCTTGATGTAGATTCAAAAATTTCTGTTTCACCAGCCAAATTTTGTAATATAGATAAAGCTTCATTTTCTTCATATGACAAATCTACAGTAGAAGTTCCGGTCAAATTGTTGGTATTGGATTGAGATTGATTTACCATATCTGCCGAGGCAGAGAAATAAAATTTTGTAAGGAGGAGTCTCCTGCCAAATAAATGGTGGTCCCTTTCCCACTTCCATCTATCAAAATGAACCTCTGGGGAAAAGGTCAAGCCCCTGCTTAGAACATCAAGATGTACATCACTCAAAACTCTATTAGATAGTTTAATAATTTTTAACCTATCATCATTGTTATCCACCAATTCTACTTTCTCCTCTGTGCACGCCTCTGGTACCTGGGAGTTTCTTGAACATCCCATCTGCCTTGAATTTCTTCCCCCTCCTAATCTTCCTTTTGGGGGTCTCTGGTCCAGTACCGTATCTTGTGGTAAATCTAAAAAATCTTTAGAAGAGTGAGAAGGTAAATTATCTCTTCATTTAAATGAATGTTCTGACTCTTCCGTCCCTGATGAGTCTTGATCTGTGGAAACATAGCATTGCAATGGTTTTCTCATTGTATCTTGTGTTCTTGTGCAAGACTCTTCAGACTCAATAACATCACATGTCTTTTAATTGCATTTTATGATGCATGACTAATCTGTTTGAATACACATTGCATGTCTGAGTAAATATTATTCACCAGATTTAAAGGTGAAAGTAATTAGACTGCAGTTGCAACACTTGTCTACTTAGTTCTATAAAGGATATGCATGTGCCCAAGCCCATCACTGTGCTATTGGGCTGTACAGTACTTAAAAAAATAGAGATTACCTTATCATATTAACTACTGATTATCTTCTATCACCTGTATCTTCAAAACCTACTTTAGTTTTGCATTGACTTACTGGCAGGCAACTCAAGGCTCTGCTGGTGGAGTCCTGTTCTCTTATTCCTTCATCTCCATATATGTCAACTCTATCTCCATTTTTACCCTCTCCCTGCCATCTGAGCCGCATTATACAAGGTGCTTAATGGAAACTGCTTCTGACCAGCATTGTGTTAAGGTTTGAAGGTGCCTCCCTGAACACATTCCAATAGGCTAAGATATGACTGGGTGGGGTTAATGGACTGTTCATGTTAGGGACAGACATTTTACAAGATTACATATAAGATTTTGACTTAATGAATCAGCAGCATCTATGATTTGAGATACTGTAACTGCCAGTCACTTGCATTAAAAACATAATGGCTAATTAGTGAAGAACTGAAAATGATGGACTGTTATATCCACTCAGGAGAACAGATATTGAACTGTAAAAGGAAAAAATCTTCACCGAGCCCAACACTAAACAGCATGAGCTTATTTATGTTGATAAGGGAGTGTGCCATTGTGTAGACTCCATTTCTTTTCCTCCTAGGAGGCTTCATTCTCTGTTCCAACATGGCCACTGAGGCTACTACTGAGCATTTGCAGGGCCATCTTGTCTTCACTGTGAGAGCGTGACACAGTGAGAGACAGACATCTTCCACTTAGCTATGAGAAACCTGGCATTATTACCTGCAATTACCACTGTTCCAGAATCCTACACCACTACCCGCAAACCATATATACTAACCACCTGGTGAGCTGTATAACACCCCGCTCCACTCAATAATAACCAGTGTATCATAGTGAGCAGCTGTACATCATGTTTCTTCCAATAAATCATACTACTGGTTAAGCAACTGAACCATCAGTATTGATAAGACATTCTGTTAGGTGTGTACATAACTCCATACCACTACACTGTACACATGCATTTCCAACAATTTACACTATATCAAGGAGAACAGGAATTTTGGATTCAAATAAACACTCCCGGCTAGTCAGCACATGAATAGTGCCTCCATGGGGTGGGTGGCATTGTAGCTCCTAAATCAATGTAGTAACAATGGTACAAGTGAACTTATGTTGCTTTAAAAGCTCCACTTAGCTGATTTGTACATGTGTGACTGAGTGTGTTTTTAACTTTCTGCTTGGACCCTTTTGAAAATTGTCTCCGTTTCATTGCTTTCCAATTTGACGAATTCTAAACTGTGCTACTGTTTCTAGCATTCCATTTATATACTCCTGTATGTCCTTTCCTTTTGCTTTTGTAATGCATAGCACATGCATTTCACTGTAGTCTCATATATTATGTGAATTAGGTAATCTAAAACTAATAAGCTTATGATTGCTTATGTGTTTCTGTCTTAATATTTTCCATTATTACTTACTGTATATCCGCTGGTCTGTCTTTAGTAATAACCTCCAATAAGTCAATTTCATTTTTAACACTGATAATTGTCATTTATATCAATTTAGCCATTGCTAGGCTAATCTCTGAGCTGCTAGACTTTTTTTTTCTTTATTCCTTTCTTTGAAATACAGTGCTGAATTACTCACACACATTTTGCAGATTTCACTGGAAATGTTCTTGTATACTTCTGTTGTTTTGTGCCTGGGTACTTAACCTGTTTCAGAACATGTTTCTTTGTTCAAGCATCAAACATGCAGGGAATATTGTGGGATAAACATTACTTTAGAACATTTTTTAACGTGGTGGATAGCCAGCAAAACGAAATAAACTACACTATGCTAGCTTAAAAAACAGCACCATTTACTGTTCTTCCAGTATAGCTTCCCAAACCCACTCAGGGGGTTGTGTAATAGGTTCCGAGATTACGAAAGCAGTGTGATTGTGGCGATTTTGCAGCTAATTTAAAGCAGCAATCAGTTATAAGGTAAAACCAGCTCACCAAAATCATGCTACTTAATTTCAGAACCTAGTATACATAACCCCTCAGCCTGTAACTGTTGCCAAACTGCAGTAAGAATAGCAATCTTCCATTGGCTGCCTCAGGAGTTTGTAATGAACTGTGTAGGTGAACTATATATATATATATATATATATATATATATATATATAAATAAATAAATATATATATATATATATATAAATTAAATTTGAATTGTAAATGGCACAAAGTATCTGTTATTCACTCTGGTATTATATTTATTCATGATTCTGATTTTATTCATCACAAATATTTCACAGTGGTATATCACAAATACATGTGGTACACAACAACTCCATCATGACTTGTGCCCTTAACTTCACCCCATCACCACTGTAATAAAATAGATATGGCAAATGCTCCAAAGGGGGTAGTATCATGACATTAAGAGGATGTGTCCATGTTGTAGAGGGGTGTGAACATGCGCTCTAGGCAATCTTTTGAGTAGAATGGGACAATGCAAATAGGAACTCTCCCTCTGAAATCAGGAGGGTTGGGAGGTATGTGACTACTACTGTACGTATAAAATGTCACATCACCAAAATGTTTAGGAACGATAAGATTATGCCACACAATTCAGGAGACAGAGATAAAGAAATAATATAAAATAATGCAATAGTCGATGCAGAAATTTAACATGACTAAATTAGTAACCTGGTTATTTTTCATTATTAACAGTTATTTATGTATTGTACACATATTCTGCAGCACTTTACAGTGTTTATTTAGTGCTGTAATTTACATCAGTCCCTGCCCTAGTGGATCTTATAATTTATATGCTACATGTACAGGACTATTTTGTTTTTCAAAATCCACTTTACCTACTAGTATGTTTCTGGATTGTGGGAGGAACTGGGGGCACCTGGAGAAAACCCATGCAAACACAGGGAGCACATACAAACTCCACACAGAGCCTTGGTGCAAATCTCAACTAAGATCTCAGTGCTGTGAGGCAGTAATGCTAACCAATACTTGTTATTTTTGGATAATATTAATAGCAATGTTATGTAACTATTTTTCATCATTAGGGCCCATTCTCAGCCGGACCAGCAACAGAAATCTTGGGGTCTGGAACATCCATATTTTTAGGGCTTCCCCATCACTGACAGGTACAGGCCAGTTAGCTTGAGAGTCTTTCCTACTGTATATGGTGGTTTGTCTGCAACGCGGAACCTCTGAAGAAACTAATTCTCCCTGGGCAAATGGTGACTTCAGTTGGTATTCACTATTTCGTAGTAGATCACATTGGGCCTGATTAAGAGGTGGGTGGTAATGCATACACAACTGCATACTCTCAAGGAACACAGTAGCTAAAATATGCTAATGCAACAGACGGCAGATTTTGTATAGAGATGCCCATTGGAGCTCTCATAGCTGCCCGCAACTGCTTACACAAAGACCGCATTGTACGCAGATCTTCAAAACATCGACAGCTGGAGTAAGTCTATGGTCACTCAGAATAGCTGTGGTAATTGAGAACCTAGAGGTAGGTTCTATGTGTGCACAATCTCAGATGTTGGCTAGTACACGCCCAGGAAACGTCCCCGAAATGCCTACATTTTAGCCGGAACTCCCGTAACCACCCACATAACGTTCTCTTCCTATCAATCAATTGTGAGTGAATCCTCACAGCATGTGCAATCGCAATTCATTCGTAGAGCATATGCCATGCGGCTGGGATGCATGTGCATACCACTGATAATCGCTGAACTGTGTGAATGTCGGAATAGCATCAAGTCCTGAATCAGGCACATAGTCCGGAATGATTGTGTAGGAATATAACCAATGTCATCATCATGGCAAAATGTGAACTTCCCTGATCAAAAATGTAATATTACTAGACTGTGTATATCTAATTTGGTATCGGTAATTTTCTATATTTGGTGTTTTAATGAAGATTACTGTTCCCTAGGCTTTTCTTCTAATCCCACCATTTGTGGATAATCTCCAGCTACACACACACACACACACACACACACACACACACACACACACACACACACACACACACACACACACACACACACACCATTTCTATTCAGCCGAATTCCCCATGTCTTTCCAGCCTCACCCCTCCATGTGCCTCTACAGCCGCACCCCGTGTCTCGCTAACCCTGTGTCTCTCCAATTACAGCCTCTGTGTGTCTCCAGCTACAGCCCCTATCTCTCTTGATCCACCCCATGTCTCTCTAGCTCCATTTCCTCCATTTCCCCAGTGTCTCTCCAGACACTTGTTTCTCTCCAGCTCCCATGTATCTCTCAAACTCCCTTGTTTCTCTCCAGCACCCTTTTCTCTCGAGCTCCATCCCTGTGTCTCTCAAGCCTCACTTCTACTGTGTCTCCCAAGCTTTAAGCCCCCTTGCACCTTTCCAGTCCAACCCCATTTGTCTCTCCAACCTTCCCCCTCCTGAGTCACTACAGCTACAGGTCCCCCATATCTCCCCAGAATCGCCCCCTGATGTCTCTCAAGTCCCCTGTGTCTATGAGGCTCCAGTCCCATGTGTGTGTAAGGCTCCAGCCCCCTTGTGTCTCTGCTGATCCAGTCAACCTATGCTTCTCCAATTCCAGCCCCCCTGTACCTGCAGCCCCCAGTGTTTCTCCAGCTCCAGCCCCCTTGTTTCTGTTCAGCTCAAGCCCCCTGCAATGCGACTACTCTGCCTATCAGCTGCACCGCTGCAATACAGGACGTCGGAATGATTTTTCCTCCCTCCATCTCCCTTACCTGAGTGGCTGCCGCGGATGGTCAGGGGCTGTGCTTTATAGCAATAGGCTGCAAAGCCCCTGCACCGCACGGAGGAGGTGTAATGTGCAGTGTTTTAACTTGCAGACTGCATATTACACCTTCCCCTCCATGCAGTGCAGGGGCCGTGCAGCCTATTACTATTTGACGATACACGGCTGCTGCTCCTTTTAAATGTTTGGGGAGAAGTGAGCCACCCCCTAACCCCCCCCACCCCCCCTACGCCAACGCCCATGCTGCATCCAACGCCCATGCTGCAATAAGGAAAAAATACTTTTGAGTGGTTAGGGCCCCTTGAAATCTCAGGCCTCAGTACAAGTGTCCCACCATGGGGCCTGATTCTCAAGGGCATTTTACAAACCATTTTTTTTATTTAGTGGATGTTCATGAGCAAACATGTGGCAAGTGTCAAATGAGCAGAACATTTTATTTGGTAACATAATAATAACTTAACTGACTGCGTTTGTTCCCCACATTTATTCAATGCTGCTGAATTGCACATTTACTTTTAACCTTTGAAGACTATTGACGTAATATCTTTTGTTTAGAAGTAGATACAAAAGTTGCCAATGCTTATATTTTTTCTTTCCTATACACAAAGCACTAGAGGCTGCAGAAGTAGGCTTGTGCAATGCTGAGAGGGCAGTGCAAGGGAGGGGCCTCAGTACTGTGACAGGTTTGCTGTGATAACAAGTCTGACATCTGTAATACAGTGTGTGAAGTGGCAGCAGTCAGGACGCAGAATGTATGGGCAATATCCAGGAGCCGGGAGAAGATCAAATAGGCAAACTTTCCAAAATAGTGATCCGACTGGGAGCAATGATTCTGATGGGGAGGACTGCAAACCCACAGGGATGGGAGGGGAGCAGCCAACCTACTCTGATCAGGATCAAATAAATCCACAGTCAGCTCCACAGACATCTCAGGAGCCACAGTAGTAAGTATTATGTTCCCTTATGTCTGCTTTGTATCTGCAGATGGTATATACAGGCTTATTACATCCATTAGATGTATGTATATGACATGTTCTTAGTCTAACTGCCATCCATTATATGTATGTATATGTGTAGACTTATTACATTTACATACTTTTTTGCTTTGTAGTGAGTGTGTATATAATGCAGATAACATATGACTACAGCATAGCAAACTCCTGTACTTGTTTCTAAATACAATAACGATGTAGTGCAGTTCTGCAGTCCTCCTCGTCACACAGCACTACTGTCATTACACTGGACTCCTATGCTTAGTTTTAGTTCACTAATAGTCACTGGTGGTTTCAGTTTCGTTTCTTGTGCTCACTGTGGAGAAGTTACAGCCTCAGGGAGTTGGCACTGAACACTGAAACTTTCAAGGCTTTTATCTCATTGACTGCAACACGTATTTACTAAAGGTCAATTTTATCGATTTTGATAGATTTAAAATTGATGAAAATCGATGAACATCAATGTTGTGTTTCTGGAACCAAATCAAAAATTGTCTGTTAGAAAATGTGTTTATTTAGTCAGAAACACAACATCGATGCTGATCGATTTTCATCAATTTTAAATTGATTGAAATCAACCTTTAGTAACCATACCCCTTATAGTTATTATTCTGGGCCTCGGCAAACACAAAATTTAGGAGAAGAAGCTGATGTCATGTTGCTCTTAAGGGGCCCATACTGTACATCAGCAATCAGTTGCGCCAATTAGGCGTTTTGAAGATGATTGTTTAAAAAATCGTCAATATAGGAGGCTCACTGATTCCAACTAAAAAGTGATCAGAATCGGCAAATCAGGATGTCCAGCATACTGGTTTTCGCCAACCAATCGGCACTGTATATTGCCAGTGTATGGTACCGATCAGCTGTTTAGCCGTCCGTTACCAGTAAAATGATGAGCTTTTTATAATTGTCAGATTTGTTATTTGCTGAAAATGATCTGCGAATCACTGGTACATAACAGCAATGTAAGGGCGCATACTGGCCGAATTTCTTTTGGAAAATAACGTAGAATCAGTGATTTGATTTTTTTTTGTGATTGCTGATGTAGGGCTATATAGAATATAACTAGTGAAAGAGACTGACATCATATCATATTTACCAGCCTGTCTCCTTTCCATAGTGTCTATATAGTTGCTGACTTGTCTAACTTATTCCTCATTTGCAATAGTGTGGATCAAAAACAGAGGGACTCTGGTGGCCCTCACCCTGCACAGCTGCGGCAGTGGGGATGCCCAACCTCCCGACCACCGGCGGGACACTTTGGTCCGCGCGTGGAACATTGGGGCAGTGCCTGAAAAATGGGACTGTCCCGCCGAAAATCAGGATGGTTGGGAGGGGTGCGCCCTCTATGGGGTGGTGCCCCTGTTCGACCGCACTGGTCAAACATGCCTCGAGCCGGCCCTGCCCAAACAGGGTAATCACCCTGGCTTCCCTGCTGTTAATCCAGCTCTGCATAAATCGATAAATAACCCCCCCGGATGCCCTATGCCCTATTATATCTGGCATCGGGTCCTTAACATTGAATTTGTCTTTTTTTGTCGACTCCTACCTCCAACCCATAGCACAACAACTGAGAGCATATATACGCGACACTACTCATTTCTTGGAATTGATCCAATCCATAGAATGGAAAGCTAGTTATTCCATGTTTACTTGCGACATACAGGCGCTGTATACTAACATCCCCATAAATTAGGATTGGAAGCAGTACGTAATT
Organism: Taudactylus pleione; assembly: GCA_031769625.1. NCBI lineage: Eukaryota > Metazoa > Chordata > Amphibia > Anura > Myobatrachidae > Taudactylus > Taudactylus pleione. The sequence goes on along the minus strand of JAUIMM010000005.1, from coordinate 14,101,753 downwards.
TTCTTACTCGAGATGATACTAAGTCCGAGTGTCTTAAACTATTTCTGTAGAACAGTATCAATTTCATACTGTCTCATAATTATTTCATATTTAATCGCCAATATTACATTCAAACCAGAGGTACGGCAATGGGGACCAGGTTTGCCCCGAGCTTTGCGAACCTCTATATGGGCCTCCTTGAAGAAAGGCTCATTTGGGGTAGCGAGTTCGGGGTGAACCTGGTCCTTTACGGGCATTATATAGATTACCTCTTTTTTGTGTGGGCCGGAGATGAAGAGTCGGTAAATAAATTTGTTTCATATTTGAATCAGAACCCTTATCAATTATTTTTTACTAGTAAATATAGCAGAACATCGATAAATTTTTTAGATATTACGGTTTCTATCAAGGATGGATATATCTCAACTTGTACATATCAAAAGGAAACAGACAGTTATAATTTCATTCCATTCAATAGTAACCATCATAAAAAATAGTTGCAGAATATACCATCAGGACAACTTCATAGAATTCATAGGAATTGTTCAGAAAAGAAAGAATTTCTAGCTCATTCTGATAAACTAATGGATGCTTTTCGGATTAGACAATATACAGATTCATTGTTACAAGTTTCTTTTAATAAAATAGTTAATATGGAAAGAAGGTCACATTTTATTCCGAAAACATCTACACACAATACACACCATTCAAATGACACCGAAGCCATTAAGTTTATAACCAAATATAACTCTGAAGCTGACAACATTAGGAAAATAATTAATACTAATCAAAAAGTATTATATACAGACCCTATATTAAAAAATGAAATGGGTACTGGAACGAGAGTTATTTTTAAGAGAGCCCAAAACTTGGGAAACCTGTTGGCACCAACATTATTTAAACCTACCTGTGGAACTATTAATCAGGATAAACATGCACATACCTGGTTACCCATAGGTAGGATAGGTTGCTTTAGATATGGCTCCATGAAGTGTATAACGTGTGAATATATCCAACATAAATCTGTTTCCTTTCAATCTCATAGAACCCACAAATCATTTGATATAAAATCGTATATCAATTGTAACTCTACCTATACTATTTATTTAGTTAGTTGTTCTTGTGGGATCCAATATGTGGGCCGTACCACACTCCGACTTAAGGATAGGTTCCTCGAACATCGGAGGAACATTCTGCGGAAATCGACAGACCATTCTTTATCCAGACATTGCATAGAAAACCATTTAGGCAATCCCAAATGTATTAAAATCTTGGGGATAGAAACTATCAAACCCACCATGAGGGGGGGGGAAATAGATACACTAGGCTTTGTCTACGAGAAACATATTGGATACACCAATTAAACACTCTGCAACCCGATGGTCTGAATGAGATCACAGATACTGATTTTGACATATAGCCCTTTTAGCACTAGAGTTCCCTCGGGCTCTTAGGTACTAATATGTTAGATTCGATATAGTACAGTTTTAGTATATCTTCTGCTGGATTCTATCTAACATCTAGGGAAATCATCCGTTTGTTGTATATTCAGTTCCCGTATATATACATCTGGCAATTGTGGTCTTTATATATTTTTTTTCCTTATATAGTTTTTATATCATGTTTTCTATTCTTTAGCTTATGTTTTAGTTATTCATCTAATATTCATCAATTCCGATTTATTATTATTCAATATATTTCATTATTACTAGTGGGGAGACGGATACGCCAGGCTAGGTCTGGGAAACTACACAGGGTATACTTAATATATATTCCGCAACTCTACAAATCATATAATCACTTTGATGTCCAGTCTATTTAAGAATAGAATTTCCCTAGGACTTTAAGATAATATAGGGATGTATCTGTTAGTATATATCTGTGCTGTTGTAATTATGTAAGTGTTTGGGAGGATTTCCTTCCAATATTATCATTTGGTTCTAGTCTATATGAAGTTTGCTGTTTTTGTCTCGACTATATTAGATTTTTTATTTTTATTTTGGAAGTAATGTGCATTAGCACAGGGGAATATTTAGGAATATTTATTTATTAATTGTTTGGGGATATGTTATATATGTCCGCATATTATTGTTCGGATATATACATATATTTATATTCATTCTCTATTTGGTTATTTTTGTATATCTGTAGTTTATTAAAAAATTTAAGATGCTAGATTGTTTTAAATAATCTTTCATATATACATATATAAGATGATTGTACAAATATTAGATTTCTTTAGTGTGTTAACTATGCCGAATTCATGACTGTTGTCGATATGAGATTAATATATTAATGTTATATCAATGTGAGGTAAATCTTGACATGTATAGATACCACAGTGAGCTACACAAGTCTAACTTTGGTTTCTAAGGGATGAATGGCTACAAACGTAGCTGATTAGATACATCTGTGGATAATTAAAGGTGTGTTTTAAAAAGACTCCTATGATGGCAGATACATTATACTCCAGACGAAGGTGCTGAGGAGCACAGAAACGCGTTGAGTTCTGTCCTTAACTGGAACCTTTCACTACCCGGACGTTTTGTGCCGAATTATTGTTGCCACTGACTGTGACTGCTAGAGCGGCATACATATCCCAGGCACTTCAATACCAGCAACGGTACGCTCTCAGCTGATACCCGGCCTGTGGACAATGGACGGATCTTTGATCCAGGCACGTTCTTCCACTGCTCTAACTGCAGAGTTCACAGACGGCCTACCAACACCGACCGCGGTGCACTCGGTAAAATCTACCCGAGAGGGAGCATTGGATCCCAGCTGGATTTCACCATCGTCTATATTGACTAGTGACACTCACCTCTCGCAGACACTGAGGATATAACTTTTTATTCTATATATCCAAGCCGCTGTCGCGTACAACACAGTGCCTTAGAGACTGAAGACAGGTGAGATACCTGGTTTAACATTGTCATCATACAGCCGTATATTGGGATTTATCTGTACCGCTCCATTTACTTTTTTGCAAGCAGTCCAATATCAGTGAAAATTTATATTGTGACTCACGGCACTTATTCAGGAACATTACCTTTTATATTCACTTTGCCACCTATAAGTGAATAACAGTGATATCACTCTGGGACTCCAACTATTTAGCTTTACAGCTTATTTGTCTAATTTGACCAACATCCATTCCTTATTTTTAATTTATTACTATTTTTTTTTGTGTGTTTATTCTCTAATTTTAGACTGTAAATTTCTATGTGTATATGCTGCTGTATTAGACCGCTTTATATGGTTAACTGACTATGTACTGTGATCTTTCTTTTGAGAGATGATAATAAATGTTTTCCTATTGCTATTAATTGACTAGACTGCGCAGCCAATTTGTTTTCTATTGTTTTTTTGAGAAATTGCACAAACTTCCTTGATTGGCAGCTGCACTCTGGTCTAACCATTTATTCATTATTCCAGCAGTGGTGAGCGCCATTGCCAGTAATACATACCTTTTGTTAATCCAGCTCTGCCTACTGCCATAGTTCACTACTCTGTTGTCCAATAGAGTCCTGGATTACTGGGAAACCTCACAGACTCCCAGATCACCAGCAGACAATATTTCTTGAAGGCCACTCACCCGCCTGCAAAGTGTGTAAAGTGCTATTTGTGTCTTAAAACTTAGGGCCTATTCCTTATAAGAACCTGATGGCCCTACATAAATTATGTATCCAACTTGCCAAGGCTTGCGGTGACGTACACCAATTCACTGGAGCAATACTGAAAAGCAGCTCTCTGCGCATGTGTCCCGATGGTTACTGCAGAGATGCATATCAAAATTGCATGCAGATCCATGCAAATCCAATAGGCGTTTCTGGCTACCAGACGCATTCGTATCATGGGCTTGCAGGTGTCAGCAACTGAGTCTAAAGACGCAGTTGTTCAGTCGGTTATTCTGTGCCTGCCATAGAGCAGGTGCAATGTCCGATGTTGTGGCCATTGGTGCGCTGATAGTACATCTTTGTAGGCACATCGGCGGATTCGCACTGCAGCAGGTGGGCGTCTCAATAGGACTGCCATTGCCCGCAGCATTAGAATAAAACATGCAGCTACTATTGTAAAAGAGTCCACCCCTGTGTCACCCCCAGAAGGTGGTTTGAGCTTTTAGCCTTCAGACCACCAGTTAGTAATCCCAGCAGTTTGGCATTGATAACCGTATGCAATGTGTGGCAATATGAAAACGACATACAAAACCTCTAATAATTCCCTCTTGGATTTTCATTGGCTTCTTGTATTGATGGACATTTGTTTTGCACAAAATCAGTTTAGTGGAATATTCTAAGCATTATTTAATCTAAATCTACTATGTATATTTATTTACAGAATAATCTCTATTAAATTGCCAGAATATATAACTATGAAAATATAACTTATTTTGTGGACAGAACGCTACTTAATATTAGGCCTCATTGATTTTGTTACAAACATGTGCCCTAAAGTCTATAACATAGTTGCCAACATTTTAACATTTATTTCCAGGAACACGGCTGCTGAGCCAGGCATGTAAGCGTGTGATGTGTGCTGCTGAACCAGGCATGTAAGCGTGTGATGTGTGCTGCTGAGCCAGGCATGTAAGCGTGTGATGTGTGCTGCTGAGCCAGGCATGTAAGCGTGTGATGTGTGCTGCTCGCTCAGCTATCTCTGCCATGACATGCTCATCGAACATTATAAGGTCAGTTTTACATTTTAAATACTCTACTTCAATAAATACAAATGTATAAAGTATTTTGAGGAAGAATAATTGGTAAGAATTGCATCAACTACACACCATAAGCTGATATAATTGCCATAAAACTGACTTTCTCTTACAAAATCAATTTATGACTTTAGCTAGACCAGTGATTAACAGTCAGCCTTAGGGCAGCCTATGGCCCTGCAAGCCTTCACCTCCGGCCTCCAGCACCTTCCTGCTTTATTGTCTGATGTGTTTGTTACTGCTTCAGGGGCGTATATATAATGGGTGCAGGGTGTGCGGTACACATGGGCCCAACGGGTCCAGGGGGGCCCCACACTGCACACCGTGCACCCATATTATTTAAAACTTACCTCTCCGAGGTGTCAGTGCTGTACAAAAAGCCAGAAAAATGGTCGCTGCGGCCATTTTTCCGGCGTTTTGCGCATGCGCAGTAGACTCCGGGCACACTCTAGTGCCCAGAGTCTACTAATGCTTCGGTGGCCGGCTAGCCACATCAGTCAGCTGCCGGGAAGAGAGGAGGGGGCCCCGGACGGGGAATGCACACGGGCCCCCTCCTCTCTAAAGACACTCCTGTATTGCTTGTACTGTAACACTTGTTTACATTTCCTGCTGATATGTTATTAATGCTGGCCATCACTATACAATTATCGGGCTGAGCCACCTGACATCAGCGGATTGCCCCGATAATTGTAGTGTGTGTGCGGCTGACCAATGTTAAAATATCGATTGGTTGGGTTTGCTGGATCGTCCAGCTTGCCCATTCCATGCGATATTTTGTAGGTTAAATGTCAGCCGCATCGGGCAGTGCATGCGCCCCAGCCGCACCCGACTGACAGATATTTCCCCTGTTCCTTCACAGGAAAGGAACAGGGAAATGTCTCCTCCCCGGGGGAGAAGCGCAGATAGGGTCAATAGAATGTGAGATATCTCCCAGTGTATGCCCGCGATATCTGCTGGGTGTCAGGCTGCCAGATAAAATGTCTGTCGGTCTGACAGGCATTTTATCTGGCAATGTATACCCAGCATAAAGGTAGGCATTTCCTAAATTTTTTGCTTGCATTTTTTTACTGAGTTTACTGGTAATGTATGGACCGCTTATGTGGCGCCTGCAGTTATCAGTTTGCCTAACAGTGTCCGAGACAAAACTGATTTTAAAATATAATATCGACAGATGGTATCTCATACAGCAGTGCTTTTGTATAGCCAAAGCTTCTATTTTTTTGTGAAAAAAAAAGTCTATAAATGAATAAAGGCCTACCCTGACAGATATGAACCTGACAAATATGGCTAAATGCTCCTAATTGTTTTACAGTAGTATCATTTATCTAGTACAGTCTATAAAATGACAGAAGCTGATTGGTTGCTAAGCCTACTCCATGGTTATAAAACAGGAGCTATGCGGTGCGTCCTACAGTTGTTCAGTGGTGTAACTAGGGTATTTGGAGCCCAGGACAAATTGAAAAATGGAGCCCGCCCCCAGCTATGTGTGCACGCCAAAAAATGGGTGTGGTCACAAGGGGCGTGGCCATTTGGATAATTACCAGTTGCTCCTACTCTCTAACAGCTGAGTTGTTAGAGAGTAGGAGCAACTGGTAATTATCCAAATGGTGTAGTTGGGGAGTGCTCTCTCATTGGCTCAATTAAGCCCCATTTTATTTCTGTTGTAATTATATAGATCAATTGCTATCATGGAAGGTAAAGTGACTTATTGCATCTGAAATAACTGCTATTACATTGTGTGGGAATAATGATTCAATTTCACTTATATTATCTTTGTGTTATATTGCAGTTCTGGTGCCTATGTGGTTTTCCCTCCAAATGAAGCAAAGAGAGAGAAACTTCTAAGAAGTAAGAAAGTGTTTAATGCAACCTAATCTAAAATGTATATGTTCCACAAAGCGTTATGGCATGAGCCTGTAACTCATACTTACCGACTTTCTGGCTGCCCACTTTGAGTATGGGTGTGTTTCCTATGGGTGCTCCTATTTCCTTCCACAATTAAAAAAACAAACTAAGTTACTTAGCTTCTGACAAAAAATGAACTCTAGTGTGTACGTGTTTCCAGGTGGTAGGGAATGAAAGTTGCACTGGGGTAGGGACATTTTAGTGCTCTGGGCAAGAGAGAGACAGCACTGGCAGTCCCTCTGCATCTTCTGGCCTTAGACAAAAATATAGGGCCTTATTCAGACCCGCTCGCGAGCGCTGTGCGCTCGCAACCGGGTCGATGTTTGCCCACTGGGCATGCGCACATCGGAGCCGGCTAAATTGCCGCTATTTAAATAAGGGACGGGACTAAATGACGCGATTCGTAAAGAATTGTGTCATTAAGCCCCATCCACTACACGGGGACCCGCGATCGCCGCGGAATATCTCCCCATTCTGCCCACTTCATTATAAGGTGGGTAGAATGTGGGACAAGTGCCTAGCCTTCCGGGGGTGCGGGGGGGTTACCCGAATTTGGGATGCTAGGCATGTATGCTGCAGCTGTTATGGGACCCGGAGCTGAGGGACGCTCATCTTCCTTGTCAAAGTTACAGGTGTTTTATACATTTTTCATCATTGGGTGGTACATAGGGGCCCTTACAAACTTTTTGCTACAGGGCTTTCAGATACCTAGTTATGCCCCTGCTACCAGACTAGGAGAATATTGGGAGAGGTAACGGGGATCCGTGTTTAGGCAAACGCAGGTGTGTCGGGATCATTTACACTCTTTTTCATGGGTGTGCATAAATTAGCCATTGTGATCTCCTTTGCAGCATGAGAGCTCTCTGCGTGTCAGGAGAGCCGCAGTGTTTGAAGGTCAGACTTGAGTTACATGCTGTGTGGCTGCCCGATCTGCAGTGGGCGTCCCTATGCTCGGATTAGCTTTTAAAGACTTTAGCATATTTTAGGAACTGTTGGTCTGATTCAGCAAGGAACGCAAGTGAGAGATCGCACGCACTCGGCTGATGTTTTCACACTGTGCATGTGTATGCATTGCACTGCATGTGCATGAACTAGCCAGTGCGATCGGGTAAGGGTATGCAGACTACACGCAATGTGTATGCAGATCATTCCGATATTGATTGACAGGAAGTGCCGTTTGGTGATAGGGGGTAGTTGGCCGAACAAAGGCGTGCCTATGCATTGGGACGCCATAATAGGGGAATGCATAATTAAGGCAGTGTGGCGGCATACACAGCCAGATGACTCGATGCACGCAGGAAGTAGCCAAAATCCTGTGCCAGGTCAGGTCATCCTCTAATGTGCGTCTGGGTCCGATGGTTCTCAATGTTACAGATGTTTGCGCTATCCTGCATACAGATTGAGCATTGAGTAAAGGGAGATGGGCAGCACTATGTATGCTGGGCGTCTGCATCCTTGTGCTGTGGATGCCCTGCGTATGCATTGATTAGCATATACACACAGCGGACGGTTCGTGCTGAATCAGGTCCTGTGATCAGTGACAGATCGCAATTGTGATTATATTAGCATAAATCTCGGAATCAGGCCCTAGGTCACAGACATATATACAACAAGTGTTGTATATCAAATCATACTTGCCTACCCTCCCGATTTGGTCGGGAGCCTCCCGAAAATCGGGTGCCGCTCCCGACCTCCCGGGATGGCAGGCAAGTCTCCCGGCTGCCGCCGACCCCTCCTGTCCCACCGCAAGTCTCCCGGCCCCTAAGGGGGCGGTGACGCGATTTGCGTCATTTTGGCACCGCCCCCCGCTTCACACTGCCTGTAATATTTGGCTCCGCCCCGCCCGCAAAAACTTCTCACCTTGCCGGCCACGCCCCCTTCTGTTGGCCACGCCCCCCAGTAATGCCGATCTGGCTGCTCCCGGAAGGGGCAGCCAGATAGTCGGCATGTATGTATCAAATTTATCAGCACAGTCTCCTGGTGCGTCCGGGTAGCATTACATTGCGTGAAAAAATGCCTGACGCTAGCCGAGTTGCATGGTATATTGAGGATAGACATATGAGGACACATCTGTATATATAACTATTAATAAATAAAATCTACCCCCCTACGTTATTGTTTAAGTATGCGTGTAAAACAATCAAGTCTTCTAACTTGCCATATTTATCTAATTTTAAATGTTTTATATGTTATTTGTGGATCCTCTTTCCCATATTAACAACAATGACTATTCTAAATATGTTTTACCACTCTCATCATAGTAGTTTGGTTATGATGCGATTTTTAATGTATATTGTAAGCACATTTAATTTTAAGATGTTTTGCAAAAACAAAATAACCAAAATTCTCTTAATAGATAACAATTAATTAGGTGGGAATATAATTATGTTTAAAATGAAAATTCCAAGATTCTTTGGTGTATATAATATTCTAACAAAGGGCCTGATTCAGTATGGATCGCAACTGCGATTACAGTAGCAATTACGCACATAGTCTCACTGCGATGATATGCTAATCCTCTGCGATCGCTATGCCGTCGCAGCACTACATAAGGACGCCCACCTTACCTTACACACATCCGTATGCTTAGCAAGACTGCAAAATCATTGGTAACATTGAGTGCCATCGGAGCCTCACGCTCACTTGCACAAGGTCAGACCTTACTCAGGAATTGCTAACCTCATTGCACGTAGTGAGTGCACAATCTGTGTATGGCGTCGCAGTGGCTAATTTATGGCTAATTTATGCATGCCCCTGTAACGCCGTTCAAACACCCTGGTACACCAGCATTTCGCCATCTACCCGCCCCCCACCCATAACCCCCCCAAATGGCACTTCCTGTCAACCACTCTGTGATGGGTCTGTGTAGTCACTGCGATCGCAGTCCTGATCACAGTGGAGTCTTTGCGCACGTACACTGCAATGCATATACATGCGCAGTACGCAACAATCAGATGTCTGCATGCGTATTCGCACTTGCGATCATTGCTGAATCAGGCCCAAATCCGGTATGACTACTACATCTTAAAAATCATAAATTCCACCTTTCTGTTACACTTTTCAAGGGGAACCCAAATAGTTTTTCTGTAATTACAGTATGTGCCACAAATCTGAAATGAAGCTACAAGCTGAGCTTGCAAAGTTGCAGAGTGTTTGGCATATACAGTGATTTTTGAAACTTTAATGACTATTTATCATGTCACGGTGATAACACATTGCAGTGATAGAAAATCTCATTTCACCCCGATTTATCAAAAAATTTCACCATCCCATCTGAGACCAGATTCCTGGCTAACATAGAGCCTGACTCAGAGACGTACGCTATTGTTACCATAGATGGGATCCCGTGGGCAGCTGCTGTCAGAATATATGCAAATGTCGCAGACACTGGGATATGTATTGAGACATCCACCGGCGTATTTGTAAATCCAAGCCTCTGCGTACAAAGACGCAGCATCGGTAGCAGATCATTCAATGTTAGCCATCCTGAGTATCTCTGTGGCCGTGCAGGATGGCCATGGGAACTGAGACGCCTCAGCCATATTTCTTGCATATGGGAAAACAGACTCAGGATGTGACATGCCTCAAAAATGGCGGTGACATGTCTGCATTTTTAGCTGACAATCCCAGTCACCACCCACTGACTGTCAACCACACTGCGAATAATGACTTGCTACGAGAGACTACGGTAATGTACCGTGCGCGTGCCCAGTGTGACTCAGACGCATGCGCAGACGGTCAATAATCGCTCAACAGCAAAAATATCGGCATAGCATACAACCGTGAATCAGGCCCATAGGTAACAATGCCATCATTCCTCACCAGTCAAGTGCATTGCCAGTTCACACATGCCCAGTGGGATTGGAAGCTCGACTTGGGCTAGAGTGGTAGGAGGACAGTGGCAGTACTTGCTAAGATTTCCCCATGCCTCACAGCCCTTTTCACCAAATAGCTTTTTCTCTGTTAATAAATATGCCCCTAAAACACAGACACAGGGGTCTATTCTTCACAGCCTGCCAGTGTTAATGAAGTATTTAACTCGCTGCAAATTGGATACCAAATTACCAGAGCAATACTACATTGCTGTGGTGCTGGGACAGTTGATCCGAAAATCAGTTGTCCCCGCAATCTCTGCTACTTTGGCTGCAGTGAAACTTTGCACTGCCGTATCTGACCAGTGTGCATGCCTGAGTCCTGAATGGGGGGTGGAGGGATCCCTTTTAGCAAACTTGGACCTCCTGCAGGGGTCCTGGAGCCTACGCCACCTGAAGATAGTGTAAGTTCCCGTTGCCAAGTTCTGAAAATTTAGCATTTTTGGGGCTTGATGAATTTAGGTCCCCATACTAGTGTATGGGGACAGCGAGCCAATTGGGGAATGAAAGGTAAGCAGTAAATATCCATAATATCTCCTGCATTACCTCTGTAATGAATGGCCCCAATACTTCATTTTTACAAAAGTAGATTAAAATGTTAATTTTCACCTACCTGGGGAGAAGTTAAGGAATAATGAATAGGCCCCACATTCACATATCTCTTTCACTTTCTGTAATGGCCCAACTAAACAGACATCATCTTAGTTTTATTTTGGGTCTTAATAATTATGCAGACACCACTTAGCTTACCAACACTGCCACTAGAACTGGCCGTTTTCAGAGGACATACTGCAAAAACTGCTTCATAAATATTCACATAAGTGCAGTATTTTACTTATATGTTCAGCTAGATGGTAAAAAGTTGCCTTTAATTCAGGTTTATGATTCTATGGGGCATATGTATCACAATCCTCATCTCGCATGCGGATTGGATTTGATAATATCACCAAATTTGCATTGTGATATTGGAATACATTGCAAAGATGTATCAAACATCACACACAGGGACAGAGGGCCTGATTCAGACCCGCTCACGAGCGCTATGCGCTCGCAAGCGGGTCGATGGTGGCCCAGTGCGCATGCACACGACGGAGCCGGCTCCGTCGTGCGCATGCGCGAAACTCGGATAGCGACGGGCAAACCGTCGCTCCGGGTCTCGTACCAAAGGGCGTGCTGTCAATGTTGAGTGACAGCACGCCCCCTTTGGTGGGTGGGCCAGGGGCGTGGCTGGCCAGACGGAGGCGTTCCCATGGGAACGCCTACCGTCTGGGGCCGGCCCCACTGACATCACAAGTGATGTCAGTGGGAGTGCTTTCGGCTCTGTTTGAGCCGAAAGCTCTCTTGGGCTTGCAGCAATGCGACCCTACCACAAGGGTCTCAACGCAAGCCCGATGGTAGCGATGATCTTGACCATCGCGACCATCATCATGGCCGCTCGCGATAGCTGTGGGTGGTCACCCACAGCTATGCGAGCGGCCAAGAGGCCGTTCTGCAAAACCAGAGGGCCGGCCCCGATTCAGAGCGAGCGCTCTGTCAGAGCATCCGGCTCTGAATCAGGCCCAGAGCTTGCGAGAAAGCTCTGTCCCTGCGAATCCTCTCCGCACAGTTCTTAGGGTATTTCTTGCAAAAAATACCCTGAGACAGTGGCGGAATTGCCGGAGACAATGGAGTCAGTTGCCGCCGGGCGCCAACCTTGAAGGGGGCAACCCCTCTATTGTCACCCATTCCGTGTCCTGCTCTACCTCCAGTGCTGTGTGTGCCTATGCTGAAAAAACATAGGAGCTGCCAAGCTGAGCCCCCATCAGCATCTGCGGCGCTCCTCCTCCTGACCTGTCTGGACTGCTCTGGATGGAGGATGTGATCGTGACCCTGCCTGCCTGTCTGAGGAGCCAGACGTTCAAGGGCTGCGCGCAGCGCAGCTGTAATTATGGGGACACTGGAGAGAAGACGGGAGTCAGAGCGGCCGGCGGCTATCACTGTGGAGCGGACGGGAGTAGGGATAGGCTGAGCAGTGGCTGAAAAACATAGTACAGTAAGTGCAAGCCCTATGGAATGAAGGGGGGGGAGTGGTACTGTAGGTGCTGAAGAAAGTTAAATATTTGTCATGTTAAACCCATGATAAATTGAAAGAGCAAGAAGTTGTGTGGGGGAATCTGAGTGAATAGGGAGTGTGTGTGGGGTTTGTGTGAGATGGGGGATGTGTGTGTGGGGGGGAGGTCTGTGTGAGATGGGGGATGTGTGTGTGGGGGGGAGGTCTGTGTGAGATGGGGGATGTGTCTGTGGGGGAGGTCTGTGTGAGATGGGGGGAGGTCTGTGTGAGATGGGGGATGTGTGTGTGGGGGAGGTCTGTATGAGATGTGGGATGTGTGTGTGTGGGGGGAGGTCTGTGTGAGGTGGGGTGTGTGTGTGTGGGGGGGAGGTCTGTGTGAGATGGGGTATGTGTGTAGGTGGAGTCTGTGTGCGGGGGGGGAGCTTTGTGAGGGTTATATAAACAATTTATATATAAATTAATATGGGGCCCCAAAGTGGTATATTTATTAACTATTGGGTCCTAGTCCCGATAATATTTTCTTATTGCCGCTATTCGCATGAACGCATATTTATATAGATAGATATTTATGCACCTTATTTATTTTCCCTTTTCTCAGGGTGGGGCACACAACTCTAACTTGCCTCCGGGCGACTGGGATGAACTTACGCCACTGCCCTGAGACTGTGCCTGCTCATGCCCTGCTACCGCTAATCCCAACCCCTCCGCTTGCATTTACCTCGATGATCAGTGATACGATGAGCTCCTCTTTGACTCCAGTCAGCTGATCGTCGGGCTTCTGCTCTGTGACACCGGTCAGCTGATGTGTGCTGTAAACTGAGATGCAAATTTACGGAACATCATCAGATGCCGGAGTCACAGAGCAGGAGCCGGGCGATCAGCTGACCGGAGTCAAAGAGGAGCTCATCAGATCACTGATCACCGGTCCATGGATGCAGGGTTTTTTTTTACTTTGAATATTTTATTGGTCTAATTAGACCCACAATGCTGATCACAGGCGCCGTTTCTCAGCTCTGCTCTGCTCGTCAGAGATAAAGCAAGAGTAGGTGAAACAGGTAAAAGCCATATGTATTACGGTAAACCTCATTTTACGCTTTGATACTTCCCGTCCTAGGACAGTCTGAAGAATTTGGCAGGTTATAGGACTGGAGGCACCATAACACTAATGGGCCCTCGCAGACTCTACTAGACCATAATGTGAATGTACAGATAACTACTTCTGTACTACTTAGCAGTGGTGCAAATAAAAATTTTTATAAGCAAAAATGGGCATGGTCACAAATCACAAGGAGTGTGGCCACACGTCACAGGGCATATCCGCTCTACACATTCCCGTTTATTGACAACCCCTGTCACTCATCGCCGAACACTGTGACTCGCTTGGTGGCTCAGCTAATGATAGTGGTAAGGTGATAGGGGCAGGCACGCCTTACAAGTTACCAATTTCTTAATGGTACGTTGTACCGGCCACCCTACTTTCATTACTGCTGTTTAGGCACCATACTGCAACCATTAACCGCAACCGCATGTAGAGGGTCTGGTGGAGGAAGGACACTGTCACAGATACTTTTACACAATTTATCCCTACAAAGCTACACCATACTTGCCGACTATCTGGCTGCCCCTTCCGGGAGGGAGCTGCCAGATCGGCATTACTGGGGGCGCGTGGCCAGCAAACAGGGTCGGGGCCGGCCAGATGACACGTTTTGCGGGCGGGGCCATGCGAGCGCGTCATTTTGGCCCCGCCCCCGCTACACACTGCCGATATTACAGGCAGTGTGATGCAGGGGGCAGTGCCAAAATGACGCGAATCGCGTCACCGATCCCCTTCGCTGCCGGGGTTTTACAAGCAATTGCAGTGGGACAGGAGGGGTCGGCGGCAGACGGGAGACTTGCCTGCCTTCCCGGGAGGTTGGGAGCGGCACCCGATTTTCAGGATCTGCTACCTGCTAAAAGGAAACATCTAGAAAATCTGGATGGAGTACTTGTCTGAGTAACCACACATGTATTAAAAACATATATAATTTAATATGCTGATTTGATCCATCATATTTTCTTATGGAAAGGGATTTGGGAATCAATCTTATTTAGAGCTTGAACAGATCATTGCAATGTATTTTATTTTTGCTATATAGTTATTATGTATCACATGTAGTATGCAACAGTGATATTAAATTATATATGTTTTTAATACATGTGTGGTTACTTAGACAAGTGCTCCATCCACATTTTCTAACTCAGGTTCAAAACCAGAATCCAAATAAATATTGGAGGAAGGCAGGACAGAATGAAAAGTTAGAGGATAATGGTCACAAACAGTATGATGTAATAAAACAAGCTGGGTCGGCACACAGTAATTCTGGACCTTGATTGCTTTTTAACAAACAATTAATTCTGCCTAGTCTTAGTGCTTGTCAGACATGTCATCAAGCACTGTTGTTTATGACATAGCCATAGCCTATATATGGGATACAGACAGACGTGTTATATGCCAGATCAACATGTCGCTCTGAAGCCATGTAAAGCTCAGAATGAAACAAGGGAAATGAAGCGATACATTTCATGTAGGTTGAAGGAGGGCATTTTAAGTTGTTCATTTAATGGGCAAACTTTTTAATCTGACCTAGGCATGTGCCATTAATACATTCTTCATATATATATGTTTCAATATCATAACTTTAACAACTGCAATGTTTACATTTTGTACTGCAAACTACAGGCTTTTGTGCGAATGGTTTCTTTACCCAATGCTCACACATAACTGTACTTTGAATAATTCATGGACTTGAAAATAAGCTCAACAGCTCCCTATAGAGAACATTTTAGGGAGTTGTTCATTAAAGTGACATTTCAGTAAAAAACAGGCAATTAGGAACAAATTTGCATCTTCCAAAGTCGCACGGTCAAGCTGTTCTCTTTGATGCCTTATGACTGTATTACTCTAGTGACAGTATCCAGATCTTACATGCATTGAAATGAGACAAACGCACAAAATTGCTTTTTTTCAACTGTTTATTATTATTATGTAAGATCTCGTACTGCCTGGGAATCTGCAGGCACATCGCTGCAAATTAGTGACTTCTAATGTGTAAGCTGGGGCCTGCCAAACAGATACGTCCTCATTTGTGTATATCTGAGGAAATTAAATTTAAGTACATTACATGTTGAAAGTTACTTTGCCAGATACTCCTCGAATTGTCTGTTTTACGTTTGTTTTTGCTATAAATGCTAAGAAGTGTATTTGTTTAACAGCTGTATTTAGAACTTGAAATGGATTAATATTGACCTTTAGCATCACTCTACAGCAATGAACAGCAGCAAATAAATGCTGAAAAAAGAGTAAGCTCAATGTTTCAGTGCTTTATCTTCGCACACTTTGCACAGTACACTTTTGGGCCTTTATACCCTCAGAATGCAGCACTTCTGGTCATTGTGTATTCAGTATATATATGTATATGTCATACTTACCTACTATCATGGCTATTGCTGGCGGCTCCCGAATTTTCAGGTAGTCCCTCAAAACCTTGGAAGAGTATTTGGATATCCCACATCCCACCCACTTCCTAGTGAAATGGGTATGATGGGGAGATAATTACCGGGAATCGTGGCTCTGTATGTAGGGGGCGGGGCTAAGGGAAGCAGAAATGCATCGTTCTCATCATGGTCCCACGATTCGCCGCAGTTTGATGTGATGGGGCGGGGCCTAATGACATAGGAACACCCTCGAAGTGTCCTGCTGTAAGATATTAAAAGTAGGTAAGTATGATATATATATATATACACAGGTTGAGTCTCCCATATCCAAATATTCCGAAATACGGAATATTCTGAAATACGGAATTATTTTGGCATGACTGAGATAGTGAAACCTTTGATTTTCAATGTACACAAACTTTGTTTAAGGCACAAATTATTAAAAATAATGTATAAAATTACCTTCAGGCTGTGTGTATAAGGTGTATATGAAACATAAATAAATCCCCTTTCTGTACACAAACCTTGCTTGAGCCACAAAATTATTGAAAATATTGTATAAAATTACCTGCAGGCTGTGTGTATAAGGTGTATATAACACATAAAGGCATTCTGTGTGAATATATGGATCCCATTCCCAAGATATTTAATTATGGTATGCAAATATTCCAAAATACGGAATATTCCGTTATCCAAAATACCCCTGGTCCCAAGCATTTTGGATAAGGGAGACTCAACCTGTATGTATATGTATACACACACACACACACACACACACACACACACTGATTGAAAGGTAATGAGACTGATTTTTTTATTCAGAATCAGATGACTCCATAGGATCTGAACATTTTTCTTTTTCAAAGTAGCCTCCTTCACATTCAATACATTTTCTGCAGTGTTTCAACAACAATTCAAAGACATGCAGTAGACTGTTTTGTGACATCACTTTTAGTGTTGCATCTGTGGCATTTTTCACTTCATCATCTGTTGAGAACTTCTTTCAGAGTTGGGAATTATTATTATTATTATTATTATTATTATTATTATTATTATTATTATTATTAGAATTTATTTATATGGCACCACAAGTGTTCTGCAGCACCTTACAATGTACATAAACATGTAGGTTGACCAGTGACTTACAGTACAACACAATACAGGACGAGTACAAGGATAATATACATTGCTACATTAGCGACCATAACACCCATATAAGCAACAGCTCAAAGCAACCAAGTGTTAGGTGCCCTAGTGGGGAGTAAGAAGTAGATGAAAGTAAAGTAAGGAGAAACACAAGAGGGTAGAGGGCCCTGCTCGTAAGAGCTTACATTCAAAAGGGGAGGGGCAAACAAACAGGTGGAGTAGACAGGGAGGAAGGAGCATGTAGCAACAAGTTAAGATGAGAGCTGGAAGGCTTTGCTGAAATAGTGGGTCTTGAGAGCCCGTTTGAAGGATTGTAGAGAGGTGGAGAGTCTGATGGGAAGAGGGAGAGAGTTCCAAAGGTGGGGAGCAGCGTGGGCAAAATCTTGGAGGCGGGAGTGGGAGGAAGTAATCAATTGGCATGAGAGGTGGCGTGCATTTGTTGAACGAAGAGGGCAGACAGGAGAGTGAAGGGAGATGAGGTCAGAGATGTAAATGGGAGAGGAATGGGTGAGGGCTTTGTAAGTGAGTGTGAGAACCTTGAATTGAGTTCTGAAAGGAAAGGGGAGCCAGTGGAGGGCTTGTAGGAGAGGGGAGGCAGATGTAGAGCACTTGGAGAGGAAGATGAGCCGAGCAGCAGCATTGAAGACAGACTGGAGAGGAGAGAGAATGGAGTTGGTGAGGCCAGATAGGATGAGGTTACAGTAGTCCAATCTGACCAGTGAGTGGATGAGGGTTTTAGTGGAATCCTGGGTGAGAAAGGGTCTAATCTTTGAAATATTTTAAGATGGAAATGACAGGACTGCAAGAGATTCTGGATATGTGGTTTGAAGGAGAGGAAGGAATCCAGGATAACTCCAAGACAGCGCACTTTGGGGCTAGAGGAGATAGTTGTGCCATCAATTGATAAAGAAATGGTGGGAAGTGAGGTTATGTTGGAGAGTGGGAAAATGATAGCTCAGTATTAGACACATTAAGTTTAAGAATCGCTGTGACATCCAGGAAGAGATAGCAGAGAGACGAGTGTGGAGAGAGGGGGAGAGGTCTGGAATGCCCAGAAATCACAGGGCGCTAAGTCCGGGCTATATGGAGGGTGTTCTTGTGCTGTCCCATTAATTTCAGTCAGTGCTGCCAATGCAACAGTAGCAACATGTAGTTGGGCATTGTCTTGGAGCAAAAAACACTGTTTATTCAGCAAATGTGGCCTTTTCTTCCTCATGGCTCCACGCAAATAGGTTTTCAAGACATTTGCATAGTAGTCACCATTAATTGTCTGTCCACAGGGAACCCATTGCTGTAGGATCATACCATGCACATCAAAGAACATCAGAAGCATGAGTTTACATGCCAATCACACCGGAATTTTTTTTTACAAATTTGCATGTTTCCATATACTAGTTTCTCCTTTGGATCCCTGATCGTCACACGTCACAATCGATGTCTGGAAATCGAGTATCCTCTTCTGTGAGATGCATTTTCAGTTCCTTTGTCCCGTTCGAATGAGATGCCAAGTGAAGTTTGCATAAAGTTAATCTTCTGTCATTTTGCAACATCTTTGCAGCTTAGACAATATTGACATCTGTAACAGTGTTTCTCCACCGTATGCTTGCCGTAACATTTCATGAGTTTCATTTTCGCTTTTTCCAAGCTTAACACATCTCTGACGTAATCTCACAAACACGTCTTCCTCATCCGCCATGACGAAACATATGAAGATCTTCAACTCGCTGTGACCAAACAAAGAAGACTAAGGCAGTCCAACCGCAGAGTCAGACACATCGATGTATGAGCTTCACAATAACCAGCATAGCATTGCCACGTCCCCCTGTGGGACAGAAAAACATAAGCGGTCTCATTACTTTTCAATCAGCCCTTTTGAGTGTATATATATATACATATATATATATATATATATATACACTCAGTGGCTACTTTATTAGGTACACCTGACTAGTACCAGGTAGGACTTCCCGTTTGACCCAAATCAGGTTGAATTCATTCTGGCATGGATTCAACAAGGTACCTGATACATTCCTTAGAGATTCCGGTCCATGTTGTCATTATTGCATCACTCAGTCCTTTTCCACCACATCCCAAAGTTCTTCTATTAGATTGATATCTAGTGACTGTGGAGACCATTGGACCACACTGAAGGTTGTTAGTGGAACCAGCTTGAGGTGACATATGCTTTGTGACATGGGGTTATTATGCTGGAAGTAGCTATATGAAGATGGGTAGACTTTGGTCATAAAGGGATGCACATGATCAGCAACAATATTCATGTAGACTGTGGCATATAAACAATGCTATTAAGGAGTTTAATGTGTGCCAAGAAAACATTTCCTACAATACTACCACCACTAGCAGCCTGAGCCATTGACGCAAGGCATGGATTGATATAATTTATGCCAAATTCTGACCTTACCGCAGCAGAAATCATGATTCGTCAGATCAAGCAGCGTTTTTTCAATCTTCAGTCCTGTTTTGTTGAGCATGTGCCTCAGTTTCCTGTTCTTAGCTGACAGAAGTGGAACCCAGGGTGGTTTTCTGCTGCTGTAGCCCATCCACAATAAGGTTTGATGTGCTCTCTCTTCAGAGATGCTCTTCTGCATATCACTTTTTTAACATCCTGTGCCACCCCCACCCCCTGAGCACATAATTTCTTGACATCGTGCAGAGGGGACGGGGCTACCAGTACGGGAAGTACAGCACTGCTCGCCCTCAGGACACTCCAAGGAGCTGTATTTACAGGCAGCAAGGTGCATGGCATGCTCAAGGCGACCAAAGGATGCTCTGGGCAGCACTGCATCAGTGATACTGGCTGCAGGGTGCCATTCCAGGCACCCTGCTAGCCACAAGTAAGGGCCGTGGGGCAGCATCAGTGCCACACATAGAGCCCTGCGCTCTGTGCAGCGATAACGGTTGCATACCCCTAGTTACAGCCCTGCTGCCACCTTCCTGTCAGTTTGAACCAGTTTGGCCATTATCCTCTGGCTTTTCTCATTAACAAGATGTTTTCGCCTGCAGAACTGTCGCTCACTGGATGTTTTTTTATTTTGCGCACCTTTGTGCACCTTTCTCTGTAAACTCTACAGATCAACAGTTTTTGAGATACTAAAACCACCAGGTCTATCACCAACAATTATTAAAAGGCCATTGCCAAGATCACATTATTTTCCCATTTTCTGAACAATAACTGAACCTCTTTACCATTTCTGTATGCATTAACACATTGAGTTACTGCACAGGATATATATATATATATATATATATATATATATATATATATATTTATATAGATATATAAATAGTCTTAATAACCGGCACTCCCCAAATTATAGCTTATGCCAAGGTGCCCGTTACCAGGTAAACGCACAGCACAGTAGCATGAACGGCACTCAATGGACTCAATCTCATTGAGTCCTACGAGTGCCGTTCATACTGCTGTGCTATATATACACACAGATATATATGTACATCTCTTGCTGTGATCAGAAAGTTGTAAGTAATACTTTCTTATGAAATTAGAGTAAAATAAGAATTGATGTAGCCTCTTACATTCATTGATATCTTATTTCTAGTTGTAAACTTGAAACCTTCAAAAAAGATATTGTTTAAACAATTAGCAAACCCCAAAGCTTTAACATGTTGTTGTTATCCTCCAGTATCCAGTAAAGAACTAGAGGAATATGAGCGCATGAAGGAAGCTAGGAGGCCCGGACCAGTAAACCTCACTCCAATAAAGCTGGGTGAGTGAAGTCAGAGGGTTAAATAAATGAAAGATTGCATTTTTTCCCTATACTGTGCTCACATCATCTGACTTTTTTAAAATCATTATAGAATGAATGTAAAGATAACCAGGATTGTTACACATTTAATATTTTTTTTCTTTTTAAATAAGGGGCTGCTTCTGTAGAAATCACCTTATCCAGTATGTGCACTTATCTTCTGACTGCACAAACAGGATCCATTGGCAATGGAAGATATTTAGCTGTTCAACCAGATGATGTTGTCCAATGTGTGTGACCAAATTAAGTATTGATAGCATCACCTGGGCCAAGCAGCAAGCTCATCATGAGTGTGCCCAGCATTAATTGATCTTTGTGGTAGCTTAGTATAACCTAAGTTTCATATTTGTGGTATCCTTCAGAAATCACTGAATCACCATTTGCTTAGACTTGTCCAATATACTGTAAGCATATATAAACTTTAACCTGAAAAGTTGCATTCTGCTTTTACATATTTCTGTATGGATTAGCCCATGGCAGTGCAGCTACACTCCATGTGTGCCTTTTCTTTCTCGGCTCACAACTGCAATACCACCTAGAGTGATTCACTTTTTTCAAGTTGCGGATGTGACATACTGTATGGAGCCAAGTAAAAATCAGCTGCACAGAGCAAGCTCCCGAGCTCCTGCACTTCCTCCCTAGGTAGTAATGCAGCTTTAAATCGCCATTGTATTTTGAAATGTATTGTTTGAGACTCTGAGTGACTATTTTTTTATGTAGTTTGTTTGCTTAATCTGTCTACTGTAATCTTTTCATTGTAGGAGGAAGGACGGCAGAGTCAGACGTAAGATTGCAACAACAACAGATGCAGGCTCAGTCCAAATACCAAAAAATGGTTTGTTTCTGGTTATTACTTTTTTATGATCGTTACATAGACTTACAATACTTTCATGTATGAAACGGATGATTTTGTCTTTTTTTGGTTGCTGTCAGTGTGTGTCTAATATGAAAGGAAGTACTAATTACCATCTGATGGAAATATGTTATTTGATTGGGGTTGGCATACAATGCATTAATTTGTTGAACTGTTATGCACTCTATAAAAGCCTGTTGCTGTAGGTCCATATCTGCCTAATTTGGCTGCTTATACATGTGCCTAGAGTTTTTAGAAGTGGAGATGTTGCCCATAGCAACCAAATCGATTCTATTTAATATTTAATTAGCACTTTCTAGAATATAATAGCTAGAATCTGATTGGTTGCTATTAGCAACATATGCACTTCTAAAAACTCTCACTTTAGTAAATATACCCTCTACACTCTTCGGTGCTAGCTTATATCACAGATAGTGCTTAATACTGTCAATAGGTAAATGTAGGGAAATATAAGACACAGCAACTAGTTTAATAAACTCAAAATGAATGCAAACAGCTTAACACCTTATAGATAGCTGATGAGATAATGTGTTTATTTGGTATATCCTTAACAAAATAGGGCTCATTTTCCAGTTAGGGGCATATTCCATTAGCCGCGAAAAGTCCCGTACTTTTCGCATGCCGGACTTTTCGCCAACATCGCTTGTGTTCCATGCGGAAAAGTATTGCGCTCGTCCCCGCATAGCCCCAAATTCAATTCCAAATCAGCTAAAACGAAACCTGGTGAATTTGAAACCAGCGAAAAGTCCTGTCAGATTTGGGGAAATCAGCCTGACACCCCCCAAAAGATGCACTGACATTGGGGATCACTATAGATACCCCCAAATAGGCCTGCTGAAAGTATTTGGGGTACTTAAATGATCTCAATAGCTGCTAATTAGCGTCTTTGTAGAAGTGGTGAAGAATAGCATTTTGCTGTTTTTTTTGCAGAAAATAAGTAGTCCCAGAAAATTTGGGGTACATGAAAGTGGATGTTAGCATATTTTGAAGTTGCTAAAGCAGTGGTTCACAAACTTTTTTGAGCCGTGGCACCCTAGAGTATCAGCAATGTTTTCACAGTACCCCTAAGCCAAAAGTTTGTTATTATGAAATTCAGAAAAAAATGTAGTGAAGTAGTAAAATTAAGTAAATTGTGCTTACCTGTCATCCTTAGGCTCAGTTTTGTGGGTGGTGGATAGGTTTGCGCTTCTGTTTGCCCACATATTTACATTACATTTACCATAAATAATTGTATTTGGTGCTGGACCACCAACCTGAGGCACCCCTGTAAGTGTCCCAAGGCACCCCAGGGTGCCACGGCGCACAGTTTGGGAACCACTGTGCTAAAGTTAAGTTTTAAAAAACTTTAAAAATCCACCTGCAATTTTAAAAACACATGGGGCATACTTGGAGTCTATTTCAGGACTGGAGTCTATTTCACTGGTTTTTAAGTTTGTCCCCCAACTTTTTTGGGCTCTATACAGTAGCTTCTTTTTTTACTTTTTTTGACACAGTTTACCTTTGGGGGCAGTCCCAAGTGTGCAGGGTGGTTCCTGCAAGTTTGCACCCCAAAACCCCAATGTTGCACTTTTTTTCGACAGCTTTCATAGGCGAATCTTTTTCGCCTATTCCAATGCATTAAATGATATGTATGTTGCATTTGACGTACTTTCATAAAATATTTTTAGATCTGATTGTTTGAAAAATGACCATATTTGTGGTGAATTTGGTCAGAAACACGATAGCCCTCCAGCCATCACATCACATGAGACCCCATGCAGTGCTATTGACCAATGAAGAACACATTCTGGGGCTGATGTAGAGTTGGACGTAAGTGGCTTCTTTTTGCAGGGCCGAAAAAGGTCTGTCAGGGCCCCTGGGCAACAAACATGTGGGAGCCTCTATTAAATATGGACGAAATGGGGGTATGCGCAATGGGGACCGTATCGCTCGTAAGCGGTACATTGACAATCAGCGATAACTTAAGCTCAACACTGTTTGTTAAATACTGAAAGGAGGACATAACCCCATTTGTGAGTGCTAAAGGTGTAGTGTCCTTTATTCATGTTATGACACACAGCAGTGCCCCTTTTACACAATGCCCACAGTAGTAGTGCCACTAATACACATAATGCCCACAGTAGTAGTGCCCCTAATACAATGCCCACAGCAGTAGTGTCCCTTATGCAATGCCCCCAGTAGTAATGCCCCCTGTGGTAGTGCCCCTAATAGAAATGCTCCAGTAGTGATGTCCCCTGTTGTAATGCCCCCTTTTGTAATGCCCCCTGTAGAAATGCCCAGTAGTAATGCCCCCTGTAGTAGTGACCCCAATAGTAATGCTCCTTGTTTTAGTGCCCCCAGTAGTAGTGCCCCCAATAGTAATGCCCCCTGTATTAGTGCCCCAGCAGTACTGCCCCCAGTAGTAGTAGTGCCCCTGTTGCAATGCCCATTGTAGCAGTGCCCCCTGTAGCAATGCCCCCAGAAGTAGTGCCCCCAGTAGTAGTGCCCCCAGTAGTAGTGCCCCTTCTAGTAGTGCCCCAGCAGTAATGCCCCCAGAAGAAGTGCCCCCAATAGTAGTGCCCCTGTAGTAGTGCTCCCTGTAGTAATGCCCCCTGTAGCAATTCCCCCTGTAGTGAAAAGAAAAGACAATAATTACCTTAAGCCCGGCGTCCGTCTGGCTGGCCGCTCCTCGGAACTATGGGAGAGACATCACCATAGTACACTGCGGGAGCAGGGGAAGGAGCCGGGCGTCCACTGGTAACAAAATCTCAGCGGGCGGCCGGCAATTGAAGCCTCTCTGCGGCGCAAGGGTTAGGTGGGCCGGAGGAGGCGGAACTGGTTCCATCTCCCGTTCTGGCCCACCTTAAACCAAGATGGGTGTGGGGACCCCTTATGTGTGAGGGCCCCGGGATGACCTCCATTGTCGCTTCCCCCCACCCCGTTAATATGTCCCCACTACGTGTGCCCACAAAAAATATATGCCTCTCTCCAGGGGCGTTTCTAGAGAGGAGGGGGCCCATGTGCAGTCTCCGACACAGGCCCCCTCTTCTCTGTCCGGCGGCCGGTAGCGCACTGAACTGTGTGCGGCCAGCGCCGGAGATATAAACTCTGGGCACTAGAGTGCGCCCAGAGTCTATAGAGTATACGCAGGTCACAGGGAAAATGGCCGCGGCGGCCATTTTCCCTGTACTGCGCATGCACAAATGACGGGAAAATGGCCGCGGCGGCCATCTTCCAGTCGTTTTTACAGCGCCAGACCCCCGCACCGACGTTGGACTCCGGAGAGGTAAGTAATAGTATGTGTGCAGGGTGTGTGGTGCGGAGCCCCCCTGGACCCAGGGTCCCTTGTGCCCCGCACACCCTGCCCCCATTATAGATACACCCCTGCCTCTCTCCATATGCAAATTCAGACATTTTACCACTCATTACACTTAAGAGATGCTAAATGGGGGAGGGAGAGAGCATACAAGCGAATTGGCATATAAGCCAATTACAGTGAGCGTGTGTTTACTGTTTACGCAAATGAGGCTTAGCAAAACCACAAAAAAATGCTTATGCTCCTCTCAGGAGGTGTATACCTTGCAGGTACCTTGCTTCCTCGAGACATGGTGTAAAATACCCACTAATGATGATGACAGTTGGTAGTCACTTCTGATTGGCTGAGTGCTTAATGCTAAATAAATTATTTGTGTGTTACTGACTGTTAATTAAATGTAATTTGCATTCAGAAGCTTTGATTTTTTTAAAGGGGAAGACAACAGATGATTGTATTTATTTGAACTGAGGGCCTGATTCAGAGCCGGACGCTATTTGCGCTCGCTCGTTCAGAAAAAGGGGCCGGCTATTTAAATTGAGCGCTCGCTCTTTGCGGTCTGTTGATGCCTCTATGTCTGAGCGAGCGAACGAAACATGCGCTCGCTATTTTGAAAAGACGCCCCCTGGCCGCTCGCATCACACGTCATCTCCGGTATTTATTAGATTAATCGAGTACATCGAAAGACGTCTGAACTGCTCGCAGTGCTTGTGGTAGCATTTTCCTACCGCAATCATGCGAACAGAGAGACAACCAAGTGACGTGGTCGATGGCGCTGCTTTGTTAATTATGCACACCCTTAAAACACCCGTTTTGACCATTTGGCACGCCTGCGTTCGGATCTCCACTCCCCTCTTTCAAGCACTTTCCCCTGTTACCACCCACAAACGCCTCATCCTGTCACTCAAATTAGCAGGCACTCGCAATTTTGCGAACACACATTTTCCGACCACACTGACTGGTTGGCGCATGCGCATTACGACCCATACGCATGCACAGATGTGCGAACATCGCTCGGAGCGAACGAGCGGCCGCTTACGAGCGGCTCTGAATCAGGCCCTGAATTAGTACTTTTATTTTGTATGTGCATGTGTAATTTACAAAGTGAATGCGACTTTAGTATTTACTAAAGACACTGGGCCTTATTCAGCAAGGATCACAGTTGCATATATGCGCGCAATCAGCCAATTGTTGCGTACTGTGTATGCATCGCAGTGCTAGTGCGCAAACTGGCCACTGCGATCGGGACTGCGGGATCACAGAGGCTACACAGACCCATCTAAGAGTGATTTACAGAGAGTGCCGTTTGTGGGTGATGACGGGTGGTCGGGCGTATGCAGGCATGCCAGTGCTTTGGGACGGCGTTGCAGGGTCGTACAGAAATTATGCACTGTGATACTATACGCAGCCTCCGGCCTCATACTGTGCGTAGAAGCAATTCCTGAGTGAGGTCTGACCTGCCTTAACTGTCTGTATGGATCCGTTGTTACCAGTTATTTCGCTATGTTGCCAAAGTATACTGATGTGAGTAAGAGGAAGTGGGCGTCCTTATGTTAGGCTGCGATCGCAATGCGAACGCAAACATTTACATGCCACCACTGATATTAGCAACTGCGTTGCGTGCGTATTAGCAGAATAGCGATCCTTGCTGAATCGGACCGCTGTCCAGACACAGACAGACTGATTTATATATGACACTTCATTAATGTACTATATTGTGTGCAAATTGTTTACTGCATCTTTAGCATTGGTCCAGCTTTGCAAGTTGCGCAAACTGCTTCTTTTTTCACATTATACATCTGTGGCTTTTATGCAAAATTTATTAATCTCTACATAAAACCCATTGTTGTGGTAATTGGCTTATTGCAGTGGTTCTCAAACTCGGTCATCAGGACCCCACACAGTTCACTTTTTGCAAGTCACCCAGCAGGTGCACAGGTATATTCATTAGTCACTGACACAGTTTAAAAGATCCACAGGTGCAGCTAACAGCTTCACTAGTAATTCTGTGAGGAGACCTGCAAAACATGCACTGTTTGGGGTCCTGAGGACTGAGTTTGAGAACCTGTGGCTTATTGCATGTTCTGGTAATAAGAAAAAAACATAAACTGCCAGGAGCGCAGCAAGGGGCAGGCTGGTAACAGATATCATGGGGCCCGGTACACACATTTTTTTAGTAGCCCTCCATCCCCTGGTCCCTGGCAGGAGAGTCTGCCTTACCTATAAGTTGTTTCTCTGCAATGGGAAACCTCAGAAGAAATTGTTCCTCCCTGGGCAGATGGTGACTTAAGTCAGTACTCACTATTCACGTAGGAGATCACATAGGGCCTGTTCATTACCGATCACAACTGCGATAACACGCAATTGGCCGACTGTTGCGTTCTACGAATGCATTGCAGTGCACGTGCAAGAACACTTCACTGCAATCGGGACTGCGATCGCATTGACTACCAAGACCCATCGCAGAGCGATTGACAGGAAGTGATCGTTTGGGGTTGGTGATGGGGGATTGTTGGTGAAAGGCAGGCGTGCTAGTGCGTTTGAACGCCATTACAGGGCCGTGCATAAATTAGCCACTGCGATGTCATATGCAGCTTGGGCATTTACTGCGTGCGAATAGGTTAGCAATCCGATGGTACTCGATGTTACTGATGGTTTCGCAGACTTGCAAAGTATTATGGATGTGTGTAAGGTAAAGTGGGCGTCCTTGCGATTGCAATTATTAGCATGTTTTTGCAGTGACACTGCGTGCGTAATCGCCACGCAGATCACAATAGTGATATGTAATGAATCAGGCCCATGGTCCGGATGACACCTGTTTGCAAAGGAATATAACCAATGTCATCATCATTTATCAGAGTTTCGACCAGATAATATATAGTAACAGAAGTTTTAGTGCAGGGCAAAATGTGAACTTCCCTGAACAATTCTGTATTTGCTAATTTGGTATTATTTGTATTAGTAATGTTTCTTTAGAATGAACATTACTGTCCCCAAGCCTTTTCCTAATATGGCCAGGTGTGGATAATTGCTAGCCACTTTCCCCCAGTTCATTTCAGCCTCATCCCCCCTTGTGTCTCTCCAGCCCCCTGTGTCTCTCCAGCCACAATCCTCTGTGTCTCTCTGGCTCCCTTCTTTCTATCCAGCCCTAGTACCCTTCTGTCTCTCCAACCCCTTTCTGTTTCTCCAGCCCAGTGTTTTTCCAACCCCACTGTGTCCCTCCAGCCCCCACAGTGTCCCTCCACTCCCCAAAGTGTCTCTCCAGTCCCAGACACTTGTCTTTCTAGCCCCACAGTGTCCTTCCTACCAGCTTCCACAGTATCCCTCAACCAGCTCCCACAGTGTCCCCCCAGACAACTTCCACAGTATCCTACCAGTCAGCTCCCACAGTATCCCTCCAGCCAGCTCCCACAGTGTCCCTCCAGCAAGCTCCCAGTGTCCCTCTAGCCAGCTCCCACAGTGCCTCTCCAGCCTGCCAACACCCTCTAGCCAACTCTTACAGTGTCTCTCCAGCCAGCCAGCCAGCCAGCACAGTATCCCTTAAGCCAGCTACCACAGTGTTCCTCCAGCCAGCCAGTTCTACAGAGTCTCTCCAGCCAGCAAGCTCTACAGTGTCTCTCCAGCCAGCCAGCCCCCACAGTGTCCCTCCAGCCATTCAGCTCCCATAGTGGCTCTCCAGCCAGCCAGCTCCAACAGTGTCTACCCAGCCAGCCCCCCCCCACAGTGTCTCTCCATCCAGGCCCCACAGTGTCCCTCCAGCCAGCCAGCTACCGATTGTGTCTCTCCAGCCAGAAAACCACCAGTTTCTCCAGCCCTCACAATGTCTCTCAAGCACCAGACACCTTCTGTCTCTCCAGCCCCACTGTCTACTACAACCAGCTCTCACAGTATCCCTCCAACCAGCCCCCATAGTGTCCCTCCAGCCAGCTCCCACAGTGCCTCTCCAGCAAGCTCCCAGTGTCCCTCCAGCCAGCTCCCATAGTGTCCCTCCAGCCAAGCAGCACCCACAGTATCCCTCCAGTCAGCTACCAGTGTTCCTCCAGCCAGCCAGCTCCTACAGTGTCTCGTCAGCCACCTCAGTCCCTCCAGCCAGCCCCCACAGTG
Organism: Taudactylus pleione; assembly: GCA_031769625.1. Taxonomy (NCBI): domain Eukaryota; kingdom Metazoa; phylum Chordata; class Amphibia; order Anura; family Myobatrachidae; genus Taudactylus; species Taudactylus pleione. Next base: position 14,072,561 of record JAUIMM010000005.1, on the reverse strand, counting down.
TCCCTCCAGCCAGCCAGCTCCCATAGTCACTCTCCAGCCAGCCAGCTCCAAGAGTGTCTAGCCAGCTGGCCTGCCCTCCCACAGTCTCTCCAGCCAGCCAGCTCCCACAGTGTCTCTCCAGCCAAAGAACCCCCATATTGTCTCTCCAGCCCTCACAATGTCTCTCCAGCTCCAGAAACCTTCTGTCTCATCAGCCCCACTGTGTCCGCCAACCAGATCTCACAGTATCCCGCAGGCCAGCCCCATACTGTCACTCCAGCCAGCTCCCACAGTGTCCCTCCAACCAACTTCCACAGTATCCCACCAGTCAGCTCCCACAGTATTCTACCAGTCAGCTCCCACAGTATCCCTCCAGCCAGCTCCTACAGTGTCCCTCCAACTAGCTACTACAGTAGCCCTCCAGCCAGCTTTTCTTTAGAATGAACATTACTGTCCCCAAGCTTTTTCCTAATATGGCCAGTTGTGGATAATTGCTAGCCACTTTCCCCCAGTTCTTTTCAGCCTCATCCCCCCTTGTGTCTCTCCAACCCCCTGTGTCTCTCCAGCCACAATCCTCTGTGTCTCTCTGGCTCCCTTCTTTCTATCCAGCCCTAGTACCCTTCTGTCTCTCCAACCCCTTTCTGTTTCTCCAGCCCAGTGTTTTTCTAACCCCACTGTGTCCCTCCAGCCCCCACAGTGTCCCTCCACTCCCCAAAGTGTCTCTACAGTCCCAGACACTTGTCTTTCTAGCCCCAACAGTGTCCTTCCTACCAGCTTCCACTCAGGGCATGGTGACACAATCTGAGGGTGTGACAAGAAAATAGCAGAGCAGCTCTGCTAATTTGGTGTCGCCCCCTCGAGTGCTGTGGCCCACACCCTCTTAGTGACGCCACTGAAGGAAGGAAGCAAGGGAGATAAGAACCCTTGTGGCTGCTGGCACCAGGCACAATAGTAAACTATTTATTTAAAGTAACCCTATATGTCTACATCACTTTCCATTGCTGCAATCACTAAGTAAAGCAGTATAGAATTATTGGAAGCTGCTGATTGCTACTTCAATGTGTAAAGTTAAAGGGGACAATCCTATTATATGCGAAGGGTGCGAGTTGCCGTTGCAACAGTGTTAAAACACCGGCAATGGACCGGCACCTCACACTCTTCGCGGCCCGCTCCGAGCCCAAATTCGCTGAATTTTGCACGCAGCCCCATTGGGACTACTTAAGTAAAGCTGGGGTAATGCTGGCTTGTCTAGGGGCTAATAAATAATTATATGTCTGACTTTGCAGAAATGGGAGGACTATTAAATGTTAATATATTTACACTTGTAAGAGGTCTGGACTGTTCAGTACAGTATGACAGTCACTGCAATACTCTGTGGTGGGTGAGATAGTGTAGTAGTACCTTTGAGTCTTGAGATAGTGGAGCCTGCATGTACCAATTAAAAGTGAAGACACGCCTGTACCACAGAATAAATGCAGCAGGCGCGGGACTAAACATGGATTTTTACAATGTTGACATCCATTTGTATTCATGCAGCCAAGGGTGACTACGTGCTAAAGGGGAGGAGGGGAGGTTCTGCATTTCTGACAGAAAGACTAGCTTCATCTATGCATTCATGTTGCAAAAACTCCCTTATACAGATGTGTCTTTTCACATCTTTGCTGCAGTTTCGCTAAAAAGTCCCTCTCGGCACGCCAGGTCTCGTGAGGCTTTGCCAGCACCAGGCTTCTTTTTTGCATTTTTTTGCTGACTGGGATGGGCCAGCAGACTGTGCTGATTAATTTAAGTGGCACTTTTATATTTGTGTGTGACTGAGTCTCTAAATCTGTATACAAAGTGCTACTGTACAATGTTGCTGCCGCAACTTTTTTTTATTCCAAGTTCCGTTGTGGCTGATATACAGACTCAGGTGCACACAGATATACAGGGGTCACATATCAAATTAATCAGCAGTGTCTGCTGTTGCGTCCGACGCATTTTCAGCAGAAAAAGATGCCCGATGAAGACTCCCCATACTAGCAGAGTTGCACAGGACCTGGCGGCTCACTCACACCTGGCAAGTCACGCTGTGTGGCGTATTGAGGCTAGTTGTATGAGAACACATCTGTATTTAACAAAATACCTCAGTTTCTGCATCATGCCCAGTGGTTAGATGTACTAAGCAGGCTGATTAAAAACTGTTTTGATGATGTGTGTACTATTTGGCATAGCAACACTAACGGAATTTCAGATACACCAAACAGTCCAGGTGCTTAACCAGGTGTCAGGTTTATATGAAATGTAGTAGTTACTGGTACAGCTGTACTCACAGTTACTTGTAGACAGTGAAGCTTGAACGGGGACATACAAAGCACCAGCCAGTGATGTATGGAGGTAGCGGAGCAGGTATAGGCAGGATGCGCCATATCTATGTGGTAGTATGCAGAATATTCTGGCAGGGTCTCAGGAGCTAAGAGGAACACGTCCAGGTCCCACTGTGGCGCTCATACACAGTGACAAGATGGCTCAGTGCATATGTAGAAGACCAAACAGCAGCCATCTTGGTACAAGTAAAATCTTTAGTCGTGGAGCATTTTGATTCTAGTCACATTTTTGTTGGAAAAAACAATTGTGTGGTCTTTATACACAAAGGTTTATTAGGGCAGTTTGGTAAAAACCAAGAGAGCTGAGGGGGATATAAAGTTCTAGGGCCAAAGCCTGCCAAAGAGGCACAGCCTTTGTACACTGTTCAACGTTTCTCATGGCGGCCTTGTTATAAACAAATGGTTTGGAAATCTTCCAGTATGGATAATTTAAGTTTACAGGATGAAGAGAAGTTGTATGGTGCTGTACTGGTCATTATTATATACAGGCATAATATATGCAGGCATACAGTATTAATAATGACTGCAGTGAAACCATTTGAATACTAGAACTGTTGCTGGAGATCAGGAACAGCTGTTTGCTGTAAATTTCTTTTATGCAGGAAAATTATTCTAAAACCCACATCAGAGACGTGTATTGTAAAGATGTAATTAAAAAAAATCACCTTGGAGAGAATTACATCATGCAAAATTCATATTGAAAGTTAGCTTGTCCTTATCTTATGACTGGTATATAAATATTAGCTAATTCAATAAGAAATATAAATGTGAAATGTTGCTAATTATGACACATTAACACACAACAGTATATCTGACACATTAAATTTATAAACACAAGACACAAAACAATGATTTGCCAAGGAAAAGGCTTTATTCTCTTTAATGAACAAGTCATTTATTAAATATGTGCATTACTGTGATATATTATGTAATCACTGAACAGCAAGAATAATAATGCGGTGATTATTAGCATTGTCACATTGTCTATGTTTAACACTGTAACATTACTTTTTCTGCAAGGCTTTTTATTCTTTGTTCAAAATTTTCTTAACATACTTGATCACAAAGAAAAGAGACTGTAGGCTGGAGCATGAGAAATTTCTGTAATGATCACTGTCAGCATCATTGATCAATGAGTTAGAAAGCAATACCTGGGGGGATGCAGTCAGGTCGCCGACGGTCGCAATGCCGACCACCGGCTTCCCGACTGTCAAATCCTGTCAAGGTACAAATGACAGGCTTCGAAATCCCGACGCCTGTCATTAGACCTATGCCGGGAGCCCGACACCCAGCATACAGTTCGAAGGTAATCGGGGCACCGGGCACGGACAGCCCCCCAGCAGGGTTAGGGTTAGGCTAGGGGAAGGGTGATTAGGCAACCCCAGGGCAGGTTAGGGTTAGGCACCCCCCCCCCGAGAGACTTAGGTTTAGGCTGCGGGAAAGGGGGGGGTTAGGTTTAGGCACTTAGGGGGGAGTTTAGGGTTAGGCACCCCTAAAGGAGGGTTAGGGTAGGGAATTAGGTTAGCGCTACTTGCCTAAATTAGCAGTCAGGATCTTCACCCCTGTCGGGCATCCGCTGTCGGGAAATCATACTGATTCCATACCTGGGCAGTAACTAACATAAGTGGACATACTATAATAGGAAGGCTTATAGAGTCAATAGCAGAAATGCATGTAGCAAAAGACCACACTAGCTAGTCAGCTAGATAGGGGTGATGGCGAATACCAGGAGTCAGGATATCAGGAAAGAAACACAGCTAAATTAATACGGCTGAAGTGGAAATAACAAGGATTAGGAAGGCGAAGGACCTGTCACCCCAAACGTCAACTGGAGAGCAGAGCGTGCTTCTGAGCCTCTTTTCCCCTTGGAAACTCAGATGAACCCAGGACTTGAGTAGTTAATGTCATACTAGAAACTATATTTGAGGAGTATTCAACAAAGAACTGGTGAATATTGATGCTTAGTCATTTTTTGGTAGCTCTATGGCAACTTGTGACTCTCACAAACCCTAGCAGACAGAGGTTGAGACTGCTAGACCCACAAGTTCAAGATAATGACAGGTTGCCTATCTCTGCCCTATGATTGAATTTGGAAATCAATCTATCAGTTAAGCACTAAATAATATATTTCTATCCAGCACCAGAGAGATGAATACAAAAGGAAATTAAAAGAGGAGGAAGAAGCCAAGATACAACAAAAGAAAGACATTCAGCGACAAAAGGTATGAATTATGGAGGTTCAACACACACCTCCTTTTTTCTAGACAGTAATAACCTGTTAGCAAGTGTTTACATGGCACTACAAGGACCAGCACTCCCAGCTAGCTACTGATTCCATATATGCCTCTTAGACAATGATACACAGATTGGAGTTAGGAAAGGGTTGCCTACCTTCCCGATTTGGCCGGGAGCCTCCTGATTTTCGGTTGCCGCTCCCGGCCACCCGGAAAGGCAGGCAAGCCTCCTGACATTCCCCAAACCCTCCCGACCTCCCCCCAGAATACACTGAAAATCCCTACAGAGGAGGGGCCCGTGACGCGATTTGCGCTGAATCGCGTCATCGTGGCCCCGCCCCCTGATTCACAGTGCCGAAAATATTGGCATTGTGAAGAGGGGGTGGGGCCACGATGACGCAACGGGGCGGCCCCACCCCCGACTCCGCCCCCAACGTGTCACAGATATTCGGACACGCTCCCCGCTGTTAGCAGACAAACAGCTCCCTCCCGGAAAGTAGTATGAGTTAGGGACTCTTTGTTCTGAGTTGGGACCACCCTTAGCAAAAACACAGTGAAGTGGTGAGTGGCTCATCATATATTTACAATTACAAATATGTGTAACTTCCTGTATACCAATTTACCACCAAAGTCTCGGGTCTGACCTGGGATTTGGAACACAGTTCCAAACCAGGTCAGACCCGGAACAGAGACCTTTTCCACTGCGGCACCAATCCACGGGTACAGTACTGGCGCTTGGAGATGATATCATCTCCTTGCGCTGGAATGCGGCTATTCCTGTGCTGTAAACGGGACCCAGGTCAGACTACCAGGGTTATTCATTTACACTGCAGCTCACCTGGGTCCTTCCCATGTAAAACCCTGCTAGGTACCCAGGAAGGATTCCTGGGTGACTGGACCCAAGTGGAGCTGTTTTCACTGACAAAAGTCCTGGGTTGTTGTGCATTCATGTGCAATAACCCAGGATTTTTAAGCCAGTGGAAAAGGGGTATAAGCTTCTCCATTTTATCAGTATATGGACTGCAATCTTTTTTTACTGGCTTATGGCAGTGTTCTGGGGGGGGTAGCTTTTGTGTTTTTTGGCGCTAGTCAGCCTGGACTGGTTTCTACTGGAACAGGGAGACTTTGAGTCCACTCATCATTATACTGAAAAGTAAAAGTCCCCACACATACCCAATTACACATATACAGTTTAATAAATATACACTTCTCCAAACCTTTGTCCAAATTGAAAAAAACACCAACAGGGGAAAATCCTCATTAAAAAGTTACCAGCCAGCTCAACCATCTAAGTATCAACAACCACCACAAAATGGTCACATCTGACATTCCGCCAACAGGACTCGCTTTTACTGCCTGCCAATCACAAGAGGTGGGGGAAAACAGTATTAGATTGGATTGGTCACAGACATTTTACATTTATTGTTTATAGTGGTGAGGGGTTTCTGTTTGTTTGTTTTTTCTGGTGAGAGGGTTGGTTTTCCAAAATATAGGAGTATTCTTATTTTACCTCGCTCCAATAAATCCCAAAACTGAAATTTTCACCTATGAACCACATTGCAAAAAAAATGTCTTCCTGACAGTGAAATGGGGTAAATTGTCTGGATCGATTAGCCACATAATGTGCTCATATACACTGTAGATAACTACAAATACAATTTCATGTAAAGAAAAGCATCTACTCCATTTTCACAGCTATCCTCCCAGATCACTGAGGGTGCTATTTCTGTTCACCACTTCTAAATGGCTGCAAAGGAGTGTGGGAGCAGGAGGACCAATCAGAAGTTGTAATCTCCATGATATCATCAAGATTGTGACTTCTATTTTATCACCCTGCTCCCATTCCCCTCGGCATTGTCAAATAGCCCCGATTTTTGGTCTGATTGTGTAAAAACCAAGGAGCCACAAGAGTGGCTTTGCCACCCTACCTGGAAGTGCTACTTTGAAATGCTTTGGTCTCTGAAAGGGCAGTCACACATGTGTGATGGATACACCATGCCATTTTATATTACAGAATGCCGACTGGGATCCTGGATAAATTGGTACTTTTGGCCCTTTGGAGTTGAGCTCTACTCTCCTTTGTAATTGTGTATCTGTGTTCTCCCTCACATGGGAGAGGCCATCCATTGTACTGCTACTACTACTGCTCATGTCCTATTGTAATATACAGCTATGTCATGGAATAAATATTTCTATGTTCTATGTACTTCTTATAGGCTGAGAAACTAGAGGAAAAAAGGAGACAACAGGACAAAGAGAGACGGGAAAGATGGCATGAAAGCAGGAGCATGTAGGTTACATGATTTTATTCTTTCATCATAAGTACATTCCCATTCGTAAAGTAAACATTTGGACCAATAATGGCATTTACAGGAAAACCTCTGCATAAATTAACATCTTTCCATGAATTACAATGTAATTAAACTGTTAATTACAGTACTTACAGTATATCGATCTACGAAGACCCTGTCCTAAAACCTAAAGGTGCGCAAACACAACCCGACTATGGAAAGACAGTACGATTACGACATCGTAATCATATAGTCAGTCATTCCTGATCCCCTGTAATGCCTACACTGAACGATATGTCGTTCAGTGCAGGAATCCTCTCTCATCCCTGAACATGCCCCATCTGCGTTATCGGCAGATTGACCGGCATGTTCAGGCAATGATTGACGTAGGAAACGACAAGTGGGAGCGCGCATTGCTGGACTTTTCCGACATTATAGTGCACGATTTGTGTACGATTAATGAGTGATTGAATGATTACGATGTAGGAAAGGAAGGTTTATTGCATAGGGGAGTCAAAAGGGGCTGGGCGAAAAGTTAATTTCAGGTGCAGTGATCCCATGTAAAGAAATAAAACCGGATTGTGGGAAAGGTTTTGGTTGGAGCGTGGGTGGGAGCCATAACAAACAGTAGAGGAAGTAGAGAGAGAACAGTTTCTAAAGAGGTCCAGGATCGACAAATAGGGGGTGGGGGGGTGGCATAGGACTCATTGGTCTAAATGCATTGCCTGCTAATATTTCACTAAATTGGGGATGCCCAGGCCACCATCGAGGTGACTGTGCTGGAGCACCCTCACTTTAATTCTCCCTGTCCAGAAAAAAATTGTAATAGTTTTTTGTAAGTGTTTTTTGTTTTTTGCATGGCTAAACCCAATGCATTTGGACCCAGCAAGCCTGATAACTGCGGCACCCGCATCAAATCAGAGCAACAATTGAATAGCTCCGTTGGACGCCCATCACTACTGGGTACCCAAAGAAACAATTGAATTCCCCCTAAAGAACCTAGGAAAATTGGCACCATATAACTTTATATAATTTAGTAGAGTTGTCAGTGTAAATTGTAGCTAGCTTTTAGAGTACAAGGGCTAGAAGGAATATTGAGGTTCAAAAATTCCGATTTGCTTACATTAATATTAGATAGGAGGTTATAGGATTGTTTTTCATAGGTTTGGAATAACTGTGGCTTGGTAATAGTAAGGACGCAGTATGTTCTTTTTTATAGTTTGGGTAATGCAAAAATACTCACTGTGGAGGCAGAAATTGTGCAATTATATTTTTAATTCTGCTTGATTGCTACTTAGCACAGCTGTCACTGATTTACTTGAGTTGTTGAATTAGGCATAAACTAATTTGTTCTTCTTACTGCTTATCAAATTGTCAGTTTTAAATTGATATGGAAAAAAAAGAATAACATTTTAAAACTATATCAGGATATCGCTGCAGCCCATGTCAGTATCTAGAAAAGGCGTTGCTTTGTGGGCTGCAGAGATCCCATGGTAATAATTACTAAGCTTGTGTTGGTAACTAAGTTATCTACATTATGCATAGTTATTAACACTTCAAACTTTTGCGCCTGAGACAGTACATCCATGCAGCTTATATGCGATACTGTATGTTGTTGGAGTACTAAAATGCCCATCATGTCTTATGGGCTGAATTTTTACTTTTTTGCATTTTAAATACACTATTGTGCCGCGAGCGATTGTCAAGTGTATTGCGAGGTTAGTGCAGTCAGAGCTGACTTTACTTGTACTGCTGGCCCATGCAGTATTGTGTTCACACTTAGGCGGGCCCAGGCCATGACCTTTGGAGATGCAGCAATGTGACATAGGTCACAGATGCCGCGTTGCACGTAGAAATGAGCGGGTTCGGATCTCAGAGATCCGAACCCACCCGAATTTCGGGGATCCGAGGCGATCCGAGCGAAGCTTGGTTCTCCCTGCCTGCCACAGATCCCTCACCCGAGGCAAAGCCTCGCGACCCCGCTGTCGAGTCGTGAGGTTTTGTTTTGAGCAGACTTAACGCTGATTGGCTGAGAGAGCCATCTGTCACGGCTCTCAGCCAATCAGTTTTAAGTCCATTGAAAACAGCACAAAGGAGAAAAAGAAGATTTAGCCCGCCATCCCTCGCCACCTAACACCGCCGGCACCCCCCACTGCCGACACCGCCGGCACCCCCAGTGGCAGCATCCCCCGTTGCCGACACCACCGCTTCCAACACTCCTGAACTGCTGCCCAACGTATTGAGGACACCATCAGCGACCCCCACACTGCCGACACTCCCACACTGAGGACACCACCAGCACCCCTGCACTGCCAACACTGTCAGCACACATGCACTGAGGACACCTTTGGCACCCCTGCTCTGCCGGCACCTTGCATTGAGAACACTCCTGCACTGCCGACACAGTCAGCAAACCTGCACTGAGGACACCGCTGGCACCCCGCTCTGCCCACACCGTCGGCACCCTGCCTTGAGAATACCCCTGCACTGCCGACACAGTCAGCAAACCTGCACTGAGGACACCGCTGGCACCCCGCTCTGCCCACACCGTCGGCACCCTGCCTTGAGAATACCCCTGCACTGCCGACACAGTCAGCAAACCTGCAATGAGGACACCGGTGGCATCCCCGCTCTGCCAACACCGCCGGTACCCTTCATTGAGAACACTGCCAGCACCACAGCACTGCCATTCCATGTACTGAGGACACCGTCAACAACCCCGCTCTGCCGATACTGCTGTCACAGTAAGTGCACTATTGGTGTATCCAACCCACACTGTATATCACACTGTGGTCCTCATTCAGACCCGGTCGCAAGTGCAGAGCGCTCGCAACCGGGTCGTTGTTTAGGCCCTGCGCAAGCGCAGCGGCCGCACTGCGCGTGCGCAAGCCCCAGAGCGAGAGAGAATTTCTCTCGCTCCGGAGCTCACTACAAAAGGGGCGGCTATCGATGTTGATCGACATCTCGCCCCGTTTTATATAGCGTGGCGGGGGGGTGATTTCACAAACGGAGGCGTTCCTTAAGGAATGCCTGCCATTTTGTGGGCAGCCGCACTGACATCAGCAGTGATGTCAGTGGGGAGCTTCCTGCTCGATCAGAGCAGGAAGCTCCCTGGGGCTTGTGGTTGCCGAGACCCAACCTTAGGGTCTCGTCGCAAGCCCCGATGGTGGTGATGGTCTTGACAATCGCGACCATCAACCTGGTCAGTCGCTAAAGCTGTGGTTGGTAACCCACAGCTTAGCTAGCGACCAGGAGGTCACACTTAAAAAAACAAGAGGCCATCCTCATTCAGAGCGAGCGCTCGCTTCTTGAGACCGCCTCTGAATGAGGGCCTGTATCCGTGTTGGAAATTAGAAACTGAACTGCCACATGTTAGTGCCGCCCACTGTGCCACTGCTGTTCCTTAGCTTAGTCAGCCAGCTAGCTGGATGCAACCTTTTAGCCTTAACTAGATGAAGCAAATAATATTGTGAGGTGGTCAAAATTGATTGGAAATTACTGGAAATAAATGTTATTGAGGTTAATTATACTGTAGGAACAAAAACAGGCCCATTTTATGTGATTTTAGCTGTTTTTTTTATTTTCTTTTAAGAAAAAATCCAGATCGAAAACAAAACACGGAGGTGAGGTTTTAGCAAAACCAATCCATATCCAAAACCAGGGGGGGATCCAGATCCAAAACCAAAACACGACGGTCGGTGCACATCTCTAGTTGCACGCCCACCTGCACACTGCTTCCAGCTCTGTACTGTGTGCTCAGTCATTGAGGGACAGGACAGAGACGACAGTGAGCCTCCTCCACTGGTTATTTTATTTTTTCTGTGGGGAGGAATGAAATTTTTTTTTTTTTTTCTGTGGGGACCATTTTGTTTTGTATTTTTTTCTGTGGGGTCGTTTGTGTTTTTTTTTTTTACTGTGGGGCAATGTGTGTGGTTTTTTTTTCTGCGGGGGCCAATGTCTATTCTTTTTCTTGTGGGGAGCCAGTTTGTGAGTGTTTTTTCCCATAAGGGCCAATATATATGTATTATTTTCCTGCGAGGTACTGATGGTGTGCCTAAGCAATTTTAAAATCTTGTTCGGTGTGCCGCGAGTTGAAAAAGGTTGAAAATCACTGTAAAATCACCACAGGGCAGGGGTGAAGTTAGCATCCAGCCAGCCTGGGATATTTGTTTTTTTTTTTACTCACTGGGTCGACTCAATTGTTTTTTATGTTGTGGTAATTAATGGGCGCCCATGTTGCAATTCAATTGTTTTGGGCGCCCATTAATTATCTCCCTCTTCTCAGCTGATTAGACCAGGTTTAGACATGTAAAAGGGCTAAACCCAACTAAACTCCTCTTTGGTTGCCCTATCCAGGATTAATCTCACCAACCAGGATTCATCACACATTTCTGCTCAGCTCCTCAGGAGGGGGCGAGCAGAAATGCAGGCGCTGGCACAAGCAATTGAATCGCCCCCCAAGAGATAGTGATGGGGGCTCGGGAAGGTGATGAGGGGATGCAGGCTGAGGATGGTGATGAGGGGCTGAGGATGGTGATGAGGGCTGAGGATGGTGGTGAGGGGCAGAGTATGGGGCTGGGTGCTGTGGAAGGTGATGAGGGGCTGAGGATGTTGCTGAAGGGCAGAGGATGTTGATGAGGGCCCAGGTGAGTGAGGGAGCAGGACCAAGTTCCTACTCACTGGTCTGGTCTGGACTCTCTGGAGGAAAGGACACTAACTGGTCTGGACTTTCTATGATTGGAGGCACTCACTGGTCTGGGGGCTGGTCTCCTGAAGTTGACTCCACAGCTATCTGTGACAGCCCATTAGGTGAGATCACTCTTCTGTAGAGGACTGGGGGAATCAAAGTCTGTTTTATATATTTTTCCTGTGGGGGCAATCATTGAATCATTGTGTTTTATTTTTTCCTGTGTAGGCCAATGTGTGTGTGTTTTCCCTCTGGGGGCCAATATTTTTTTACTGTCGGGGGCAAATGTGTTTTATTTTTTCCTGTAGGGGGGCATTGTGTTTGTTTTTCTGTAGGGGCCAATGTGTTCTTTTTTTTTCTGTGGAGGGCCAAAGTTTTTTGTTTTTCTTGTGTGCATGCGTCCCGATGGTGTTTGTACAGAGTTGAGGTACAGATTAAGACGCACACAAATAGTGTAGTCTATTAGAAATGTGTTGGGCGTTCCTAGGCAGTTACAGGGTGTTGGATACTCAGATGCAGATGTAACATAGTATGGCTGTGTTACTGGAGTGACACGGGCTGAATGCTGAAAGTGGTTGTGTACAGAGATGCTGAATTACTCACATTGGTGGCCATACGGGTGATCTGCATCTAGCATAGGGCTGGTGAAAGTTAACGGTGTGACCGATGGGGGCATCTAAAGAAGCACAGAGCATGATTGCACCATCTGTACACACTGACAGTGGGCATCTCACTCATTGTATATTCGGAAGCACGGATGTACACCAGGGAAGGACTCTGTAGCAGCATAAAGTTACAGATGCAACTGCAGCAAAAGAAGCAAGGAAGGCCGCAACTGCGTCCAACTCAGAATTAGGCTCTATAAGGAGGGATCCCACCCCCCTTGACAGACTCAACCCCCTTATCAGACCCCGCCCCATTAAGGCTGCTTCCCGGGATGATTTTCCATCCCAATCCGCTCCTGGTGATCAGCCAGGTCTTTGGGCTCCCAAATGGGAGTTTGGGTTCCCAAAGCAGTGCTTTAGATGGGTTTAGTCGCACTGTGCAGCTCAACCTGGTGCTTCTGGGCTCACAAACGTGGCATTCACGTGCTGATGAAAAAGCCGGGCCACTTGAATGCTTTTGCCCCCCAGGCTTAATGTTGCCAGCCAGCCCCTGTGTTGTATACACACTAGGGTTCATTTTTGTCAAGATCCAATTAACCTATAAGTATATGTTTGGATTGTGGCGGGGTAACAGAAGTACCTGGGGGAAACCCACACAAGCTAACCATTACATCATCTATGCTGCCCATAGTCAATTGGCACTTGGGCTGTGCAGGCGGGTGGTGTCCAGCCTTTTGGGTGTGAAGCCTGTGCAATTTTATATATGTAATAATATAATCTAATTTCTTACATAGTTGCTGTTTGTTAGAGAGAAGAGAAAATTATGTTTTCCAACTGTTTCTAGCTAAGTCGTCTGTCATTGTCAGTGAATTCTTTAAAATGATTGTAAAAAAATACATCCACACTTTAGGAGACATATCTTATGTTCCAATCATATTTGCTGGTGTTAAGTAGTTACATGAGCAGTTTTGTATTCTTGTATCAAGTAGGCATATTTATATAAAATGAAAACTTATTTTTTTTACAGGTATTAAGTTAATCTTGACCTTTTATGTGTTTAGTAGAGCAACTAACAATACAAAAAAAGATTTGCATGAACAGATACCGTGTTTCCCCTATAATAAGACACTGTCTTATTTTTTTTTGTTAAAAAAAACACCATAGGGCTTATTTTCGGGGTAGGTCTTATATTAATTAATATTGACAGCAGTGCCCCTTATGCAGGCCCCTTGCAGAAGTGCCCCTTATGCAGGCCCCCCCTTGCAGAAGTGCCCCTTATGCAGGCCACCCCCTTGCAGGCCCCCTTGTAGAAGTGCCCCTTATGCAGGCCCCCCCTTGCAGAAGTGCCCCTTATGTATGCCCCCCCCCTTGCAGGCCCCCTTGTAGAAGTGCCCCTTATGTATGCCCCCCCCTTGCAGGCCCCCTTGTAGAAGTGCCTCTTATGCAGGCCCCCCCCCTGTAGCAGTGTCCCTTATTGCAGTGCACTTACCTGACTCGCTGCCGTCCAGGATGTCGCTCTCACCTCCGCACTGACTGGATCTAACATGATCCAGCAGGCGCGGCCGCACAGGATCCTCAGCGCGTGGGTGACGTCATGACGTCACCCGCGCACTGCATGACTGGAACGCTGGTCTCTGCAGTGTTCCCAGCTCAAAATGAGTTCAGGTAGGTCTTATTTCCGGGGTAGGGCTTAATTTGGACCGGGTTACAAAATTAAGGGTAGGTCTTATTTTCGGGGTAGGTCTTATTGTCGGGGAAACACGGTACATACCACAGCAACACTGATTTGGAGATTCAGGACATATATACATATCAACTGTTTTACCCATGGAATGATTTTACATCATACAATGCACTCTAAACTTTCAAACAGCTTATTTTTTTTAACTACTTTAGTTTTAGGTAAATTACTCCCTCCTGGTGATTTAAAGGCAGGTCAATTATTTAGCTAACAGGCAGAAAACTAGACTTTTATAGGATTTTGAAGAGGCTCTCCAGAGTGTAATAATGAAAGCAATTTATTGAATGGCTGTGAGCTTGCTTTCCAAGCTGTGCACATTAATCTAGCAGTGCTTTCTAGTGTAAAGTGTGCAAACAGATTGCACCAGTAAATAGACATCAAATTCTGCCTTTTGCATAGAAAGAAAATGAGAACTACTGTATGCCCATGTGAGCATATTAACATATTTAAAAGGATCTATTAAGGTGCGTACATACACAACGATTTTTCGAACGATTTAACTATAACGACGTAGTTATCGTTCAGTCGTTCCAAAAATCGTTTAGTGTAAAACGGTAAACGATTATCGTTCATGCGCGTTCATGTTTGTCGACTGTAGTTCAGTCAGACTGGCCAACTGAACGATTTTCAATAGAAGTTGCAACATTTTTCCTTCAACACACAGAAAATCGTTTATTATGTAAAGTAAAACCAACTAATTTGTAAAACGATTTAAGTTCACTTTTTCATGGGAATTACTAACATCGTTGTGTGTATGCAGCTTTATTATTATTTCTGATTTGTATAACGTATTGTTGAAATGTAAGTCAGAATTATGTGATTTTGTTTATTTGATATGATTTGTTTAGGCACCATATATGTACAGGTCCACTGTGGTTTTGCAGCAGTTAGATCTCTCTTGGTAACAACTGTTACTGATATCACACAGTTACCCTGCCTGCCTGGGGCGACATTTACTAGTATAGGCAATCCTATTTTCAGTACAGTGAAAAGTGACACAGCATTAAGGGAGAAATGTTAGTGACAGTAGCCGCAGCTCTCAGGATAATTTGCAGCAAAAGAATGACAGAAAAAGATGATGCCTCATGTACTATGGTGTAATGTAAACAAATGATTGAAATGTGATATTTAGAGAGAGAGAGGGAGCACATAATAGTAATGTGGAATTAAGGTTATTTAAAAAATCTTATTTCTATTTTATATTAGGTGAAGGTAAACTTTCCAAATATAGGGCTCAATTCAATTCAGCGTGATGCTGAATAGCCCCGGGAGGGAGCTCCCAGAGTTATTCAATTTAGCGTGCTGTTTGGTCCGTCTAAAGGATTTCTTCTCACACCCCCTGAGGGTGAGAATTCCGGTTCTCATGACTAAACATCCACGTTAAGTCATGAGAACCGGCATTCTCAGACTTAGGCCCGTATTCAATATGTTTTGCACCTGCGATACTTTTTCGCCTGGTGGACTTTCCGCCTATATCGCGTGTTTTGGGTGCAGAAACTTTTCGCGCGCGTCCCCGCAATTCCCCGTATTCAATATGAAAGTACATGAAAACAGCACCCGGCAATACTTGAACAGGCAGAAAGTCCTCTCCAAAATGGGGTAAATAGCCTGGCAGCCCCCAAAAGATACACTGACATGGGGGATCACTATGGATACCCCCGAATTGACCTGCTGAAGGTATTTGGTGTTTTTAAATGGTCTCAATAGGCGCTGTTTTACATATTTGCATAAGTGGTGAAGAATAGCATTTTGTTAACTAGTCCCTGCAAATTTTGGGTACCTGAAAATGGAATGGGGGTAGCATATTTTAAAGTTGCTAAAGTATCATTTAAAAATACGTAAAAAAAATCCACCTGCCGTAAACACCTGCAATCCAAAAAACACCTGGGGCATACTTGGGGACCCCCTGGAGTCTATTTCGCTAGTTTTTAACTTTGTCCCCCAACTTTTTTTTTTCGCCCCCAAAATGAAAGTAATTTTTTGGGGTGTTCTTAAGTCCTTTTTAGAATTTTTTTACACAGTTTACCTTTGGGGGACTGTCTTAAGGCTGCACGGGGGTTCCCGCAATGTTGCACCCCAAAACCCCAATTCTGCACTTTTTTCCGCCTGCTATTCATAAGCGAAACTTTTTCGCCTATTACAATGCATTGACTTTCCGCCTAGGCGGAAACTGAATACGGCAATACTGTGCCGCCTGGCGAAAATGATGTCATCGGCGAAACTTTTTCGCCGATCTTGGCTTTTCGCTCCAAATTGAATACGGACCTTAACTGGAAACTGTTGGACCAAACAGCGCGCTGAATTGAATAGCTCCGGGAGCTCCCTCCCGGGGTTATTCAGCATCACACTAAGTTGAATCGTGTCCATAGTCTCTTTTGCATTCCCCTTATTATGTGTGGCTGCTCTTCTCCAGGATAACAGTTGTTCAATTGGTTACAATAGGATCTATAAAAAATAGTGAGAAAATAACACCATCTAGTATAGTAAATAAGTCATTTTATCTATACCCATCACCACAAAAAAATTGAGGCATACTGGAAATAAGTAGTAAGATGGTTTATCCTATATCATACAACAAAGTCCTCTTTTGCACTCTCTTTATGCTTCATAAATAAAAAAAAACAATGGTGTAATATAACTTATTAAAATGAATTTAAAATAACTGTTCATAAAGTGCATTAGTAAAAACGTCCACAAACAGGAACAAAACCTTTTGGTGCATAAGCGGTGCATTTCCAGCAGTGTATCCAATATTGCCACTGCACAACTCACAAAGCATAACTGGTGAAAGCTGTACAGGATAAAGCACCACAGATGGGTTTGTACCCTGAAATATGACAGATTTATTGTTCAGAGCCAAAGCCAAAAGGAAGAGCCATACCAAAGGCAAAAGTGTTAGCAGTTCCGAGTGTTACGCTATAACAAACTAAGGGCCGTATTCATTTAGAAGCGAAAAGTCATCGCTGGTTTTGGGTGTGAAAAAGTATCCCGCTCGTCCCCGTTTATCCCCGGTATTCAATTCCAAATCGGCGAAAACGGGACCCAGCTAAACTGAAATCAGCGAAAAGTTCTGTCAGTTTTGGGGAAATCAGCCTGACACCCCCCAAAAGATGCACTGACATGGGGGATCACTATGGGTACCCCCGCCCTGCTAAAGGTATTTGGAGTTTTTAAATGGTCTCAATAGGCGTTATTTAGTGTCTTTCAGCAAGTGGTGAAGAATAGCATTTTGCTACTTTTTTGGGGGAAAATAAGTATTCCCATCATGGGGTACATGAAAATGGGTGCAAATTGCTCAGATGTACTAATAGTATCTCCTGAGAGAGTTCACATAAAAACTGACTATTCTGCTTACAATGTATCTAATGCACATGTTAAAATTTTAAAACTAATTGCCCATACCAAAATTAGACTTCTACAGTATATGATAATCACATTATTTCATAGGGAAAAGCAACCACTTACCAGTTCTTTGAGGTTGTATTTTGTAGATATTTACCCTGAAGAAATTTTCCCTTTGCAGTAAAAATTGTTTATATACAGTATTATCAGTTATAAATCCTTCTTGTATGCAAAACAATTGGTTAGTAGTGAGAGCAGCATAATTAGAATGCACGCTTGGCCAAATACCTCTGAGTGTGAGTGGCAAGCTTACTTCTGTACTGCTCATCTGAGCCCATCTCTTCTGTACAGCACAGTACACTTCCAGTCATGGCTGTACAGCACAGTACACTTCCAGTCATGGCTGTACAGCACAGTACACTTCCAGTCATGGCTGTGACTAGCCGTAGTGAGTGAGCAGCAGTGCACTCTCGGTCAGCCATAAGGAATCAAGCCAGGAATAGGACATTTTGAAAGATGTACTTTGTATCCCTTTCCGTATTTACTCTGCTTAAGTATCTTTTGTGAAACTACAGAACTGACATGAAAATGAAAAGGGAACATAGGCATAGGAACAAAATGAAAAAAAAAACATAATCATTGTAACAGCCCACAAATGTATGTCATGCAATAATTACTTTGTTTTTCTGAATCTAGAACAAATAATCAATTTCTGGACCAACTGTCACAGATGGAAAATAACAGCGGAAGTCACAGTAGTATTGAGAAGACACCAAGTGCATGGGTAAGAATGAAGTCATAAAGAGCTTTATGCCTAGATTAGTTGTAACCATATAAGAAACCCTAATAAGAAACTCTGGTGGAAATGTATAGCCTTGTGGTGACTATTTACTCTTTTACTTGCAGCTTTTCTATGTAATAGTTGAAACAAAGTTTTTCCTTCATTATATGATTTATCTAGGGAGCCACACAATTATTTGGATAGAGATAGTCTAAAGTTAAGTGTGCATGTGGTCGTTTAGCAATTAGACTTAGGAAACCAAGTAGATGTGTCAGCCAACTGCTTGCAACCATTGGGGCCTCTGCCTTTCCAACATGGTCTCAATGGCCATACACATTGTTCTGCTTTACCATCACTAATCCCTTCTAGTGACTCTGGAGGCATATCCAGCCCTTCTGTTCTTTTCTGCCTCTTATTTATTACTCAGTAATTGTCATTGTTAAATCTTGCTGGAAATTAAGCAAGTTATCTACAATCTAATGGTCCAGAAAGAACAAAAGACTAATGGAAGAAGCAGTATCAAGCAATCATTGAAATACGCTAATTAATGACACGGTGCAGTGCATCAAAATTGCATGCATGCTCCGTATCCATATTCATCTACTCTATCTGTGTTGCTGCAAAACTCCATCCAGCTATACTGCCTACCATCACTACTATTGGGCCCTTCATTCTTGGTTCGCTTCCAAAGTACTGCTCGCTTTAACCTTTTTTGTTTTTTCGTGCCGTAGATTTGTGTAATAAAAATGTATTGCTAATTCGATAGATCCGATATCACACCATGATGTGCATTGGAGCTTCTATATTGGGTAAAATCAGGGCATAAATTATCTTTCTGGTAGTGGTTTTTTTAAGCTCCCTTGTGGGTCCTTAAAGTCTTATACACCTTTATGTGTACATGAGGGATCATGGATTGTTGGAAGCATTTTACATCAAAAGTGCAGGCATTAAATGTGTCCACAAAAAAGATGCAATTCTGTGTGTATTCCATGTACTGATAAGTCCAGCTCTGCAACAGTAGCATATGTACCATACTTACACCATGAGTTACAATGCGTAGAGATCTGGCTTGATAGTATTAGTAGCATACTTACCTACTTTCCTGGAAGGTGTGGGAGACTCCTGATTTTTTAGGTAATCCATTGCACACCCAGAATAGTGGGCAATCTCCTGCATCCCACCTTCTTCTGACACACTTAAATCATTTTACCTCCCCTCCCATCGGAGCTGTGATTCGCAGCATTTTGCCACAACAGGGGCGGGGCTTAATGAATTAAAGAACCTGGCCCCGCCACCAAAGTGGTTATTTGAATCTCCTTTCCGGGCTTCTCCCAGAAAGGGAGAATTAAAAAGTAGGCAAATATGGTTAGTAGTAAATACTAAATGTCACATTACCCAGTTTGTAGACAATATAATACTGTAGCGAAATGTCATATATATAAGGTAGGTTAGTGTCTGGGCATTGTAATTAATAAATGCAAAAGTCACACGTACCTTGTAAACTACAATTTAACACTGACACAAATGTGAAATACAATTACAAATTAAATTCAGTTAGATACAAACATACAATATTAATTCAGTAATGTGAATGAATAGCCACAATGTCATATAATATAGCAGCAGCTCTAGTGATTTATCAGTTGGAGGGCTCCAGTCAGCAGCGGCAATGAAAGCATGCAGGTGGAAATGGGAGCCCTGTTTCAGACAGATCTTCTGCGGACAGCATGGGTTGGTGCAAGTCCAGATAATACTATTGATGATGGCTACTGATGCGGACATAAGAACAGTGAGCGGGATAAGCTTCCACATGCAGAAGTATGGATTTTCAGTATACAGGGGCAAATTCTGGCATTAGCATAGGAAGTACTGTAAGTAGGCTCGCATGAGTACAACTCAGAATCAGGCTCACTGTGAGGATTTCTTTAGGGTGTGAACATCTTGTAGGCACATTACTGTACAAAAAAGTTGAAAGTAGAGTAAAATCTAGATTTATAAGTGGCATCATATGTTATAAAACAGTATTACAGGTTAAAAATCATATTTTTAAAGTGATTTCAGTGCTTCCTCTTAAATTGCTTTCCATTTTTCTTTATTCTAGTAAAGTTGTGTTAAAACTTTATTTAATTTGTTGCTTAAAAGTCATTTTGGAACTACTAAAGAAGCTTAAAATCTGGTGATCTGGAGTCAAGTGATATCTCCTGCATTACCTTTATGATGAATGGCCCTAATACTTCATTTCTTTAAAAGTAGATGATAATGTTGATTTTCACCTACACTTGTACAATTAAGTGATGATAAATATGGACCTAAAGGCGTTAACTTGGAACAGTACGACGTGTGAGCAATATTAAGAGCCACTACAGAGCTCCCATACAAGGCCATAAATTAGGCTACACCAACATATTCTGTTCACTTGTCTTAAGGTATATTCTACCTTGACCCTGTGCTCTGTACAAAATCTGAGTTTCTAATCCATACTCATTACCTGCTCACATTCCCAGTTACAGGACTTTTTTTGGCTGCCTCCACGCTGTGGCATTGTCTCCCTTTCACAACAAGACTTTTCTCCAAACCTTCAAGCATTCCCTGCAAACTTACTGTACCCTTCTAGACAAGCTTATCAAGTCCTGAACTACAGTACATACATAACCTCCATACGCTATTCTACCTGATTAATATCCCTCTACACACTTCATACAAAATGTACATGTTTTCTCTTTCCATACTCAAAACAACCCTCTGAGCACATTGCTGTATGAATGAATAATACAGCCCACTAAGTACAAATTACCCTTGTAATCTGGCTGGACAAAATTTTATTATGTAGCACTGGACCAAAAAACACGTTAAAAGGCTTTTTTTTTCATTATGGGGCTATACAATTAGAGCCCGTTTTTTTTCACAAGAAAAATGACCCGTTTTCGTCAGAAAACACACTGGGTACGTGAAACCTGTGTGTTTTCGCGATCATGGCAATGAAAATGGGGCTGATTTTGGTGATTTGGTTTTGCCTGCCTGAGGCAGGTGAATCACAATCCCAGATAAGTGCCAGCTTTTGGGGCTAAATGGATAGCCCCCTGTCGGATCAATTAGACGTGGCAAATTACCGCGGGTAATAGGATACCGGCCTCTGTCTGTCTTTTAATACCCAAACTCATTTTATTACTGTGTTCCTAATTTTAAAGTGCAACAGAATATGCTAGCACTATATAAATAAATGTTAATAACTGAAAATTATACATACATAGATTATTAGAGATGTGCGCCGACCCTCGTGTTTTGGTTTTGGATCTGGATCTCTCCTGGTTTTGGATCTGAATCTGGTTTTGGATTTTTTACCTCGGTGTTTTGTGTTCGTGTTTTGGTTTTGGATCTGGATTTTTTTCTTAAAAAACAATAAAAACAGCTAAAATCACATAAAATGGGCCTGTTTTTGTTCCTACAGTATAATTAACCTCAATAACATTTATTTCCAGTAATTTCCAACCAATTTTGACCACCTCACAACAGTATTTGCTTCATCTAGTTAAGGCCAAAAGGTTGCATCCAGCTAGCTGGCTGACTAAGCTAAGTGACACAGTAGGCAGCACTAACATGTGGCAGTTCAGCTTCTAATTTCCAACACGGATACAGTTTGTTATACAGTGTTGGTTGGATACACCAATAGTGCACTTACTGTGACAGCAGTGTCAGCAGAGCGGGGTTGCTGACGGTGTCCTCAGTATATGAAATGGCAGTGCTGCGGTGCTGGCAGTGTCCTCAGTGAAGGGTACCGGTGATGTCAGCAGTGCGGGGGTGCCAGCGGTGTCTTTAGTGCAGGTTTGCTGGCTGTGTCGGCAGTGGGGGGGTGCCAGCGGTGTCTTTAGTGCAGGTTTGCTGGCTGCGTCGGCAGTGCAGGGGTGCCACCGGTGTCTTTAGTGCAGGTTTGATGGCCGTGTTGGCAGTGCGGGGGTGCCACCGGTGTCCTTAGTGCAGGTTTACTGGCCGTGTCGGCAGTGTGGGGGTGCCACCGGTGTCTTTAGTGCAGGTTTACTGGCTGTGTCAGCAGTGCGGGGGTGCCACCGGTGTCTTTAGTGCAGGTTTGCTGGCTTTGTCGGCAGTGTGGGGGTGCCACCGGTGTCTTTAGTGCAGGTTTGCTGGCTGTGTCTGCAGTGCGGGGGTGCCACCGGTGTCTTTAGTGCAGGTTTGCTGGCTGCGTCGGCAGTGCGGGGGTGCCAGCGGTGTCTTTAGTGCAGGTTTGCTGGCTGCATCGGCAGTGCGGGGGTGCCAGCGGTGTCTTTAGTGCAGGTTTGCTGGCTGCATCGGCAGTGCGGGTGTGCCAGCGGTGTCTTTAGTGCAGGTTTGCTTGCCGTGTCGGCAGTGCGGGAGTGCCACCGGTGTCTTTAGTGCAGGTTTTCTGGCTGTGTCGGCAGTGCGGGGGTGCTACCGGTGTCTTTAGTGCAGGTTTGCTGGCTTTGTCGGCAGTGTGGGGGTGCCACCGGTGTCTTTAGTGCAGGTTTGCTGGCTGTGTCGGCAGTGTGGGGGTGCCACTGGTGTCTTTAGTGCAGGTTTGCTGGCTGTGTCTGAAGTGCGGGGGTGCCACCGGTGTCTTTAGTGCAGGTTTGCTGGCTGTGTCTGCAGTGCGGGGGTGCCACCGGTGTCTTTAGTGCAGGTTTGCTGGCTGCGTCGGCAGTGCGGGGGTGCCAGCGGTGTCTTTAGTGCAGGTTTGCTGGCTGCATCGGCAGTGCGGGGGTGCCAGCGGTGTCTTTAGTGCAGGTTTGCTGGCTGCATCGGCAGTGCGGGGGTGCCAGCGGTGTCTTTAGTGCAGGTTTGCTGGCTGCATCGGCAGTGCGGGTGTGCCAGCGGTGTCTTTAGTGCAGGTTTGCTTGCCGTGTCGGCAGTGCGGGAGTGCCACCGGTGTCTTTAGTGCAGGTTTTCTGGCTGTGTCGGCAGTGCGGGGGTGCTACCGGTGTCTTTAGTGCCGGTTTGCTGGCTTTGTCGGCAGTGTGGGGGTGCCACCGGTGTCTTTAGTGCAGGTTTGCTGGCTGTGTCGGCAGTGAGGGGGTGCCAGCGGTGTCTTTAGTGCAGGTTTGCTGGCTGTGTTGGCAGAGCGGGGGTGCCAGCGGTGTCTTTAGGCAGGCTGTGGAGCAAGAGCAGGCATCATAGAAAATAAAAGGAAGAGTAAGCTGGGATGAATGGCCAAAATACAGCAACATATTACACTCTTTTCTAGATGATCTATTATATCACATGAATGATGCATTTTCACATAAGAGTGTGTAACTTTTGTTACAGGTCGATGAAGACGACGAAGACCATATACTTCAGCAAGTACTGGAACAGTCAAAGCAAATGGTATGATAACACATTATTGACAGGTTATTTAACAAAGTGATATACTTTATGTGAAATAGCAAATGCTGTACATGAGAGTGTGAATTGCCCCCTTAGAGTAGAAGAGAGATTAGTAAAAACATTTAAGGTAATGTGTTAAATGAACAGCGTTCTGAAGAGCTGTATTAGTTTCAGAAAAAGAGAATTGTTAGAACTGGAAGACATTAGAACTTGGGGGGGGGGGGGGGGGGCGAGATGAAAAGTAAATATCAGTGTGTTAAGTTGTACAAATTTAGCAAAAATTTAATTAAGTAAATTTTGCTTATATGTCACCCTTGGGTTCAGTTATGTGGTGGGTGGCAGGGCTTCGCTTCTTTTTGTGCATGTATTTTTTGATTGGCAGCAGCCAGCACTGGTTTTGCCTATCACACTGACTACAAATCATTTTATTTGGTACTGGACCACCAACCCGAGGCACAGCACCCAGTTTGGGAACCACGGATGTAGTCACTGAATATCAGTTTTAGTTTGAGGAACTATACTGTTTATTAGAGTATTTACTATCTAACAGATAATGTTTATGTGCTGTGGAGTAGATATTAGGTGTAGAACAAAAGGCAGTGGTTAAAATTATAGTGAATGAGAGCTATACTGTATTGTAGCAGCCACTAAGCAAATATTTCAATATGTGTCCCTGGAAATCAGACTGAAATTGATCAGATAATTATTGGACATGTTTACAGCAGATGACCATTATCGGCCTGTTTGTCCAACAGGTCCCAGCAATGTTGACTGTGATTCAGCTTCCAGGCTGTGTTTGAAAAATGACAGTTGGGAACTGATTGGCTGGCACGTATCACAGACTTATCACTTTTCACTCTGTCACTTATCACTGCTTAGTACATAGACCCCCTCAGTCTCTTGACATGAGGGCTGGATGATGGATCTCATCCTAATTGGCCAACTATATGCGTGGCTAACTTGAGACTGATTTTGTTGACTGGTATTAGATAGATGAATTGGGTCTAGAAATGCTGTATATTCTAAAATGTTTACATTACCTTTTATTGTATTTTACTGCATTTTAAGAAATGTTCAATGACCTTTAAATTTTTCAACGGTGTCAAAAATATTTATCTTCATATGTTCTAAACTTTGTGGGTAAAACGGAAAGTTTAGAAAAATGTACATAAATACAAGACTAAATACTAATACAGCCATTAAGCATACAGCAGAAAGTAGACCAGCATGGAGTTACGTCTCACAGAACAATGCAGATTCACAGATGCTGAATCTGTAAAGAGATACACATTGACAGTAGTGAGCAAGACAAGCATACAAAGCACTGTTGAAAAAGTGGTGGCCCGAAAGCAGTTGGCAACCTTACAACAATATGGACCTTATGGCTCCATCCAAATCCTCACCATAAAAATCACAATCCCCCTGCCAGAAATAATTAGCATCAACACCTTCCTTGAACACAATGCATGAGGAGCAGGTGAAGCCCTCCCAGTCCAAGGTCCCTGAGTGACGAGAGTCCTGCTCCCCACTAAACACAATTCCATCTTACGCAGGGTTACTCGGTAAAGGACCAGCCACCCTCCACTCAAAATTGAACAAAAGATAGCCTGGGAGCTCATCACCAAACTAGGCCACCTTAATGCTACAATGAATAATTTAATCAAAATAAACAGAGTAAAGAATGTGACAAATCAAAATTAATAATACTCAGCAAGCACCCAAGACACCCAAATATATTCCAAAAACAGTGGTGATCTCAATTCACATACTTGCTCAGGGAAGAAAATAAATAAATACGTCCTTTTTATGGGTTCATGATCTTCCAGTCACGCTCCTCAGTCCAACAAAGTTATCATTGAGTTGTTGATAAATGTGGGTAAGGAAAACTCTATTCATCCATATTCCCAAGAAATGCCATTAAGAGTCTCCAATTTCTCCTCCTCCTCAGGAAGTATTACTCCCAACATGCAGAAAGATTAGATGAAGAGGAGGTAGGATAGTGTAAAAACGTTTTTTAATCAAATGAAATAACAAAGTGACCAATATACAATGGTAATAAACAAGATGCATTTAAAATGGACTCCTACCAGAAGATTCTGAGGCAGACACCTCAACAACAGCAGTGGTTAAATGTGTTAATAACCAGGCATTCCACCGTCTGAAATTTCGATCTCCCCCTTCACCTTGGTAGTGTCAAGCTGGCCACACGCATAGCGATTTTTTACCCGATTTGGCCGATTTCGACGAATCCTGAGGACAAATAGTGTAAATATGCCCAAATCGTGAGTTTCTACTCACGATCACTATGCCGATGCGCGTCCCTGCTCGTCGTACCTCGCATCTTCAAATCTGCCGTGCTTTAGGGCAGATTTGCCAATCTGGGACACAATGCACTGGATGCACGATAGATCTTAAGTCAGATTGGACATTTTTTACTCCAAATCGTGACCACGACTGCCGGGGAGCTGCCTGGGGAGAGTTCAGGGGAAATCGTACACATTTTGAGGTTGAGAACACATCGCTATGTGTGGGCACCTTCAGTCAGCTCCTCTCCAACATGATTCGACCACTTTGTGGTCTTTTTCAAAGTAAGGAGCATCTACCACATCCTGGTATTTATTCCAGGTTCAGCCAATCAAAAAGATGCTATGATCAGGCATCCATATGTGTGCATATTTAAAACAAACATTGCATGTATGACATATAAATAACATCTAAAATACCACATCACTTATAATAAATTGAAGAGTGCTTAAACACAGATACTTACTGTATGTGTTTATAAACATTACTCCCGTTATCTGTATCCACCCCCTTTACTTCCTCTTGGTGGTACCAAGTGTCCATCACAGTCCCTAGGAATAATCTTACCCCGCTTCACTAGACAAGGTAATTCTTGCACAGACCCATGGTCCCGGCGACTCCACAGACTTCGGTGTGGAGTTGATATCATTTCCACCCAGGTGCCTTCCTCAGAAGCTTTGTTAGCATAATTTCCGCTCGCACCTCACATCGGTACGTCACGCGGGCTTCATCCTGGGTGGCATGACCATCAGGATGTTCACGTGCCAATAGTGACATCACTTACGCAGAGACCTCGGCTTCGTCCATAAGGGCTGAATCGATCCCTTCCACCTTATCAGAGTTTTTCCGCTTACAATCCCGGAGGTGGTAATCTCTACACAGTATTTGATCAATTATCATGAATATCGGGAATATGAGTATGGGACACTATAACTGATCCCTAAAGTCCAGTAATAAATGTAAACAGATGACCTCATCAAAATATATAAACATTAGTAATGTTTTAAAATTATTAAAAAGAATTAAAATCACCCAAAAATCCTGAAGATATGAAAAAACATAATAAAAAACATAGTAAGGAAAACAGTGGAATTATTCCAGAAACCACTTCAGAGGTGTCTAAGATAGAAAGGACCACATTAATGACATCCTCAAAACTGTCTACAAAAACGGAAGCAAAATTCGATTGGGCCTTTGTTACAAATTATAGTTTGCATCATAAGTGGCTATAAAAAGTGATTAGAACACATTGGCCGATTCTTGTGAAAGATCCTGTAATAGGCTCCAAACTTCTCCACAATCCCACTTGCATCTATAGAAAGGTTCCCAATTTGAGCAATAAATGAGAGAAGCTATATAGCCCCTGATAACAAAGGTACGATTAATTTGACGGGCTTCTACAGGTGCGGCAATTGTTCAGCATGTACAAATATAAAGGGCAGTGGGGCCAATAAGACACAGGCAATCGAGATACAGAAGAGGAAGTTTAATATCACTGATTTCATTATGTGTAACTCGAAGGACGTCATCTAAACCTTAGATTGCACATGTGGGAAGTTTTTTATATAGGCCGGACATCAAGACCCCTTAAGCAGGGGCGTTTTAAGAGAGGAGGGGGCCCGTGTGCAATCCTCGTGTGGGGCCCCCACCTCTCTCCCTGGTGGCTGGCAGCCGACTGACGCGGCCGGCCAGCCACTGGCGCATTAGTAGACTCCGGGCACTAGAGTGTGTCTGGAGTCTACTACGCATGCGCAGAACACCGGAAAATGGCAGCGGCAGCCATTTTTCCTGTGTTCTGAGCAGCAGAGACACCCGGTGCGGGACCTCGTCAGGTAAGTTTTAAAAAAAATATGGGTGCGGTGCGGGGCCCCCCTGGACCCGGGGGCCCGTGTGCCCCGCACACACTGCACCCATTATAGATATGCCACTGCCCTTAAGGTCCTCATAGCAGAACAGAAAGAATATTAAGAAGGGACTAGAGAGTCATCCACTCTCAATGCACTTTAAAAATACACACAATTGCTCAAAGTGATTAGGCATATTTTAATGGCGTTAAACAGCTTATGGGCCATATTCAACTAGGTTGCGAAAAGTCGGAATCGGCAATAAATTATCGCAGATGACGTCATTTTCGCATGTTTCAATTATCCCCTTATTCAATTTCAAAGACTTTTCACCGGTTCGAAAAGTCTTTGTAAAAAAACGGGGATAAATTTTCACCATGTTTTACATGGCGAAAATAAGTGCAGAATTGGGGTTTAGGGGTGCAGGCTTCAAAAAAATAGCCTGCACCCCTGGGAATGGCCCATAAAAACGAACTGTATCAAAAAAAGTAAAAAAAAAAAAAAATAGGGACACCCCAAAAAAAATTATTTAAAATTTTGGTAAAAAAATAAATAAATGGGGAACAGTGTTTAAAAATAGCGAAATATGTTCAGGGGTATTCTGTAGGTATGCGGCAGGTGTTTTCTAGAATAGGCTATTAGCAGCAGGTGCATTTTTGCAGAATTTTAAAAAAATTAGTTTAGAAATTTAAAAATATGCTAGTACCCATTTTCATGTACCCCAAATTTGATGGGAACACTTTTACAAACGAAAAAAAAAAAAGCAAAGTGCTCTTCTGCATCACTTCTTCAATGTCAGGAAAAAAACACCTGCCACGGCTATTTACAAATGCAGAACACATTCTGCAGGGTTAAACGGGAGTACCCACAGTGATCATCCATGTCTGGACATCATTCCCCTATTTTTCCCGATACCTTTCCGCAGACTCCTGTTTTCGCCGGCTCCAAATTGAATACGGGGATAAAGCGGGCACGCGCCCGAAACTTTATCCCCAGAAAAGCTCTAATGTGGAGCGAAAAGTCCAGCACGGACTTTTCGCTCCACTATTGAATACGGGAGTAAGAAGCAAATGAGAGAACATGACATCAAGATTACTGGCAAAAACTGAAATGGAGTTAATTTATCGTTTTAACACATTGTTACCCGGGGGTCTAAATAGTGACTTTGAGCTGAAGTGGTTTTTGGAATAATTCCACTGTTTTCCTTACTATGACGGGTATTCAATATGGGAGCGAAAACATCGTTTTTGCGTTAATATCGGAGGTATGACGTCATTATCGCAGGTTTTAGTTTTACACTGTATTCAATTTCAGAGACTTTTCGCAGTTTTGAAAAGTCTTTGATAAAAAACGGGGATAACTTTTCAACATTGAATAGGTGTCGGAAAAAAGTGCAAAAAATATAGCCTGCACCCCTGGGAATGACATTTAAAAAAGAACTGTGTCAAAAAAAGTTTTAAAAAAAAAATAGGGACACCCCAAAAAATTTAAAGTTTGGGGTGAAAAAAAAAAAAAGGGAAAAAATTGATTATTAATAGGGAAATAGGTTCAGGGCTATTCTGCAAGTATGCGGCAGGTGTTTCGTAGAATAGATTTATAGCGGCAGGTGCACAAATGCAGAATTTTTAAAAACTTACTTTAGGGACTTTAAAATATGCTAGTACCCATTTTCATGTACCCCAAATTTGATGGGACCACTTAAAAAAACGAAAAAAATAACCTAAGTGCTCTTCTGCAACACTTCTTCAATGTCAGGAAAAAAACACCTGCTGCGGCTATTTAAATCCCCGACTTTCATTTAAAGGCTAAAATGGGGGTACCCATAGTGATCCCCCATGTTTTTACAACTTTAGGGGGTCCTACAATTTTTTTAAGGAAAAATTCGTAACTTTACGCAAATCCAACTTCGGAGGATCCCGTTTTCGTTAATTTTATATTGAATACGGGGATAAGCGGGAGCGCGCCCGATACTTAACGCAGGTAAAAACTCCGATATGAAACGTTAACTTCGACAGTGAAGTTAACGTTTCATATTGAATACCCCTTTATGTTTTCTATCATGTTTTTTAATGTCTTCTAAAGCTCGTTATAACTTTTTTACTGGCAGTTTTTGGATTTTTGGGTGATTTTAATTCTTTATAACAATTTTAAAACATTACGAATGTTTATATATTTTGATGAGGTCATCTGTTTACATTTATTACTGGACTTTAGGTATCAGTTATAGTGTCCCAGACTCATATTCCCGATATTCATGATAATTGATCAAATACAATGTAGAGGATACCACCCCTGGGATTGTAAGAGGAAAAACTCTGATAAACGGAAGGGATCGATTCAGCCCTTATGGACGAAGCTGAGGTCCGGGCGAAAGTGACGTCACTATTGGTACGTGAACATCCTGATGGTCATGCCGCTCTGGATGAAGCCCGCGTGACGCACTGATGTGAGGTGCGGGCGGAAATGATACTAACAAAGCTCCTGAGCCGGGCACCTGGGTGGAAATTATGTAAACACCACAGTCTGTGAAGTCGCCGGGACCATGGGTCCGTGCAAGAATAACCTTGTCTAGTGGAGTAAGATTATTCCTAGGGACTGTGATGGAAACTTGGTACCACCAAGAGAAAGTAAAGGGGGTGGATACCGATATCGGAAATAATGTTTATGAAAACATAAGTATCTGTATTTAAGCACTATTCAATTTATTATAAGTGATGTGGTATTTTAGCTGTTATTTGTGTCATACATGAAATGTTTGTTTTGAATATGCACACACGTGGATGTCATTCTTGCAATGTTTGTTTTAAATATGCACACATGTGGATGTCTGATCATGGCATCTTTTTGATTGGCTGAACATGGAATAAATACTAGACACTATCAAGGTGAAGGGGGAGACCGATATTTCAGACGGTGGAATGCCCGGTTATTAACACATTTAACCACTGCTGTTTTTGAGGTTTTTGCCTCAGAATCTTCTGGTAGGAGTCCATTATAAACGCATCTTGTTTATTACCATTCTATATTGGTCACTTTGTTATTTCATTTGAATAAAAAATGTTTTTACACTATCCTGCCTCCTCTTTGTCTAATCTTTCTGCATGTTGGGAGTAATACTTCCTTAGGAGGAAGAGAAATTGGAGACTCTTAATGGCATTTTTTAATAATATGGATGAATAGAGTTTGTTTTACCCACATCTATCAACAACTCAATGATAACTTTGTCGGACTGAGGAACATGACTGGAAGATCATGAACCTATAAAAAGGACGTTTTATTTTTTTTCCTGAGCACCTATATGAATTGAGAATAAAGAATGTGTCATTGAAAGTTGAGTTAGAAAATCACATAACTACTGTAAGAGAGCAACAAACCTCACGAAATACCTCCACCTCCACATATACCGAAACCCTAACCGCAGCATACCTGGGACCCTAACAACAATCCACACTCCTCAACCTAAACAATAACCAACACCCAACACAAAGACAGGCAAGACAAACACTCAAGGAAAATGACCCATGTAACCCATGGATCAACGAATAAGCAGTATAATGCAAACAGGAGCATCCATGTGAATGGCCGTAGGGCAATGATCTATTCAGCCGTACAGCAGCCCTATAAGTACACAGTCATGAAAAAGCAATCACCTAGGACTAGGAAACACACTGTAATGTAAAGCTGGTTATAGCTGTCATAAAAGCAGCCTTAATGCAAAACGCTTTCCAACAACACAATGCTGCCGTATAAGCAGAGAGAAGCAACAATTTAAACAACATAGTTCTGTCCAACTTGTTGCTTAGGGGAACTTAAAAAGAAGTAGTTAAACAAAATAGCAAAAATTCTCAATGCCTATGCCCCCAGCAGACCCAAGCCAACCTGTGCCGAAAGTTTTACATCTATACTCCAGTAAACTTTAGTGGGTTCCACTTATGGAAGCCGACCCTGGAAGCCCAACACATCATATTCCCGACGCCGACTGGTAAGTATATTGAAACCTCCCCTCTCCCCCCCTAACCCTAACCCTCCCTTGGGGGTGCCTAATCCTAAAACTCGGGGGGTGGTGCCTAACCCTAATGCCCCTACCCACACCTTAAACCTAACCCTTCCGGGGAGGTGCCTAACCCTAACCTCCCCTCAGTGGTGCCTAACCTTAACCCCCCCTTTCCCTAGTCTAAGCCTAACCCTCCTGGGGGGTGCCCAACCCTAAGTCCCCCTGGAGGTGCCTAAACCTAACCCTCCCACCCCCCCCCCCCCGTGGCTCACACGTCGCAACGCCTGGCTAACCTACATTCGGTATGTCGGGCATCGGAATTTCGGGGTGGGGCTAATGATAGGCGTCAGTGTTTAGACGCCTATATTTAGTCCCTTGACAGGCTTTCAGTGTCGGGATTCTGGCAGTCGGCATTTCGACCGCCGGCATCCTGACTGCATCCTGCACTTACAGTCCTTCCTGAGACTGAGAAGTTCATCTGAATAGACAAGTTATCGGGACCGTCTCTGCAGGTCCCACATACAGTCCTGAATTTTCATACATGTAAATGAGAGTTTCAAGGAACCATTCCCCTCTCCCCACCCTCTCTCCAGCGCAAGCAGGAAAGAGTATCTCCTACTTAAGACCCTTAAACACAGATGATATATAAACAGGTAAGTAACAGATATTTTAGCTTATTATATTAAAATTGGATAAAATTAGCCTTTCATTCTAACAAAAGAATAATTCTTGCACCGTTTCTGAGCATTTGTTCTCCCTGACATTTAGTAATATTTCTCAACTACAATCTTACATTTAACAGTACATGGCAGAAGAAGAGGAGAGACGGCAGAGAATGAAGGAGGAGCAGCACACACAGGTAATACCAGAGAATAAAGGTACTGCACGTTCTAGGTACGGTAATGTTATTTAGCAAAAGTTCATGTTGATGTTTTGTGATCCAGCAAAATATGTAACTATATATTTACTAACATAATTCTATTCTAAAATATTGTTTGCTTCTTTTGCAGTCTAAAGGGGCACATCTACTGTACTAGCAGACTTTGAAACGACATTGTAATCGTACAGTCGTTTCACAGTCTGTGCTGTGCCGTGCCTACACTGAAGGAGCAGTCGTTCAGTGTAGGCACATGAATCATCCCCTAACGTGCTCAACCTGACATTATCGTCAGCTTGACCAACGTGTTCAGGCGATTGATGTCGGAAACGACCAGTGGGAGCGAGCATTGCTGGTCGTTTCCGACATTAATTTGCGTGATTTGTGCCTGATTACTGAGCAATTGCACGATTATGATGTCGTAATCGTGCAATCGCTCAGCAATGTCACATAGTGGAGCTGGATGAGGACATGTACAATGCAATGTGTGCTGCAGATGGGGAAACCTTGGAAGGTACAAAAGTGAAACATTGCTTTGTTTCCTTGGAGACTGTAAAATCACCAGAAAATTATCAAAGCTAAATAAGTCTAAGCAAAAACATGTATGCAATCGTGCTTCATATCTTAGAGCAGGCCTGGCCAACCTGTGGCTCTCCAGTCCCACTACAAGTCCCAGCATGCTTTACCAGCTGATCGGTGGGAGGGTATGCTGGGACTTTCACAACAGCTGGAGAGATACAGGTTGGCCAGGCCTGTCTTAGAGGATGTAAAACAAAGGAAAGACAAGGACAGCTACAATCTACAGAAAAGCAGGGAGAAGTTGGTTTGTACAGAATGTTTGAAGTACCATAGAGTAACACTTCCCTAAGTTATATTAATTATTTTATCGCATGGGTGGAGGATGCATTATCCTCGAATACATGGTAACAAAATGCAGTTTTCAGAGGTATGACCTTATTCCCCATTTGCATTGAGCTCCTGAAAGTGAAACTTTCTAGAGCTTATTCCCGATTGTTTACCTAATAGATCCATTCCAGTGTAAACTGCAGCTCAGGCATGCACTGGCTGACGGCTACGCCTGCAGAAAAGAAAGTCAAAGACCCAGAAGCTCTCACACCACAAAGGACATCTGTTATTGGAAGAACTGTCCTTTGCAGTTTTAATTCCAAATCTTCATCCATATGACATTAATAAATGCTGCTATGCATGCAATCAGTGGCGGGATGCATCCAGTGGCGTCACTGACCTTGGTGACACCCGGTGCGGCTGACAGGCATCCTCTTGCGTGCCTCCGGCGCACGCGCAAGTGAGCATGGCCTTGCACCATGAAGCCACGCCCTCTCATGTGTACCTATCTTGGGGGTGTGATATGCGGTACACGGTGTGCTTACCCAGCGTTCTGGCAGCTGCTAGGTAGCCCCCAGCCTGTCCCCTGCCTTCCCCTGCAGTGTGGCTGCTCAGTGACACCAGTCAAGGGGGTGACACCAAAATAGCAGAGCAGCTCTGCTATTTTGATGTCACCCCCTTGAATGGTGTCACACGGGGTGGCCCGAACCCCCTAGTGACGCCAGTTAATGCATCACATTCAAAATGCGATGCGTGATGCATCCCGTCCTGAAATGGAAGAGTACAGTATGCAAACAAAGGTGAGATGCAGTTGAAGGTGTTATGTCTTTGTAGGCTGAAACGACACACCCAGTGTAAAGGGAACTGCTTGGCATACTGTTCTGTAACATTCCATTCCTTCTCCTCAGCTCAGTACTACACTAGGACAGAAGTTGGTGCGAATAGACCGGCACATGCTAAGATGTCTATAAGCCCTTAGGGATACCAGGTCTACATATACATAGAGTGGTTGATAGTAGCGTTTTAGATTGGTTGGATGGATGAGCATGAAGACAGAGCTGATAATTTTACTCACACAGATAAAATTCATATATTATTTTAGTGTAATCGGTGCATTTGATAGCAAAGATAAATGTAGTTTTACAGAATTGTCAATAAACCTGGTTTTATTGATTATTTAATATACAGTACCTAGTAATCAATTCAGAAATTCCTTCAGCTTATCTTTCCTATGTAAGTCCTGTCTGATTATGAG
This sequence comes from Taudactylus pleione, assembly GCA_031769625.1. Lineage (NCBI taxonomy): Eukaryota > Metazoa > Chordata > Amphibia > Anura > Myobatrachidae > Taudactylus > Taudactylus pleione. Next base: position 14,038,081 of record JAUIMM010000005.1, on the reverse strand, counting down.
TAATATTTCTTACAGCCAATGCAACAGACGTATATACAACAGCAAAAGGAGCAAGAAGAAAAACAACTGAAAAGAACACTTAAAGAACAGCAGTGCAGAAAGGTATCATATAATCATGTATAGCATACATATTGTATGTTCCACACGCTCACAATAAAGCATGCCCAATGGTTGTATTAACTGATGCTTCATGGAAGACAAACTTTATGGATTGCTTTAAAGCAGGGGTTCTCAACTCCAGTCCTCAAATACTACCAACAGGTCATGTTTTGTGGAGTTAATGAATCATGAACAAGTAATTAATCTATTTTGCTGAGTCAGTAATTATGTCACCAACAGACAGAAATTCTACAGACAGAAATCCCCAAAATATGACATAGAAAACTTAAGGGTTGAGAACCACTGCTTTACAGTATAGTTGTCACCTACACACAAAGCGGGCAGCCATTTTGTGGGCTGAACCAATATTCTGTAGAAATCAGTTAACTAGGAACTACTGACATTATTGATGTTTACAGTGAAAGCCTTCGCTTTCACTCAACATTAAGGATGTCACCAAAGCTATGTATTATGTAATGCAGTTGGTACCAATGAGAATACAGCCCAGGGCCCACCCCCAGATGACGCACAAATCATGTGACCACAAGAATACACACAAACTGCAAGCCGAGAAAAAGTGGTTGCAACAAAATGCTGTTATACAGTTATCTGCTGTTTAATAAAATGAACCCAACCTTTCACTAAGAAGGGATTAAGGGACCCGATAGCCTGGAATTGTTTGGAATGGCTTGATGTAAAAATTCCAGGATCTTTCCTCCAGGCCATTCCTTTCCAATCGACAACATAATGAAGCTATAGAAAGGGGGCCCTAGACTGCACACCCTGAATATATATATAATGGGAGGTGCTACCTGTGGAGACTATTGTTGCAAACACAAGAAAAGAAAGTACAAGTGCACAACTCCAACATTACTAATTATTAGGGGTGTGCACCGGCCACTTTTCGTGTTTTGGTTTTGGATCTGGATCTTTCTTCGTGTTTTGGATCTGGATTGGTTTTGCCAAAACCACCCTTCCGTGTTTTGGGTTCTGGGTTTTGTGTTTTGGATCTGTATTTTTTTGAAAAAAAGCATAAAAACAGCTAAAATCACAGAATGTGTTGATTTTTCTGCTCCTATGCTATTATTAACCTCAAAAACCTTAATTTCCACTCATTTCCAGTCCTCCTCATTCACCGATTCCTCACCCTCTTCAGTGTTGTGTACATCCTCATCCTCACAGAGTATTAATTCGTCCCCACTGGAATCCACCACCACAGGTCCCTCTGTACGCTCTGGAGGTTGGTCTCCCTGGAAGAGTTGATAATTCATTTTTATGAACATCATCTTCTCCACATTTTGTGGAAGCAACCTCCTACGCCTTTTGCTGACAAGGTTCCCGACTGCACTAAACACTCTTTCGGAGTGCACACTGGAGGGGGGGAACTCAGGTAAAATAGAGCCAGTTTGTACAGGAGCCTCCAAATTGCCTCTTTTTCCTGCCAGTACATGTCTGACATGCATACTTGGATGCTGTCACCGATGTAATCCTTTAACAGACAGACACACGCTTGTCGCTGCTTTGAGGATGCAGGTGTGGCTACAGCCCACACAATTCACAAAGACAGGAAAAAAAAGAATTTTTTATTTTTTGTGGAGCGCACTTTGAGGGTTACACCACCCTTTAACAGACAGACGCACGCTTGTCGCTGCTGCTTTGAGGATGCAGGTGCGGCTACTGTGCATACATTTCACACACAAACACAGAAAAAAAGTTTATTTTATTTTGGTTGGAGCGCACTTTGGGGGTTACACCACCCTTTAACAGACAGATGCACGCTTGTCGCTGCTGCTTTGAGGATGCAGGTGCGGCTACAGCCCACACAATTCACAAAGACAGAAAAAAAAGGAAGAATTTTTTTATTGTTTGTGGAGCGCACTTTGAGGGTTACACCACCCTTTAACAGACAGACGCATGCTTGTCGCTGCTGCTTTAAGGATGCAGGTGCTGCTACAGCCCACACATTTCACAAAGACAGAAAAAAAAGAATTTTTTTATTGTTTGTGGAGCGCACTTTGAGGGTTACACCACCCTTTAACAGACAGACGCACGTTTGTCGCTGCTGCTTTGAGGACAGTATCATATGCAGTGACAGTAGACTTGTCAGAAATTGTTGGCACGTCCTTCAGTCAGGACCAGATGTCCAAACCGGCCCTTGACTTATGACATTGGCGCAGCTACTGTGTTGATGCACGTGCGGCTACATCGCACACAAGTCACAAACACATAAAAAAATAGTTTTTTATTTTTTGGAGCACTTTGAGGGTTACACCACCCTTTAACAGACAGACGCACGCTTGTCGCTGCTGCTTTGAGGATGCAGGTGCGGCTACAGCCCACACAATTCACAAAGACAGAAAAAAAAAGACGTTTTTTATTGTTTGTTGAGCGCACTTTGAGGGTTACACCACCCTTTAACAGACAGACACACGCTTGTCACTGCTGCTTTGAGGATGCAGGTGGAAACTAGACGGGATTTGGAACCGGGGACACACTACCTCCATCAATTGTCTAAATCCCACTGCACTAATGGCGGATACTGGACGCACGTCTAACACCAACACTAACAGTCAAGGCCTCAGTTATACGTTTTGCTTCAGGGTGACAACTCCCAGAAGCAGCAACAGCACTAGGAGGAAGTGGTTCTTGATCTTTCCCTATTTTATTTTTATCGGAGAAAGTTTGGTCCTCCATTTATGTTATATTGATATATACGTTCGGCTAAGGCGCACACAAACACAGAAAATATTTTTTTATTTTTGCTGGAGAGCAGTGCACTTTGTGGGTTACACCACCCTTTAAAAAATGAGCCAGCCGGCCCTTTACTTATGGGACACAGGCGCACGCTTGGCGCTGCTCCTTTGTTGATGCACGTGCAGCCACAGTGCACACAATTCACAAACACAGAAAATATTTTTTTATTTTGTTTGGAGTGTACTTTGGGGGTTACAGCACCCTTTAACGGACAAGCCAGCCGGCCCTTTATTTATGGGACACAGGCGCACGCTTGGCACTACTTTGCTGATGCTCGTGCGGCTACTGCACACACAATTCACAAACACACAAAAATATATTTTTTTATTTTGTTTGGAGTGCCCTTTGGGGGTTACAGCACCCTTTAACGGATAAGCCAGCCGGCCTTTTACTTATGGGACACAGGCGCACGCTTGGCGCTGCTCCTTTGTTGATGCACGTGCGGCTACTGCGCACACAATTCACAAACACAAAAAAATATATTTTTTTATTTTGTTTGGAGTGCCCTTTGGGGGTTACAGCACCCTTTAGCGGTCAATCCAGCCGGCCCTTTATTTATGGGACACAGGCGCACGATTGGCACTACTTTGTTGATGCACGTGAGGCTACTGCGCACACAATTCACAAACACAAATAAATATATTTTTTTATTTTGTTTGGAGTGCCCTTTGGGGGTTACAGCACCCTTTAACGGACAAGCCAGCCGGCCTTTTACTTATGGGACACAGGCGCACATTTGGCGCTGCTCCTTTGTTGATGCACGTGCAGCCACAGTGCACACAATTCACAAACACAGAAAAAATTATTTTTTTTTTGCACTTGGGGGGAGCACCCCTGACGTACAGAGCACCCCCTGGACAACACTACAGCACCCCTTTAGGACTGGGACACTGCACAGGACTTTGGAGTGGACACAGCCCCTATGGAGAACTGACTGCACAACACAGTCCAGCCAGCCCCTATGGACTTTGAAGTAGTGGACACAGCCCCTATGGACAACAGCAGCACAGCACAGCACAACACTACACTGCACTACACTACACAGGCGCACATTTGGCGCTGCTCCTTTGTTGATGCACGTGCAGCCACAGTGCACACAATTCACAAACACAGAAAAAATTATTTTTTTTTTGCACTTGGGGGGAGCACCCCTGACGTACAGAGCACCCCCTGGACAACACTACAGCACCCCTTTAGGACTGGGACACTGCACAGGACTTTGGAGTGGACACAGCCCCTATGGAGAACTGACTGCACAACACAGTCCAGCCAGCCCCTATGGACTTTGAAGTAGTGGACACAGCCCCTATGGACAACAGCAGCACAGCACAGCACAACACTACACTGCACTACACTACACTACACAGCCCAGCCAGCCCTAACTCCCACCCTCCCTCTTCACTGTCCACAGCCGAGTGAGAAAATGGCGCCGACGCGGGTACCTTATATAGGATCCAAAACCCGCGAGACCCGGAAGGCGGATTGATGACGTTTTGCCTCGATTTCAGATCTGAGTCAGGCGGGAAAAGTCGAGCCTGACTCGGATCGGCCTCGGATCGGGGGGGCTCGGGGGGTTCGGATTTCAGAAATCCGAACCCGCTCACCCCTACTAATTATATATAATACATTATGCAATAGAATTTTGCAATACATAGAGGTTTTAGCATAATCATGGCCATGGTTGTGGGCCTACCTACCGTGCCCTGGTAACCTCTGAGGGTAGGTCCCTAACCTACTGGGGTTGAAATCCAGAGCACAGGACACCCCCAAACAGGCCCAGCTGAGCCAACCCAGGTGCATCACTGTAATGAGAGAAGGTGAAGTGTAAGAAAGTGTAAGATAGATAAGAGCAGCTCCTGCTGCATATATAAGAAGGTGAAAAATACATATATATTAAACAAACAATAAAGGTGCTAAAAGTGCAAAAAGGAAAATGTGTTTATAATGCGATGCCCTGAAGCAGCCCAACCAAAGCAATCCAGGGGACCCATGCCCCAAAAATCAACCCATAGCTGCACTGCAATCTAAAAAATTTTAGGACTTACCTAGGATTGTGCCTGCTTAAATTTATTGCAGGTTCTTATATCTGTATATATATATTGTAGTATATACTGTAGTGGTATGACAAATTAATCTCCTATAATAATTGGCAAATGTATCCACATCAGACCTATAATTATGCTGTATGCTTTTCTGATATTTTATTATTAAATTATATAAAGACAAGTTGTGTTAACAATACCTATAGTATATTGGGATGGTGCTCTACAGAATATGAAAAGATAACATATAAGGAGAAAAAACTGTACTCCATTGGAGCTACTTGTGAAAAATACAATACAAATTCTATTGCTACAGTATGTAAAAAAATATAGTTCACTTCTAACTATGAACACACAGCAATAGGAACACACTTTCTTCCACATCATGAATCAACGATGGTGTCAATCAAATTTATGATGATTCAGATCATGTTATATACTCTGTGAACCCTCATATAAGGCTTAAAGGAACGAGGGAACCATTTAGTGTACTACACTTCATCGTGGTAGACATTTTCAGATATCTTATGCAATTTTAGATAGTAATCTCCTACCCCGGGTAGAATAAGCAGTGAGGACCAGCCCATAGGATGTCAGTTAGATGCAGCAGTATGCTAGGCAATTAATTAATTAATTTGGACTGTGATAGGAATGGGCTAAAACTTGCTACCTGAGATGCACATACTGTATTGAGGGCCTAATTCAGAGGTGGACGCAGTAGTGACGCAGCCACTTCTGCACCTGTATAGTAAAGCTGTGGGTGATGGGTGTCCTATTGAGACTCCCACTGGCCATGACGTGAATCCACCGATGTGCACATGAAGACACACTATCGCCCAATCTATCGCCCTCACCATCGGACATTGCAACTGCCCATGGCAAGCGCAGAATGTCCATGGGTCTATGGCCGCTAGTGTCAGTGGAACTGTGTCTTTAGATGCAGTCCCTGACACCGACATGCCCGCTGCTGACCAATTATGCCCATCAAAATTGCAAGGAATTTCAATATGCGTCCCTCGGCGGTAACCATCGGGATGCATACGCATAAGTAAATCATCTGGTGCTTGCGTCCAATGTTTTACTAGTGTCCACCTCTGAATCAGGCCCTAAGAACTGGTCTACCCATTGCAGGGTCATTTTATACTTCAGTGAGAAGTTGAACTCGGTGACTGGGTAATTCAATACCATTGAGAATTCTTTATTATAACTGATTTGATATCATATTAGGATCGTGCTCAGATTAAACGCACTGTTTCATCTGCCAACCAGACAAGAGTGTATTTTGTTATAAATAACTATAACATAAGTGTGTGATTGGGTGATAAGTAATATCCGATGATAGGTAGCTATGTACATGAATGATCTGATTAGATAGCACCCGTGTTCCCTGTCACTGATGACACACAAGAATTAGCCCAATAGCTTTGCTTCAACAGTGAGATTGTTTTTGTCTCCAATTGCAATATATTAAATCACAGGTTCTCAAACTTGGTCCTCAGGACACCAAACAGTGCATGTTTTCAAGGTCTCTTCACAGAATCACAAGTGAAATAATTAGCTCCACCAGTGGAACTAAAATGTTTCAGTGAGTAACGAATACACTTGTGCACCTGCCGGGTGACCTGGAAAACGTGACCTATGTGGGGTCCTGAGGACCGAGTTTGAGAACCTCTGTATTAAATGACAAGTAGACAAGTCCGTGAAATCTCACATTCATAAAGTAATTTAATGGCGCTTATTCCTGTATGAGCAAAGATAATGAGTACTAAAAAGGCCAACATTATTGTAAGCCACAATAACTATCCATGATTATTGTTAGACAATAAGGACAACCTTTTTTTAGGTTTGAATTGCAGATAACATCTTGTACTATGTGCATGCAGATACATATCCTATCAGTTATTCTTACCTGATATTTAAGCATGTTCATGTATCAATAATTAAAACTACGTTGTTTTAAAGTCCTGTTATTTTACCAATTATTATACATTGGAGCTGTCCAGTATAATATGTACGACTTGCTGGGCATTAGGATCCAGAGTCTGCAGGGAGGTCTGTTCTCTAACCTGATCTGCACATGTGACTGCAGTCATCTTAGTACTGTGTGAGACTGTCACAGTGGGAGACAGATGTCATCCACTTAGTTCCAGAGAGACCCCAGTGTATACCCGCATAAAGTTGTTCCAGAATTCCTGCACCTCTACTTGTTAGCAGCATAGGCCCTCATTCAGAGCCGTACGCTCTGAGCAGAGCGCACGCTCTGAATGAGGGCCGGCCTCCATAACTATGGAGCGTCCCCCACAGCCTATACGAGCGTGCAGTTTGATGGCCGCGATGGTCTTGACCATCGCGACCATCGAAACTGCGAGCCGAAGCCTGCGGTTGAGGTTTTCAACCGCAAGGCCCGGAGTGATTTTGGCTCTATCAGAGCCAAAATCACTCCCACTGACATCACTAGTGATGTCAGTGGGCCGGCTTCTGACGGGAGGCGTTCCCTTAGGAACGCCCCCGTCAGGGAGGCACGCCCCCGGCACGCCCACCAAAGGGGGCGTGCTGTCAATCAACATCGACAGCATGCCCCCTTTGATCAGACACAACGAGCGAAGGAAAGTCCTTTGCTCATCGCGTCTGGCACATGCGCACGACGGAGCTCCCTCCGTCGTGCGCATGCTCAGTGCAGAACATCGATCCACTTGCGAGCGGACAGCCGCTCGCGAGTGGGTCTGAATCAGGGCCATAGAACGCTACTTTGCTCAAGCTTCACTCCATCACCAGTGTTCTTGTAACAGTGAGTACCGCTGTACCTGTTATGTTTCAATAAACCAACACCACTGGTTATGTAACTGGGCTGTTCAAAGTTTGAGTCATCTGCTGGAGTGTGCCTATATAACTCTGCAGTATCAACACTGGAAAACACATCATTTCCAATATTACTGATATACAGACATTTATCACATGTCTATAAAACAGACAGTTTGCTATACATGAAGACACATTCTTCATTTATGAATGAGATTCCTGCCATGCTCTGTTGTTTATGAGATCTGCCATAAATTGAATTATTAATATATGAGATATCAGTAAGAGAGAACAATTGGTTTTACATAATATTTTATTTTTGTTCCACAGTCTCTACTTTTCCCTGTCTTTGGTTTTATATTTCACCTTCTTATAAGTAAACTACTGTATTTTTCAATGCAAACCAATAAAATCTATATTTTTAACCAGTACAAACTACAAACCCACATGTGACTCCATTTTCTATAATTGGTTATGCAAAATAATATTTGTATGGCCTTCAGATTTGTGGGAAGATTCCAATCCACTATACAGTATCTCACTCTCTTGCTGGGTCCATGCAAATTTCTTTGCAAATATGAAAGATCTTAAAAATGCTACTTATTACTTAAAATTCATATTTTTACACTGTAGCATTCAGAGTCTTTGCAAAATCAAACAAACTTGATCACGAAGTTAAGAAAAAAAAAGTAAAGTATTGTAGATAAAGATATCATCCAAATACACTACGGTAAATGTGTTCAGGAAATCTCGAAGGATATTGTTTATCAAATCCTTAAAATTTATATTGGGCAAGAAAGCAAAAACAAAGGGCCTAATTCAGTATGGATGGTAGCTGCCTAAATGCACGCAATTCAGCTGCAAAAATATGCTAATGCCTGCCACAGCTCAGCCAGTATAAAGACGCCCACTGCTGCTTTCTCACATCCATTGTACCTCGCAGTCCTGCGTATACATCGGTAACATCGAAGCACATCGGCCCGTCACGCACAATTACCGCAAGTCTGACCAGTCACAGAAACTATAAGTCTTGTCGCATGCAGTGAGTACTCAAGCTGCGTATGCAATCACAGTGGCTAATTTATGCACACCATTCAACGGCATTCAAATGGACAGGCACGCCTGCGTTTCTCCAACCACTCCCCTGTCACTCACTCTGCCATGGATTCTTATGTTCGTGCAATTGCAGCACACGCGTAGTACAGTGCGCATGCATGCGCAGTGTAGAACAATCGGACAATCTGCGTACGTAGTTGCAATTAGTACGCTGCTGAATCAGGCCCAAAGAACGATAAATTCTTGGTTGGGGCACTCTTGTTCTCTTATTTAATTATTGGAATTAGTGAATAATACTTCACCTTGACCATATATGATTGTAGGTAAGATCAGAGCAATCAGCAAGGTGATTGTAGGTGATATCAGAGCAATCAGCAAGGTGACTGTAGGTGAGATCAGAGCAATCAGCAAGGTACTGTATCTTAAACAGACAAATCACAAGTGCACAACTCCAAATTACTAATTATATATAAATACATTATGCAATACAATTTTGCAATCAATAGAGGTTTTTAGAATAATCATGGCCAAGGTTATAGGCCTACCCACCATATCCAGGTAACCTCTTTAGGGTAGGTCCCTAACATACTAGGGTTCAAATCCAGAGCACAGGACACCCCTAAATCGGCGCAATCGAGCCATCGCCATAATGAGAAAAGTGAAATTTGAAGTAAGAAAGGTAAGAGCAACTATGGCTGCATAGAAAGGTGAAAATACAAATATAATAAAAACAAACAGTAAAGTGTTAAAATTGTGAAAAAAAGAAAGAATGTGTTATAATGCGATGCCCTGAAGCAGACCAACCAAAGCAATCCAGGGGACCCATGCCCCAAAAATCAACCCAAAGTTGCACTACAGTATATAACTTGTATGACTTACCTAAAATTGTGCCTAATACTAGTGTGCATATACAATACCAGACTCCATGCTTTTAAACCAATAGGGGAGGGGTGCTAGTCCAGGCTGATGGTGTCTCCTGTCAGGTGTGCAATAAAGCACATTAATGTATGTTAGGAACCCACCTTACAGAGGTTACCTGGATATGGTGGGTAGGCCCATAACCTTGGCCATGATTATGCTAAAAACCTCTATTGACTGCAAAATTTTATTGCATAATGTATTTATATATAATTAGTAATTTGGAGTTGTGCACTTGTGATTTGTCTTTTTCGGTGCCTGCAATAAAGTCTCAACAGGCATTATATATATATTCAGGGTGTGCAGTCCAGGAATCTATCCTATGTACTTTACCTTCACAGCTTACACATGATAAATGACTAGACCAGATAATGAAAGGTCTGTAATTGGAAATGGCATTTTCCATCCACTCCACAGACATAAAACGTCCTGACTCCTGAGCTGGGATTACATTTCTAAGCAGCAGCTTACAAAATTTGCAGCTTCTCTGTGTATTTAATAAAAAAAAATAAATGGCAATAGTATTCAAAGCTAACATGGCGTGTTTTGCTTTGAATAGTATCAAATCATACCATGCCAGAATATCCTTACAAAGAACTGAGGATCACATAGGGTTGAGGTTACCAAGATGTAAAAAAGGGCAGACTAGATGGGCGAAGTGGTTCTTATCTGCCATCAAATTCTATGTTTCTCTGGGGTCTATTTACTAAGCCTTGGATGGAGATAAAGTGAATGGAGATAAGGTACCAGCCAATCAGCTCCTAACTGTCATTTTTCAAACACAGCCTATGACATGACAGTTAGGAGCTGATTGGCTGGCACCTTATCTCCTTTCACCTTATCTCCATCCAAGGCTTAGTAAATAGACCCCTATGTATTTTTTGAATTACTGCTTAAACACATCAAGTTGGTTTACACCTTGGTTTTATTGGTTATGTAATATACTTAGTAATCAGTTTGCTTACAAAAATGTAACCAGATGATTTCCCCTATGTAAGTCCTGTCTGGTAATGATAATATTTATTACAGCTGACCCAGCAGACTTATAGACAACAGCAAAAGGAAGAAGAAGAAAGACGAATCGCGCAGAATAAAGAAGAGCAGCGCAGAAAGGTACCATATAATCCTGAATATCATACTGATGATGAGACTAGCCTACTTTAGAAAAATTGTACTATAGCGTGTCCAGCACCACCATGTCATCCGATGATCTATAAACTATATCGAGCAATACTTTCCTGCACTACAGCCAAAAATGCTTCTTTCTAAGGAGTATAATTACTAAGGTGCCGGTTTATAGAAGTGGAGATGTTGCCCATAGCAACCAATCAGATTCTATCTATTATCTCCTAAAATGTGCTAGATAAATGATAAGTAGAATATGATTGGTTGCTATTGCAAAATCTCCACTTCTATAAACTGCACCTTAGTAAATATACACCAAATATTGGTCCACAGTGCATTAAAATACATTTAGCATTTGATTGGAATCCCAGTAATGCCCTGTAACCTTTACAATTTTCATATGTGTAATTATGTCTAGTAAGGAAATACTTGAGCTAGACATACAAGTGGAACAAGTTTATTCAGACTTTGGCAGTATGAAATACTTTGTGAAGTTAAGTAGGCCATACCATTTGTGTTACTAACTGGAAAGAGTGCTTTCACCTACATAAGGGCACATTAAAGTAACAATTCATGTGTTGCACGTCATTATTTTTGCAATTTTCTAAATGAAGCTCAGTGTGTTCAGTTTACCTAATCTAATGGTACTAGCAGATAGGGAGATCTGCTATAGGCTTCCAAATCAATGCTCTCTGCTGGAGGATATTCCTGTGGCATCACAAGTCTGCAGTGCAAATGCAAAAAATATAAACAAAGATGGCAGCAGGAATGACATTAAACTGTTGCAGACACCCTCTTTTGCACTGATAGCCACAATCAGCAATGGCAACACAAGGGCCTAATGTGAGATGTGGTGCAGGTGAGCCAGGAGCTTTGTGGGCGTGACCTCTGGCACGTGGCATGTAGTGATTGCTTTTGTTTTAGTCAAAACTATCAGTAGATTTCTTTATTCCAGTTTCTGAGCTTAGTTTATCCCATCCACTCTGTAGTATTTACATGTTACATGACTGACAAATAAAGGGTCACACGTACTACTCCTGGTACTCTGTTTTAGCCTACACTCAGCTGAAATTTAAATCTATATACAGTAACATACAACACAGAGAATGCTTAGTAAATAAAATAGGCTTTGCATGGAAAACCAGTAACTTTAACTTTTGTCAATATATAATTTTCAAAGCAGCAGGCAATGGCAGGGTCTTCATCAAAATGGAGAGAAGCTGACCCCTTCCACCCGGTACAAAATGCTCTGCTCCTGGATTTCCCACCTAATTAATGATTGCAGCCACCTGTGTTGAGCAAGTTAATAGATGAGACACGTGTTTCACCACAGGTGGCTGCAATTATAAATTAATGGAGAAGTCCAGGAGCAGAGCACTTTGGAGGGTGGAAGGGGTCACATTGGAGGGTCTGGAGAAGCAGCCGTAGCTGGTGCACAGAAACTTCAAAACCTGTAAAAATAAACAAGCAAACAAGTTGCAACAGTGGACAGCCAGGCATCATCATTCTGATGGGCATATTTCTATATTAAGGCTATAATATATAAAATTTTTATATTATTTTTTTTTTTACTGCAGCACGCAAGAATTTCACCAAATATTTACTCAATTGCTAATTTGGTTGCCTGTACTTTACAGAATCCACTATAAAATATTTGTACTACTGGCTATTGTTGCTATTGGCCATTACTGGGCACTGGGGAAGGAATCGGAGCTTGGTAAATGTCACAATATAGTAGTCCCTAGAGAAGCCTATGGGGGCTGCTAATGCGATCAGAGACAGGGAACCCGCAGCAGATAGCTCTTTAATCCGCTGCAGAACCCCCGTAATACATCCAGGAGATGCTTACATTGTCCTGCAAGAGTTGTTTAATAAATATTCCCCTAAATCACTAGGCCAATCACAAAACTGCACCAACCTACATATCTCCAGTATCTCCCAACTCACTCATTACTTCTTCTCCTGGTTACAGGTTGTACCTTACTCTGTGGAATTCCCACCTTTGTACAAGACTTTCCCCTAGCCTCCAACTGTTCCGTGAAATCTCACCTCTTCAGACAGGATTATTACATTCATGGACTGCCCCCTTACCCACCCTACGCGTTGTTACCGGATTACCACCTCTAAATTATATACAAAACACTTTTTTTTCTCTTTCTACATTCAAGAAACACGCCTCTAGTCAACAGTGCTTTGTGACTGGATCATAGCTCTTTTTACCATTGTAATCTGGCTGGCCAATATGCAGTCTGTGACATTTAAATTCATGTATAATATTGTTTTTGTTCCCTAAAATGTAAGTTTGCAGTAAGGGTTTGTTAATTCCCAGTCTTGCTTTATTACTGTCTTTGTTCCCACTTGTACATGCGGAGCAGGCTTTTGCTAATATAAATGGGTATTATTATTATTATTATTATTAATAATAATAATTCAGCAGTAAATGAAAGCATTATTTATTGTAAAGGTGCCCACACACTAGGTGATCTGGTCAGGGCCGGCTCCAGGGGTCGGAGCACCCTGTGCCGGCCCTCTCCAGTGCGCCCTATCTTCGCACGCGCGTCTGAAAATGGGGGCGTGACCTAATTACCATAGGCTATACCCCCTACATGACATTATTAGGTGGCGTGCCTGCCGCCAAATAACGTCAGGCTGGGGGGTGCCTCACTAGCTGGGCTTCCCCCAGCCCTCTCCCGTCACTGAATGGATGTCGTGCGCATGCGCGCAGCATCCATTCAGAGGCTCAGGGCTCCGGCACCACCGCACAGCTGCGGCGGTGGGGGACCCCAACCTCCCGATTTGACCACCCGCGGGCCACTTAGGCCCACGGGTGGAACAACGGGACAGTACTGTCCCGCTGAAATCAGGATGTTGGGGAGGGGTGCGCCATCTATGGGTGGCGCCCCTGTGCGACCGCACAGGTCAAACACCCCTAGAGCTGGCCCTGGATCTGGTCACGATCCGATATCGTGTCCGGTTTCTCCCCCGGCAGCAGTCGGCACGATTTGGTGTTAAAAGCCATTCAGATTGGCCCACAATCTATCGTGCATCCTAATTTATATCGATATATTCCAGTGCATCGTGACTGACATTTTCAGATCTTGCCTGCAGCAGGATAGGATGTATTTTACACGATCTGTCGTTCCGATGCGTCGGAATCGGGCTGATTGTATAAAATATCGCCTAGTGTGTGGGCACCTTAAGGCTTCCATGTAATTAAGTTCTCGGTTACATTGTAATAGAATTTTAGGAGAGCTGACAAATTATTTATTCCAGTTGTAACAACCTTCAGTATACAGTGACCAGTCTAGTTTACAATGAACTGATTAATAAAGAAATCTGACACTTATGAGTATACTTGTGGAAGGATCTCTTACTGATATAATGTATTATATTCTAACGCTGGGTACACACCTTTGCGATCACCATCTAATTGGTCGAATATTAAACAGCACGTAAGATGTGATCCTTCAATTTGGCCAATTTTCATCCGTCAAAACATCATGGAAGGTGTCCACACACTCTTATATCTGATATCGAATAAATGGGTCGAAATCTAAAGAATGGCCAGACAATTGTATAGGTGTGTATACAGCTGTACATCAGGCCACCTGTACAGACCACAGTTGGGATTTAGTAACACAAATCATGACTTTGTATCAGAATGTGTATGTCAGCTGTAGCCGGGTGTCAGAGGGAACATCACAGTTATGATGCCAAAAATAAATGGCTTTCTATAGCATTTTAAATATATTGTAGATTGTATATTTAACTAAATAACATGTACACATAAAGACATTTCCCTTTAGTTTTAATTGTACAATAGTAAGAAATGCAAACACCAAGTTCTAATATGTGTCAGACTGTACATTTTGCCTCAGTTTTACCCTTTTGTTGTGCTCTATGTTAATGGATTATCCGTGATCAATGATGACTGCTAAAGTTTGTCCTTTTCAATTCAAAATATCAACAGTGAGAAATATTGTAAGGTCATCTAGTAATTTTGTACAAACCATTAGTCAATTCTAAAATTCGACCCGTCAGGTGTTTTTGAATCTGGTATGCAACCAGTGTGACATGTATATTGAAATTCCAACATAAATCCCCCAGCAACTGACACATAAAATGGATTAGTTTTGTTAGCTAACCTTTATTTTCGGTAGCATTTATAAATCTGTCACCAAGGTGTTATTACATTACCTTCTGTCAGCTGCTCACATTTGCCACCGGTGTTCCACAAAGACACTGAGGTTTTTTCTCTACTTAATATTGCATTAAGCCTCTTCTCAAAGTCTTTTTTTTCCATTGCATCAATCATTCTTCTCTCTTGTGATGTATCTTTTATGGTTCCTTCAAACCATTATTCTCTTCTGCATTACCCTAATCATCCCGCTGACTTGCTTCCACATTTGTTAAATCACCTTTTATTCTTACCGGTGTTTCATCAACTTCAGATAATCCTCTGGCTATTTCCTGAATGACATCAGGTTTTTAACTTCTGTTTTGGAAGAGTAATTATATTTCCTCTTATAGTTTTAATATCATGTTCTGAGATTTTAATGTCTGTTATATGCACATAATTTTCCTGATTTTACACCAATGTAATTGGCATTCATTTTATCCAAGTTAATAGAAATAAATATTCAGTTGCTTAAACATTGCCATGTTCCGCATACAGGATGCCCAGCATTTTATGCACTGTTGCATTCAAAGGTACCTGTTGATCACCATGAGCATACAGATGATGAATATTAATGAGAATGATGTCGCTAGTTCATCATGATTTAACAGGCTGCATTCCAATTAATATCTCTTCACCATAGGTACAGCTGTAGCATGTAACAAATGGTCTAGCACTGGATCATTTTATTAATTCTTACTCCTAATCATAGGACTCACTTTAAAGAAACACATCACATCAAGAGGCTGATGTTGAAGCACATATGCTTGTCCCCTTAGTAGTAGTTGTTGTCTAGTAATCACAATAACATCCAGCATTACAGAAAGCTTTATGTTTTCTATTGATGAAGGATGTTCTAATGTCCAGATCGATCTTCCATCTTCTGGTTCTGTCTCAAATAATTTAAGTGATATGGTGGGTTGTCTAGTTTTCAAATAGTACGGTTTACCTAGTAGGGCTGCAAATATAAGTCCTACATATATTTTGCATTTCATTCAAAACAGTGAAAACTAGCAAAAAATAAAAGATTTTTATAATTTTAAAGTGCAGATATTGGTATTATGGAAACCTATGCCTATGTATAGTCTCCTGATATCAGCTGTTTTGGAAAGGTGATTAATGCCAAAATAAGAACCAAAGTTTCTGGTAGTGCTTGGAAATAGAAATGTACCTTTTATTCACTTTCTTGCAATTTCAATTTAAAACACAAACAGTTTATTAGACATCTTTTGCCGGGTCAAGAGAAATTAACAAACTATTGGTACTTTCTGAAACTTTAAAGTTCTGAAAAAATATATAATTTATATGGCTACGGCATAAATTAAGTAGAGTTATTCTGGCCATACACCAGCACGATTTTGGACCGATTGCCCGATTTTCGACGGGTCATAAGATGGATTTTGGGAAAATTGTGTATTTTTTTTATCAAGATACGATCCGATGCGCCAGGGCCGTAGCTAGGGTAGTGCGGCAGGTGCCATCGCACAGGGCACCACAGGTCAGGGGGCGCTGTTTGGGCCTGTTAAATTTCTGTTTATTATCATTCTTGCTTGTAGCTTCCTCTTATTTCATCCCCAGCATCTCCTGGCCTCTCCTATTTCTTCCCTGGCCCTTCCCCATGAAGCCATGGCCCTTTTTTGGGTGCATTATGTCCCTTTGAAAAATTAGGGGGACGCCAATGCTCTTTCTGGCACAGGGCACCATAAAGTCTAGTTACGGTTCTGTGATGCGCTCTCCGGCAGCTCCTATAATCGGATCTTCTGATCAGATGTGTCTGCCGCCACCGGGGGGGCTTGCCTGCCTTCCCGGGGGTCTGGGAGCGGCACCTGATTTTCGGGAGGGTAGGCAAGTATGGGATGCCACCGCTCAGGATCCCTGCGGTCAGAATCTCGATGCTGGCATCCCGACATGTTAGGATATTGACACCTGTCCTATTTTATTTACTTCTATAGAATGTTGGCCTTTTTATTAGCTTATTACAGCGTGCTGGGGATTTTTTTTTCTTGTCTGGATAAGCCCTTCCCTTACAAGCACGTGTTTAAGCCTATAAATTGGGCAACTTATATTTTATATCACCATTCTGGTGTTTGGTGTCTGGTGGTAATTGAACCTTTCGACCATGCTTGCAGTCATTTATACAGGATACAGTCAAAATGCAGATGGGCGGGAAGCCGTCTGACTAAATCCCAGCGTCTAATACCGACGCGGAACTAAAGACAGGCATCAAAATCCCGATGCCCGTCTATATCCTGTCGCCGGAATCTAGACAGACGGCTTCCTGAACGAAGGTAAGAAGGGCAGTGTTAGCACTTAGCCACGGGGGGGAGGGTTAGGTTTAGGGACCCCCGAGGAGAATTTCGGTTAGGCACCACCCCGGGAGGGTTAGGTTTAGGTTGCGGGGAGGGGGGTTAGGTTTAGGCACCACCAGGAGGAGGTAAGGGTTAGGCACCAACCTAGGAGGGTTAGGTTTAGGTTGCGGGGAGGGGGGTTAGGTTTAGGCACCCCTGGGGGGAGGTTAGGGTTAGGCACCAACCCAGGAGGGTTAGGTTTAGGGTGCGGGGGTTAGGTTTAGGCACCCCTGGGGGGGAGGTTAGGTTTAGGCACCACCGGGGGGAGGTTAGGGTTAGGCTAGGCACCACTAACTAGAGGGGAGGGTTAAGGTACTTACCAGTCCCAGTCGGGATCTTCAGCGTTCAGGCTTGCGGCGTCGGGATTTAGTCAGATGACTTCCCGGCCATGGTATTTCATACCCAACCCATTTAAACAATGAATTGCTGCCATGTGATTATCTGATTAGATATTTACTTTAATTAGCAAGTGTACCTAATAAAGCGGCCATTGAGTGTTTGTGTCAATCCACATTCATACTATGGTTTGGGTATGATATGTTGACAGTCATAATGTCAACATGAGAATGTCGACTTGGTCATAATGTTGATGTTGACCATATCGACATTAATCATGTAGACAGTGATGAAATGATGACATGTAGAATGTTGACATATCATCCCTGGATGCCCAGCAGTGACTTACCTGCTATCGACGGGTGCAACAGCGTCTTCTGGATTCTGCCGGTCATATGACTGTGACTTCCAGGACAGACCTCTGATCCTGTGGCGTTTGGGTGAGTGTTTCTCGCTTATCCGTGTCACTAACCCTACCCCTACCACTCGCACAGGGGCTGGCTGGAAACTTTTAGCCTGGGGGGCAAATGCAATCCAGTAGCCCTGGCTTTTCTACCAGCGCACTGCAATTTATTATTTATTAACAGTTTCTTATATAGCGCAGCATATTCCGTTGCGCTTTACAATTGGAACATTAACAGAACAAAACTGGGTAATAACAAACAGATATATAGGTAGGAAGGCCCTGCTCGCAAGCTTACAATCTATAGGGAAATAGGCATTGACACACAAGGATAGGTGCTATATATTGCATTTTGGTCCAGCCAGAATGCACAGTTTCTTGGTTGGCTGCATGATCCAGTCACACAGGAATATCGACCAAATGTCATGAGGATGTGAGAGAAAGACGATGTGTGAGATTGTGTGTGGACTGTAAAAGGGGATGTAATTAGATATGGAAGCTATGAAGGTTATGTGGTAGGTTCTGGAATCTGATAAGCTTGCCTGAAGAGGTGAGTTTTCAGGGAACGCTTGAAGGATTGGAGACTAGAAGAAAGTCTTATTGTGCGAGGTAGGTTATTCCATAGAGTGGGTGCAGCGCGAAGAAGTCCTGTAACCGTGAATGGGAGCAAGTAATGCATGGGGATGAGAGACGCAGATCTTGTGCTGAGCGGAGAGGTCGGGTTGGGAGATATTTTTGCTATTGCAAAATAGTTGTGGGGATGCGATTTAAATGTGTAATAAAATATATGAAAAATCATTTTGTCTAAAGGCACACATCCACTTGAAGATATGAAAACGACTGTACGTTTAAGACATTGTAATCATGCAGTCGTTTGTCAGTCTGTGATGTGGCTACACTGAGCGAGCAGTCGTTCAGTGCAGGCTCATCAATCATCTGCAAACATGCTGAAACTGATGTTATCCTCAGGTTATCCAGCATGTTTGCCCAATGATGGATGTCCAAACGACCAGCAGGAGCGCGCATCACGATTTATGAATGATTGAACGATAACGTTATCGTCTAGTGCAGAGGTTCCCAAAGCCGCCATTACAGTTCACATTTTAAGGATATCCATGCTTGAGCACAGGTGACTTAGGCCCTCATTCAGACCCACTCACGAGCGGCTGTCCGCTCGCAAGTGGGTCGATGGTCTGCACTGCGCATGCGCACGACGGAGGGAGCTCCGTCGTGCGCATGCACGAGACGCGACGAGCGAAGGACTTTCCTTCGCTCGTAGTGTCTCATCAAAGGGGGCGTGCTGTCGATGTTGACTGACAGCACGCCCCCTTTGGTGGGCGTGCCGGGGGCATGCCTGCCAGACGGAGGCGTTCCCAAGGGAACACCTACCGTCTGAAGCCGGCCCCACTGACATCACTAGTGATGTCAGTGGGAGTGATTTTGGCTCTGATAGAGCCAAAATCACTCCTGGCCTTGCGGTTGAGAAAGTCAACCGCAGGCTTCTGGTCGCAGTTTCGATGGTCGCGATGGTCAAGACCATCGCGACCATCATCCTGCACAATCGTATATGCTGTGGGTGGTGACCCACAGCTATACGAGCGTCCAGGAGGACGCTCCATATTTATGGAGGTGGGCCCTGATTCAGAGCGAGCGCTCTGGTCAGAGCGTCCGGCTCTGAATCAGGGCCTTAATTAGTACCTCAGTCAATTTGATTTAACCATCTGGACTCAAGCATGGATATCCTTAATACTTGGACTGTAATGGCAAACTTTGGGAACCTCTGGTTGGCAGACTATTCTAGTGATCGATATCAAATATAGGAAGCAATACACAGTACGTACAATAACTACCTGACAGCCCCTCCAAGGTCCACATCATCACATACTGCCCCGTCCCAGATTACTCTCAGTACACAAAGGCAGAACCACAGTAATGCTGGGTACACACTATGCAATATATTGATAGTAAAGCCGACAATAGTAAAGCCGACAACTTAATATATAGTTTGTTTTCTCGAATGTACACACAGGATATATCGTGTCTGCTGTGAGGCATGACAGATGCACTATATCTTGCAGATACATTGTGCACATCTGCTGGTATGGACGGAGACCCACCAACCGACTCATACACTGGCCGGCAGGAAACGCTGACACTGACATCACAACTGGGCGGGTAAATTTAAATGCACACCCAGTTGTGATGTCTGCCAGACAGATTGAGCATCCCATTGATAAGTGTGGATGCTTACAAAAATTGACCGCTCGGTCTGTGGGTTTGTCGCTTATTTGGGCCGTTGGCATAGTGTGTACCCAGCATAAGTTACTGTGATTGTGGCATTTGGGAAAGTAGCCTAGGGATATGTCCATAGGGATATGTCTGTAACTTAGTACACTGCTGCTAGGAGTCACAGCCTACCAAAGCCGGGGTATGGTGGTGTGCCCAGTGCTATGGTGTGCCCAGTGCTGCACATTACTATGGTGTGCCAGTGCTGCCCAATACTATGGTGTGCCAGTGCTGCCCAATACTATGGTGTGCCAGTGCTGCCCAGTACTATGGTGTGCCCAGTGCTGCACATTACAATGGTGTGCCCAGTGCTGCCCAGTACTATGGTGTGCCCAGTGCTGCCCAGTACTATGGTGTGCCAGTGCTGAACATTACTATGGTGTGCCCAGTGCTGTCCAGTACTATGGTGTGCCCAGTACTATGGTGTGCCAGTGCTGCCCAGTACTATGGTGTGCCCAGTGCTGCCCAGTACTATGGTGTGCCCAGTGCTGCCCAGTACTATGATGTGCCCAGTGCTGCCCAGTACTATGGTGTGCCAGTGATGCTCAGTACTATGGTGTGCCCAATGCTGCACATTACTATGGTGTGCCAGTGCTGCCCAGTGCTATGGTGTGCCCAGTACTGCCCAGTACTATGGCGTGCCAGTGCTGCACATTACTATGGTGTGCCAGTGCTGCCCAGTACTATGGTGTGCCCAGTGCTGCCCAGTACTATGGTTTGCCCAGTGCTGCCCAGTACTATGGTGTGCCCAGTGCTGCCCAGTACTATGGTGTGCCCAGTGCGGCCCAGTACTATGGTGTGCCTAGTGCTGCCCAGTACTATGGTGTGCCCAGTGCTGCACATTACTATGGTGTGCCCACTGCCAGTGTTGCCTAGTACTATGGTGTGCCCAGTGCTGAATCTTACCTGCTGTCAGTGTGGAACCAGCAGGATGAACATTCCTCTCCCTTTACAAGCAGCAGCAGCAATGGTTAATCTGGGGAAGGCATGAGCAGCAGGAGTCCTGATAAACTCCATCAACAAGCCCCGCCCCCTTTTTCGACTCTCCAGCCCCTTGGGTTCCTGGGAAAAAAACCTAGCTCTCTATTGGTTGGTGGCGGCCATGTTTTTGAAGCCTGCTGTAGGGGCAGCCATTTTTGGTTAGCCGCTGCAGCTTCACTTTACACATATAATTGCACAGAGCGGCCCTGAATCACTTAAATTGTGCCGGCATGGGGGGGCAGATGGCACCCTGCCCCCCGGCCCAGCCCGCCCCAGCTAGTGCCTAACCCTAACCTTCTCCCCCCTGCAGCCAAATCCTAACCCTCTCACCCACAGCCTAATCCTAACCCTCCCGTCCACCCTCAGCCTAACCCTAATGTGGTCATTGCTGACATTTCATCTGTCAACACATCCAGTTGTCAAGAACATTACTCACCGCGTCCATGATGTGGTGTTTTCTGTAAGGTTTACTCAAGTAATCAAACTCAATCTTACACTTACTTATCTATAGACTACAGATTGTTTGATTTACTCTCCAAAAACAATCAATTAAAGTACAGATGCCATATGATAAACACATGCAATGCATGCATGTTACTTACAATATAAACTTTCATTTATCACACCAAGTATTATGTGATTCACAGAGACCCAGCTACGTAACTGTTTCTGGGTCCCATCATAATTTATTGTTTTGACCCATATGTCTCTTAAATGCACATCAGACTGCCTCACATGCCGTTTATATGTTCAGCAGATCCCCCACATACCCCTTATACAGCATCAAACATCCTCCATATGCCATCAGGCACTTAGTTATTATAATGATTTGGCACTACCAAGGGCCGGCTCTAGGGGTGTTAAACCAGTGCGGTCAAAAAGGGACTCCACCCCACAGAGGCGCAGTCCTCCCAACTGTGCCAATTTCAGTGGGACAGTCCAGTTTTTTGGGCACTCTCCCGCTGTTCCACCTGCGGGGCGAAGTGTCCTGCAGGTGTTCGGGCAGTTGGGGACACGCACTGCCACAGTCGTGCCAGTGAAGTTGAATTGATGCCGTGTGCATGCACACAGCTTCCATTCAGTGCAGGTCACCCCCAGCATGAAACAGTGGGCATGCCATAAGGGCACGCCCCCAAAATGGCATCATCTAGAGGAGTGGTCTATGTAAATTAGACCACACCCATTTTTCAGACTGGGGGCACCAAACAATAATGGCTCAGGCACTACCCCACCTGGAGCCGGCCCTATCACTACTCCTAAAAAAGTTCCACATACTGTACTGTAGACTTGTAACTGTCAGGAAACAATAGATCTTATTACTGTATGTCCCAGAGCAACACCACCTGACAGGGCCGACCCGAGCCTAATATTTTTGGTAAGCGAAGATACATTTTGGCGCCCCCTGGCGGAATTTGCACACGCCTAAAGTGCGTGCACCTGACAAAGGAAAGGAGTGTGGTTTCATGAGAAAAGCCATAATCACGAGCGTAGCCCCGTAATTCCAATCATGCTGGGTACATGCCCAGTGCTCTTGGAGCGGCTGGGCATGCTTCCAGTCCCTTTAGCGTACATTTTTGGGGTTTTATTTTGGCCACAATTTGTTGGTTATGGCCTATTGTAACAATAATGTCATCATCTTTTAATTAGCTCCCCTTTTTTTTGGTTTACTGTGGAATTTGCATCGCTATGTGATTTTTGAAACGTTCCTTAAAGAGGCGTTTTTTTTTTTTTTAAGAGGGTCAGTTTTTGCCTTTAGGGCCAGGATTAAATGTAACCCATTTGTACAATAATGTCACAATACAATGTCAGTTTTTTGTTTTTAATTTATTGTTTAAACACAAACAAATTGGCCTAATATTTTGTTGCCTTTTTTTGTGGCCAAGATATTTGATCAAAAAAAAAAAAAACCATAACTGCTAACATAAGCGTAAATACAAAATTTAAAAACATTTCACAAGAAAGGAGAGGGAAGTTTTGACCAGAAAGGAATATGAGCCAAGCGCAGAAGGAGTGTGGGAAAAGTCGCCATTGCTGTCACCGTTTTCTTGCCCGTTTGGCTGGGTGAGGGTGGGCGCCAGACCGGGTCCGGGATGCCATCGGGCTGGCCTGTCCAGAGGCAGATGTTGTGGCCTCTGGACTAGGCACAGGGCTAGGCACATTTGGAGGATTGGCTGATGTAGTGCCAGAGGTGGAGGATCCGGATGTTCCGGCAGGAAGGGAGGTCGGCTCCACCATGTGCTGGCGAACGAGCTGCTCCAGGGCATCGGCGATGCGGATGTTGGCCCTGGTATTTTCCGCCAGGGCCTGAACAATGGTCACGTTGGCCGCAGCATTTTGCTCCAGGGCCTCAGCCACCCGTATCAGACTGGCGTCCATCCTCTGCAGAATCTCCGTATGGCAATCCGATTTAAAATTGAGTTCTGTGAGGAGGCCCACTGCCTGCGAGGGGGCACGCCCTGGACTGGCTTCTGCAGGGTCCTCAGCCGGATGTACTGGTTCCTCCCCTGCAGAGCCAGCAGAAATTCTGCGGCCAAGGCTCCCCTCTGGAGCAGACTCATCCGCCTCTGTCTCTGTTAGGAAATTGGAGAAAAGACTCACATTAGAATCTACATATTGGCACAATAGCATTTCAGAGTTGGTGACATCACAAGACTTACCTTGGCCAACATGAGGAGCCGCAAAGTCTGGCATGTCCGTATCCATGTTGGACACGCCAAACACCTCCACAGCCTGCACACACCCCTGTGCCATCTCTTCTAAGTCTGTCAACTCCAATGACACAGGGGTGGGACCCCCACCTGTCCCCCTTGCATGCCTAGCCCTGTCGGCAAGTTTTTGTTTGAGACGATATTTGAAGTCTGCCCATCTGTGGAATGAATTTGGAACCATTATCCTTTTTTTTACAATGGGGTTTGTTTATAGGATGGGAAAGTGTTTACTTACCGCCGTTTGACATCCCGGGCTAGACGGACATAATCACCCACCCTATTGACAGCAACGGCGACCTCCTCCCACATTCTCCACTTCTGGCTTTGGTTCATGGCTGCCTGGGGCAGGATGTCAATGCACTTCTGGATCAAAACCTCCATCTCCTTGCTTGTGAAATGTGGCTGCCTTTTTTTTTTGGCAGCTTTGGCGGGTTGACTGGGGCCAGCAGTCTCTTCCATGTCATCCTCCTCACCTATTTGGGTAAATATTCCGATTTAGCCACTTCACAACTTGACCAATATATTTGTTTGAAAATAATCATGGAGACAAAATGCATGAAGGCCTTACCGCCGGATTTTTGGCCATTGTTTCCCTGGTCTGAAGCCATGTTTCTGCTTCCAGAATGAAAAAAACCAGAAATTCAATGTGATTTCGTGACGTATTTATACATGCGTCCTTTGTTTGCGGCCGCATCATTGATTGTGCGTCCCTATGATTCATCCTTAATTTGTGCGGGAAAATAAACACTATTTATGGCTTGGTGTGTGTGGAGTCGAGGTGGGGTTGTTGGAGTGTTGTCGGTTAAGTTGTTTGGATTTGGTTGTTTGCGGTTGGAGGATTTGGCAGAGTTGGTTTTTTGTTTGTTTTTGCTACAGTTCTTTTGTTTTTCCGTTCGCATTTTTTTCCTTTTTTCCACATCCTTTCCTGATTTGGTAAGTTTTGTGCAGTCAAATTTGTGGCCAATTGGTGTCTTCTTCTGTTTTGTGGTTAGTTAATTTTTTTAACACTCATTTCATCTTTTTTAGTTTTTTTTTGTTTTCGGACCCAAAGAAGTTTTTTTGGGAAATCTTATATATTCGAGTTGGGTAAGTCCATTTTTTGTCTTGCATTTGCGAATTAATTACCGCATTTTTGACTGTTGGTGTAGTGACTTGCATTTGCGAAATTATTTACGCAGTTTTGACTGTTGGTGTAGTGACTTGCATTTGCGAATTAATTACCGCATTTTTGACTGTTGGTGTAGTGACTTGCATTTGCGAATTAATTACCGCATTTTTGACTGTTGGTGTAGTGACTTGCATTTGCGAATTAATTACCGCATTTTTGACTGTTGGTGTAGTGACTTGCATTTGCGAATTAATTACCGCATTTTTGACTGTTGGTGTAGTGACTTGCATTTGCGAATTAATTACCGCATTTTTGACTGTTGTTGTAGTGACTTGCATTTGCGAATTAATTACCGCATTTTTGACTGTTGGTGTAGTGACTTGCATTTGCGAATTAATTACCGCATTTTTGACTGTTGGTGTAGTGACTTGCATTTGCGAATTAATTACCGCATTTTTGACTGTTGGTGTAGTGACTTGCATTTGCGAATTAATTACCGCATTTTTGACTGTTGTTGTAGTGACTTGCATTTGCGAATTAATTACCGCATTTTTGACTGTTGGTGTAGTGACTTGCATTTGCGAATTAATTACCGCATTTTTGACTGTTGGTGTAGTGACTTGCATTTGCGAATTTATTACCGCATTTTTGACTGTTGGTGTAGTGACTTGCATTTGCGAAATTATTTACACATTTTTGGCGGCTTATTCATCATGTAATCCAGTTTTGCTTTTCCCTTTTCCATTTTTTGGGTCCATTTGAAGCCTATTTGACGTACGGTGTGCAATGTCGTTTTCATCGATGGCCAAATGTGTGTTTCCGCTATTTTCTGTGTTGGCTTGCAACAATTTGAATTTAAAAAAAACACCCTCTAAATTTTTGAAGTCTCATTGTTGGCTTTTTTACAGTTTATACGTATCATGACAATACCCCGGCATGTAAGCAGCTATGGATGGTATCAGAAAGCTAAGTTGTTTTTTCTTACTTTTGGGGTGGGTCAAAAGCCTTACATTGTAAACTTTGAATTTCAGGTAGATCTGGGGCGAATTGTTCTGGCCCTGCTCCCGGAAGACGACCAACCTCAAACTCGTCCCAGGCGCAGGCATCGTAGGCATGCAAGGCCCCAGATATTTCGAACACGTGTCACCCTTTTTGGAATGCCCGATGATGAGGTTTTAAGACGCTACCGTCTACCTCCCAAAATCATCATAGACACTCTCTCATTAATAGAAAGTGATCTTGAGCGGCAAATTGACAGTCCAACAGCAATACCACCACTGACGCAATTTATGGCGGTGTTACATTTCTGTGCCTCAGGATCGTTTCAAACAACGGATGGAATAGTGGCGGGCATCTCCCAATCCTCCTTTTCCCGGATCCTGAGGGCAGTGATGGAGGCACTTTTCAAGCACCTCCATCATTTTATTAAAATGCCTTTGGATATGGGTGCCCTTAGTGTGGCCAAGGCCAATTTTTACCAAATAGCTGGCTTCCCACACATCATAGGGGTTGTGGATGGTACTCACATACCACTTCAGCCTCCAGCACGGCTGGAGGCAATATTTAGAAACAGGAAACACTATCACTCCCTGAATGTAATGGTGGTATGTGATGCCTCCCTCCAGATCCTGTCCCTGAATGCTAAATTACCCGGAAGTGCTCATGACTCCTTCGTCATCCGGCAATCAGGGATATGGCAGAAATTAACCAACCTACAAGCTGGTGATGCGTGGCTTCTGGGTAAGTGGAGACCTTTAGTACATAACAATGTTAAGCTTGATACACAGTGTTCCTGATGTGGTCTATTTTTGTTCACAGGAGACAGTGGATACCCTTGCATGTCCTGGCTGCTCACTCCTTATTTGGCTCCCACACCAGGGCCACAAAGTGCGTATAATTCCGCACTTACAGCCACCAGGCAAGTGGTGGAGCGCTGTATCGGCCTTTTAAAAGGCCGATTCAGATGCCTCCACCGCTCTGGTGGCGAGCTCATGTATGTGCCGGATATGGTGTCGAAAATTGTGGTCCTGTGTGGGATATTTCACAACATTGCCATAAGGAGTGGTGTCCCAATGCAGCCAGAGGATGCCTTACCTGAGGATGGCCCCCCCGAGGTTGGTCGAAGGTCAGTATGTGGGGGGGCCATACGCGATGATGTGGTGGCCAGATTTTTTAGGTAAGTTTGAACAAAACTCCAGTGTTTACACCTAATGTGTTTGTGTTTTTTGGCGAACATCTAATTTATTTTTATTTTTCTCACCATCTTCTGTTTGTTCACATAATCTTTGGCACTCCAACGCTCACTACTTCCTGCTACCCTTACCAAACCTGGATCTGGTCCTTTTGGGCATATATTCTGGAACCCATATCGCAACGCCATGTTTGTGGAATCATGTTGGCATGGTCCTTCGTCAACCAGTTCTTGATTTTGTGTTTTTATTTAATTATTTCTTGGTATGTGTTGTATTTGAATTTATCACTGTGTATTTTTTTTGGGAGTGACCACTTTGTTTTCTCTGTTATGTTGTGAATAAATGTTTGAAGAGTGAAATGGTCTTCCTTTTTTGGAACGTTAACAGCAAGTGTAACCAGGTTAACACAAGTTACATTTGACTAAGGGGTAAACCAGTACTGACGCCAGTTGAGCTAAACTGAAATATGTTTTCAGCTTCCCAATCCACACCAAAAGGAAGCCTGGCCCAACCTTGGGATTTGTAAGATTGGCCTAAGCAGCTTGCGCACCAAGTAGGAACCTGGAAAATGTAGAAATATGTAATTGACACTACACCCAAAAAGGGAAATGACATTGTTACTGTTATGTGTTTCTTGTGTCTGTTTGACATACAAAGACAAAACACAATCTAACTTTTAAAAAAGGGAAATCCTTGCAGGAACAGTCTACTTATGTCAGGCTAAACTATCTTGGTTTTGGTTTTTAAAAATGAGCCACAACGTATATTTGTCTTAATAAATTTAATTGGAAAATAGAACAAAAATAAAAAAACTAATGCCGAAGGAGGCCAGACAGCCGGTCGAGGGCCACGAGAATGCCAATAACATGTTGGCGCATCTGCCCCACAACATCCGCCACCTCTTGCCGACGCCTCTGTTCCTCTGTGGGTGAGAAAAGTGTGTGGGTTAATACAACAATAGGGAATCCACAGACAAAAAAAAAAAACAACCAAATCACTCCTAAACCCAAAAACAAAAATAAAAAGGGTGGGCTGGCAAAAATACAAGGCCTAGGTACAAATTCCCACAGGTATGATATGTGTATGTTTAAATCACCAGGAAGAGGTAAAGGCAAACCTTCACAATCAACAAAAGTCAAGCCACAAAAACACGAAGAAAGGCACGACGCATGATTACATACAAACAGTTTGTGCTTTAAAAAAAAAAAAAAAAAAACATACCGGGAGACACAACGGGAGCTCCGGGCAAACCTCCATGATCCTCGGAGGAGGATCCGTCATTACCCAAAGAATGGGGCGGAGTTATGATGGACTCCGGGGAGGGGGTAATTGGAAGAGGGGTGGGTGGAGGAGAGGGGGAAGTGGGACGGAGGGGAAGGAGGCCCGACATTTCCGGGAGAGGGTCTGGGAAGGATGGGGAGGAGTGGGGAATAGGGGAAAGATTTGGGGTGGAGTGTTGGCTGGGGGTTGGGGATAGTGGGCGGGAACGCCGTCTGGACGGACGGTGACGGCGGAGTCTTGGCTGTCCCCCTAAAATATGTCAAAGAAATTGCGTTTAGTTTATGGACAAATCCGGGCAACCAAACTAAAAAAAACAAACAAAAAAAAACAAATAGCAGTAGAATTAATAAATCAGAAATAGAGGGGAAACATGCACACGCAGATATGAGTACAAATAATAAATAGAACAGACAGGAAAACATGCACACGCAGATATGAGTACAAATAATAAATAGAACAGACAGGAAAACATGCACACGCAGATATGAGTACAAATAATAAATAGAACAGACAGGAAAACATGCACACGCAGATATGAGTACAAATAATAAATAGAACAGACAGGAAAACATGCACACGCAGATATGAGTACAAATAATAAATAGAACAGACAGGAAAACATGCACACGCAGATATGAGTACAAATAATAAATAGAACAGACAGGAAAACATGCACACGCAGATATGAGTACAAATAATAAATAGAACAGACAGGAAAACATGCACACGCAGATATGAGTACAAATAATAAATAGAACAGACAGGAAAACATGCACACGCAGATATGAGTACAAATAATAAATAGAACAGACAGGAAAACATGCACACGCAGATATGAGTACAAATAATAAATAGAACAGACAGGAAAACATGCACACGCAGATATGAGTACAAATAATAAATAGAACAGACAGGAAAACATGCACACGCAGTTTGCCCCACAAACACAAACATTAAAACCACAATACATAACACTTACTTGCCAGGATCTGCATGCGAAAGCATGCCAGCAAGCGGGGCGTTCGCCGTTGCAGGTCGGACCACCTGCGCTCCAGCTGCCCGATGTTGCGGCGTGAGCCGAAGGACCGCAGGCGGGACCGTACCTCCGCATACGCGGAGCGCTTCTGCTGGTTGGTCATGGGTTGAGGCTGGCTGGTGATCCGGCGATCCATGACCTCCGTAAGCACCAGCAGCTCGCGCCTGGTGAATGCGGAGGCTCTCATGATGGCAATGGTGTTTTTCTTAAAAATCATTTTTGATAAAGTGTGTAAAAATTTTCTGATTGGCTAATGTATTTTGGAAATTAACAGGAGCAATTTTATTGGTTAGTGTATGAGTCATGTGTTCGACAGGGCCAGAAATCTCTGGAGAGTTAGGATAGGCTTGATGCAGTGACATGCGTAAGCAAATTTAAATAAAGAAATGAACCCAGGGAAATATGCGGGGATCCACAGCAATAGTGCAATTGTTTAATTGTGGTTCACATGTTTTTTGAACAATAAAAGCGAATGTTTCATCCGTACGTATTCTGCGGGTAAACACAAACACGGACAAGAGTAAAGTTTCTTGCATTGTGTTGAAAAAAACAAACAATTAAGCTAATTGATACATTGATTGGCATGATACGATTGATGGAGGTAGGCAGAATAAAGGAGCAGGTAATCGACATCTGACAAGGCCACTTCCTGTTTATACTTGTGCGTGCGTTCCTTTCAAGCCATTTCGGGGATGTACGCTCGCTATTTCGTACGCTCGTTAGTTAGAGGAGGGGTCGTCAGAGTTTTGGGAGGAATTTTAGATGCGAACGAAAATGCGAGCGAGCCATTGCATTTAAATATTTTTGTACGTACGCCTAACGTACGTGCGCCCGCTTGCGAGTGGGTCTGAATGAGGGCCTTTGTCTCCAAAATAGGGATGGTTGGGAGGCATGCTAAAGGAAAGTGTCACGGCCAGGGTATTTCAGCATGGCGCTAGGCTGGTGTTACCTGTGAGGTCGTTGTGGCGCGGGCTGTCTGGTGGCGGAGCTGGTGTCTAGCGGGGGGCTTTGGCTGCGCGCGTTGTTGTGCGGCCCTGTTGTCACTCTGCGCTGGTGAGGCCTGGTGGTGTCTCCGTTCCGTTTGGCATGGACGCCGCCATCTTGCCTTCTGGCCATGTGATGCGGCTGGCCAATCCTGGTGAGTCACATGTTCCCTCCGGCCAGTAACAGCACGGCATGGGGTATTTAGGAAGGGTCAGTGCCTTCCTTCTTTGCCAGTGCAACGTGTATCTCAGCCTAGCTGAGAGGGAGTTCTCTGTGCTTTCCTGTTCCTGTGCATTCGCTGTCTGCCAGTCTGCCTGTCAGCTCCTAGCTCCCACTGGACTACCCCGCTTTCTCCATCACCCTTGCCCATACCTGAGTGCCTGAGCCTGCTGACATCCTGCGCTTCAGTTCACTACTTGTATACCTGGCTTGTTTATTTTCAGCTCACTACCTGCAAACCTGGACAGCTTTAATTGTTTCTACTTGGACATTAACCCTTGTACTCCCACCACAGAACTCTTCTGCACATTATTTATTCCTGGACTTTTATTTACTGCCATTATCTGTCTACTCAAGCACTTATTAAAAATTCTAGTTTTATTTTTAAATCTGCTTCTGTGATCACTCCTGCTACCACCCCGGGTCCACAAACAACCCAGAACATCACAGTTTGCACTGGCCCCATGGAGCCGGCCACGGATCAGGAGTCAGGAGTGGATTTGTTCAGGTGCATTTCTGGTCGTTTGGAAAATCTGGAAAACATGCAGCATCAGATGGCTCAATTTCTGCAAGAGATGTCCAAGCGACAGGATAGTTTGCAAACTTCCTTTTCTACCCCTGGAGTACCAGCATCTACATCCGCTTTAGCGTCTGGGAATACAGGAGGCAGATCATCTCCCCGCTTACATCTTCCTTTACCAAGTAAATTTGATGGCAACCCTAAACTCTGCCGAGGATTCCTAAATCAGTGTGACATACATTTTACCCTGCAGCCTGACAACTATCTAACTGCAGGAACTAAAGTGGCTTATATAGTCTCTCTGTTATCCGGCCAGGCCTTGGAATGGGCTTCCCCACTCTGGGAGTGCTCAGATCCGCTGCTGGATAATTACGCAGGCTTTGTGTCATCCTTCAGGAGGATTTTCGATGAACCTGGGCGTACTGTATCAGCATCATCAAACATCATGACACTGAGACAAGGGGTCCGTCCTGTCAGTCAATATGCCGTGCAATTTCAAATTTTAGCATCAGAGCTCAAATGGAATGAGGAAGCCCTCACCTCGACCTTCTGGCATGGGTTGTCAGACCAACTAAAGGATGATCTAGTCACTCGAGAGCTTCCTACTAATCTGAACGACATGATTTCGTTGTGTATCAAAGTTGACCTACGCTTCAGGGAACGTCAGGCTGAAAAAAACAGAACTGACCGGCAAAGGTCATTTACCCCCTCCATTTCTACCTGTCCCATTCCTTCCCCTACTGAAGAGGAGCCTATGCAGGTGAATCATACACACCTCTCTAAAGAAGAACGTCAGAGAAGAATGCAAAAGAACCTCTGTCTGTACTGCGGAGAGCCCGGTCACCTGCTGATCTCCTGCCCCCGTAAACCGGGAAATGCCAAATCCTAACTGACCCTGGAGACATCAAGTTAGGAGTTATGAACCCGTCTCCAAAGATTAAAGATTTCACGATTACCCTAGCCTTGGATCTTAAACCCAAACCTGTCTTTGCTACTGCTCTACTCGACTCGGGAGCAGCCGGAAATTTCATAACGTCTAGTTTCATAGATAAATTTCAGATTCCTTGTTTGTCTCTCAACCATGCCATCTCTCTGACCTCTATAGACGGACGCCCTCTAACTAACGGGATAGTCACCAAAGAGACTCAACCAGTATTGGTCCGAATTGGGGCACTTCATTCTGAGTCCTTAAAATTCCTGGTGATATCAGAGGCCTCTCAAGAAATTGTTCTTGGTCTACCCTGGTTACGTCAACATAATCCCAGGATTGACTGGAGTTCTATGCAGATTCTGTCATGGGGTATGGACTGTCAGAAATCCTGTCTTCCAAAAATTCGACCTGTGAGAAAGACAGTTCCATTAGTTTCTTCTGCCATTCCCAAGGAATATCAGATGTTCGCCGATGTTTTCTCTGAACAACAAGCAAATATCTTACCCCCTCATAGGGAATGGGACTGTCCAATTGAATTGATACCTAATAAGATACCACCTCGTGGTCGTACCTATCCGCTGTCCTTGCCTGAGACTCAAGCCATGACCGAATACATCCGGGACAACCTGGCAAAGGGGTTCATTCGCCCCTCTACTTCACCTGCCGGAGCTGGGTTTTTCTTCGTTGGCAAGAAGGACGGTGGTCTAAGACCATGTATCGATTATCGAGGCCTTAATGACATTACTGTAAAGAATCGATACCCTCTTCCCCTGATTACTGAGTTGTTTGATAGAGTCAAGGGCTCTGTAATTTTTTCGAAATTAGATCTAAGAGGGGCTTACAACCTCATTCGTATCCGAGCTGGCGATGAATGGAAGACCGCTTTTAATACCAGAGATGGACATTTCGAGTATTTAGTAATGCCTTTTGGATTGTGTAACGCCCCTGCTGTCTTTCAAAGTTTCGTTAATGAGATTTTCCGGGATCTGTTATATGTTTCTGTTGTTGTCTATCTGGATGACATACTGATTTTTTCACCCTCTGTGGCTAAACATCAAGAACATGTTAAAGAAGTTCTGACCCATTTGAGAGAAAACCACCTTTACTGCAAACTGGAGAAGTGCATCTTTGGAGTGCCCAGTGTACCTTTTCTCGGCTATGTAATATCTGGCTCCAGTTTAGAAAAGGACCCCAAGAAGGTACAGGCAATTCTGGATTGGACCCGACCTCAGACACTGAAGGCCATCCAGAGATTGTTGGGCTTCGCAAATTATTCTAGACGCTTCATTAAGGGATTTTCTACACTGCTGGCTCCCATTACAGCCTTGACCCGCAAAGGTGCTAATCCTGCCCAATGGTCACCTGAGGCAGAGTCTGCCTTTCATCTTCTAAAACAGGCCTTTATCTCAGCGCCAGTTCTTCGACAACCCGATCTGGACAGGCCTTTTTTGTTGGAAGTAGACGCATCATCTAAAGCTGTGGGAGCAGTCTTGTCTCAACGTTATGAGGACAACCATCCGTGTGGGTTCTTTTCTAAAAAATTCTCTCCTGCCGAAAGGAACTACGCCATTGGTGAGCAAGAACTACTAGCTGTAAAGTTGGCGTTGAAGGAATGGAGATATTTGCTAGAAGGCGCAAAGTTTCCATTTACTGTATTTACGGACCATAGAAATCTCCTATTTCTCAAAAACCTCCAATGTGTGAGTCCTCGTTTGGCCCGCTGGGCAATATTCTTTGCCAGGTTTCAGTTCACCCTGACCTTCCGGTCTGGAGCACTTAATCAGAAGGCTGATGCCCTATCGAGATCTCTCCTCTGTGATGATCAATCTGAAAATCAAAGCAATACCCCTGTCTTGGAATCAAGAGTTTTTGCCGCATTACAACTTCAGCCTCCTTCGGGAAAATCATTTGTGGCCCCGGAATTAAGGAAGCAGCTTCTCACTTGGGCACATTCCTCTCGCTTCGCAGGGCACTCAGGCACTCGGAAGACCTTGGAGTTCCTGAAAAGACACTATTGGTGGCCTTCTATGAAGGCAGATGTAATGGAGTTTATCTCTTCCTGCTCCTCCTGTGCCCAGCATAAATCATCACGACAAGCTCCAGCTGGGGAATTGCTTCCATTACCTACCCCATCACGTCCATGGACGCATCTCTCCATGGATTTCGTCACAGACCTGCCAGTCTCTCAAGGTTTCAACACTATCTTGGTTGTAATAGACCGATTTTCTAAGATGGTCCACTATATACCGTTGAAGAAGTTACCTTCTGCCCCTGACCTGGCACAGTTGTTTGTCCAACACATATTTCGTCTACATGGCCTTCCTGCTGAAATTGTCTCTGACCGTGGTGTGCAGTTTACTGCAAAATTCTGGAGGGCTTTGTGTTCTGTTCTTCAAGTGAAGTTAAACTTTTCCACGGCCTACCATCCGCAAAGCAACGGCTCCACCGAGAGAGTTAATCAAGATCTAGAGACTTTCTTAAGAATTTTTATGTCATCTTCCCAGGACAATTGGGCTGCCTTGCTGCCGTGGGCTGAGTTTGCACATAATGCTTCCTACCACTCGTCAACTAACCAAACACCATTTCAGGTTGTATATGGCCTTCATCCTCGTGTTCCCGAATTCCGAAGCCTGCCTGTTTTCGATGTTCCGGCCGTGGAGGACACGGTGCGGAATTTTGCTGCCATCTGGACTCAAGTACGGTCTGATTTGTTGAAGGCATCCTCTCGCTATAAGACCCAGGCCGATAAGAAGCGTAGAATAGTCCCACGCATGCAAGTAGGAAACCAGGTCTGGTTGTCTACTCGGAACCTTCGTCTAAGAGTTCCGTCTATGAAATTCGCACCCCGCTTCATCGGTTCCTTAACCATAACAGAAGTCATTAATCCAGTGGCCTACCGTTTAAAGTTACCCCCATACCTAAAAATTCCCAATTCCTTCCATGTTTCCTTATTAAAGCCCCTAGTCCTGAATAAGTTCCATAATGCTCTACCTGCTTCTCCTCGAGTCCAGACGGAGAGAGGAGTTGAGTTTGAAGTCGCCCAGATCTTGGACTCTCGTCTGCGCAGAGGTCATCTTCAGTATTTGTTGGACTGGGAAGGTTACGGTCCAGAGGAACGTTGCTGGACCGATGCTCGTGATGTCCACGCTCCCACGCTCATCAGGAGATTCCATTCTGCCCATCCGGAGAAGCCTGGTGAGTGTCCTGAGGCCACCCCAAAAGGGGGGGGTACTGTCACGGCCAGGGTATTTCAGCATGGTGCTAGGCGGGTGTTACCTGTGAGGTCGTTGTGGCGCGGGCTGTCTGGTGGCGGAGCTGGTGTCTGGCGGGGGGCTTTGGCTGCGCGCGTTGTTGTGCGGCCCTGTTGTCACTCTGCGCTGGTGAGGCCTGGTGGTGTCTCCGTTCCGTTTGGCATGGACGCCGCCATCTTGCCTTCTGGTCATGTGATGCGGCTGGCCAATCCTGGTGAGTCACATGTTCCCTCCGGCCAGTAACAGCACGGCATGGGGTATTTAGGAAGGGTCAGTGCCTTCATTCTTTGCCAGTGCAACGTGTATCTCAGCCTAGCTGAGAGGGAGTTCTCTGTGCTTTCCTGTTCCTGTGCATTCGCTATCTGCCAGTCTGCCTGTCAGCTCCTAGCTCCCACTGGACTACCCCGCTTTCTCCATCACCCTTGCCCATACCTGAGTGCCTGAGCCTGCTGACATCCTGCGCTTCAGTTCACTACTTGTATACCTGGCTTGTTTATTTTCAGCTCACTACCTGCAAACCTGGCTTGATTATTTTCAGTTTCACTACCTGCACACCTGGACAGCTTTAATTGTTTCTACTTGGACATTAACCCTTTTACTCCCACCACAGAACTCTTCTGCACATTATTTATTCCTGGACTTTTATTTACTGCCATTATCTGTCTACTCAAGCACTTATTAAAAATTCTAGTTTTATTTTTAAAATCTGCTTCTGTGATCACTCCTGCTACCACCCCGGGTCCACAAACAACCCAGAACATCACAGAAAGGTCTCAAAAGAAAGGGGCGTGGTCACACAATAGTATTCCCAATTCAAACTACATCACACAGTAGCACAATCTTATTCACATTACGCAGCACATAGTGCCCAATTAACATTACACCACACAGTAATGTCCCTTATTTATGTTCTGACATACCATAGTGCCCCTTTTACACAATGCCAACATTAGTGCCCCTAATACAATGCCCACAGTAGTAGTGCCCCTAATACAATGCCCACAGTAGTAGTGACCCTAATACAATGCCCACAATAGTAGTGCCCCTAATACAATGCCCACAGTAGTAGTGACCCTAATACAATGCCCACAGTAGTAGTGCCCCTAATACAATGCCTACAACTGTAGTGGCACTTACACATAATGGCCACTGCAGTGGTACCCCTTCTGCAGTGCCTCCAGTAGTGTTGCCCCTTCTGCAATGCTCCCATTAGTAGTGGCCCTAGTAGTAATGCCCCCTGTAGTAGTGCCCTCTGCAGTAGTGCCCCCAGTAGTAGTGCCCCTGTAATAGTGCCCCCAAAAATAATACTCAATGTATGAGTGCCCCCAGTAGTAATGCCCCCTGTAGTAAGCCCATGTAATAGTGCCCCCAGTAGTAGTGTACCTGTAATAATGCCCCAAGTAGTTATCCCCCAGTTGTAGTGCCCCTGTAAAATTTCCCCAGTAGTAAGGCCCCTGTAAAATTGCCCCCAGTAGTAATGCCCCCTGTAATAGTGCCCCCCAGTAGTAACGCCCCTGTAATAATGCCCCAAGTAGTTAGCCCCCAGTAGTAGTGCCCCTGTAAGATTTCCCCAGTAATAATGCCCCCTGTAAAAGTGCCCCCCCTTAGTAAGCCCCTGTAAGAGTGCCCCCAGTAATAATGCCCCAAGTAGTTAGCCCCCAGTAGTAGTGCCCCTATTAGTAATGCCCCTGTAATAATGCCCCAGTAGTAGTGCCTCTGTAAAATTTCCCCCAGTAGTAATGCTCCCTGTAAAAGTGCCCCCAGTACTAAGCCCCCTCTAAGTGTACCGCGCACACACACAAAAAAAACCCCAGAATACTTACCTTAAGCCCCGATCCTGCGTCCGCTGCCGCCCGCCGCTCCTCGGACCTATGTGAAAGACGTCATGACGTCTCTCCCATAGTGCCCGTGGGGGGAGTCGGAAGCCGGAGCTCAGGAGTGAGCTCCGGCTGCCACTGCGGGGAGCCGGGCGCCCATTGGTAAAATCTCATCGGGCGCCCGGCAAATGAAGCCTCCCTCCTGCGGCCGGGAGGAAGGGGGAAGAAGGAGTGTGGCGGCAGGGTGCGCGAATCAAAGCGCCCTCTGCTGGCTGGCGCCCTACACACATCGAGAACCATCGGAGCTGGTCGTAGAGCTTAAGGTTGACCATACCCTCTCTTACGCACTACGATCAAGTCTGTGTAAAAACCACCCATGTCACATGTGCCTTGATACTACTTAGTTAATTATGCACTCCCTTAAAACGCCCTTTGCATAGTCAGGCACGCCTGCGTTCAGATGTCCACTCCCCCGTTCACAAGCACCTTCCCCTGTTACCACCCACAAACGCCTCATCCTGTCACTCAAACTAACGACCTGGCTGTGTTCAAGGAGAGATAAATTTCTGATCGTAAAGCTAGTTTGCGCACGCGCATTCCAACTTTTACGCATGCGCAGTTTAGCGAACATGGTGGCGTACGACCGAGCGGCTGCAACAACCGACTCTGAATGAGGTCCAGAGTGCCCGTACCACTCCTTGCACAATTAGACGCACACTTGTATATAAGGGAAAAGGATATTTTTTTTGTAGGTAATTGGTAAAATAACTTCTTACAGCACTACCCTGCTTTCCCTTTCCCTAATTGTTGATGATGATGTGTACTGGATGGTATAGTATCTGTGACTTTAATGTTTAAATACAAAAGCATTTTCTAAAAGAATGTATTGTATGTACTACCTCAGTATTGTCCAGGCATAGCACTCACTAAACGTGGATGGAGGAACTTTTGTTTGAGCTTTGATCTTAACCTTAATAATTATTATTTCTTTCTAGAGTGAGTTGCTAGAACAGAAAGAAGACACAAGACGACAGTCACAACAAGAAGAACATAGGAGGTATGTGGATTTTTTTTTTAAATAAAAATGTTAAAACTGTTCACATACAGTAGTGTATTCACACAGATTGTACTTATAGCAGTATACAAGTTGCTGAATTCTGTGATACGCAGTACAATAAATATGTAATATATTAACTTGGATAGCTTTGAACTATAACCCAAATGCCAGGATCACTCTGAAGCATGCCCATCAGATCTGTAACAAGCCATCCTCCCTGCTCTACTCCTTGAGAATTAGAAATTGATTTAATACAAATAAGTTCAAAATTATATTCAAAATAAGTTCAAAATTTTATTTTAGTTTCAACAGTTAGTTTTGTAGTACCAGCTCCAGAGGAGTGCTCACCGGCGCCCTGTGCTGGCCCTGCCCCCGAACCCCTGAAGTCACAGGAGGCTTCACTACTGGCCGCAGGGTGCCATTCCAGGGACCCTGGTAGTCAGATGCAGAGGCTCCATTATGAAATGGACAGTAACTTAACGTATATAGGCCCTCATTCAGACACACTCGCAAGCGGGCGCACGTACGTTAGGCGTACGTACAAAAATATTTAAATTCAATGGCTCGCTCGTATTTTCGTTCGCATCTAAAATTCCTCCCAAAACTCTGACGACCCCTCCTCTAACTAACGAGCGTACAAAATAGCGAGCGTACATCCCCGAAATGGCTTGAAAGGAACGCACGCACAAGTATAAACAGGAAGTGGCCTTGTCAGATGTCGATTACCTGCTCCTTTATTCTGCCTACCTCCATCAATCGTATCATGCCAATCAATGTATCAATTAGCTTAATTGTTTGTTTTTTTCAACACAATGCAAGAAACTTTACTCTTGTCCGTGTTTGTGTTTACCCGCAGAATACGTACGGATGAAACATTCGCTTTTATTGTTCAAAAAACATGTGAACCACAATTAAACAATTGTACTATTGCTGTGGAATCCCGCATATTTCCCTGGGTTCATTTCTTTATTTAAATTTGCTTACGCATGTCACTGCATCAAGCCTATCCTAACTCTCCAGAGATTTCTGGCCCTGTCGAACACATGACTCATACACTAACCAATAAAATTGCTCCTGTTAATTTCCAAAATACATTAGCCAATCAGAAAATTTTTACACACTTTATCAAAAATGATTTTTAAGAAAAACACCATTGCCATCATGAGAGCCTCCGCATTCACCAGGCGCGAGCTGCTGGTGCTTACGGAGGTCATGGATCGCCGGATCACCAGCCAGCCTCAACCCATGACCAACCAGCAGAAGCGCTCCGCGTATGCGGAGGTACGGTCCCGCCTGCGGTCCTTCGGCTCACGCCGCAACATCGGGCAGCTGGAGCGCAGGTGGTCCGACCTGCAACGGCGAACGCCCCGCTTGCTGGCATGCTTTCGCATGCAGATCCTGGCAAGTAAGTGTTATGTATTGTGGTTTTAATGTTTGTGTTTGTGGGGCAAACTGCGTGTGCATGTTTTCCTGTCTGTTCTATTTATTATTTGTACTCATATCTGCGTCTGCATGTTTTCCTGTCTGTTCTATTTATTATTTGTACTCATATCTGCGTGTGCATGTTTTCCTGTCTGTTCTATTTATTATTTGTACTCATATCTGCGTCTGCATGTTTTCCTGTCTGTTCTATTTATTATTTGTACTCATATCTGCGTGTGCATGTTTTCCTGTCTGTTCTATTTATTATTTGTACTCATATCTGCGTGTGCATGTTTTCCTGTCTGTTCTATTTATTATTTGTACTCATATCTGCGTATGCATGTTTTCCTGTCTGTTCTATTTATTATTTGTACTCATATCTGCGTGTGCATGTTTTCCTGTCTGTTCTATTTATTATTTGTACTCATATCTGCGTCTGCATGTTTTCCTGTCTGTTCTATTTATTATTTGTACTCATATCTGCGTCTGCATGTTTTCCTGTCTGTTCTATTTATTATTTGTACACATATCTGCGTCTGCATGTTTTCCTGTCTGTTCTATTTATTATTTGTACTCATATCTGCGTGTGCATGTTTCCCCTCTATTTCTGATTTTTTAATTCTACTGCTATTTGGTATTTTTTTTTTTTTTTTTTTTTTTAGTTTGGTTGCCCGGATTTGTCCATAAACTAAACGCAATTTCTTTGACATATTTTAGGGGGACAGCCAAGACTCCGCCGTCACCGTCCGTCCAGACGGCGTTCCCGCCCACTATCCCCAACCCCCAGCCAACACTCCACCCCAAATCTTTCCCCTATTCCCCACTCCTCCCCATCCTTCCCAGACCCTCTCCCGGAAATGTCGGGCCTCCTTCCCCTCCGTCCCACTTCCCCCTCTCCTCCACCCACCCCTCTTCCAATTACCCCCTCCCCGGAGTCCATCATAACTCCGCCCCATTCTTTGGGTAATGACGGATCCTCCGAGGAGGATCATGGAGGTTTGCCCGGAGCTCCCGTTTTGTCTCCCGGTATGTTTTTTTTTTTTTTTTTTTTAAAGCACAAACTGTTTGTATGTAATCATGTGTCGTGCCTTTCTTCGTGTTTTTGTGGCTTGACTTTTGTTGATTGTGAAGGTTTGCCTTTACCTCTTCCTGGTGATTTAAACATACACATATCATACCTGTGGGAATTTGTACCTAGGCCTTGTATTTTTGCCAGCCCACCCTTTTTATTTTTGTTTTTGGGTTTAGGAGTGATTTGGTTTTTATTTTTTATTTTTCTGTGGATTCCCTATTGTTGTATTAACC
Source organism: Taudactylus pleione (assembly GCA_031769625.1). Classification (NCBI taxonomy): domain Eukaryota; kingdom Metazoa; phylum Chordata; class Amphibia; order Anura; family Myobatrachidae; genus Taudactylus; species Taudactylus pleione. Next base: position 13,996,926 of record JAUIMM010000005.1, on the reverse strand, counting down.
CACACACTTTTCTCACCCACAGAGGAACAGAGGCGTCGGCAAGAGGTGGCGGATGTTGTGGGGCAGATGCGCCAACATGTCATCGGCATTCTGGTGGCCCTCGACCGGCTGTCTGGCCTCCTTCGGCATTAGTTTTTTTATTTTTGTTCTATTTTCCAATTAAATTTATTAAGACAAATATACGTTGTGGCTCATTTTTAAAAACCAAAACCAAGATAGTTTAGCCTGACATAAGTAGACTGTTCCTGCAAGGATTTCCCTTTTTTAAAAGTTAGATTGTGTTTTGTCTTTGTATGTCAAACAGACACAAGAAACACATAACAGTAACAATGTCATTTCCCTTTTTGGGTGTAGTGTCAATTACATATTTCTACATTTTCCAGGTTCCTACTTGGTGCGCAAGCTGCTTAGGCCAATCTTACAAATCCCAAGGTTGGGCCAGGCTTCCTTTTGGTGTGGATTGGGAAGCTGAAAACATATTTCAGTTTAGCTCAACTGGCGTCAGTACTGGTTTACCCCTTAGTCAAATGTAACTTGTGTTAACCTGGTTACACTTGCTGTTAACGTTCCAAAAAAGGAAGACCATTTCACTCTTCAAACATTTATTCACAACATAACAGAGAAAACAAAGTGGTCACTCCCAAAAAAAATACACAGTGATAAATTCAAATACAACACATACCAAGAAATAATTAAATAAAAACACAAAATCAAGAACTGGTTGACGAAGGACCATGCCAACATGATTCCACAAACATGGCGTTGCGATATGGGTTCCAGAATATATGCCCAAAAGGACCAGATCCAGGTTTGGTAAGGGTAGCAGGAAGTAGTGAGCGTTGGAGTGCCAAAGATTATGTGAACAAACAGAAGATGGTGAGAAAAATAAAAATAAATTAGATGTTCGCCAAAAAACACAAACACATTAGGTATAAACACTGGAGTTTTGTTCAAACTTACCTAAAAAATCTGGCCACCACATCATCGCGTATGGCCCCCCCACATACTGACCTTCGACCAACCTCGGGGGGGCCATCCTCAGGTAAGGCATCCTCTGGCTGCATTGGGACACCACTCCTTATGGCAATGTTGTGAAATATCCCACACAGGACCACAATTTTCGACACCATATCCGGCACATACATGAGCTCGCCACCAGAGCGGTGGAGGCATCTGAATCGGCCTTTTAAAAGGCCGATACAGCGCTCCACCACTTGCCTGGTGGCTGTAAGTGCGGAATTATACGCACTTTGTGGCCCTGGTGTGGGAGCCAAATAAGGAGTGAGCAGCCAGGACATGCAAGGGTATCCACTGTCTCCTGTGAACAAAAATAGACCACATCAGGAACACTGTGTATCAAGCTTAACATTGTTATGTACTAAAGGTCTCCACTTACCCAGAAGCCACGCATCACCAGCTTGTAGGTTGGTTAATTTCTGCCATATCCCTGATTGCCGGATGACGAAGGAGTCATGAGCACTTCCGGGTAATTTAGCATTCAGGGACAGGATCTGGAGGGAGGCATCACATACCACCATTACATTCAGGGAGTGATAGTGTTTCCTGTTTCTAAATATTGCCTCCAGCCGTGCTGGAGGCTGAAGTGGTATGTGAGTACCATCCACAACCCCTATGATGTGTGGGAAGCCAGCTATTTGGTAAAAATTGGCCTTGGCCACACTAAGGGCACCCATATCCAAAGGCATTTTAATAAAATGATGGAGGTGCTTGAAAAGTGCCTCCATCACTGCCCTCAGGATCCTGGAAAAGGAGGATTGGGAGATGCCCGCCACTATTCCCACCGTTGTTTGAAACGATCCTGAGGCACAGAAATGTAACACCGCCATAAATTGCGTCAGTGGTGGTATTGCTGTTGGACTGTCAATTTGCCGCTCAAGATCACTTTCTATTAATGAGAGAGTGTCTATGATGATTTTGGGAGGTAGACGGTAGCGTCTTAAAACCTCATCATCGGGCATTCCAAAAAGGGTGACACGTGTTCGAAATATCTGGGGCCTTGCATGCCTACGATGCCTACGCCTGGGACGAGTTTGAGGTTGGTCGTCTTCCGGGAGCAGGGCCAGAACAATTCGCCCCAGATCTACCTGAAATTCAAAGTTTACAATGTAAGGCTTTTGACCCACCCCAAAAGTAACAAAAAACAACTTAGCTTTCTGATACCATCCATAGCTGCTTACATGCCGGGGTATTGTCATGATACGTATAAACTGTAAAAAAGCCAACAATGAGACTTCAAAAATTTAGAGGGTGATTTTTTTTTATTCAAATTGTTGCAAGCCAACACAGAAAATAGCGGAAACACACATTTGGCCATCGATGAAAACGACATTGCACACCGTACGTCAAATAGGGTTCAAATGGACCCAAAAAATGGAAAAGGGAAAAGCAAAACTGGATTACATGATGAATAAGCCGCCAAAAATGCGTTAATTATTTCGCAAATGCAAGTCACTACACCAACAGTCAAAAATGCGGTAATTAATTCGCAAATGCAAGTCACTACACCAACAGTCAAAAATGCGTTAATTATTTCGCAAATGCAAGTCACTACACCAACAGTCAAAAATGCGGTAATTAATTCGCAAATGCAAGTCACTACACCAACAGTCAAAAATGCGTAAATTATTTCGCAAATGCAAGTCACTACACCAACAGTCAAAAATGCGGTAATTAATTCGCAAATGCAAGACAAAAAATGGACTTACCCAACTCGAATATATAAGATTTCCCAAAAAAACTTCTTTGGGTCCGAAAACCAAAAAAAAATAAAAAAGATGAAATGAGTGTTAAAAAAATTAACTAACCACAAAACAGAAGAAGACACCAATTGGCCACAAATTTGACTGCACAAAACTTACCAAATCAGGAAAGGATGTGGAAAAAATGAAAAAAATGCGAACGGAAAAACAAAAGAAATGTAGCAAAAACAAACAAAAAACCAACTCTGCCAAATCCTCCAACCGCAAACAACCAAATCCAAACAACTTAACCGACAACACTCCAACAACCCCACCTCGACTCCACACACACCAAGCCATAAATAGTGTTTATTTTCCCGCACAAATTAAGGATGAATCATAGGGACGCACAATCAATGATGCGGCCGCAAACAAAGGACGCATGTATAAATACGTCACGAAATCACATTGAATTTCTGGTTGATTTCATTCTGGAAGCAGAAACATGGCTTCAGACCAGGGAAACAATGGCCAAAAATCCGGCGGTAAGGCCTTCATGCATTTTGTCTCCATGATTATTTTCAAACAAATAGGGTGGGTGATTATGTCCGTCTAGCCCGGGATGTCAAACGGCGGTAAGTAAACACTTTCCCATCCTATAAACAAACCCCATTGTAAAAAAAAGGATAATGGTTCCAAATTCATTCCACAGATGGGCAGACTTCAAATATCGTCTCAAACAAAAACTTGCAGACAGGGCTAGGCATGCAAGGGGGACAGGTGGGGGTCCCACCCCTGTGTCATTGGAGTTGACAGACTTAGAAGAGATGGCACAGGGGTGTGTGCAGGCTGTGGAGGTGTTTGGCGTGTCCAACATGGATACGGACATGCCAGACTTTGCGGCTCCTCATGTTGGCCAAGGTAAGTCTTGTGATGTCACCAACTCTGAAATGCTATTGTGCCAATATGTAGATTCTAATGTGAGTCTTTTCTCCAATTTCCTAACAGAGACAGAGGCGGATGAGTCTGCTCCAGAGGGGAGCCTTGGCCGCAGAATTTCTGCTGGCTCTGCAGGGGAGGAACCAGTACATCCGGCTGAGGACCCTGCAGAAGCCAGTCCAGGGCGTGCCCCCTCGCAGGCAGTGGGCCTCCTCACAGAACTCAATTTTAAATCGGATTGCCATACGGAGATTCTGCAGAGGATGGACGCCAGTCTGATACGGGTGGCTGAGGCCCTGGAGCAAAATGCTGCGGCCAACGTGACCATTGCTCAGGCCCTGGCGGAAAATACCAGGGCCAACATCCGCATCGCCGATGCCCTGGAGCAGCTCGTTCGCCAGCACATGGTGGAGCCGACCTCCCTTCCTGCCGGAACATCCGGATCCTCCACCTCTGGCACAACATCAGGCAATCCTCCAAATGTGCCTAGCCCTGTGCCTAGTCCAGAGGCCACAACATCTGCCTCTGGACAGGCCAGCCCGATGGCATCCCGGACCCGGTCTGGCGCCCACCCTCACCCAGCCAAACGGGCGAGAAAACGGTGACAGCAATGGCGACTTTTCCCACACTCCTTCTGCGCTTGGCTCATATTCCTTTCTGGTCAAAACTTCCCTCTCCTTTCTTGTGAAATGTTTTTAAATTTTGTATTTACGCTTATGTTAGCAGTTATGGTTTTTTTTTTTTTGGATCAAATATCTTGGCCACAAAAAAAGGCAACAAAATATTAGGCCAATTTGTTTGTGTTTAAACAATAAATTAAAAACAAAAAACTGACATTGTATTGTGACATTATTGTACAAATGGGTTACATTTAATCCTGGCCCTAAAGGCAAAAACTGACCCTCTTAAAAAAAAAAAAAACGCCTCTTTAAGGAACGTTTCAAAAATCACATAGCGATGCAAATTCCACAGTAAACCAAAAAAAAGGGGAGCTAATTAAAAGATGATGACATTATTGTTACAATAGGCCATAACCAACAAATTGTGGCCAAAATAAAACCCCAAAAATGTACGCTAATTGATTGTGTAATCATGACATTAGCAGCTCTGATTTCCACCTGCGTACGCTTTTGTGCTATCCCAATAAACTGCTTTCCAAACACATACCAAGCCGGATTTCAATCCAACACTAATTACTTTACTGACCAGCCGCGATTAATCGCTGCACCATCGTGGAGTCCCGGGACGGAGGAGAAGGCCATCGCCAATGTGGTCGAGTAATCCTGACCCTAAGCTGTGCGAGCATTTTGAAGGGAAAGCGGATGTTTCAGTGACGTATGAGACGGTCCGAACACATTTGACGTTCGCATCTGCTAATGTATGTACGCCCCAAAAACGCCTCGCCACGCCTGCGTTTTTTCATCTCCACCCCCGTCAACACCCAAAAACGCCCTGTTCTGTCAATCACATTTGACATGTCACTTCCTGTACGCTATTTTAGGAACGAGAGAAAAAAAGCTCGCAATCTGCCGTACGCACATGCGCAGTGTAACACCGACGCATGCGCGGTTAGTCAACATCGGAACGCAACGAGCGTACTGTTGTTAACGTGCGGCTCTGAATGAGGGCCATAGACAGTTACAGAGTGTGAAGCATCTCCTATTACTCTACAAGAATGTAATATTATTGTAAGACTCGTAAATGAAACAGAGATGTACCAATTTATACAACAACTAGCTGTTACCCGCGGCTTCGTCTGCTTCAAAATTGCTGCTGCAAACTTTTTTTTTATTTGATTGGCAGCGTTACACAGATTGGCAGCTGCACCTTCACCCACCACTCACCCTGAGATGACACAGCCATACACACGTAGATTTACATTAGCCATGCCTTGCCCTCACCACACGCCCTAAGGCCACATGGCCTAGTACCCAGTTAGGTTTTTTGTTTGCTACAGTACTTTCCCCCCTTGTGTATGGGTGCGATGATGTATAGTCTATCCTATTCCCTGACATATACCAAATAGCACAGTGAAGGTTTTTGCAAGATCGGTCCAGTAGTTTTTGAGTTGACCAGGAGCAAACAAACAGGTGAAAACTCTAAAAATGGCAGATTTGGTGTACAGTAGGTACCCTGTAAACTATACTTCTAAAGATAAAACATCAACCAGCGCTGAATATATATCTGCTAGATGTCAAAACACAAAGTTATAACTAAAGATGTGCGCCGACCCCTGTGTTTTGGTTTTGGATCTGGATCTCCCCTGGTTTTGGATCTGGATTAGTTTTGCCAAACCTCACCTCCGTGTTTTGTTTTTCAGTTTTGGTTTTGGATCTGGATTTTTTTCTTAATAAAATCATAAAAACAGCTAAAATCACATAAAATTGGCCTGTTTTTGTTCCTACAGTTTTATTAACCTCAATAACATTTATTTCCACTCGTTTCCAGTCAATTAATTTTGACCACATCACAGCTCACAATATTGATTTTTTCATCTAGTTATGGGCCAAAAGGTTGCATCCAGCTAGCTGGCTCAAAACTGAGTGATAAATAGAGTTGAGGACAGTGCAAAGATGATGGTTGGGGTACCCCTTAAGGATTGAAGAATTGATAGTTGAAAGTTGGTGCAGCCACTGGCTGAAGTAAAAAGAGTTGATACTTGACAATTGGTGCAGCCACTGGCTGAAGAGAGAAGAGTTGAAACTTGATCATTGGTGCAGCCACTGACTGAAGTAAGAAGAGTTGATACTTGATAATTGTTGCAGCCACTGGCTCAAGAATTGATAGTTGGTGCAGATACTGGCTGAAGTAAAAAGAGTCGATACTTGATAATTGGTGCAGCCACTGGCTGAAGAAAGAATAGTTGATACTTGATAATTGGTGCAGCCACTGGCTGAAGAATTGATAGTTGATAGTTAATTGTTGATGCAGCCTCTGGATTGAGTAGTAGTGGAATACAGAGCTTTGATTAGGAAGGAGCCAGTCCTGCAACAGCCATGAGGGCTGGAATTTTTGGCAAGTTGTTGCCGTTACAGCCTTGAGGGCTGGTGAGGAGTGATGACTGGTGGCCTTTGGGCCATAAAGCAGGATGAGGGCTGAGAACCCTTGGCTGAATGTCACTGTTGTGTGACATGTGCCGCTGGGTTGACACAACAAGCAGCAGTTGGTTCAGAATTTTCTTTAAAAAACATGAAAGGGGCATCTAGGTGATGCTCTCTGTGGCCATTACAATTTCTGGACAATCATAAACCCTAACATTAAAAATGTCAGGCAGCAATGCCCCAACCAGCACATAATGGAAAGGAAAAAGGTGCAATATGGAATTGTCCTTGGGCCCATCAACCCACCCTTATGTTGTATATATGAAACAGGACATTCACAGTTTAACAAACCAATCACTTCAGCGACAGGGACTGCTGCTTGTGGCTGAAATGATTGGTTTGTTTGGACCCCCCACAAAACAAGCTGCCAATGCGCAGTGGACATTGGTGGCAATGATCCCATACACAAACTGGCTTTACAATACATTAGATTAGATTTCGTCATCGTCATCCCCATCAGTGTGTGCATCCTCCTCTTCTTCACACAATATTAGTATGTCACCACTGGAATCCACCATTACAGACACTTCTGTATTTTTTTTACTTAATTGCTAGTAAAGGTCTTCCTTGTGGAATTTGTAATTCATTTTAATGAACATCATCTTCTCCACATTTTGGGGAATTAACCTCCTACGCCAATCACTGACAAGGTTCCCTGCTGCGCTGAAAACTCTTTCAGAGTACACACTGGAGGGTGGGCAACTTAAGTACAGCAATGCCAGTTTGTGTAAGGGACTCCAAATTGCCTCTTTTTCCTGCCAGTAGTGAAACTGACTGAGTGACATGCCTATTTGGATGCTATCCCTAAAATAATCATCCACCATTCACTGAATGGTAACCGTGTGAGACAAAGTCACAGTAGACATGTCACTCATTGTAGGCAGTTCTTTCAGACCCAACCAGATGTCATTAGGTTTTGCTGAATGATCTGCATCACCACCAGCAGTGGGTCTCTTAGGAAAATTAAATTTTTTCCTGGCAGCTGCAGAAACTGCAGGAGATGCTGCCGTGTCACGTTCCGCTTGAGCTGACAATTTTTTCACCACCAGCTCTTTGAATCTTTTCAGATTTATGTCCGTCATAAAGAAAGACACAAGGTATGACTTAAACCTAGGACCAAGTATGGTTGCCAAAATATAGTGATCTGATTTCAAGAGATTGATGACCCTTGGATCCTGTCGAAGCGAATTAAGGGCTTTATCTACAAGTCCGACATACTTAGCAGAATCACTCTGTTTCAGCTCCTCCTTTCAGTTTCTCCAGCTTCTTTTGCAAAAGTCTGATTAGGGGAATGACCTGACTCAAGCTGGCAGTGTCTGAACCAACTTCACATGTGGCAAGTTCAAAGGGTTTGAGAACCTTGCACAACACGGAAATTATTATCTACTGCGCTTGACTAAAGTGCATTCCCGCTCCTTTCCCTATGTCATAGGACGTAGTGTAGCCTTGGATGGCCTTTTTCTGCTCCTCCATCTGCTGAAGCATATAGAGGGAAGAATTCCACCTAGTTACTACATTCTTGCTGGTGCTACAATATTTGACACGCAGTTGCTGAATGTCGAAAATGTCCAGAAATCTTTCGGGCCACCGAGAGCATCTCCTGCACACCCCTGTCATTTAAAAAAAAAATGTTGCACCATCAAATTAATTGTGTGAGCAAAACATGGGATGTGTTCAAATTCACCCACATGTAACGCTCGCACAATATTGGCATTGTCAGAAATCACACATCCCGAGGAGAGTCCAAGTGGGGTAAGCCATATTGCAATGATTTCCCAGAGTTCTCAGCGCTACGCCTATTAGTGAAACTGGTGATACACAGAGTGGGCACAACGGCATTTCGGAGGACATTAATACGTTTTTTTTTTAATGTCCTTGTACAGATTGGGAATTGGAATTCTATAGAGACATGGAATCTAGAAGGAACATGGTAGCGGGGACACAGAACCTCCATCAACTGTCTAAAACCCACTGCATTAATGGTTGATACTGAATGCACATTTAATACCAGCATAGCTATTATGACATCAGTAATCTGCTGCGCAACTGGGTGTTTGCTGTCATACTTGCTCGCAAATGCAAAGGATTGTGTGACAGTAAATTGTTTGGTTGAACTACTAAAAGTAGTCTTCTTCCTGGCCCCCTTCTGGAATGAAGATCCACCGACAGTAACAGCAGCAGCAGGCGTAGTACTCAAGGATCGTTCTGAGGAACAACGGATAGGAGAGGAGTCAGTCCTTAGGAAATTGGATGTTCCAATCCGATCATGAATGAGGATATTGATGATGATGCAGGTGTTGGTGGTGGAGATTGCAGGCGCTTGGATCCAGATAGAAGGGAGCAGCTAGGTGACACTGGACTTATTGTTGTTTGTTTTTTTGTCCCCAAAGTATCAGAATTTGAAATGCGCTGCAATTGACATAACAGGGAGGAGGTTCCTAGCTGGTTAAGGTCCTGACCTCTACTCGCTGTTACATGGCAACAGTTACAAATGGCTTGGCAAAGGTTGTCTAGATTTGGGTTGAAATAATTCCACACAATGGAAGTGGATTTTTTGGTCATTTGCTCATGCATGGCAACATGGGATTTTTCCCACAATGGGCAACAACTGTTGCCTGATTTACAGTTTTTACACAAATATCCTCTGCAGCAACATCCTCATCATCATCAACATCCCGATCATCCTTGTTGTTATCGCCAACTAACTAAATATCCTCCTCATCCTCCTGTTGCAATTCCACAGAAGCATCCTCGATTTCTACGTCAGCATGTTGACTTGTGCTGCTCATCCCCACATTTGCAGAGGGCACACAAATGGTGGAAGGAGGATCCTCTTCAAGTACAGTATTTGAAAGGTCAGGCTAACACATGGCAACCACGGACACACTTAGACTCTCCTCGGGTATTAGTGATTTTTCGGAGCACACAGTTGGTTCCGATGTCTTACTCGTCTTAACAATTCTATTTTTTTTGTACCTCTCCTACAAGCAGAAGGGCTTAAATCATCACTAGAACCACCAGTCATAAATAAAGGCCAAGGTCTTATCCTTTCCTTGCCACTTCGTGTAGTGAATGGCATATTGTCAATCTTTTGCTTCTCTAAAGCTAAGTTAGCTTTAGATAATTTTTTCTTTAACAGGGTAAAAGTTGAGTTTGTTACATGGCCTGACTTAAGCCCGGGTGCTTTGGCCTTCATAGAAGACGTTGACTGCCTTGCATCGTCATCATGACTGCTGCTGGCAAGACTGGCATGTGGATCCTGCTCTCCTGTCATGTGACTGTCCTCCATACTCACTGCGGTCTTACAGCAGTGTCACCAAGCAATTACAGCGCAGCTATGTTGCGGCTAATGCACACAACCACACACAGAAAAAATATTATTTTTTTTCACACTGGGGGTGAGAGCACCCCTGAATGAGACAGCAGCCCCTTGATAAATGAGCCACAGGCAGCACCTAATTGCTGATACATTTTTGTGTGTGCATGTTAGCCAAATTTGATTAAATTTTTTTCACACTGGTGGTGAAGAGCACCCCTGAACGAGACAGCAGCCCCTTGATAAATGAGACACAGGCAGCACAGCACCCCTGCGCACCTAATTTGCTGATACATTTTGTGTGTGCATGTTAACCAAATTTGTTTTTATTTTATTCACACTGGGGGGGAGCACCCCTGAATGAGGCAGCAGCCTCTTGATAAATGAGACACAGACAGCACAGCACCCCTGCGCACCTACGTTGCTGATAAGTATGGCTAACGCACACACACACAGAGATAAAAAAAAAAGCCAGCCAGCCCCTATATATGGACAACAGCCAGCTATGGACATAAGCAGCCAGTCCCTGAGTGACAATGACAACAGTAGCCAGCCCCTATGCACAGCATCAGCAGCAGCATATTCACAATTTCACAGCCTCCTCTCTCTTCACTCTCCACAGCCGGAATGAAAAATGGTGGTGATTGCGGGACCTTTTATACAATCCAAAACCCGCGAGAAACAGACAGTGGGATGACGACGTCTTGCCTCGTTTTGAGATCCGAGTCAGGTGGGAAAACTCGAGCTGGTCCGGATCTGACTCGGATCCCCTAAGTTCGGATCTCTGGAATCCGAACCCGCTCATCTCTAGTTATAACAAGCTTTGTGACTATAAATCTCATTTAATAAAACAGCAAAGTAGCACCAGGGACTTTACGACTTAGCCACAAGATGCGCCTTTTTCTTAAAATATGCATCTTAATCTGCTACTTAATAATAATTCCTTTCTGACAAAAAAATACTATTTGTAAATATTTGGCACACTATTAGTGAATTAAGAAACAAAATTCAGGAAAAGGTACGGAAACTGTGTAAACAAGGAACACACATAGGTGTCCTGTATGAGTACTGTTAATGTTGAATACCATTGACATATACGTACAGTATCTAGTATCACTGCGATACTAAGCAAAATATGCCACTTGTATATAGGAACGTTATTAAATAGAGCCCTTTATGTTTAAAGAATAAAAAATGTATATGTGGAATTGCACATTTAAGAATAATATATTCCTTCTGCTGCTAAAGGTTTTGTTTATAATCTGCTTATCATTCAGCATTGTATAGGTATTTATCTCAGCATTGCCATGTAAATACATTCATGTAGGACTGGAGAATAGTACGTTACAATCTGTAACCTCATCTTCTCATATCTTACAGAGTAAACCGTGCTTTCCTGGATAGACTTCAAAGACAAAATACTAGTGAACAGGAATATTCCGGAGTGTCAAACACATGGGTGAGATTTTTAAAATTGTTGTTTTTATTTATGTTTTTCATATTGTTTTATAAAGTAGACAAGACCCTATGCAATGCCAGCTTTAATTATATCATGGAATTTTAAAACAGATATAAATAAATATTCTTTAAAATAAATAATGGTGCAGGTTAATGAATAATTTTATATTTTTTGTCGTACATTTAAAAAAAATAAAAAATCAAATGATAAGTCATTGTAAATGGTAGTCTTTGCATACAGTGCCTGCGCAGATGCAAATTTATGCACTTTTGCAGTTTTCCGTCCTATTTTGAATGGCCAGATCTGTCTTTCTATGGTCTGGAACTGGGCTGTGACAATGCTACTGCATGGGACTGCCCCGTATTGAGGGAGTGTTATGGGAGTGTCTTGGGCAGGTATCTAAAGCTCCGTACGATTCTAAGTGGTGCGTACAGGGAATGCGTGAAATCAATGGGTTTTGCACTTGCAGATGCACTGAACCTTGCATTAGCTACCTGTAATTTTACATTAGCATAAGGCTGTAAATCAGATGCAAAGTGGCTGTATTTGCAGGCAGCCACGGAAGCCTGAGTCAAAAACAGCCCCACTGTGTGTACCATAAGTTACACACCATTCTGTAAGACAATATAAATTCATATATATATGCACTTATCAAAATATTCAGTATATTCAATTTATAAAGATAAACATGTATTCTACTTGATAAATAATCTTCATAAATATAATCTTCATACCCAGAAATAACTGATATACTGTATCTCCAGCAAATAAAACAATGTCATTAAATGCTAAAAAATTTTATTAATCAAAAGAGCTCAATTAATTGTTTACTCATTCCATAAATAGACACCTGATATCCTTTAACGACTTCACCCTGGATAATATTTATTAAATGACTGATTAAAAATAAAAAGTCAATAATTCTAAGTCAATAAAACATTATTAACATTGGTATCTATCAAAAGCATGTCTCATATGTTTTGCAATATTCAATAATATAATTAGTATGCTAACCAGGAGTCTTAAGGTGCATTAGCAGTAAAGGTAAATATTACTTATACATATACTGCGAATACACATACAGTATATTACCTGACTGCAGGCACTTTGTGTAGTCTCTATGCCTGGTAGTGGCTGCCTGGATTATAATAAATCAGCCACATTTTTAGGGAGAATGGGATTGTTATCCCAGCGCTAATCAACAGATAGATATTTTATAGATATATAAAAATGATGAAAGAATTGCACTTTAGAGAATAAAAAGAAAAAACCTTGGGACAAGTACTGTAGGAAGTACCTGCTGAAACACCAAACATAGGTGTTTCATAGGTTTGGAGACAGACGCTCCATTGCATCAACTATCATAAACACATCCCCAAACAGCAAACAGGGGAGAATGGGATTCCGTCACTGGGATCTCTACCATTGCCTGAAACCAATCACTGATAGTGCTGTGACCAGAGCTGGATTAAGGCTTGGGGCCCTAAAGAGCATAATTTGTGATACAAGGAATTGCATGGCTACACCTCACGTGGGGGAGTGTAAATCACTTCCCCAAACTTGCAAGACAGTCCAACCAAAATTGGGGTGGTTGGGGATGCATACATACATACTTACATACATAGTCTCACACATATACACATAGATACATACATACTGTTACACAGGGATGTAGTTATGAGACTCGCGGCCGTTAGGGATAGTATACTTACCTGCGCTGTCTGGATTTTCAACCAGCGGGCTGCCGGCATCGGGATTTGAACCACCGGGCTGTAGTCCCGTGGTCATTCATACTGTTTCCTACAACACACACATATACACATATATTTACACAAGTGCACCCATATATACAGTCTCACACATGTATACATACAGTCACATACCCTTCCTTTTCCTTAATCCGCCGGCTCTGACTGTGACCTTGCAAAGCAGAATGAGAAAGTCTGTCTGGTCACCTCTGTTCAGCTCTATGGAAGAAGGTTGGTCACACTGGCACATAGTCACCTGGCTTCAGCATGTACTGTAGTAAGGGGCAGGCAGTTCTTCACATGTACACTTCTGCTTCCCTTTCAACTTATGTATACCAGGTTGCAATTTATGTATACCAGTTTGTTGGCTTTTTCCTAGAAATAATTCCCCATAATAATAATTGGTGGGCTCTCTGTGACAATGAAAGAGAACAGCCAATTGTGAATTTTAAAGGTGTATTACTGACCTTACTGCTTGTCTTGCTGATGTATCAGATGAGCAGTGGGTATTGTAACATACCTAATATTTTAGGATAAGGGAGAATATATCAGCACAGAAATTTGTGAAATTCATACATTGTTGAATAAATTGTCTGGAGTAACTGCATATTGGTAAGTGTAGCACAAAGAAGGATCCCTGTTCCGTGTAGGGGCTATTGCCCTTCTACTCCACGGGAAGTTTCTGTCCTCTCTGAGATCGCCTTTAGGATACCTGCGTTACGGTTGGCAGGTGTACCACCCCAGTCAAACTCCCCACCTGCAAATGTTCATCCCGCAGCGCCAGTTCTGCTTACCAAAAGTGGCCCACTGGGTGCTCGCATTCCATTCCAAGTCTGGGATAATTGCATAGACCACATGTGAAATCCACAGAGCCTTCACTGGAAATATCCTATATTTTCCCATGTATTTAAATTTTTTCCAAGACTGCATCAAAAATAAAGTAAGGATCTAATTACTGTGCACCTTGTAGATTGGCTTTGTGTGACATAACCATGATTACTAATCCCAGAATATTCCTTTTCCTTTCAGACTTAACGTTCACCTGAGGAGATTTCCAAACACAGCCAAAAACTGTTGTTACAGATGAACTGTACCAAAATGTCCAATGCTGCCAAGATTTGTCACACAGAAATTGTCAATAATTTTACATTACTTTCAAGTACATTAGACAAAAGTTTTCATGACTGTATTTAGGGCCTGATTCAGATTTGGGACTAGAGTAAGATAAAGCAAGTTACTGTGTACCTGGACAAACCATGTTGCAATGCAAGGGGAGCAAATACATACATTTTGTTTGCATGTAGGGTAAATATTGGCTACTGCTGCTGCATGTAGCCCACAAATGCTGCACAGCTTTATGTTTACACTGCAATTTAGATTTGAGCTAGGACACACCCCTCCCAAATGTAACTCTCTCTGCACATCAACATCTGCCCCTCCTGCAGCGCAGCATGGTTTTACCAAGATGTACAGTTACTTGCTCTATCATACTCTATTCCCAATTCTGAATCAGGCCTTTAGTTTGTATAGTCATGTAGTTATCTCTACAACATCTATTAGTTTGCTCAATAGCTATGGAAAATGTAAGCTTTAATCAACACTCTAAGGGCGGAATTCAATTGATTATTCCCCCCTTCGCACCCGACGGAGCTATTCTATTGTTGCTCCTGTCGGGTGCGATCAGCTGCTAGCGCTCAATTTCAGCTCGCAGCCCCAGAGGGGTGCGGGCTGAAATCGTCGAAAAGTGTCCTGTTTGGGCGCCCAAACGGCACTTTTCGCGATCGCGCCCAGCACTTTGGTCGGGGTTAGCCGTTTTATGCGGCTAAACCCGACCACTTTGGGTGCGATCAGCGTGAAACGCTGGCACAATTGAATAGCGGCCCGCGATCTCCTGTCACTTTAGACGGGAGATGCGGGCCGCGAAATCAATTGAATTCCGCCCTAAATGTTACATGTAGGCTCCTTTTTAGCACCCTAACACTTGAGCTTCTCAAATCAAAAAGGGGTGTATGTAAGCTCTTCTCAGCCATTTTCCACAAATTCTAAATGTGATTAAGTCAGAGCTCATTGCATAGAACAAGCTATTTATATCCTATTTAGGATGTAACATAATGATCAAAATGAATACTATACCTCTACTGCTCTACCTCTTTCAAACCTTTACCAGTTAAGGTTATGGACACATTTTTTACAATATTTACTAAAATCAATATCTCATTTTATATACATTTCACTTCCAGAAAACCACATATTAATGTGGGCAGCCTTCTGTACTACCTGTGGGGACCTTGATATCCTGGATCTGCAGAATACTATTTAGGGACCCAAAATGGCACAGCGTATCTAGCTACATTCTTTCCCTGGTGCTAAACTCTGGGATGAATGTGTGTATTTAAGGTGGCTTCTACCTCATCATTTCTCTGGATCCATTATCATCAGAGACCGCAGGCACGACATACTACAAATAGTTAAGGATGCACTATAGATCGTTGGACAAGGTCAAAGGACAATTGTACTCAGAACATGTTCATGGCAATCTGTCAAATTTCAACACTGGATTAAAATTTTCAAGCATCTCCAGTCATTTAGATCAAAACAGATATAAGAGGAACATCTATATGTTAAAATTGGTACTGTAAGTTATTACAAATCATACTAAAATTAACCAAAAAAAGATAATCAAAATGATGTACTGCTTTCTATTCACGAATTCTCAATAAAGTAAAAACAGTTTATTTCTATGTAATCTTTGTCCGTTCTCTGCTTTTCTTCTGAATTCCTCAGGAAGTACAGTAGCAGATATTTGGACTTTGAAGGCCTCTGTATAATCCACTAACATATACTGTATCCAGCACCAAAACACCAGAGGAATTCAAAAGAAAAGAGAAGTTTAATTAAAGGAGTTTGACTCAAGAAAAAATATATATTTTTACATTATTGTTTTAAAAAAAATAAATAGCAAAATAAATGCGTAATTCAGCATGGCCAACAACATCATTAAACCCTTTAATTTTATCTTGCTGATGAAACTTTTGAACAGGTACTAGGACACTGCCACACTGCAGGGCTGTAACTAGGGTAGTGTGACCAGTGCCATGGAACAGGGCACCGCAGGGCAGGGGGCGCTGTTTGGGCCTGTCAATTTTCCTGTTCATTATCATTCTCACTTGTAGCTTCCTCTTCTTTTATCCCCAGTATCACCTGGCCTCCCCTAATCCTCCCCTGGCCCTTCCCCATGAGTCCATGGCCCTTTTTCAGGTGCACTATCTTATGTCCCTATTTAAAAAATGGGGGGGCACCAATGCTCTCTCGGGCGCAGGGCACCAAAAAGTTTAGTTACGGCTCTGCCATACTGTAAGTATGGTCTAAATCAGAGTTGTGGAACCTCAGGCCTAGGGGCCGTATAAGGCCCTCTGAGTCATTTGGTCTGGCCCTCTGAGCTTTTCTCTGCTAGCCTCATCTGGCTAGCAGGGTGCCCAGAATGGCACCCTGCAGCAAGAATCTATGCAGCAGTGCCACCTGGAACGTCCTTAGGACCCTTTTGATAGTACACCGCTGCCCTTACAGCTCCCCATAGCATCCTCAGGATGGTCCGGGCATTGCTGTAATCAAGGGCAATTCTGGCCCTGCCCCATGTGATGTCACATGGAGGGAGCATGGCCTGTAACAGGCCCGCGAATGATGTTATATATATCAAAATGGCCCTTGGCAGAAAAAAGGTTCCCCACGCTTGGTCTAAATGAATATGGTGCTACTTCACAATTTATACTACTTGTACATGTTCCCTTCCATTGTGCCATTATGAGAAAACATCCATAACCAAAGAGCCTATATGTTGCTCTTGTGATCATTTTCTATAAAAAATTTTATTAACTGTTAAAATTGTTTGGCTTCCTTGAATAATAAAGAAAAACTTGATTGAGTTTGCTTTACTCTTTAAGTAAGTATACATATTCAAATAACTGAAGCATTTTGAGACATGTTATCACCTTCAATAGTTATCCAATACTAAACAGTGCTATCAGCCTTGGTAAATGTTATAAAGGTTTATATATCAAAGGCTAAAACCATATGGAAACAGTAGCTTCCGCAAGGTTTAATGATCTGGAAATTTAACAAATCCTTTCACATATATTCACCATTTTCTGTATTTACCATTTCTTGTATCCTTGATTCTGCTATATTTTGATTAAACAAAGTTCAATACAGAACGGTAAATAGAAATTTGGCTGCGCTAGTACAACATATCAGTTCTTACGGAATTTAGTAGTACATTTCTTTAATTAAAAAAAATAGTGTACAAAAGACAAATATGCAGATCACATTAAAGCATTTAGAATGAGAATATATAAAAATAAAAAATACACAAATAAAAAATGATAAACAAAATATATAAATTGAATAAATAAAAAATGCACTTAAAATCATTAGAAAATTATCCTAAATTTTATACACATAAAATTGCAGTTAAATCTAATCGTTTTAGTGGTCTGTAAACAATACAGCTGTATTATTTGTGCATTTGCACGTGTATTGTTCTTGATCCAACACAATCAGAGCCACTGAGTATATAAAAAAAACAGTAAAATTATAATCCAAAGTATTCAGTTATCTTGTGTCATTATTTTTTGTAAAGCTCATTTAAGGCTCAAATAGATACAGTATCTGGTATACTTTTTGTTATGCTGGCATAAAAAAATACTTTGGTTTTAACAAAAAAGGTGACCTCACCCACTGTTTGATAGCAGTACGGCATCAATGAGATAGTTCTCCTTTGGACTGTGTTTCAGAATAGCCTGCAGATGATATAGTCGAGGGAAACCTGGTAAATAGGAGCTGTGTTGTAAGATCCTTTCTGGTATAATACCATATAGACTGTCCATCTGGCTGCCGCGTCTCTGGTTACCGCGATCTCGCTGCGGGATCTCTGTATGACACAAGAATGGGTGGCCGGTGAGGTTTTTCAATAGGTGTAGATACCTTGACCAGATTTTCTGGGGTCCTACAACTTAGAGGCATATGCAATATTGAACTAGTCCGTTCTTAATACCCAGATGAGATAGGTTCAGCCATATGTTGTAGACAGGTGACTCTGTGTGTTGGAAAAATGCTCTGCTCAACGCGTTTCTGTGTGTTCTCACACCTTCATCAGGAGCATGATTTGGGGAGACAAGTCGCTCTTTTTATGTGGCCAGAGATTTGTTTGCATAATTAGGATCATTTTCAACTGTCAAGTTGAAATACCAGCTGTGGAACTCTAGGGTTAGTTCAGATATATAATAAGAGAATGTGCAACTTTGTATCCATCTCAAGTTACCTTATGCAACTTTATAAAACATATCAATCTGCATTATATTGCAAGTAATTGCTATGATAAAACATAACCAAAAAAAATCTTGGGTATCCAATTAAAAAGATTTCTGCATTTCTCTTTGTTTCGATTTTTTCAGACAGTGTTACTCTCAAACATCTTCAGAAAGGATTAGGTTAGGTTAATTGGGACTTCTTTTGGTGAGACCACAATCACAAGAAGCCAAAAGAAGAAAAAGGAAAATAAACTTCACTTAACATTATTCTTAAGTTCTGACAGTTCGTCAGAACTTGTGATTATTTCTAGCTAAGAGATTTTGTCAGAACTTGTGATGTATTCTAGCTAGAGATAATTGCACAGGTAGCAGGTTAAACACTGAAATGTGAAACGATTCCAGATCTCTATTTTTAAAACGTACATATTACAAAATGAAGTGAATCACTCTACAGAGTAAATACTTGCTTCCCTTTCTTCTCTTTTTCTCTTACTTTCAACCATTGTGGAAGGTTGCTATATAGATAAACAGCACAAAATTAATTTAGACATGCTAAAATATGCACATATTTTTTCAATATAAATATATATGAAAACATGAAAAATAAAAATAAAAAGATTTTTCTGTATAGTGTAAATTATGATAATGATATTGATATTGATCAAAAGAAATTGATAATACAGAAAGAATATATATTGAAGTAAAAATAGTATATATAAAAATAACTATAATTAATAGGAATATTTCGAAATGAATAAATTGTCCGCATTTTTCCTTATTCCCTTATAGAAACAGGAAAAAGAGAGGGGGGGGGGGGGAGAAAAGGGAAGAAAAATGGTGAGGAGGAAGATATGACTGAAAAGAAGAGACACATAATCTTATAAAGTTTCTTGATGACCTACTATGGTTTATTTATAGTGGATATAGCTGTAATAAATGGGCAGAGATGTGGATTTTATTAAGTATCCCAAATAACCTTCTAGATTATCTTTCAAGCCACCTGCCCCCTTGTCTTTCCAGCCTCCTGCCCCTTTGTCTTTCCAGCCTACTGACCCCATCTTTCAAGCCACCTGCCTCTTGTCTTTCAAGCCTCCTGTCCCCATCTTTCAAGTCTCCTGCCTCCTTGTCTTTCCAGCCTCCTGCCCCCTTGTCTTTCCAGCCTCCTGCCTCCAACTTTCAAGCCATCTGCCCCTCGTCTTTCCAGCCTCATGCTCCCATCTTTCAAGCCACCTGCCCCCTTTTCTTTCCATCCATCAGGCCCCTTGTCTTTACAGCCTCCTGCCCCCATTTTTTAAGCTACCTGCCACCTTGTCTTTCCAGCCTCCTTCCCCCTTGTATTTCAAACCTCTTGCCCCCTTGTCTTTCCAGCCCCCTGCCCCAGTGTCTATCCAGCCACCTGCCCCTTGTCTTTCAAGCCACCTGCCCCTTGTCTTTCAAGCCTCCTGCCTCTTGTCGTTCCAGCCTCCTGCCCCCTAGTCTTTCCAGCCTCCTGCCCCCTAGTCTTTCCAGCCTCCATCCCCCATCTTTCAAGCCTCCTGCCCCCTTGTCTTTCCAGCCTCCTGCCCTGTCTTTCAAGCCTCCTGCCTCTTGTCTTTCCAGCCTCCTGTCCCCTAGTCGTTCCAGCCTCCTGCCCCTAGTCTTTCCAGCCTCCTTCCCCCATCTTTCAAGCCTCCTGCCCCCTTGTCTATCCAGCCACCTGCCCCTTGTCTTTCAAGCCACCTTCCCCTTTGTCTTTCCAGCCTCCTGCCCCTTGTCTTTCCAGCCTCCTTCCCCCATCTTTCAAGCCACCTGCCCCCTTGTCTTTCAAGCCACCTGCCTCTTTGTCTTTCCACCCTCCTGCCTCTTTGTCTTTCCAGCCTCCTGCCCTCTTGTCTTTCCAGTCTCCTGCCCCCTTGTCTTTCCAGACTCCTGCCCCTTTGTCTTTCCAGACTCCTGCCCCTGTCTTTCAAGCCACCTGCCCCTTGTCTTTCAGACTCCTGCCTGAAAGACTCCTGCCAACTGAACCATTGTCTTTC
Source organism: Taudactylus pleione (assembly GCA_031769625.1). Lineage (NCBI taxonomy): Eukaryota > Metazoa > Chordata > Amphibia > Anura > Myobatrachidae > Taudactylus > Taudactylus pleione. Next base: position 13,976,343 of record JAUIMM010000005.1, on the reverse strand, counting down.
CAGACTCCTGCTCCCACATTTCAAGCCTCCTGCCCCCTTGTCTTCCAGCCCCCTGCCCCCTTGTCTTTCCAGCCTCCTGCCCATCTTTCCAGCCTCCTGTCCCCTTGTCTTTCCAGCCTCCTGCCCCCGTCTTTCAAGCCACCAGTCCCCGTGTCTTTCCAGCCTCCTGCCCCCGTCTTTCAAGCCAACTGAACCCTTGTATTTCCAGCCTCCTGCCCCATCTTTCAAGCCTCCTGCCCGTCTTTCCAGCCTCCTGCCCCGTCTTTCAAGCCACCTTCCCCCTTGTCTTTCCAGCCTCCTGCCCCCATCTTTCCAGTCTCCTGCCCCATGTATTTCAAGCCACCTGCCCCCCTTGTCTTTCCAGCCTCCTGCCACCATCTTTCAAGACAACTGGCCCTTGTCTTTCCAGCCTTCTGCCCCCTTGTCTTTCCAGCTTGTGTCCCCTTTTCTTACTGTTAGCTGGTCCGGGTTTCCCACGTGGCCGGCGGCTCCTCTCTTAGCAGGGAACATGACGTGATGTCACGGGTAAGCGTTGCACTCCCAGAAGTCTTGCAGGTAGGAAGAACTTGTGTTACAGCAGAAACTGCTGCTGCACTGCTGAGCAAGACTATAGAGCTCACAGGGCAGCGGCAGTTCCTACATGGCGATGGATGTACGGTACGGGTGGGCTGTCGGCAATACTAGGGAGCAGGCAGGGCTCCCCGGGTGTCCGGCCACTGCTTTTAGGAGGTGAAGCTGGAGGGCATCCCTGGGCTTGTGCGTTGGCAGGGGTTAGGAGAAGACAGGCCCCCCGGAGTGTCCGGCTGCGGCTGTTAGGCGGAGCGGGAGAGCTTACCTGGGCTTGTCCCGGCAGTCCCCCCCTGATGGCGGCCCTGATTAGTAATACTAGGAACCATTGTACATTAGAGGGGCTGGCTGGCAACTTTCAGCCTGGGGGTAGACACAAGCAAGTGGCCCAGTTTTTCTACTAGTGAATGTAAAAATGGGCATGACAACAATGCTGGCAGCATGGTTTGTGCAATGTGTGTGTGGTTTACATAGCAAATTAAGTATATGAGGGTAAAATTGTTATGACAAAGAGCTATAAACAATTATCATCTATTCCCGTCTCCTGGGGCTGGGTTGAGCAGCTGCATCCAGCCCTTTGTTCCGCCTACCCCTTTTGCTTCACACAGTGTGTGTGTCTGACCCGGAGAAGGCGGGGTGCAATTCAACAATCACAAAACGGGCAGGGCGTAGTGCCCTGCTAAAAGTACCTAGTGGGAACACTAATATGTACATGCATACAGACACATTTAAGTCCACACACATGCAGGGCAATTCAATTCAAAGCAATGTTGAATAGCCCTGGGAGGGATCTACTGGAGCTATTCAATGCAACATGAAGTTTGGTCGGGGTAAAGGATTTCTTCTTGCACCCTCCCTCCTGTGTGGCTGTTTGCTGGCTTAGCGCGGCGTTAACAGCCGCACGGCCGGCACTTTAGTAAGAGAATGCCGGTACTCGCGACTAAACACCCAAGTTAAGTTGAGAGAACCGTCGTTCTCTGATTCAAAAGCACGCTGAATTGAATAGCCCCGGGAACTGCCTCCCATGGCTATTCAGCATCATGATGAATTGAATTCTTCCCATGGACATTATAAAGAACAAAACAACACCCCCCCATTGCAAAGTTTATACCACATTGACACATATAATTTGTATAGAAGATATAATAGATAGATAGATAGATAGATAGATAGATAGATAGATAGATAGATAGATATGAGATAGACACACACACTCACCTGGTTTCTATAGAGAAGACAGGAAGCAGACTCTCCTGCACTCTGGAGCACTCCTCACCTCTGCCCTCACTGTCTCTCTCCTCACTGGGTGTCATAAAACTTCTTTTTCAGCTCCTCTTCCCTGACAGACTCCCCGATAAGCCCCACACCCTTTTTTCCACTTTCCAGCCTCTTAGGGTTCCTGGGAAAGGAAACCTGGCTCCCCATTGGCTGAAAGTGGCCATTTCTTTGTAGCTTGGTGTGGGGGCAGCTATTTTTTATTAGCCTCTGCAACTCAGATCTCTCTAGCAGCGCAGCTGGGCAGCCGCCCGTCGGAGTTAAAGCATCATCTGCCTGACAGTGCTTCCACAGCCAGGCGGCCATGGAATACTAACATTGTACCGGCCCGGGAGGCAGATGGTACCCTGCCCCCCAGCCCAGTCCGTCACTGCCGATGTAGGTACTGAGTGACTTCTCTTAGTCTCTCTCTAGATATATGTTCTACATCAGAGATTTTGAGGCCTAGTAGGACAATCATCGAGGTTAGCAATTAGCTATATATATATATATACACATATAACTTTGTTGTCTACCCTCCCACATCCTGCAGGAGACTTCTGATTCACTGTGGAGTCTCCCGCTGCCCCAGAAAGTTCTAGAAATCCCCCAGATTCCCCACTGCCTGTCAAGAATCCAGACTGTGCATGTGCAAGTACAGATGTGATTGGGGTGGGCCTGGACAAGAGGACATCACCCAGGAGCAGCCGCTGTGGACCAGAGCAGGGTGACCAGTGTCATTACAGAGAGGAGGAGCCGATGAGCTATGTGCGCGTGCAGCCCCATCGCAGGGGGAGAGGTGCCTACATATTACTTGGCCAGAGAGGGAGGAAAGAGTGTGTGTGTCCTCCAGGGACATGGATCTCAGCTAGAGGGTCCTTCTGGGACAGGAAGTGGCCAGAATAATGCCGATTCCTGTGCAGGCTGCCATGGGAGGATGCTGTAATGGTGTTGGTGGGTGACACAGAGGGTATACTGTGCTGGATGACAGAGGAGGAACTGTGCTGAATAAAGGAGGAGTGCTTTGCAGGGTGACACAGAGGGGGTGCTGTACTCAATGGTATGACAGAGGTGGTACTGTCCTGGGTGACAGAGTGGGTACTGTGACAGAGGGGGTGCTGTGCTGAGTGACAGAGCTAACAGATGCTTGGTGGCATAGAATGGATGTTGACTAATTAAGGATAGCCTACTTGGGTATTTTTTTCAGGAAATGCTGCATGGAACATAGGACGAGATGTACTAAACATTACATCCGCGATGACGTGCATACCTTGCCCATTATTGGATACATACCTGCCATAATATCGCCGTTATGTACCTAGAAAATTGCAAAGGAGAGCTCTCTCTGTAAGAGCTATCCTTTGCAATAGAGGGACTTTCAGGTTTATGATCCAGAAGTCCCTCTGGTGTCCACAGAAGGACACGCACGCCATGGGAGGAAGCTGGGATTGATCTGATTGGATCCCTCTCAGGAGGCGTCCTGAAAAGAAGCCCATGGGCTTCTAATGGGTAACACCATTTAAAGATGGCGTTACCCCCTGGGACAAAGCATTGGTAAGCATTGCTTAGTACATATGCATAGCTCAATACATATGAGAGATGTGGTAAAACCCCAAAAACTGCATTTTCAGGGGTTTTACCACATTTCTGCCCTTAGCACATCCCACCCTAAAGCTGTACTGTGTGTACAAGTTTGTGTGAGATGATTGTCAGAAGTTTTAACACAGGACCCATAGGCACTGTGTCAGGTTGCAGCCTAGGATCGTCTGTTACATACCCCAGCGCCAGCTTCCCCTGATCCCTCGGGTGGTCAGACGTCAGGCGCGGCATTAAGTAATGCACTTGTGGCTTGTGGACATCCATGAGCTGTGCTGTGGCTTGGTTACTGCGGTTGCCATCATGGATGCAGCCATGACAGTCTTCATCACCTGACTACCCTTTACCCAATGGTAGCATGGTGATGGTCAGCTGACGCTGTCCACTAATGATCTGCTACCTATGGGTTTATAACCAACCAGCCTCCAGACAGCAGGAAGTTGCCTGTGCAACATTGTTGCTATCTTGTGTATACTTGCCGTCACCTCGTTCCAGGTTCCCTTATCATGATACCCTCGAGTCTCTACATGCCTATCTCATTGTGCAACAGTGCATCCGAACATCTTGCCTGTGTGCCATACCAGTAACATCTCCTTGTGCAACAGTGCATTTAAACATCTTGCCTGTGTGCCATACTAGTACCATCCTCCTTGTGCAGCAGTGGGTCAAAAACACCTTGCCTGTGTGCAGTTACAAGTGCCACCCCTTGGTGCAGCAGTGTGTAAAAAACACAGTGTCTACGTACAGTTACAAGGGTCACCTCTTGGTGCAGCAGTGCGTCAAAATCCCTTTACCTGTGTACAATTACAAGGACCAACTCTTTGTGCAGCTGTACTACTTCCTGAAGTATTTCTCTTTGGCCATCGTTGTATTATTCCCATTGGTATTGGATACCTGACCAAAGGACCGCGACCTGCCTGCTGGGTGCAGCTTAAACCCATATCCCACTTGGAGGGGTCACTGGTGAACACCTCTCAGCAGGTTAGTCTCCATGCCTTTGGTCAGGTCTCGCCAACATCCAATATTCGTGGATGAGGAGATCGTATATACAGGCTCCACGCCTCCGATTTCTCCCTCAACCCGGGACCTCAGCTTTCACCACCTCAGTAGGGGATTTCCCGAAGTCAAACGTGACACACTGCACACAATATAGGCAGGAGGCCATGGTGCTGACATGTAAATGTTGCTGCAAAAGATGATGTGTGCAGAGAGATGCCTAGAATAGCAAGGAGTGCTGTATAAGAGACATTGGCAAAGGTAGAATGCTGGCTGGTCTAGTAAAATCTATAATTTGCCCCTAAATTACATTTATTATTTAATTTGTTTTGTCATACACTGTAGTAAGACAAATTTGAATTCATCTAGGCCTGTGGGTGCTTTGTAAGTAATGGTAGGTGGTGGAGCAATCCGAGGAGATGTCAAGAAGGAGGCAGCTCCACGCCCTAACCTATGTGCTCTGCTCAGCCTCAGACTAGTCACGAAAGATGCAGTGTGTCTTTTACTTCTTGCCTGAGGCCTGAGTGCACAGAGCAGCAGCAGGACCTGCCCCAGTCACACAGTATGGGACTTGGCAAATAGGTAATAATAGCTGGATACGAGGGAAGGCAGAGACGTATGGAGAGTCGGAGCTCAGGGGTTGATGACACTGCTATGGGGGTGGGGATAGAGACATGGAGAGTGAGGGCTAAGAAAGAAATTACACTGCAGGACACACTTCTCAGTGGCAATAGATACACCCATAGGTGGACGCACCCTTTGATCGGAGCATGACACGCCCCCTCAACAGTGAGTGCAGCGCATTCTATTACGGAATATAATCTCCCTGAAACTAGTTTTCAAAAGTAGGCAAGAATGGCAAATATAATTACTTAAACATTTTGATGTAGTGAACTTTGTCCTGCAGGTGGTGGATGCATGTGTTCGTGAGTCTCCTCCTTAGTATGTTTTCAGCCAGAGGAAGCCTTCAGCTAATTATACAGTTCATAGCAGTCTATTTTCAGTTGTGGAAAAGGCTGAGGAAGAATCACTTTTTCTAAATATTCTGCACTCCTTAGTAGTGTCAGCCAAATGTAAAGTAAGCTAGTTGCAATGTGCTTGTGGATAGCACAGGATTTGGGGAGCGAGTACCGACCTCACCAGACATCTTCCTGTCAGTACCTTATTTACCTGACAGCTCTGGACGCTCCCCATGCCTTCCAGTGAGTATAAATGGATGCAGAGGCTGTATTTCCACCGTGCAGCAGTTGGTTGATCCTCCCTTCCTCTCCGCCTCAGTCCTTCACTCAGGGAACATCTAGCACTGTTCCCCCACAGCTCCTCCACGGTGGCCATGATCCCTTTATTGGAGGTCCAACCAAATCCATAGCTATTCTCTCAAATGGGACCTCAATAATTGGCAATGGGACAAGCAGACTTTTATAATGTGACAGTGGAATGGCCCACTGTCCCCATACACTAGTATGGGGACAGAATTTATCAACCTCCAAAAATACTATATTTTCGGAGCTTGATTGCGGAAGCATTCGGCGAGTACTTCCGCTAGCTGCTCATTCCCTAATGGAAGAGTCCCGGGTCATGAAAAGGGATCCTTTTGGATCCCTCCGCCCCCGTCCGGCGGAGGGATCCAAAAGGATCACGCAGGATCATGAACCGGACCCATACGGACTTCGATAATTAACATAATGAATAGATCCCTAAATGGGATGAGGATCTCAATATTTCAATGAATAGGGATGATTGGGAATTGCTGTTCAAAAACTTATTTACAAGGTCTAAATGTATTAATCACTTTGTTTAACATTATTTGTAGAACTTATCTTACTCCTGAACAATTGCAGAAAATTTGACCCTTCCTCTAAGCTTTGCTGTAGAAAATGCGGTGTGGTGGGCTCCCTGCTACATACTGTTTGGTCATGTCCAATATTCCAGCCACTCAATCTCTAAGGTCACTGAGGCATCTTTGCCCCACCTTACTGAGATAGCTCTTCCGCATCACTTCCCTTCTTCTGTTTCATCCCATACAGAATAAGTCACTGGCCACATCCTCATAGTCACAAGGATGGCAATAGCCCAATATTGGAAGGGACAAGATTCACCTCTTCATCTTAAAATTGTCTCTAATATTCAATGTAGCAATGACATGGAAACTCTGGGCTTTAAATACTCCACACTGTTACAAGTCGCGGTCATGACTTGTTTCCCTCCAGCAATATACCTTCATCTGCCAGTGTTTCTCCTGGAGTCTTTCCGTCGGCTGCTAGGTAATCCAGACACCACAGGATGTCACGTGCGAACCACAACACAGCGTGATTGGATCCTTTCCTTATTTGTACATGCTGCCCTTTTGCCGCCTCGCCGACTATAGCGTTTCCTTCTAGATCCCTCAGCTCAGCTGCATGATCTGTGTTTGCTCTTGTTCCTGATTCCAAGTAGACTCTCATTTACCAGCTTCCATGCTGCTCTGGCACACCGAGCCACATTCCTGGCTCTCAAGCTGCACCACCGGCTTACAAGGCTACATCAGCTCTCAAGCCACATTCACCTGCTATCAGGCCACATCCCTGGCTCTCAGGCCACATATCTGGCTCTCAAGCCGCACCACCAGGTCTCAAGCCGCACCAGCTCTCAAAGCCGCATCTCCTGCTCACAAGGCCGCCTCATCGGCTCTCAAGCCACACCACCAGGTCACAAGCCGCACCGGCTCTCAAAGCCGCATCTCCTGCTCACAAGGCCGCATCATCGGCTCTAAAGCCGCACCACCGGGTCTCAAGCCACATCACCTGCTCACAAGGCTGCATCATCGTCTCTCAAGCTGCACCACCGGCTCTCAGGCCGCACCACCTGCTCTCAAGCCACACCAGCTCTCAAAGCCACATCACCTGCCCACAAGGTTGCATCACCGGCTCTCAAGTAGCAGCACCGGCTCTCAAGCCACATCAGCTCTCAAAGCCGCACCACCGGCTCACAAAGCCATACCGCCTGCTCTCAAGTCGACTACTGGCTCTCCAGCAACATCACTGGCTCTCAAGCTGCACCATCGGCTCTTAAGCTGCACCACTGGCTCTCAAGCGGCACTACCAGCCCTCCAGCCACACCACCAGCTCTCAAGCTGCACCACCGGCATGCAAGCCGCATCAGCTCTCAAAGCCACACCATCTGCTCACCAAGCCACTCCACTTGTTCTCAAACCACACCACCAGCTCTCAAGCCGCACCACTGGCCCACAAGCCGCAGCGGCTCTCGAAGCCGCACCATAGGCTCTCAAAGCCGCATGACTGGCTCTTTTGCCACACCATCAACATACCAGTTTCATCCAAATCTCCAGCTGTATTAGCCACACTGTTTCCCATGAAGCACCTACTCTGTCACATGAAACTCTGGTCTGCCTAGGTATCTGTGTAAACCACTACTACTCCAAGTTTAAGTCCAGGCAGCCACATAAGTACCGATGAACGTTATGAGTTCTAAGGGAACAACTAGTGGTTGTTATTGGTGGAAGACCTCGTTAGCTTGAGTTCTAGGGGGTACACATAGTTTGGCCTAGGAAACCGTAACACACACAAGCCTCTTCCCCTCTGATAAAATGGAGTCTTTGGTACCACTATCACACTACTGAATTTGCTCTGTCCAGTAGCTCTTATTATTTTCCCAGTCTGATTAATGTTTAGTATCTGCGACTTGTAATGAGAGATGCAAAATGATTTATAGAAATACAAAACTGAACATTATAGGAGAATATTGGTGCATGGTAAGTTGTTTCAAGGAACCCATGTGCTGTAACCTTTATACTCTAGAACAGTGATAGGCACGCACATTATCATTAATATCAGTAACAAGTTAAAAGACTACATTTATTAATAGAGATACCTTTTGTAATTAAACAAATGATACAAGCTATAACACACATCACACATATATAACAATAAATCAGAAACAAACTGGGGGCCACAAGTGTTTGCTTGGAGGGCCACTTGCGGCCCATCAATGCTCTAGAACAAACTGAACAAATGCACCACTGGGTTTGAATATAGAGACATTGTCATGAATAAATAAGTGCTATTACACATGAAAAATGTTTAGCATTGCCATACTTTCTTCCTGTTAATGAGCTCATGTGCTGAAAAAGATTTGTTCTGAACAAAATCCTACAAATACTGTAGATCAAATGGATTGAATTTAATACTCTTTAAAACTATAGAGATTAAAAGTGTTTTATTGGTAAATAGTAAAGAAAAATGCAGCACTTTTAAAAGTTTAATGCAGTAGAATTTCCAAAGGGACACTTATGAGATAAATGTTCACTGATATAAAATATATAGTTGCTCCAACTAATTCTTTCTTGTTTTTGCAACATAAAAATAACGACACAGAAACAAATGGTCTGCCTAGCGCTAGCCAGATGATTTTTAGCTCTGATTAAATTAACAGCTACTGAATTTTACTTACAGAAGATTGTGATAAATTAAGACTATAACATCAGCAAGAGATAAGATATACTAACTGTAGTTCAAAATACACCTATAGAGTTTTACTACGGTGTTTAGTCTGGATTTAGAAATAAGGCACTAAGGAGACGTGACAAATTAAATATCAGGCATCCCTGTTTATAAGATAAAGTATGTTCGAAAGGTTTAGGAAGGTTCTCAGAGAATAATCTCAGTGAAATAGTACACACAGATGAAAGAGTGGAGACTTAGAGCTTTTATGACCAAAACATAAAGGCAAACTTTGGTCCTTAATCTCCTGTAGTACTTAAAGATATGGGGCCTGATTCAGAGATATAAGTAAACCTGATGGTTTACGCACAACTCCGATGTTTGATGATCGGCGCATGAGCAAGACCTGTACTGCGCATGTGTCGATCACCGACTGCAACGCCGGTCGCAATCCACCCTAATCCGTTTTGAAGCGGGGACGGTATAGTGACGGCCAGCGTTCTTGAAATGGGGGTGTGTCGGCCACCGTTTTCAAGGCGTGCCGAGGCCAGTGGCTGCGTCTTCCAGCTAGCTTCACTGGCCCCGGCAGATAGAAAACACCGGCCATCCTGCGTAACCTGAGGGATACTCAGATGACCGATGTTTTTGCAGATGATCCGATGCTGCGTCCTTGCACAAGGTGTTTATTTACACAAGACGCCTCCTGCAGTATTAGCACATTTACACACAGCAGCTGCGTCCAATGACACAGCTGCTGTGTGTACTGCGTCCATCTCTGAATCAGGACCACATTCCAAATCGTGGTGTGACTTTGATGTTCTAACCTTTATTCCCACAACGCACTCAACGATAAATAAACTACACTCATTTTACAATAAAAAGTGACTTAATTAGCTTATATCAGTCGCTGTTTCGTACTGTATTGTACTTTCAACCTGCTGCTTGCTGTAGGAGGCATACTGTTTCTCCTGTGACCTTATCTGTATGTCCTGATCAGGGTCGTAGCTACTGTGGGTCCACTTTTAGGAGCATAGTTATCATAATCCTCATCTCAGATGCAGATGGGTTGTGATAATATCACCCAGATTCACAATGCGATATTTGCAGAGCTGGCCCTAGCCAATTTGGTGCACCATGGATGGTTGCCTATGGGTATAGTGAGTACCGGATGTCTGGACTATATATATATTTCTTCATCACAGTCCATAGGGGACACAGGGACTACGCTGGGGTATAGGACGGCAGATGAAGTCTGGGCACCAAACAGTTCTTCAGAAACTAGCAGCCCAGGCTCCCTATACCCTGGTAACCCCTCCTGTTAACCCCTCCCCAGCCCATGGTGTGATCCTTCACATAGGTTTCCCACCATGGGCTTACTCCTCCTCCTCTCTCCTAGGGATACTGGATTTCAACCTCAATACGCACCTACCTATACCTTCTAAACCCTGCCTATAAACCTCTAAAATTGACGCTATTTGCGTACGCAGTCATACAGTAAAATAAAGACTTTAGACCTTGAACATGTGTTTCCAAAGCACAAAGTATTATTCAAGTAAAGTACAGTCAGTTACATGCTGTGATCTAAATATAATTTAGCGCAAAGAATTATACAGACCCAAGATAACAGTCATACATACGCACGCGCTCTGGACCAGATACCGGCATCAGCAAGAAAGCTCCGTCAATCAGCAATCAGCAAGAAGACTCCAGACTGGGGTCACAACACACACATTTATACCCTCACAGAAACAGACAACACAAAAGAGGGGTTTGTTGCTAATCCCATTGGTTCCCAGTGCGGGTGCATCTGTTACAGGGCATTTAACAGGTTGGTTCAAATGGACACAGAACAGCCTCTAACAGCTTGTTGCCTCCTCTATTTCCAATGCATGCAAATCTAGGCTGTTGGTTTTACAATGTACATTCTGGTGCTTTAAGTCTCTACGGTCCATAAGTTGCGAATGCATGTTGCGATCTTCTCACCGATGGTACCGGAAAGCTGTTGAGGAAATACAGATCAGTACAATACCAAACACGGCTTATTTATCACGTATTAAACCTTAGATACCAAAATAGTCTTTATTTCACAGCATTTGTAATAAATGTATAAAACTTGGATCTTATACTTTAAAGCTATGGAACCTTTTATGTGAGTGTGCATTATGTAAGTATTAGGGGTTTGGGAAAAGACGCTAGTTAGGTTTATCTGATTTGGGGCAGATGTGCATGCATGCAGCTAATAAACAGCGTTCGCGTCCAGGATATTGTGCATTCGCTAATGTGCGTCATGTTCGCAGCGCAACTGTGAGTAATGTGCAGTGTTTATGCATGAGATTCTATTTATGATGGATTTAATATATATATACATATTAGGGGTGAGCGGGTTCGGTTTTACTCGGATTTACTCGGATCTTTTTATTGGCTATCGCCTATCATGTGTTTTGGATAGCCAATATAATCAATCCGAATTTGCGGTAAAGTGGCGATAAGAACCGAGTAAATCCGAGTAAAACCGAGCCTGCACATCCCTAATATATATATATATATACACATATATATATCAATCATTTTTAAACTGCAATGCAATGTTTTATTAGTAATAAGATTCACTCTCAAATTGGGTGGAGACCCCCAGCAGTGTGCTGGTGCCAAACTGTCTGATAGTGAGTTTAAAAGAGCAGATTTCTTACCATTGTTCATTCAGTCATATTACAATTGCCACAGCTACACCTGTCCACATGTGAGGTCTCTCCCTTTACATGCAAAAACACCCACAGTTCCTGGTGTATTGTCTATTCTATTTACTTTTCTCAGGAGGCTGTTTTTCTAGTTGTTTTGGTATTTCTCTATGCAAGTTTGTCCCCAGAATGGGCCTTTCATGGCTTCTAAAAAGATTATAAAAAACATTGCCATCTGTACTTAGCTCGTGAGTTGTAACTTAAAATGGTGCTGGTCGCAAAATGGCATCTTGCAGATTCTTATTTTTAAGATGGAGTCTGGTTGCCATTCGCAAGATGGCATCGCTCCAAGCTAATTTTACACTGATTCTGTCTTAGCCACTAAACCAGCTTCGACAGTCCACCCATTGATAGCGAACAACATGGTATCACACTCTGATTTAAAATTAATTTAGGCATACATTTATATATTACTTAATGTTATTAGGGGATGGCACAAGGTGGTTCTTAATCCATCAATAATGTGTCTCTAGGAGGGGACATAAAACTACCATTATACGCACACCGCGGACCTTGGGAGATCATGTGAAAGATGTGGGGATGCACCAGTCCTATAAAGGAAGTTTTGATGGGGAATTAGGGACTTACATTATTTGAGGTGTTTTTAAAATAACATTTTGATAATACTTTTTATGCACATCTAAATATAATACATTATATGATGGTATTTCTAGTTCAGGGTTGTAATGCAGTTCTACATTTAACTCAGTATTCATATAGGTACTACTAACCACCATCATAATTTTGCTCTTCTGATTTACCTTATTTTTAAATTTTTCACACTTCAACACATTAGGAACACACTTGACACATATGTCAATTACTATGATGACAACCAATATAAGGATCAGGCGTTTACCTATGCTTGCGATCATTTCCTGGACCCACTCCCCTAGACCTGAGAACCACTTCACGGGGTTCAACCATGACACCCATTCCCCTGCCTTTTCCTCTACTTCAGCCACTGAAGCATTATGTTTCTTCCGAAATTCCCATTTTAGCTGCAGAATTTCATCCATCTTCCGGTCTATCACCTCCTTGGGGTCACTGGTGTTATTAGTAATATATGTGCAGCACTTTACTCCAAACTGGGTGGCCAAAGTTACGCAATACCCTCCAGTGACAGCTGTTAAATAATTTAGCACTAGTCTGTGTTGCACCAGTTCTTTCTTGTATGCTTGCAATTGCCTACCTGTATACCTGAAGGTGTCATCATACATCTCGGTGATATTATCTATCAATTTAGCAAGATCTTGGATATATCTAAAATTTAGCGTACCCCAAGCGATCCTGGTGGGATCCAATGCAACTAAAACTTGAAAACCAGTTGTCTCACTAATTAACTGAGTGGCTTTATGCATGTCACCAGGTATCATATTTCTTTGGTCTCCGTGTTCATACTGTTTGTGAAGATATGGTGATGGTGTGTTTTTATGAATACCAAGCATTTCACCATGTGTAAGGGTCATAATTTCTGGAAGTAGTCTTCCCAAGTAACATAACAATTACAATACTAAGATTGGTCAGACACTCCCCTGATTTGGCGTATCACTCCTCCTCCTGACTCCACTCCATCAGTACTGCCATCAGCTCCCATCTCCTCTATCGGTCCTCCATCACAGAAACTGGGTATCCCCAAACAGATCATCATGACAGAAACTCTGGAAGAAAGAACTAGGATGACCACAGCAGACCACTCCATTGCTGGAAGCACTGATCTACAGAATTCTTTAGCTCAGGTATCTCACTGCACCTTTTAACCCTCCCGGAACAGGCTACCAATCGACAGGTTCACGTTATCTGCCTCGACTCCGCCCCGTATCTCTACCGGTTGGTTGACTTTTCTACAGTGAGTGGAATGGACCCAGGTATCTCTCTTGGCCACCTTCAGCAACACCTGATTCGGACCTTTCCAATGATCAGTCAAACAACCTGAGCTAAAAAAGATTCGGATCATAACAAATTCCCCAGGTTTGACATCAGACATGTTAGAAAATAACATTTACAATTTCAGTTGTTCTTACTCATCTTCGTGAGACCCTGCACACTAACCTCATTATAATATTTTCACATGAGGCTGCCTGTTAAACAGTATCTCAAAGGGGGACAGATGAAAAGACAGTCTGGGATGATCTTGATATTAATACCCATCACCTTACACATGTTCTGGAAGACATCACCTGTGAAATGAGTACCCCTATCACTTTTAATAATTCTAGGGATATCGTATCTGCATACAAATTCCTGCAATTAAATCCTGTTATCAATAGCTACTGCTCTAAATATTGCCTGGGCCCCTGGGTTGGACAGTATTCTGAGTATTTGACCTTAGCCTGGCATGGCTGCCGTTTGTCCTTAGCAACCTTGTGTCCTGTGTGTGAGAGATAAAACACAACAGTTTAATATCATTTAAACATGACCTAAATACAACAATAAATCGTCCACATTTTACATTAGAACAGAACCATTGGCAGGTTGAAAAGATTGTAAACAGTCACATAAGGCCTGGGAGACGATACTGGGGTTGTCTATGAACCCATGGGACACTCGTGTCCATGTGTAGTGTACACCTCCCCCTAGGTGGGAAAATAAAAATACTGACAGTCAGGGTGTTAGGGCACAGGGATGAAAGCAGAACAGAGATTGGGTATCAGTTACATCAATTACCATTACCAGTTTTTCCCTAGTACTTCCCGTCAACCTGTCTATCTGCAGACCACAAGTATGACCCAACTCCTAGCGTTGGCTCCCACTCTCCAATAAAGCATTAACGGCCACAATTGGAGCTGGTGCCTGTTGGACATTTGCTGGTCTCTGTGCATATCCCTTATGGGGATATCCAGGTACTCCCTGGTTTGGGGGTCCTACCCTCTTTGCCGTGCAGCTCTTACTTATATGTCCTGGCTGGTTGCAATTAAAACACTTTCGTGGAAAGGATTGTTCTGTGGTTTGAGCAGGAGAGAAAGGTGGTGGGTATGGGTAAGGATATTGAGGAAAAGGATATTGTGGGAGGTATGGAGCTTGTGGGTAGTATGGGACTTGTGGTTGTGTAGGATAAGTGGGATAAGGCTGTGTTTGCTGTAGTGTAGGATTAGTGAGGGCGTATAACTGTTCAGGTGCAGGTGTGGGTGCAGGTGTGTCTGCTGGCTGTAATGTTACCGTCATTCCTTCCAGAGCTTGAATACTGACAGCCATTAGTTTCTCGCTCTGGGTCTCTCTCTTCTTTGAGATGTTTTTGTCATGTTCTATGGCAGATTCTATGAGGGTATGTATTGTGACTCCCTTCCAGCCAGGCTGTGAGGTCTGAACCCGGGTCTCTAGGTCTTCTTTAAGGCCATCCATGAGTATAGTGACAATCATTCCCCTGTGGTGAGTGCTATCTTTAATATCTTCTAACCCAGTGTACTGGGTGATAGCCTGCAGAGCCCGGTCACAACAGTCTTCTGCAGATTCACTCTCTTTTTGTTTTATAGTAAAAATTTTATTCCAGTTAACTACTACTGGAAAATATACACCCAATTGAGTTATAATACGGGAAATGTTACCTTGGTTCACTTCATCTGTTAAGGGAACGTCACCATCCAATACACAATCTGTGATAAATTTTGTCACATCGATATTGCGTGGTAAACAGGCCCTTAACACCACACGCCAATCTTTGTTAGTTGGCTCGTGAGAACTACCCAAATTTCTCAAAAATCTTTGACATTTGGCTAATTCCTTCTTGGGATCGGGGAAATCATTTATGATGGAATTTAGCTCTACTCTTGTCCAAAGACAACGCATTACCACATCCCTTGTAGGTACAACGCCGTTCGCATCCGCATTCCCATTCGGAACAGTTATTGTCCGGATGGGATGCAGACCGGCCACATTGCTACCTTTGACCTTATTACCTGGCTGGAGGTTTAGTCTGTTGCTGCAACGTATAGTATTAACAACTTCCTCCACGGGTGCAGAGGAATTTAACACTTCCCGTGCTGTTACTGATGGAGATGGTGGCACCACTTGGGCTTGTCGTGGTGCCGCAGCTAACATGTGTACAGCATGGGAAACGGCAGACATGACAATAGGCTCATCATCCACATCATAAACATTTTCTTTATGGTTACTTAAGAGAGGGTACAAATTGCTTGTTACATTTCTATGAGTTTTTTTCAATAACTGTACCTGCACCCCCATCCAGATAAGGTGGCGGTGGTGCGCGTGAACTACTGGCAATACCTTCCTCAATGCTACCTTGCCGCACATGCGTGCCATTTTGTGGCTCGCACGCATTGCAATTTAGTGCCATGGGTGTATTTTCTGGCAATGCGTTCGCAACGCTAGTTTGCGTCGCTTGCACATTTTTAAGCCACGCATCCCCTTCATGCTGCCACAACTTTAAACATTCATAATATTTTACTTTTTTCTCTCGAGAGAGAGCATCAGACTGATGTGATCCCGGACATTATCTAATACATCTTTATCAAAACTACCAATTCTGGGAAACGGTCTAATACTCTTCATCGTTATTTTAAACCATACGTCACAATACCTTAATGCATAAGTACCGTATTTAGTATGCATAATACGACGGGCCGAACCAAGCGGCGCTTCCATTAGCAGCACATCACTGTCTAACATTTCTATTGTTTGCGTAGCTCCCATCTTGGGACAACTCCTACGTTTTTCAATAAAAATTTAAACTGGTGAAAGACAATTAAGATACTTTCACTTACCGGCGGACGCCTTTGAAAAAGGGTGTATCCGCAAACCCTATGGAGGACTTCTAGACGCTTCCACTCACCTACGGAAGTAAAGGCCGCTTCAGCTCAGCAATCCCTTTTTGACTACGTTTCAACTGCTAGGGGGCAGCAAAGTACCCTTTGTGTTCCAGTTGATTTCGTCCACCCTCTCACCAGCTCAAAATCACAATTTAACCAAAATTATGCGATTCAATTATAATGTTCAAATAAGCCTAACAGATCACACACATTGATTACTGAATGCTATAATCACGCTGGGAGCTGAACAATAACAAAAATAACAACCCATACACCTGCTTTGTGTAAAGTAAACGGTAAGCGGCTACCGAGTCACTAGGCCAACTCCTGCGCCTAGCACTTAAGGGTCCTACGATACCCTTAACATTTAGGTCCCGCGTTACACCCTAAACAAGTACTCATAGTTACACACTTTTTCCTGCGCAGAAAAATACACGTTAACCCAGTTATTGGCAACAATTGACAATGTGACCTTATCAATTTTGTTTAAACACGTGGCGCCACTACCGGAAATACGTATACGCTATTGTGTGACTAGTCACATACACAATAATGTGACCACCACACAACCTTATGACTCTTACCCTTAGCTGCGTACGCAAAAGTGCATCTCTATTACGCGTGCAAAAATGCAACTCAGCCGCGTGCGCAATACTACGGTACCCTTTTTAGCGTAACATACTATCAACAAAGGAAAACAAACTTTTTCCTTTCTTGTCCCTGGATTCTAGTCAGCGTACCTTGACTCACACGATAACGGATAGCGATCTCTCAGCATAGAGTGGTTGCAGGGAAAACTGCGTGTGGCCACTATCCACCCTTTGGTGAGATATCGATAACCGTATTTTATCGTGTGAACAGGTAAGTGACCTCACACTATGAGCCCCCATCTAAGGATACTGGATTTCAACCTCTATACGCACCTACCTAATAGTACCTATACATTCTAAACCCTGCCTATAAACCTCTAAAATTGACGCTTTTTGCGTACGCAGTCATACAGTAAAATAAAGACTTTAGACCTTGAACATGTGTTTCCAAAGCACAAAGTATTATTCAAGTAAAGTACAGTCAGTTACACGCTGTGATCTAAGTACAATTTAGCGCAAAGAATTATACAGACCCAAGATACAGTCATACATACGCACGCGCTCTGGACCAGATACTGGCATCAGCAAGAAACCTCCGTCAATCAGCAATCAGCAAGAAGACTCCAGACTGGGGTCACAACACACACATTTATACCCTCACAGAAACAGACAACACAAAAGAGGGGTTTGTTGCTAATCCCATTGGTTCCCAGTGCGGGTGCATCTGACAGGTTGGTTCAAATGGACACAGAACAGCCTCTAACAGCTTGTTGCCTCCTCTATTTCCCCTGCATGCAAATCTAGGCTGTTGGTTTTACAATGTACATTCTGGTGCTTTAAGTCTCTACAGTCCATAAGTTGCGAATGCATGTTGCGATCTTCTCACTGATGGTACCGGAAAGCTGTTGAGGAAATACAGATCAGTACAATACCAAACACAGCTTACTTATCACGTATTAAACCTTAGATACCAAAATAGTCTTTATATCACAGCATTTGTAATAAATGTATAAAACTTGGATCTTATACTTTAAAGCTATGGAACCTTTTATGTGAGTGTGCATTATGTAAGTATTAGGGGTTTGGGAAAAGATGCTAGTTAGGTTTATCTGATTTGGGGCAGATGTGCACGCATTCAGCTAACAGCGTTCGCATGCAGGATATTGTGCATTCGCTAATGTGCGTCATGTTCGCAGCGCAACTGTGTGTAATGTGCGGTGTTTATGCATGTGATTCTATTTATGATGGATTTTATATATATATATATATATATACATATATATATATATATACACATATATATATCAATCATTTTTAAACTGCAATGCAATGTTTTATTAGTAATGAGATTCACTCTCAAACAGGGTGGAGACCCTCAACCGTGCTGGTGCCAAACTGTCTGACAGTGAGTTTAAAAGAACAGATTTCTTACCATTGTTCATTCAGTCAAATTCAAGTGTCTGGGCCATATTACAATTGCCACAGCTACACCTGTCCACATGTGGGGTCTCTCCCTTTACATGCAAAAACACCCACAGTTCCTGGTGTATTGTCTATTCTATTTTTACTTTTCTCAGGAGGCTGTTTTTCTAGTTGTTTTGGTATTTCTCTATGCAAGGTTGTCCCCAGAATGGGCCTGTCATGGCTTCTAAAAAGATTATCAAAAACATTGCCATCTGTACTTAGCTCGTGAGTTGTAACTTAAAATGGCGCTGGTCGCAAAATGGTGTCTTGCAGATTCTTATTTTTAAGAGGGAGTCAGGTTGCCATTCGCAAGATGGCATCGCTCCAAGCTAATTTTACACTGATTCTGTCTCAGCCACTAAACCAGCTTCGACACTCCTCACTTGCAAGATGCTGAGCAGCTATTTCAGAGCTGTGCTGGCTACAGTTTGTCTTCAGAGAGGTTTGGCTCCTGTCTCCCTGTATACATCCCCTCAGGTCAGGTTATACAATTTAGCTCCATTCAGCCGGCTGGGGCTGGATTGTTGAGCATTATTTGCCTATTATATTGCATTGAATGTGACTATGTGCTGGCCCTCATTTTTGCACGCTATTGTCTCTGTTTATCTTCCTTTCTATAGCTGTGAAAGGGGTTCACCCCCCTTTGTTGCCCCACTCATTGTTACATTTGTGTGGCTCCTACATTCAGTGCACTGTTCCCTATTGCGCACCCCTGTTATATAACTAGGTGTGTGGGATCTTCTTGGAACACGGTAACATGTCTTCCAAGAACAAAGCACCCTAAGAAAAGGAGGCTCCTTTGCTGCATACATGTAGACACTGTTCTACTGGTCTTTCCCCACAGGATGCAGTCCAGGATGGTCTCTGTATCCAGTGTTACTCAGACATACAGCAAGACATCCCATCTACTGCTTCCAACCAGGAACTGACATGGGCAGCTAACTTGACGCAGGTAATGTCACAAGTGGTGGATCGCCTTTCAGTTCCTGTGCCTATCCTTCCTGCTTTGGGGGTCCAAGCCGCCCCTATTATCCAGCCTCATTTGCAACTGCCTGCACTGGAACCCCCATGGGTGAGCACCTTCTCACAATCAGTGCAGGGCTTAGCACAGGTGTCTGTCTCCTTTCAGCAAATTCTGAATAGGGACCATACTTCTGGATGCAAACTGTCCAGTTGTGAGAGCTCTGTCCCCCAGACAATTGAGGTTTCTGATTCAGAACTCTCCTCGAACCAGGAGGAGGATTTTTCCGGTGCCTCTGAGGATAAGACCTCGTCTGTTCAGGAAGAGCCTCTCCCTCAGGTATATATTGTTGCCTTAGTTAGGGCAGTCAGATAAGTCCTTTCTATTGAGGATGAGGAACCGGCTCCTAGACCCAAGGCGCTGTTTTCTAAATGTCACAAAACGATCTAAACTCTATTAGAGTTTTCTATTAGAGTTTTGTAAATCTGAACAACTTTAGGAAATACTAGCGGAGGCTTGGAACACTACTAAGAGGTGGTTTCAGGTCTCTAAGCGCATTGCATCCTTTTACCTGCTCCCTGCTGAGGAGTGTAGCAACTGGGAGTCTCCTCCCTCCTGTTGATGCACACATTGCCTGTCTTATCAAGAGTTCTACCCTTCCTATTTCAAATACGGCTTCCCTCAAGGATCCGACGACAGGAAGTTGGAAAATTTCCTTAAGGGAATTGATGCAAATGCAGGTGCTATTGCACGTCCGCCCATGGCGTCTGCATGGGTGCTAAGGCGATTGGGCGAATGCCCTGGAGGAGGGCTTTATGTTGGGGGCCGATGGCAACCAGCTATTACCTCTGGTGATGCATATCAAGCAGGCTGTTTCCTATCTTGTTGAAGTGGCTCTTGACATCGGCATCTTAACTTCCAAGGTGTCAGCTTCTTCTGTGTTGGCCAGAAGGGCCCTCTGGCTGCGCTCCTGGCGTGCTGACTCTAAGAAGGCCCTTAAGGCCCTTCCTTATTCCAGTGAAGTTCTATTTGGGCCAGAATTGGATAAAATAGTGGCCACGGTGGTGGCTTCCAAGACAGCGTTTCTACCTTCGCCAGCAGCCCCTAGAGCTCGAGCATCCTCCTATCGCCCACAAGGGAAGGCCAAGAGGCAGTCTTTTTCTAGGTCCCAAAATTCTTCTGCTAAGACCTCCAAGCCCAGAAGCAAGCACTCCTGACCTATCAGATGCCCGGTTGCCAAACCATCTAACAAGCATACCGATTGACAAACAGGCCCCTAAACTGGGGAGTTTATCTATACTGGTTGAGTCTCCCATATCCAAATATTCCAAAATATGGAATATTCCGAAATACAGAATTTTTTTTAGCATGACTGAGATAGTGAAACCTTTGTTTTTTGATGGTTCAATGTATACAAACTTTGTTTGAGCCACAATATTATTAAAATATTGTATAAAATGACCTGCAGGCTCTGTGTGTATAAAGTATATAGAAAACATAATGCATTCTGTGTTTAGATTTGGGTCTCATTCCCAAGATTTGTCATTATAGTATGCAAATATTCCAAAATATGGAATATTCCAATATCCAAAATACCCCTGGTCCCAAGTATTTTGGATATGAGAGACTCAACCTGTATCTAATACATACATATATATATATATATATATATATATATACATAAATCTATATATATATATACACACAATATATATATATATATATATGAAGTTTGTTTGTTTGTTTGTTGGCAAATATCTTCCACAGCTCTCAAGGTAAAGCTGTCTATTCTTACATAGTTATTAGTATCAAAAAAGTAAGCTATTAGACCACATAGCGACAACGCGACACTGCGTTGAGCGACAAATCTTATATATAAAATTCTTTGGTCTGTTTGATTGTTTGTTTGTCTATTCGCTTTGCGAGGTGGTCCAGTTGGATCCTGGCCAGGTTTTAGGGGGGTTAGCTGGGCAGAAATTTGACCCAGGGAGCCTGTTTGAGCCTTCCACTGAATGGATTTGGATGAAAACTTCAGAGGGGTGGCAATTGGTCTTGAATGCCTAATGGAGTGGTTGGGGGTCCCTGTTTGACCGCACAATGGAGTGCGCCGGGAAGAACTTTGACCCAGGAAGTCTATTCTGGGCCTTCCACTGGATGGATTTAAACATCACATAATAAAACTTAATAACTTCAAGATTTAAACCCGGGCAACGTCAGGTACTTCAACTAGTTATATATATTTAGAGATATAAAGTTATATGCTGAAAACTGAACACACCCGAACGTTGGGGATCTGGGTCAAACTGAGTCCAAGCTCAGATCACTATTGGGCTTTCAATAAGAACAGAGACCCGGCTCAGGGCTTCTCGTAAGTTTGGAACTCGGATCTAAAAACTGGATTATAGTGAGGTAGGGCTGTACCTTCTATCTTCTATGTGAACTGGATAGACACAGCCTAGGATACACTGCACACCTGGCTTTGTTGAGAAAAGTTGATGCTGCTCTGGTAGTTTAAAGGAGAGTGTAAGGCAGATATAATGTAAGCAACCTGTGACCCTGCAAAACTACATGTTCCAGGATAGCCTTGCATCCCCAGGATTTGACAGCAGCAGGATACCTGCAGGTTGCAATCAGGGGCAGATTGGCAATTACTTTCAGCGGGGAAAATCCCGGTGGGCAGATTGGTCCTTGGGGCCGCTTGTCAACTGTGGCCCCGCCCCCCAAATCGCGTCACCCGGTTGTCTTTTTTTATTCCAGCAAGACAGGCGGCCCAGCTGTCTGCTCCCTGCAGCCCACTTCTGTCGCGAGAAGTGGCTTTGCAGAAGGGAGCTATGTCAGATGCCGCACGTCAACACGTGACCTTGGGGGAACAGTGCGCAGATGCTGGTCCGTGGCGGACGGCGGGGGCAGGTGGGGTAAGTTTTTCACAGGCTAAACAGCCAGCAAGAGCTGACAAAACTCAGTCAGCATATCATGCACTGCAGGCAGGCGCCAGGCTGGAGGGGCGCTCTCCCTGCAGTTGTTGCTGCTGCCGGCTGCCGCCTGTCACACTGTATAACAAATAGCGGCAGCCTGCAGCAGAGAAGAGCGGTTGTTCAGTCTCACCCCTTGCTGTTCCCCCTCCCCTCTATTCTCCTTCCTGCTGCCATGCTGCGCTCCAACTGAGTACTCCTGGAGCAATGGAACGGGCTTTGAGCCTTGACATTAGGCACAGGGCCGAGCCAGGGGCCCAGGCATCAGCGGGACTTGGCTATCGGAGTGCCGCTGGTGAGTGGAGAGTTACCCCTAGAGCGTCCATGCGTAGCAGGCTCTCCCATATACTCCCATAGAGGTGTTCCCATATACTCCCATAGACGCTCTCCCATATACTTTAGTTCCATATTGACTCTTTTGCATACCTTTTGAATGTTAATACTGTAGCTATATCCCTGTGTTTTTTATTAGTACTGTAGTACAGTAGTAAAAATAATGCTGAACAGCATTCAGTAGAGGTGCCATTGTTTCACTTCTCTTTCCTGTATAATCTCTTTACCAGTGCACTTTTGTCAATCTTAATGAATAAAATAAAATTGATTGTCCTGCACTGTTTTCCATCATCATTAGCATGGCAGGTGGGTGGCAGCCAGGCAGCAGGACCCCAGAAGAGACGCGGCCAGCACCTGGTGGCTCTTCTGTGCACTCGGTTGAAGTGGAGAATGGGGGCACTAAGTTTGCCTAGTAAAAGGGGGAGGGGTGCTAAGTGTGTCCAGGAAAGGGGGGGTGTTGTTAAGTGTGCCCAGTAAGATAGGTGAGGGTAGTGCCAAGTGTAACGAGGGAGAGGATGCCAAGTGAGCCCAAGAAGGGGGTAGTTCTGTCCTGGCACTGTCCTGTCCCTGTCTCCTCTGTCCCGGTTTTGTCCCCTCTGTCCTAGTGCTGTCACTGTCCTACCCTGCCCTATGTCCTGTCACCTCTGTCCTGCCCTGTAACTACTGTCCTGGTCCTGGAACCTCTGCACTGTCCTTGTCACCCATCTCTGCTGTCCCCTCTGTTCTGTCTTGGTTCTGTCACTCCTGTCCCATCTTTGCTTGCCCTGTCACCTCTACCTTGGCCCTGTCACCCCTCTCTCCTGTCCCCTCTGTTCTGTCTTGGCCCTGTCATCTGTGTCTGCTCTTTCCTTGCCCTGTCACCTCTATCCTAGCCCCTTTGTCCTGGTCCTGTCCCTGTCACTTCTGTCCTGGACCTGTCCCTGTCACTTCTGTCCTGGCCTGGTCACTGCTGTCCTGGACCTGTCACCCCTCTCTCCTGTCCCCTCTGTTCTGTCTTGGCCCTGTCATCTATGTCTCCTCTTTCCTTGCCCTATCACCTCTATCCTAGCCCCTTTGTCCTGGTCCTGTCCCTGTCACTTCTGTTCTGGACCTGTCCCTGTCACTTCTGTCCTGGCCTGGTCACTGCTGTCCTATCCCCACTATCCTGTGCCTGTAACCTCTGTCCTGGCCCTGTCACCTCTTTCCTGTCCCTGTCACCTCTATCCTAGTGACATTTGTCCTGCCCCCAAAATTCTGTTACTATCTGGTTGAATGCATGATGATGACATTGGCTTTATTACCGCACAAACAGGCGGCTTTCAGACCATGTGATCTCCTGCATGAATAGTAAATACCGACTCAAGACACTGCCTGTCCTGGGAGGATCAATTTCTTCAGAGGTTCCCTCGTTGCAGAGAAATCATATAGGTAAGAACATACTCATTCACATGCTCACTGTGTTTATTCACTAGAGAGAGGGACTGTGGTCATGGCTATCAGCTACTGGAGCGGTGGGCATGCCCCCAGCATGATGAAAATGGGGGGAGTGGCTTATCACATTAGTCCACACCTCCGTCACAAGACCACACCCACTTTTACGGGCACGCGCACATAGGGCCTCTTTCACACTTTTTTCCAGGGCCACTTTAAATCCCCAATCCGCCCCTGCTTGCAATTATATGATTTTGGTGTAACAGTAAGTATAGAAACCATCTAAAATGTTACACCAAAATCATATAATAAATTAGATGAGAAACATGCAAATGCTGCATCCAGGTATCAGTAAATAAGTCATTGCCATGAGAGGTATGTGTGATCACTTCTAGCATTACAAGGAATAACTATGTCTTCATTGTGCATATAATGAAAACTCTACAGGAAAACAGGTCCTGGAAGCATTTTCCACTTTAAATATCACTCTTATTAAATACACCGCAATTCTCAATAATAGCCAGTTTGTAGGGTCCCGGCCCTTACATATAGTTAGAGAGCAAACTGCTAGTTGTCATCTTTGGCAGTTCTGATAGAAGAAAAGATTATGGGCCGGATTCAATTAGCCGCAATAAAATGAAAACTTAGCGCCGGAGAAGTTTTCGCACTATTCGCCAGTTTCGGTACAATATATTTGCATCTATTCCAAAAGATGTGAAAACGCATAGGTGCGAAAACTGAGCATGCGAAACCAGCGAAAAAGTACAACACATTTTGGGGAAATCAGTCTGTACCCCATAAAAAGCCTAACTGATATAGGAAATCAATATAGAAGTGTATTAATAGCCCTAATAAAAGTATTTTTGGTTCTTAAATTGTGTCAAATGGCTGTTATATGCATATTTGTAGAAGTGTTGAAAAATTATAAAAAACAATATTTTGGGGAGAAAATTATTGCTGTAGGTAAATTGGGGATACAATAAAATGGGTACTAGTATATTTTTGTGTCTATAAAGTGCTGTTTTAAAAAATGTTAGAAATACACCTGCTGCAGCCACCTGCCATCCTAAAAACACCGGCCCCATCCATACAGCCCCACAAAATACCTGACCCAGTAGTTTAAAACCATTTTCCAACACTTTTTAAATTTTTACCCCAAAAAATGACATGTAAATAGGAGGAATGCACATGTGAAAACTTTGCCAATAGGATTGCACGATACGCACTTTTGTTCAAAAAGTACGCACCAGTGAAGGCTTTTCACGGCTAATTGATTCCGGCCCTATATTTAAAGTGAAAACCTGTTTCACCAAATAAAAAAGATGTTCTAGTTACTGAAATCTTGTGCAAATTACATGTGACACAGTGCCATCTACTGGATCTAGGGCAGAATGCTTATTTTTACTTACATTAGCCATGACAATGTAAAAATTATTATTTACAATGTTTTACAATCTAGATATTGAGTTTGTCTAATAGAATATACTAAACATTTCCTAAGAAATACCATACAAAACAATGGAAAGGCCAAGAAAGCGCTGTTAATTACAACACAAGAATAATA
The DNA here is from genome assembly GCA_031769625.1 of Taudactylus pleione. Classification (NCBI taxonomy): domain Eukaryota; kingdom Metazoa; phylum Chordata; class Amphibia; order Anura; family Myobatrachidae; genus Taudactylus; species Taudactylus pleione. The sequence goes on along the minus strand of JAUIMM010000005.1, from coordinate 13,950,693 downwards.
TCCTCCTGTTGCCATCCTATATGTGTAAAAGTTTCTTAATATTCACTCATGTAAAACTAAGTGGAATGTGCTGGTGAGAATCAGAGAGAACTGCAGTGATGTTCAAATACAATGCAACAAATTCACTCACCTGAATAAGTGACAACTTTGCATATAAAAGTTTCTATCAATATATCATATATATATGTCGGAAAGGGGCATGCTTGGCCACCAGGGAATGCATTGGTAGATGCGCAAGCTTAAGTGATGAGTGGTGTGGTGAGCCACCATTGGGGGTGTGGCCAGCCACCACTATCTAACCATTAGATAGGAGTAGGACATGCGAAGAAGCAGGACCCCTTTATAAAGGAAGGGACAGGATGTGTCAGGAACACACATTTTAATTGGCAGGAGGTCTAATCTTGGTGTAGTTTCCATAGAAACAAACCAAGCACCCAAATTCACCCATAATCATTCTCCACCAAGTTACTGACCCTAGAGGAGGGTCATGGGGTCCACCAGGGATTTCCCCTGAACACCTGTGGCCCAATACAACCCTGTATATGTGTGCAACTGATACCCCTTTCACACTGCCAGCAAATAACCCAGGTTATTGCACATGACCATGCAGCAACCCGAGTTACTGTGCAGTGAGACAGGGCCTAGTTGAAATATCCCGGCATTTCAACTCGGGTATCGAGCAGGATTGAACGCTAGTTCAACCCGGCTCGCAGTACAGTGTGACCAGGTTATACGGGTCGAGGCGTGATGGCGGTGACGTCATCGACCCAGCATTATTGATGGGTCGGGCTGCCAGTCTGAAAGGGGTCTCAGCCGGGTCGACGGGTGTACAAATCCAGGGTGCGACTCGCCATTAACGATGTGAAAGGGGTATGATCAATAAAGTAAAACAGTAAACATTTATTAGGTGCCTAAACAGCATAACGTCCATGAAAAGAAAAATGCATAAAATACAGCAAAATTCCTCAATATGAAAGGCCCACATAAACCTCAGAAGTAGAAATATTGTGGAGCAGGTCACCAAATCCAGGGATGGCTACAAGGTGAAAAAAAAGAGTCCAATCCTCGAATGATTTTAGGTGCAATGAAGTTCGTACTTTCCAGACTACACTTTGCAATGCTTAATAAAAAATTATTTCCTTATTCTTCCAGTTAAAAAACATGTGGGTGAGGTTCTGCACGGAAACTGATTTAGTATTGAGGTTGTAATATTTGTTGAACCAATATGTACTATTTTCCCTTTTAGGTATGGGTAATGGGCCTGGTTCATTACCGATCGCAACTGCAAATACGAACGCAAACGGCCAATTGTTGCGTTCTGCTCATGTGTATGCATCGAAATGCTGAACTAGCTATTGGTATCAAGACTGTGATCACAGAGGTTACGCAGATCCATCGCAGAGTGATTGACAGGAAGTGCAGTTTGTGGGTGGCGACGGGGGTGGTCTGATTAGCATACTATCGCAGCTAAAATGCGTGCGTAATCGCAGCTGCGATCGCAATAGCTATACGTAGTGAATCAGGCCCAATGTCTCTGGTTGGTGGCGCTCCCCAGAGTCAAGACAAGATAACCAGAAGTTACGAGAAGAAAAGAAGACTCTCTTTGTTGGGGCAATCTTGTAGTTGTGCATAATGTAATGAAAATATAACTTTTATTAAATAGCATAGTTAAAAAATTGTGCAGAATAGTCTTCTAAATACTGTTAAGACGTGATCTCTTATGTGGTATTTAACCTATCTGTGGAGATGGATAATATGCGAATATTGTGCATTTATTATCAGCGAGTAAATAGTGGGTCCTTGTGTGTATATCACATCTACTAATAGGTAGGTCCCACAGGTTCCTCAGTGATCACTCTTGGTACTGTGGACCTCATTCAGAGTCTCTCGCTAGGGCACGCTCGCTCGCTGGGAGCAATATTCGCATATCTGCGCATGCGTATAATTCAAGTCATTCGTTGCGATCTGATTTTGGTAGCTCGCAAGCCACTTTCAGGTCGCTGCTTTGAGTGACAGATAGTGCCGTTTGTGGGTGGTAACAGGGGAAGGTGCTTGTGAACGGGGGTGTGGATGTGCGAACGCAGGCGTGTCAGGCCACCAAAACGCCGTTTAAAGGGTGTGCATAGTCTACAAAGTAGTGTTATGGTACACATCACCTGAATGTATTTCAACCAGCACTGATCGCAGTGCTTCGGGTAGGCTAAGGCTACCCGATTAATCCATAATTTCCCGGAGATGACGTTTGTTGCGAGTGGCAAGGGGGCGTCTTTATACACATGCAAGCGCACTTTGCCGTAGCTCGCTAAAACATAGTGGGCGTCCTTACGAGACGCAGTGCGAGCACATCATTACAATATGCGGCCCCTTTTTGCTAGCGAGCAATCGTATCTTGCGAGAGACTCTGAATGAGGTCCTGTATGTTTAACCATTTGCCTGGCATGATCGCATTTTACAGCCACACCAGGCTGTGCATTATCTGATCTGCGGATATACAGTGTGGGCGGCTGCAGGAAGAGAATATTCCTGCAGCTGCTGCTCTCAGAGGGACCTTCCGGTTGCTCTTCTTGTCTGCACCCTCCCCCAGTGTTTCCCATGCTGCCGAAAAAAATTATTAAATCCTGTCTGCCCCTAAAGTGTACCTGGTACCTGTACCGCTGTGGAAAGAAAAGTCACAACGGTCGCAATGATTCCGATGTTCCAATCGTGCTGTTCCAATGTTTGAAAAAAAATTTTTTTACAAATATTTTTTTAAATTAAATCATTTTGGATAAGTTGAAATAGATGTTCTTCACCTAATTCACTCATAAAAAAAAAACTACAATATCTGAGTGGTTTTTAGAAAAACTATTTGTCAATTAAGTGGCTAATGGTGTTGGTATGTTGTTTGATGGACCATGGGCCTGATTCAGAGCCGCTCGAGCGATGTTTTCCCAACTGCGCATGCGTACGGATCGTTATACGCATGCGCGAACCAGTCAGTGCGGTCGAAATTCATGTGCTCGCAAAATAGCGAATGCCTGATAATTTGAGTGACAGGAGTAGGTGTATGTGGGTGGTAACGGGGGAAGGTGCTTGAAAACGGGGAGTGGAGATCCGAACGCAGGCGTGCTTAAAGGTCAAAAAGGGCGTTTTATGGGTGTGCATAATTAAAACAGCAGTGTCATTGACCACGTCACTGGGTTATTTTATAGCCAGAACTGCTCGCAAAATTGTGGTAGCAAAAACCAACCCCAAGAATAGCGAACAGTTCATACCCTGGTCGATGTACTCGATTAATCTAATAAATAGCGGACATGATGTAGGATGCGAGCGGCCAGGGGGCGTATTTTAAAAAAAAACGACTGCAAGTTTTATTCGCTCATTCAGACCTAGAGGCGTGAACAGACCACAAAGAGCGAACAGTTGATTTGAATAGCCACCCCTATTTTCTGGACAAGCGAGCGCTAATTGCGTCGGGCTCTGAATCAGGCCCTATGTGTTAAAAGCGTGTCTCACTATAAAGTGTATTTTTGAAGGGGTGGTTCAAGATCAATATGCCGCCATCTGGATGACAAAATAATATCTTGAGCTTAGTATGGATATGGTTAGCCAAGTGTCTTGTGGTTATCACAATTCATGGAGAGCATGTCTCCAATTATTCCCCTCTCTATTGGATAGTTAACCTCAACAAAAAGTATAAGATGGAGAGATTCCATTATGTGGATGATATAGAAGTGGGGAGGGGTATGAACTAGAGATGAGCGGTTCGGATTCTGTGGAATCCGAACCACTCCGAACATTGGGGATCCGAGTCCACCCGAACCCTGTTCGGGTGTTCACCGCCTGACTCGGATCCCCGTTCGGGGCCGAACGGCGGCCGCCTGATGTCGGATTCTCACTAGAGAATCCGACATCAGGGCTCCTATTGTGTAGGACAGAGCGCTGTGATAGCGCTCTGCCCTACACAGACACAGACACACAGCCGCCAGCGGCAGCTGTGTGTTTGTCACAGCAGCCAATGAGAGTCACACAGACTCTCATTGGCTGCTGTACGGAGGGAACCGGCTGGAGCTCACACATGAGCTCCGTCTTCCGGCTCCCTCCGCAGCGTGTGACAGCAGAGTGGACGGCGCGGGAGCGGGGAATCAGGTAAGTTTTATTTATTTATTTTTTTTACTTGTCAAAGGTCCGGGGGCGCTACTGGGGGGGTCTGCTACTGGGGGGGCCTGCTACTGGGGGGGGCTATACTACTGGGGGGTCTGCTACTGGGGGGGCTATACTACTGGGGGGGTCTGCTACTGGGGGTCCATACTATTGAGGGGCCTGCTACTGGGGGGGGCTATACTACTGGGGGGGGTCTGCTACTGGGGGGGGTCTGCTACTGGGCGTCCATACTACTGAGGGGCCTGCTACTGGGGGGGCTATACTACTGGGGGGGTTTGCTACTGGGGGGGCCATACTACTGGGGGGGCTTACTACTAATGGGGGGGATACTACTGGGGGGGCTTACTACTACTGGGGGGGCCATACTACAGGGGGGGCCATACTACAGGGGGGCTACTACTGGGGCAGCCTACTACTGAGGGGGGCCTGCTACTGGGGGCAGCCTACTACTGGGGGGGGGCATACTACTGGGGGGGCCATACTACTGGGGGGCCATACTACTGGGGGGCCATACTACTGGGGGGGCTGCTAATGGGGGGCATACTACTGGGGGGGCCTGCTAATGGGGGGCATACTACTGGGGGGCATTCTACTGGGGGCACTGCATAGGGGACCCTACTACTAAGGGGACTGCATAGGGGGCACCACTGCTGGGGGCATTGTGTAAAGAACACCGCTACTGTGGGCATTGTGTAAAAGGGGCACTACTGTGGGCATTGTGTAAAAGGGTCACTACTGTGGGCATTGTGTAAAAGGGGCACTACTGTGTGTCGTAACATAAATAAGAGACACTACTTTATGGTGTAATGTGAATCAGGCCCTACTTGCGGTGTAATGTGAATAAGATTGTGCACTGTGACTCCTTGGGCCGTAGCCCACTATGTAAACAAGTACTGTGACTCTGCTGGCCGTACCCCACTGGGTGGGTGCACTACTTTTCATTTCTGCCACTGCTGTGTGGCAATGTGTCATAGATGTACTTTATACTGTGGTGTCTGTGTCGTTGTGCCGCTGCTCTGTCGCTTAGGAACCAGTCAGCTCACTGCAACCTTTGGCCAATAATGTTGAAAACAATATTATGAGCTATTATATGGTCTAAATTGACTGGAAATTAATGTTATTGAGGTTAATAATACTCTAGGAAGAAAAAAAAGACCAATTTATGTGATTTTAGCTTTTTTTGTACATTTTTGTAAAAAAATCCAAATCCAAATCCAAATCCAAAGCCAGTCACCGCAGTTTGGCAAATCCAAATCCAAATCCAAAGCCGGACGACGAATTAGAACCAAATCCAAATCCGGCAAAAATGGTCCGGCGCACATCCCTAGTATGAACACAGTTATTGGGCTATTCTCTGGCTTCTAGTTCTCACTGATGTTCCATTACTAGCAATGAGCCAGTGGGTGATAGTACGTGAAAATTGCCAACTCTGACGAAAGAAGTGCAAAGAGATTGAGGGGTATATTTGTCAAAGTTCGATTTTGCATTTGATTTTATGTTCGATTTAGGTCACCTGAAATCGAATCAAATCGAATGTAGAAATCCCTGTCAAAATCCCACATTTACTAAAATTCGATTTTGGAAGCCTTTCCTAAATCAAATTCGATTTGGTTTAATTTTGAATAGTGATTTCTTGTTCGTTTTTGCATGGCCATGTCCAAATCGAACACAAAATCAAACTTCAAATCTCCAAAATAATAGACCTGCTTCATGCTGGAATTTTTACATGAGCAGGTGTGAATTACACAGATGCATGCACAGATCAGTGAGATCCATGCATGCTTCTGTATGTAAAAAGGTTGTAAAGTGTTAACATTTTAAAAAAATGATAAGGGTCCCCCCTAAAAGCACAACCAGCACCAGGCTTTTCTGAGCCAGTCCTTGTCATGAAAATACGGGGGACAAAAGATGTAGGAGTGCAGAGAGGATGCTGGACCGATCGTCCCCTGCCAGGGGTGAGTATACACTTAGCCAGGGATGGGGGGTTAGGCTTAAGGACCTGGGGGGACTTAGGGTTAGGCACCCCCCCGGGGAAGGTTAGGGTTAGGCTAAGGAAAGGGGGGTTAGGTTTAGGCACTAGGGAGGGAGGTTAGGGTTAGGCACCTCCCCAAGAGGGTTAGGTTTAGGGCTGCCGGCATCGGGATTTGAAATGCTGACGTCTGGCGGTCATTCATACTGATTCCCTTAAGATAATACGACATTTATCCCTGTAAATAGTAACCAGCATGAGAAGATTACTCTAGGCAACTCCCTGATAGAAGTACAATATAAAAAATATATACGTTGCAATGATATTTTGAATGTATCAAGGTTATACACAGGGTAGGTTCTCAGGGCCTAATTCAGACCCGCTCGTGTGCTCTGAGTGCTCGCAAGCTGGTCAATGGTGGCCAAGTGCGCATGTACATGACGGAGCCGGCTCCGTCGTGCGTATGCGCAAGACCCGGATAGCGACGGGCAAACCGTCGCTCCGGGTCTCGTACCAAAGGGGGCGTGCTGGCGATGTTGAGTGACAGCACGCCCCCTTTGGTGGGCATGCCGGGGGCATGGCTGCCCAGACGGAGGCGTTCCTATGGGAACGCCTACCGTCTGGGGCCGGCCCCACTGACATCACAAGTGATGTCAGTGGGAGTGCTTTCGGCTCTGTTAGTGCCGAAAGCACTCTATAGCTTGCGGCAACGAGACCCTACCACAAGGGTCTCGTCGCAAGCCTGATGGTGGCGATGGTCTTGACCATCGCGACCATCTTCCTGGCCGCTCACTATAGCTGTGGGTGGTCACCCACAGCTATACGAGGGCCAGGAGGCCGCTCTAAAAATCAAGAAGGACGGCCCTGATTCAGAGCGAGCGCTCTGTCAGAGCGTCCGGCTCTGAATCAGGGCCTCAGGGCCTGATTCAGAGCCGCTCGCAAGCGGCCGCTCGTTCGCTCCGAGCGATGTTTGCACATCTGCGCATGCGTATGGGTCGTAATGCGCATGTGCCAACCAGTGATTGCGGTCAAAAATCGAGCGCTCGCAAAATAGCGAGTGCCTGCTAATTTGAGTGACAGGATGAGGCGTTTGTGGGTGGTAACAGGGGAAGGTGCTTGAAAACGGGGAGTGGAGATCTGAACACAGGCGTGCCAAACGGTCAAAACGGGCGTTTAAGGATGTGCATAATTAACAAAGCAGCGTCATCGACCACGTCACTTGGTTGTTTCTTAGCCTGAACTGTTCGCATGATTGCGGTAGGAAAATCCTACCACAAGCACTGCGAGCAGTTCAGACGCCTTTCGATGTACTCGATTAATCAAATAAATAGCGGAGATGATGTAGGATGCGAGCGGCCAGGGGGCGTCTTTACAAAATAGCGAGTGCATGTTTCATAGAGGCATCAACAGACCGCAAAGAGCGAGCGCTCAATTTAAATAGCCAGCCCCTTTTTCTGAACGAGCGAGCGCAAATAGCATCCGGCTCTGAATCAGGCCCTCAGTTCAGAATCATAATATCTGGAATATGATATTAAATGAGATAAGATGATATTTGTAAATAGTATCCAGCGTGATAAGATTACTGTACCTTAAGAAGCTCCCCAATGAGAGTACAATATCAAAAACATGTGAGGTACAGTAATGTTTTGTCTGTATCAAGGTAGCACACAAGGGCCCTCATTCAGAGCCGTACGCTCTGAGCAGAGCGCACGCTCTGAATGAGGGCCGGCCTCCATGAAAATGGAGCGTCCTCCTGGACGCTCGTATAGCTGTGGGTCACCACCCACAGGCTATACGAGCGTGCAGTTTGATGGCCGTGATGGTCAAGACCATCGCGACCATCGAAACTGCGAGCCGGAGCCTGCGGTTGAGGTTTTCAACCGCAAGCTCCGGAGTGATTTTGGCTCTATCAGAGCCAAAATCACTCCCACTGACATCACTAGTGATGTCAGTGGGCCGGCTTCTGAGGGGAGGCGTTCCCGTGGGAACGCCCCCGTCAGGGAGGCACGCCCCCGGCACGCCTATCAAAGGGGGCGTGTTGTCAATCAACATCGACAGCACGCCCCCTTTGATCAGACACAACGAGCGAAGGACTTTCCTTCGCTCGTCGCGTCTGGCACATGCGCACGACGGAGCTCCCTCCGTCGTGCGCATGCTCAGTCCAGAACATCGACCCACTTGCGAGCGGACAGCCGCTCGCGAGTGGGTCTGAATCAGGCCCAAGGTACAGTAACTTCTCAAGTGAGAATCCTAATATCCGGAATATAATAAAACCTGAGACAAAATCAAATTTGCATGTATCAGAGTTTAGGTAAGTGACTCTGAAGGTTGGTTTTTCAGAGTGAGAGAAATTGGGCCTGATTCATCAAGAATCGCAACTGCGATTACGCGCGTAATCCGTTGATTGTTGCGTATGCATTGCAGTGCGCAAACCATGGCGTTTGAATGCCGTTGCAGGGGCATGCACAAATTAGGCACTGCGATGCCATAAGCAGCTCGAGTACTGTGTGCGATGAAGTTAGCAATTCCTGAGTAAGGTCTGAGCTTGTGTAAGTGTGCGTGAGGCTCAGACGGTAGTCGATGTTTGAAAGGTAAGGTGGGCGTCCTTATGTTGTGCTGCGACGGCATAGCGATCGCAATGGATTAGCATATAATCACTTACCCTGATTAGTAGATTGAGCCAATCCAGCCGCCCATATGGGAATTCTGGCGACCAATTCATGCTGTGTATTGTGTTTGCTAAGTGACCGCAGTGTATTGTATTTATGCCAACTGGAAGCCGGGGGCTAGTGAGAGAGAGCCAATCACCGTATGTTAGCCCAGGTAGTCAGAGTTGCCATTTGATAGTGTCCGAGCTGTGAGAGCTTGTATCTCCAAGATGCATTCATTGAGCGATGTTATGTGGAATGTCATATGGCCCCTGGCGATCAATGAGTTGTTGCTAGATAATAAGTATCAGGGCCTACTGGTATAAGGGTGTGTTTACAGGACTGTTATAGCGTATCATTACTCCTTTCACATCGCAAAATTAACCCTGGATATTGCCGGGCTGGCTTGGGTCGAGGTGCAGTGTAAACGCGCTACCAAGAAAAATCCCAGGTCGAGCAGGCAGGTCAACCCTGCAATTGAGCAGGGTTGAACAAAGGAACATGCCGGGTTGAAGTGCAGTGTGGACCTGGGTAATCCAACCTGGGACTCAGCAAACAATGCTGATTGGATGTTCATGGGTCTCACTTGATGATGTCAGCAGCCAGACACAGGCAGCTCACTGCAGACAACAGCAGAGGCAGCATTCCAGCAGTCTGAAAGGGGTTAATAATCACTACGATCATTACAGTGATGGCTAATTGGAGTAATGAATAAGTGAACTGTTCACTATGCTGTCAGAAGCTGCATTATGTTCTCACTGGCTGATTCAAATAGCAGTAAAGCACAAACACTCATTAAAAACCCCCATACATCTGTAAGAGGTGGGGGGGGTCCCTCGGACTGGAATGGTGGTCCGGCTGTGGTGCCGGTGTGCTCGGACACTTACCTCCTGACTCCCAGCCTCTCACCTTCAGGCCGCCGAGGCCGCTCCCGTCGACGGTCCTGGAACACAGGTCGGACGCAGACAGTCGCGAATGGGGTTTCCACTCCTGGCCCTGGAAAAGAACGAGGTGCTGAGGCAGGGTGACCTCCACTGGGATCAGTGGATGGTCATCATTGGCACTTTAGGCCTCAGACTGGCTACACCTACGTGCCAAGCACAAGGGTGTACCCCGAAAATGCCCGACAGGGAAAAGGGAAGTTGGGTGACACACGACACAAACAGCACACAAAACAGTTTGTGCTCACCGAAAATAATCTTGTTCCTTTGCTGGACGAACACAACAGCAAGAGCCCAGCACAGGGCCCGATACAATAACAGATGCCTTACCACTGCCTGCCTTTGATGGGGGCCTGACTGTGGAAGATACAGCGACTTACCAACAGCCTACCTTTAATGGGGGCCTGACTGCAGGGGAGAACATCCTGGTCCCAGCCCGGTCTACCTTTGATGGGGGCCTGACCGCCTGGCAAATTTCCACGATGCTTCTAGGGCCTTCTGCCCTTGCATACCTGCGGCCTAGCTTAACTGTCCCTTGTCCAAGGCCTAGCGCCGAACTTTAATGATCACGACCTATCGCCGACAGCAACAACTCCTACGGCCTAGCCTGACTTGCCCTCGTCCAAGGCCTAGCGCCGAGCTACAAAGATCACAGCCTAACGCAGACAGCAACAACTCCTACGGCCTAGCGCCGACTTACCATGACCACGGCCTAGCGCCGAATTAACATGACCCACGGCCTAGCGCCAAACCCTGGTGGTCTAGGGAGGGATGAGGGACTTACCAGTCCTGGGGCCTTTGGCTGAGCAGAGCCTGGCCCAGCCTCCTCGTGGTCTTCGCCGGGGGTGGAACAACTTCCACCACTTCCGGGCTTCCTGCAGTCTTCACCAGGCAGCAGTGGCCGGGGCTAGCTCTTTTACGTTGCACACTGCTGCCCCAGGGTCTCCAGTGCCTTCTCCATCCTCACTCCTGGTGGGCGCCGGTCTGCAGCTCTTCGCCCAGCAGGCGGCAGCCTGGGTGAGCTCTTTTTCAATCGCCGCCGCCCTGTGGGACTTCCGGCGTCTTCGTCCTTCTGGTATCTTTAGGAGCTCTTCACTGCTCCCTCCCGGCCATCGCACTTCCCGTGCCCTCCTAGCGCCAGCAAATTCAAGCCGACGCCAGGGGGCGGGGTGATGACGCGGCGAGCTGCGATTGGCTCGCCGCAGCCATCCCCTGCTGGCTGCCAATCTGTGAGCCCTTATTGGTTCACAATCGGCGCCAAATTCAAAGGGGCACGTGCTAATTGGCTGAGTCTGAATCCACCAGGATTCAGACTTGCCATCATGCACGTGGAGTAGCGGCGGCAATCCACCGCTACCTCCACACCCGCTGCGCCGAATGGAGGGCAGGATCAAGACCGATCCCGGCCCACCGCCCGGCTTGCTGCTGGACCTCACCACATACTCGAACGGGGCTGGGATCCCTCTGGATCCCACCCCACCCTGATGCCCGGGGCTCCCGCGGCCCCAAGGCACCCCCACCATCCAGGCGTGGAGGGTGAGGATGCCTAGTAGCAGGGTGAGTGACCGCACTGGTACACTGAGCACTGCTACACATCAGCAATTGATTGCAGCAATCGTGCAATTTGCAATCGATTGTGTATAAAATCTTTCCCTTTTTCAATCGACTGCAGATTGCAGAGATACCACAATCGATTGAAAAAGGGAAAGATTTTATGCACAATCGATTGCAAATTGCACGATTGCTGCAATCAATTGCTGATGTATGGGGGCCTTTACTCAGGGCTACACAGTGGTAATCAATCAGCAATGATTCCTGAAATGCTGTGAGCAGTCCCCACCCCTAATTTTCGTGAGCCTGAAAAAGTCAAATTTTAATGACATCCATAGTGTTTTACAGGGCTGACCCAGATTCAGGGCCTCATTCAGAGGCGGTCGAAAGATGCAAGCGGTCGCTCAGAAACTGGGCGGCCGCTTGCATCCTGACCGCCCGCCTCTGTTTCGGTCGTTTGGCTGTGGGTTTACACCCACAGCTCTAACGACCGCTAGGGTGATGGTCGCGATGGTCAGAGACCATCACGACCATCGGGGCTTACGACGAGACCCTAGGCTAGGGTCTCACTTGTCGTAAGCCCTGGAGAGCTTCTGGTTCTGTCAGAGTCGGAAGCTCTCCACTGACATCACTAGTGATGTCACTGGGTCCTCCCCCAAACGGTAGGCGTTCCCATGGGAACGCCTCTGTTTGGGCTGCCACCCCCCCGGCCCGCCTTCCAAACGGGGTGAGCTGTCAATCAACATCGACAGCTCGCTCCCTTTGGAAAGAGACCCGCTACGACCGGCGCTCTCGGTCGAAGCGGGTCTCACGCATGCGCACGAAGGAGCCGGCTCCCTCGTGCGCATGCGCACTTGACAAACATCGAGGCGGCCGTGCGGTCATAGACCGTACTGCTGTCTCTGAATGAAGGCCTCAGTGTGAACAGGATCGACCCGAGAATAACCCTGGTCGAAGGTGCAGTGTGAAAGGGGTCAAATTCCCCGGTCAGAGCCGGGTTTGTGATGTGAAAGGGATATATGATGATGTGAGTGGGTTATGCTGGGTACACATTTAACGATGTGTACCCAGCACGATCTTGTTAGTGATGGGCCCAGCGGGGGCCCCACCATTGGCAAGTGCATACACACTTGCCGATGTCGGGAGCGACATTGCGACGGCAGGGGCCATGCTGCATTTGGCAGTATAGGCCCCGCTAACAATGTCGCCCGTCGGACCTGCATATATTTATATTTAGAAGATAGTCTGTTGGTGATCCTGCACTCCAAAGATCGTAGAGCAATGAGTTAGGTACCCTCTGCTAGCAAGAGTAATAGACGAACAATATGCAGTGGCACTCCAAGACTTTAAATCAAGTCACACTCTCATCCAATATTGTTCTTCATATTACCTGGGATGACATCCAAATACGGATCCAAGATGGGTCCACTGATATAGAAATGAAGTAAAGGAGCACTCACCAGGATTTTTATTGCAGAGAAATAAGTGTTTTATTTATAAATACATCTTAGAAGTTTAGCCGACGTTTCGGTCCTAAGTCGGACCTTTGCAAAGATACACAGCCACACAACATGCTGTCATCCAGGACAGCCACCTCTCAAAGAGCATGGATACCATTTCTTTGAGAGATGGCTGTGCTGGATGACAGGACAGCCAAAGGTATTGGAGGTACCGAGCTGAAATTTGAAATTTCAGGGCAAACAAATAAAAAATGAGGATTTGGGAGTAATCTAAAGTTCCAACTGTCAGTTTTTCTGACACTATCAGTCAGGACCACTTTTCTGCTGTTCTTTATGGGGAATTTTTGGGAAGGCATGCCTCAGAGTAGGAGGCGAACTTAGACTTGGGGGTAAATATACTAATGTTCGATTTTGTTTTTAGTGTGATTTCATATTCGATTTTCATTAAATTTTGTATTTGGAGATTTACCAAAGGCAAAATCGAATGTAAAATCGAACATAAAACCGAATTTCACTCAAATCCCACTCATAATCGAACATCAGAAAAACATTGGCACAAAATCGAACTTCAAATCCCCAAATGAATAGACCTGCTTTATGCTTTCGATTTTAGCATGAGCAGTTCGTTTTGATACAGATACATGCATACATCAGTGAGATTTTCTTACTGTAAAAAGTTTAGAAACAGTTAAAGTAAAAAAAAATGACGTGGGGTTCCCCCACTAAAACCACCCCCAGACTATTCATAGTCAGTCCTGGTTCTGGAATTACAGGGGAAATAATTGCGTAGGGTTCCCCTGTACTTAGCACAACCAGCACTGGGCTCTGATCCGGTCCTGGTTCTGGAATTACAGGGGAAAAAATTACGTAGGGTTCCCCTGTAATGCAGACAACCAGCACTGGAACCTTTCTAGCGGGGGGCTGATGCCACAGCCAGGAGACCTGCAGTTCTTCTCATAAAGACAATGTTTATACTCTTCTTTTTTTATTATTACACTTACACTATCAACCCACCACCCAATGCCCAGGGGTGGCAGGAATAGCCCCGGGCTATCAGCCTTGGCCAGGAGTGCCATACTCACTTTCTCCTATGTGTGGATCGGTCCTCTTCGTTCCAAAGTATGCAATCCCCAGGCTTGGCAAAACAAAAAAATGTGATACGCGACCCACAGACATCTTGAATGAGAGCTTCGCAGTGGGTTTTCACTATGGAAACCCTGCTGCTGAGTGTTCATTGGCTGAGAGAGGCGAGCCTTCTGCCTCTCAGCCAATGAGTAGTTCTCACCATTGACTTCAATGATGAAAACTGCGCGTGCCCATTTAAAAAATGGCGCCTCAGCGTGTCATCGCCCCCTGGCTTGCTTATATAAAGCCAGCGCGAGGTGCTGTCAGGCTAGTCTAGGGATGGCCACTGGTCTGGTTACCATCAATGGCAAAATAGAAAGTGACTGTCGATGGTATTCAGCCCGGGCTGGTTGTGTTTGGGGGAGAGGAGGGGGGGAGCATTTCCCTTTTTTTTATTTTATTTTACACAAATTCAAATTTTAACACAGATGCATAGATGGATCTCACTGATTCCTCAATTCTGTGAAATAGCAGCTCCACCATTTTGTGAGTGACAGGACAGGAGTGCTGAATCTGCAGTTACCACATGGTGTCATGGCATACCATATCTGTATTACGCAAGGAACACGTCCATTAAGGTGTCAGCCTTAATGATCATAATTTCATTGCTTTTTGAAGTTTGAGTGGCAGAAATTCAATGGGTTTTGTGAAATTTTAGATCATGTCTAAGAAGCCTTAACGGGACATGTGGAACTGTAAGGTTGTCTATGGAATATATAAATAAATATAGTATGGAGAAAACAGCGGCACTCAGGGTCTTGTGAAGAAGTCAGCAAAGTGTATTTAAAGATACATCACAGCAAGGTTCCGACGTTTCGAGGCCCGTTGCCCCTTTGTCAAGGTGAGTGAAACAAATAAAACATTGTGTCTTACCTTAAAGGATGAGAAGGAGATAGAGAAAACAAGCTCCTTCAAACGTAGGCTCGTTGGATTTTCAACTTAAATACTATACATCCGTCTGGTCTAAATGAGAAAATTTCCTGGAGCATCTTTAAATGATTTTATATACATGCATAGCTTCTATACGTTTCTACCATATAGTAGATTAATTACTTCTATTTGGGTTAATCTGATATAACGCATACAGTTAAATTTTTGATGAAATATTTATGCATATTATTTCAACTATCTACATTTACTTGATCTTTTTTCTCATACCCTAGACTTACCTTTACAACTTACATTTATACAGTTGTTACACTTGTAGTCTATCAACATTGTTCCTCTACATCCTCAGTTTCCAGTTAATACTTACATTTTCTTACACATATACATCTTTTCTTATGTATTTTTCAGTGACACGAAATTCCTGTGCAAGACATATCTTTATCTCACATTTGTTATTATAGTAACATTTTCACATTTTCACATTTAGTACAGTGATTTTCTATATATCCTTTTTCCTTTACACTATGGTGGTATTTTTATGCAGTGCACTTTTTCTTTCAGATCCGGCCTCCTTAGTGCACAGTAGCATCTATCCATTGCCTGGGTTATCATGTTTCCTAGGCAACCAGACACCGGAAGTAACAAGCGTCACCTCCTGCCTGCACCGAAAGTTCTCCGAGCGGGGCTGAGCGCGACGGAGCCGGGTACATCCTCCTGTACACGCGGTTTTCACTCCTTCTTCTCATCCTTTATAAGGTAAGACACAATGTTTGATTTGTTTCACTCACCTTGACAAAGGGGCTATGGACCTCGAAATGTCGGAACCTTGCTGTGATGTATCTTTAAATATACTCTGCTGATTTCTTCACAAGACCCTAAGTGCCGCTGTCTTCTCTATACTATGTAATTCAGTTCTCCAGAAGGCACCTGGGCATATATTTCCTAGTTAGAGGAGTGCCAGTCCGCATCTATCTACACTCGCAATGCAGGTGAGTATGGCTCCGGTGCCTATTCCAAATGCCAACAGCACAAATATCCGAAAAATAACGGAAGGCACTCAAGCAGACTTTACAACTCCAAAAAACTGACAGCAAAACTGTTGCTAAATGTCAACGTTTCAGTGACATACACTTTTATCAAGACATGAAAAAACAACATAATGACATACCTTAAATAGTGTTCACCCTGTGCGCCTGCACCACGCTGTCTCGTCCCAGCTGGAGTCCGATGATGTCACAGTTAGCGCCAAAGCGCCGGCATCATCGTCATCGCAAGGGGGCGTGTGCAACAATGTGTAACCCATCACCTAGGTGACATAGAAACAAATACAAAACAGATCCTGTAGAGGGGGAAGACTGGACTGTGAATAAACATAAGAGACTGTGTATAATACGTAGTCCTATGTAGCCTCATGCTATAATGTAGCAAAAGAAAAAGAAGGCAAGGAAACAGTTAGAGAACGCAAGTAAATGAATTCATTTCATTAAGGCCGCTGGGATGGAGTGTCCGAAGATTGTGGATCCACCGTGATTCATGTTGCAAAAGGATCCGTCCCCTATCGCCACCACGGGCGTCAGGGGGAATCCAATCTATCATTTTACACCGTAACATAGATAGACCATGTTTGAAGTCCCTAAAGTGTTTAGCGACAGGCTGATCCACTTCTTTGCCCTCTAAGGCAGCTCTAATACTTGAACGGTGTAAAGCCATACCCCGTGGCTTCAGGATCAAAAACATTCCAACCATTAGGAGATATAACCCTGGTTTTTGCAGAAGATGGGCCGCTATACTTAATAGATGCTCCTTCGATCTAAGTCTCCTAGTTATCGAGGAGTCCGCCAGAGAATTAGCTCTGGCCAAAGAAAATATCACCAAATTTGAATCCTCCCAGTTGAGTCAGCTGCAACCTGAAGTGTCAACGGATATACTATCAAAATTGTCTATACAGGTAGAACAATATAAAACTGATTTGATCAAATTAAAAAAATCCAAGCTCCAAACGGTTAATCGCGATTACGCGGAATTGAAGGTTTACAGTTGGGTCAATAACAGGGGCCCAATGACAGAAAGAAGACCCCGCTATAGACCTCGCAGATTCCCACTGGAAACTGACTCTTCTGCTGGAGCCATCTCCTCTAGTGACCAAGAATGTGTTATGGAGCCAAAAAAATCAGCACAGCGACCCCCTTTAGGGGTACGCACGCGGGCCAGAACAGATCCTTCCATAGATCCAAAACCCGCCGCGGAGGGCAGTGGTCGAGGACGATCAAGAAGGATTTACAAAAAGAAGACGTAGTCTTCAATCTCTCCTCAAGAACTCTCACTCCTGATGAAATTACTGTTTTAAACAAAGGCCTGTCCTTTGTTCCCACTCAGGACATCGACATATTTACTAGTAAAGTCGACCTATATAAATTCACCAGGAAAATTAAACTTAAAGAGTGTTATGGAGCCAACCAGGATCAGGGACATTTACCTCCCTCATACATTAAAAAATCTAAATTTGATCCGGTATCGGTTAATCCAGCTATTAAATACTTCCATAACAGAATGGAAACATACATTGATACCCTGTCTGGAAAAAACACAACAGGGGTGACTTCTTGCACGTCCAATCTATCCAATGCTGAAAGAACAGCACTTAAAAACCTCAGTAAATATAAAGACATTGTAATCCGCCCCGCTGACAAGGGCGGGGGAGTTGTTGTACAAGATCTTGAAATGTACAAATTAGAGTTATACAACCAGCTATCAGACCAAGTGGTATACCAACAGTTAACAGGTGATCCTACACAAGTGTTCAAAAAAGAGTTGGACAATATATTGTCAGTTGCGCTGCAGAATCAGATCATCACAAAAAAAACCTTTGAGAGTCTTACCCAGGATTGGCCCAAGGTACCTGTATTATACAGTATTCCCAAATTACACAAAAATGCCAGTAATCCTCCTGGCAGACCGATAATTGCTGCCAGGGATTCATTGTACTATGTTGTATCACAATATCTGGATTACTTACTCCAACCTGTGGTACAAGCAGAAGAGACTATTCTAAAGGACACAACGTCCTTTATCCTCAAATTACAGGAGCTCTCACCTTTAACCACAAAACATCTGATGTGCACAGTAGACGTCACGAGTCTATACACCTCTATACCACATCAGAAGGGTATTGAGGCGGTCCGTCGGATTCTTACGAACAATGCATCTTACTCCGGTCCTGACACGACGTTCTTTCTCACGCTATTGGAACTTACATTAACAAGAAATTATTTCTTATTTGACAACAAGTTCTTTTTACAAAAATCTGGCTGTGCCACGGGGTCATGCGTGGCTCCGAGCTTCGCCAATCTGTATATGTGTGAAGTTGAAAGGGATCTGTTTTTCTCATCACCTATGGTTCGAGGATGTATTTCAACATATCTACGATACATCGACGATATTTTCATTTTATGGACGGGCACCAAAGAGTCGTTCTCCCATGTTATGGATGACATTAATGCCGCAGATTCTCCTATCAAATTTACTTTTGACAGCAACTTTGAATCAATACATTTCCTTGATGTAGCTGTATCAATCAATGAGAAATCAGAAATCGGCACCACGATTTATTTCAAAGAAACAGATAGAAACACGTTTCTACAAGCAGGTAGTTTTCATCCACCAGCTCTCAAAAAGGGTTTACCATTCTCACAGTTTCTTCGTATTATATGGATCTGTAATGACCCAGCAGATGCCAGACAACAGATTGACAATATGCTACTTAAATTTTTGTCCAGGGGATATAGTCCCAAATTACTTAAAGCAGCTAAAACCAAAGCCCTGCAAATTTCCAGAATGGCAGCTCTCAATAACACTAAAAAACCAAAAAAAGAACCCAAAATATTATGGGTACAGGATTTTTCCAATAAATCGCGTGATCTGATACAGGCTGCCAAATCAACATGGCCCATCCTCACGATGGATCCTTCCCTGAGGATGCTTCAAGGTACTGGGATAACCCCTGCGTTCAAAAGAGGTCGCAACATCAAAGACTGGATTGTACGCAATGACATCTCCCAACATAAACCACAAACCTCTGCCCATTTCCTCACAAAAAAGCCTGGAAATTACAAATGCACTGGCTGCATCACTTGCAGTCATTTAGAAACAGGCAATACTTTTGTCCATCCTCACTCTGGTCGCAAACTACATATTAGATATGTCCTAACCTGTACCAGTCGCTTTGTAGTTTACTACATACGCTGCCCGTGTGGTCTCCTCTATATCGGTAAGACCACTAGGCAACTGAAGGAACGGATGGCTTTACACCGTTCAAGTATTAGAGCTGCCTTAGAGGGCAAAGAAGTGGATCAGCCTGTTGCTAAACACTTTAGGGACTGCAAACATGGTCTATCTATGTTACGGTGTAAAATGATAGATTGGATTCCCCCTGACACCCGTGGTGGCGATAGGGGATGGATCCTTTTGCAACATGAAATCACGGTGGATCCACAATCTTCAGACACTTCATCCCAGCGGCCTTAATGAAATGAATTCATTTACTTGCTTTCTCTAACTGTTTCCTTGCCTTCTTTTTCTTTTGCTACATTATAGCATGAGGCTACATAGGACTACGTATTATACACAGTCTCTTATGTTTATTCACAGTCCAGTCTTCCCCCTCTACAGGATCTGTTTTGTATTAGTTTCTATGTCACCTAGGTGATGGGTTACACATTGTTGCACACGCCCCCTTGCGATGACGATGATGCCGGCGCTTTGGCGCTAACTGTGACGTCATCGGACTCCAGCTGGGACGAGACAGCGTGGTGCAGGTGCACAGGGTGAACACTATTTAAGGTATGTCATTATGTTGTTTTTTCATGTCTTGATAAAAGTGTATGTCACTGAAACGTTGACATTTAGCAACAGTTTTGCTGTCAGTTTTTTGGAGTTGTAAAGTCTGCTTGAGTGCCTTCCGTTATTTTTCGTATATATATATATATATATATATATATATATATATATTAGGGATGTGCGCCGACCCTCATGTTTTGGCTTTGGATCTGTATCTCTTTCAAGGTTTTAGATCTGGATTTGGTTTTACAAAACCACCTTTGCGTGTTTTGGATCTGTATTTTAATCTTTTTTTAAATCATAAAAACAACTGAAATCACATAATTTGGGCCTGTTTTTGTTCCTACAGTATTATTAACCTCAATAACATTTTTTTCCAGTCATTTCCAGCCAATTTTGACCACCTCACAGCTCACAATGGTGATCATCCAGTTTAGGCCAAAAGGTTGCATCAAGCTAGCTGTCTGACTAAGCTAAGCGACAGCAGTGGGTGGCACTAACATGTGGCAGTTCAGCTTTCAACATGGCACAGAGTTGTACTGCAGTGGTAGACAGGATGGCAGTTTAATAAACTATATGACCCCATAGGAGGTTTGAAAACCAAGCACTATGTCAGAGGGCCGAGGGAGTTGTAATATGTTTATGGACTGAAGACAGGGAAAGGACAGAAGGATTGATTAGTTTTTAATATAATGTTTTGATTCTTAAGGAAATTTATGAGGGAAGATCAATGTAGGATTAAGTTCTTCAATGTTTTTTATTAATCAAGACTGTGGCCTGAGGGAGTTGGAGTATGTATGTAGTTGAAGGTAGGAAAAGGAAGGTGTGATTAGTAGTAAATTTAATTTCATTTTTTATTGCAAAGCAAATTTATGAGGGAGGAAAGGAGAGCATGGGTGAATAATATGTCCCATGTTTTGCCCACAAAATCAACATGGTATTTCAGAATATTTTTTTAACATTAAAGGGGCATGCAGGAGATGTTGTCTTTTGCCATAAACATTTCTGGACATTTTTGGCATTCAGCAACCACATGTCAAAGATTCCTGTGACAGATCAACTACCAATATGGCACATCAGAAAATAAATGTTTTTATTATTCAAGAGGGCTGAGGGAGTTGGAGTATGTATGTAGTTAAAGGCAGGGAAAGGAAGGGTTGATTAGTAGTAAATTTTATAAAAAATGTTGATTCTGAAGCAAATTTATGAGGGAGGAGGGGAGCGGAGGAAGGGAGGCATTTATAAAAAATAAAAACAATATTTAAATCATTCACATCAGTCCTTGTCCCAGAAGATTCCTTGAGCATTACGCCTGCTGCTGCTGGGAGTGGATCTTCATCCCAGAAGGGGACCAGGAAAACTACTAGTAGTAGTTTAAAAAAACAATTGACTATTAAACAATCCTTTGCAAGGTGGAGCAGGTATGACAGCAGTCACCCAGTTGCACAGCGGATCACTGACAACATAACATCTATGCTGGTATTAGATGTGCGTCCAATATCTGCCAACAATGCATTGTGTTTTAGACAGTTAATCGAGGTCCTGTGTCCCCACTACCAAATCCCATCTAGTTTCCACTTCAGTAGAAAAGCAATTCCTGGCTGTATAGGGACGTTAAAAAAAACTTAATTAGTGTCCTCCAAAATGTCATTGTACCCACTGTCCTCTTAACCACAGATATGTGGACAAGCGGAAAAGAGCAAATGCAAGATTACATGACTGTAACAGCTCACTGGGTGAGTGTATTGCCTTCAGCAGTAGCCTCTAAGAAACAGCAGCTAATTCAGAGGTAGGCTACTCTGTGTATCACTGGCTTTCACTAAGAGGCATACCACTGACAACCTTTTAGAAAAACTCATGGAAGTCTTTGCAAAATGGCTTACCCCGGTTTGACTCTCCACAGGATTTGTGATTTCTGACAATGCCACCAATATTGTGAGAACATTACAGCTGGGTGAATTCCAGCACATCCCATGTTTTGCTCATGCAATCAACTTGGTGGTGCAATTTATTTTTTAAAGTGACAGGACCATGCATTAGATGCTCTCTGTGGCCCAAATAAATTCTGGACATTTTTGCACTTCACCAAGCACATGTAGAAGATTGCAGCATCTGCAAGAAATTTTGAATTTGCTCTGCCACCAGCTGAAGCAAGAGGTAGTTACAAGGTGGAACTCCACCCTTTATATGCTTCAGTGGATGGAAGAACAGCAAAAAGCCATCCAAAGCTACACAGTGAACTATGACATTGGAAGAGGAGGGGGAATGTACCTTACTCAAGCTCAGTGAAAAATTCTTTTCATGTTGTGCTGAGTGCTGAAACCCTTCAAAGTAGTCACCTGTGAAGAGAGTTCAGACACTGCCAGCTTGAAATTTTGTGACTTAGGTAATTCCCCTAAGTAGACTGTTGGAAAAGCAGCTTGAGAAACTGAAGGAGGAGCTGAAACAAAGTGATTCCGCTAAGTATGTGGGACTTGTAGATCAAGTCCTTTATTTGCTTCACCAGAATCCAAGGGTTGTTTAGGATCTTACAATCGGATAAATACATTTTGGCGAACGTGCTGGATCATAGGTTTAACTCATACTTCATGCCTTTCTTCCCAATAGACACAGATCTGAAGAGATGCAAAGAGCTAAGAGCTGTAAGCAAATTGTCAACTCAAGTGGCATGTGATGAGCGATGACTTCTCCTTCTGTTTTTTCAGCAAGTGCATCTGCCAAGAAAAACTAAACTTTCCCGAAAGACCCACTGGTGATGCAGATGAGTCAACGCAACCAAGTTTTGACATTTGGTCAGGTCTAAAATAATTGCCTACAATTAATGAGACCTCTACCGTGACTCTATCTGACATGGTCAGGAGTATTTAAACATTTTTAATTATACCATCTAAATAGGCATGTCAGACAGTCTGTTTGACTACTGGCAGGAAAAAAAAGGCAATTTGGAGGCCCTTGCACAAACTGGCTTTGCTTTACTTAAGCTGCTCACCCTCCAGTGTGTACTCAGAGAGAGTTTTCAGCACAACTGGGAACCTTGTCAGCGATCAGCGTAGGAGGCTACTTCAAAATGTGGAAAAGAAGATGTCCGTCAAAATTAACTACAGATTCTACAAGGAAGACCTTTACCACCAATTACATCCAAAAATTACAGAGGTGCCTGTAATGGTAGATTCCAGTGGGGATAAATTAATATTGTGTGAAGATAAGGTACACATTGATGAGGGTGAGGAATCGGATGATGATGGCGACAACATCTTGCCTCTGTAAAGCTAGCTTGTGAACATAGAGATCATTGCCAACAATGACAGCTTCCCATTGGTAGCTTGTTTTGTGGGGGCCCAAACAAACCAATTGCTTCATGATTGAGAATATTGTTGATGAAGGTGTTGGTGGTGAAGATGGCAGGTGCTTGGATCTAGCATAGAGAAGAGAGCTAGCTGACACTGGACTGCTTGTTGTTACTTTTTTTTGCCAAAGCTTCTGAATTTTGCAAAAACTTTTTTGATGGATGTGCTGCAGATAATGTAACAGGGAGGAGGTTCCTAGATGGTTAAGATCAGCACCTCTACTTACTCTGCCTTTACAAAGAGTACAGATGGCTTGACAATTGTTGTCCAGATTTGGGTAGAAATAATTCCACACATAAGAAATTGATTTTTTTGTCTTATGCCCAGGCAAACAATGAGCTTTTCCTTATCATGGGCAACAAATGTTTCTTCCACTGGTGCCTGATTTACACAAACAACATCCTCATCAACAACATCATCATCATCAACATACTTATTAGTGTCAGCTACACAAATATCCTCCTCATTCTGGTGTACTTCCACAGAAGCATTCTTGATTTCTATGTCAGCATGCTCACTTGTGCTTACATCATCATAAGAGGCAGAACTACCAGTCATAAATAAAGGCCAAGGAGTTAGCCTTTCCTTGCCACTTTGTGTGGTGAAAGGCATATTGCCAATTTTATGTCTTTCTGAAGTTAATTTTCCCTTTGATGTTTTTTCTTTAACAATATAAAGAATTGCTTCTTTGATTTTAGGTGCCCTGTATGCCCTTGGGCACCGGCTTTAATAGATGACATAGACAGACTAGTATCATAATGACTGGCGGCACTGGAAGAAACTCCAGCACTAGTATGTGGTTCCTGCTATCCTCTCAACTGATCATCCTCCATATCAACAAACACGAACGAAGTGGGGTACAGCACAATTTGTACCAATTTTAGATATTAAACTATGGTATCAATGACCTACAGAATCACAATATTGTTATGAATATTACACTTCAGTATTACTGACCAACAATGTCACAATACTTGTATGGATATTACACTGTGCTACCACCGACAGTGTCACAATATTTTTTAGGAATATTACACTGCGCTACCACTTACAGTGTCACAATACGTGTATGAATATTGCACTGCGCTACCACTTACAGTGTCACAATACGTGTATGAATATTACACTGTGCTACTGCTTACAGTGTCATGATATTTTTAGGAATATATTACACTGTGGTTCCTCTTACAGTGTCACAAAACTTTTACTGACCGACAGTGTCACTCACAATACTTTATTAATTTTACACTGCAGTATGATGAACCTACAGCATCACTTACAATATGGCCAGCAGTGTCACAGTGCTTTGGATACACTGGGGGGGAAATGGCATGCAGCGTCATAGTGTGGGGTACAGCACAAAAAAAATATTGAATTTTTTTTTTAACTTATTATTTATTTATTTATTCTTTAAAACTTTTAGTTACTTTTTTTTTGACAGCCCGTGGATGTACAGCACACTGGATGGACATCACAACCCTGGACAGCACAAACCTTGATGGACAGCACAGTGCTTTATGAATTTTACACTGCAGTATGATGAACCTACCGCGTCACTTACAATATGGTCAGCAGCATCACAGTGCTTTGGATACACTGTGTGTGTGTGGGGGGGGTACGGCATACAGTGTCACAGTGATGGGTACAGCACAAAAAAGTATTTTTTACTTTTTTTTTACTTATTTTTTTAGTTTATTTTTTAAAACTTTTACTTCTTTTTATTTTACAGTCAATGGATGGACAGCACACTGGATGGACACTGGATGGACAGCACACTGAATGGACAGCAGAACCCTGGACAGCACACCCCTTGATGGACAGGACAGCACACCCCTGGATGAGCAATGATAATTACAGCCTCCTGGACAGAGCACAGCATACCCAGCCTGGATTGGACAACACAGCCCAGCATAGCAAACCCCTTTGTGGGCAACACAGCACACCGCTGTATTGGACAACACAGCCCTCCCTCAACGGAGCACATCACCGCACCACCGCACAGCCTGGGACTCATCGCGAGGAGGGACTTATATACAATTCAAAATGCGCAAAAATCCGACAGTGGGAGGATGACGTTTTGGCATCTGAGTCAGGCGGGAAAACCTGAGCCAACCTCGGATCCCTACTCGGATCAGGAAGTTCGGGTGGGTCAGGATCTCTGAGAACTGGACCCGCTCATCTCTAATAAATATATATATATATATTATATAAAAATATATATGCATACAGAGAGATGTTGCAAAAAGCACTCAAACGACTCCCAGCAGTGTCAATGTTTCAATGTCAAAACAACATTTTCATCCTGATGAAAATGTTGTTTTGGCATTGAAACGTTGACACAGTTGGGAGTCGTTTGAGTGTTTTTTTCAAAGCCCTGAGTGCCGCATCTCTCTGTATGTATATACAGTACTTGCTGCAAGGCTTAATTCACGATGAGGGCAACGGTGTGAAGTAATTACATTCTAAAAGTGAGTGCCGTACTTTGCCTGTGTTTTTAAATATATATATATATATATATATATATACACACACATATATACAGTATATATACAGTATATATATATATACACACTATATATATATATATATATATATATACATATACACAATAACTTAAAGACAGCAAGTACTTCCCACCACTTTTCACGTATCACACAACACCCACTCACATCATCATAGTAATCAACTACTCACTGGAGTGACAACACATTCCTTTTCTCGCTAATCTATTACACCCCCTCACATGATGGAGTCCACATTTACCTTTTCTTATGTCTTCTATGTGCACATTTCCACATACCTACCTCAGATCAGAAGAGACTCGCATTCATTAACATATTAATTTAATTTAATTTATTTATTACAGACTCATTCCCAAATAATCAATGCTGATCATATGACACATCATTATCAGTAGAATAGATAGAGTTCACAATCAATCTGTGACCTCATCTGTAAGTTTACATAACATGTGGAAAAATATCCTTACACGCTATTGCAGTCCTGTAAACCCACCCTTATACCAATAGGTCCTGATACTTATCATCTAGTGACAACTCATTGATCACCAGGGGTCATACAACATTCCACATAACATTGTTCCATCGATGCATCTTGGGCAGACAAGTACTCACAGCTCAGACACCATCAAAAGACCAACTCTGACCACCCGGTCCCAGACTAACATACTGTGATTGGCTCTCTCATCAGCCCCTGGCTTCCAGTTGATGAAAACACAACACACTGTGGTCACTTAGCAACCACAATACACAACATGGATTGGTCATCCAGAACTCCCATACTGACAGCTGGATTGGCTCAATCTACTAATCAGAGTAAGTGGTTACTTAGCAACCACCTGCACATACACATGGACCATATCAACGGCCTGATTAACAGGTGTTATCTTCCTTATATATAACGGGAAAGCCAGACATATACATACCTCCCAACATGACCCTCTCCAGGAGGGACACAATGCTCTGGTCCTGGACTTCCCTGGTAAGAGGCGGGGCTGCAGCGCAGTTCAAAAGTTAAATAGGGGAGTCAGACCAATTGTCATTTAACACGCTGCCAAACATCACTGGTTGGGACTCACTGGCAGTTGGTGTGACTCCCCTATTTGAATTTTGTACTGTACTTCAGCCCCACCTCTGGAGCCTCCACCAATCATAAATTACCAGGGAAGTCCAGGACCAGAGCATTGTGTCCCTCCTGGAGAGGGTCATGTTGGGAGGTATGCATATGACAGGCCACTAGAGAACCACCCACACATAAAGCAGGCCACTTGTGAACCACCCACATAAACACATGGACTGTATCAATGGCCCGATCAGCAGGTGGTAACTCCCCTATATACAATGGGTGAGCCGGTCCTGGAAGGTGTCACAACCTTCGTCAAAGATCCCAGTATCAGACCCTGCCACTTGCCTGTTAGGAGGATGTGCTGGCATGCCAGGGGATCTTGGCATCCCCATTCATTAACCGCAGCAGCAGCAGGTCCCGCTGTTTTGACTCACTAGAGGTCGGCAGTTAGTGCGGTGGTAGGGCATTGCATTGCTCACCACTCTCCCACTGACAGCATTCTGTTTCTTCCCACGGGCAGCCTTCTCACAGTTTACCCGGCGTACTACATGGGTTAATTTCCGCCGGCTCCATTTGCTAGCCGCAGCCATGTTGTTTTCAGTCAGGTGACTAACTTACAACAATGGAATCCCAATCTGCTATCACCTGACTCCACTACCCAATCCCTGGCCAGCCCAGGGTATTTAAGGTAGTTATATACACAAAAAGAAGAAATACAAGTGCACAACTCCAAATTAACTGATTATATATAAATAAATAAATTTTTACAGTAAATAGAGGTTTTTGGCATAATCTTGGCCAAGGTTATGGGCCTACCCACCACATCCGGGTAACCTCTATAGGGTAGGTCCCTAACATACTACGGTTCAAATCCAGAGCACAGGACACCCCCAAACTAGCCCACCTAAGCCACCCCAAGGCACCCCTATAATAAGACACATTCAACACATTTTAACGCTTCACTGTCTGTTTTTTATATATATGTATTTCACTTTTTTATTTTTATTCTTTATATGCAGCTACGGCTACTCTAAACTATTTTCTTTACACTTCACTTTTCTTATTATAGCGGTGCCTTGGGGTGGCTTAGCTGGGCTATTTTGGGGGTGTCCTGTGCTCTGGATTTGAACCCTAGTATGTTAGGAACCTACCCTACAGAGGTTACCCGGATGTGGCGTCTCTCCCATAGTTCCAAGGAGCAGCCGGGCGGACAGGACGGCGGTGGATGCAGGAGCAGGGATTAAGGTAAGTGGTTTTTTTTCGTACAAGCAGCACTACAAGGGCATTTTATGGGGGCACTACTACAGGGGCATTATATGGAGGCACTACTACAGGGGCATTATATGGGGGCACTGCTACAGGGGCATAACTATGGGGCACTACTACAGGGGCATAACTATGGGGACAATACTACAGGGGAATAACTATGGGGGCACTACTACAGGGGCATAACTATGGGGGCACTACTACAGGGGCATAACTATGGGGGAACTACTACAGGGGCACTACTACAGATGCATAACTATGGGGGCACTACTAGAGGGGCATAACTATGGGGGCACTACTACAGGAGCATAACTATGCGGGCACTACTACAAGGGCATTATATGGGCGCACTACTATATGATTTCCTTCCTTTCAAATCAAGGGGGTAACATCGGCGTATCTAAATATATTTTGGGGTAAAAGGGAAAAAAGTTCCCGGACCCATGGTTTAGAGCATGGAGTCTGTCATTGTAATATGCACACCAGTCATAGGCACAATATAGGTGTAGCGCAGCTTTGGTTAATTTTTGGGGCGTGGGTCTCCCTGGATTGCTTTGGTTGATCTGCTTCAGGGCACTGCATTATAACACATTTTTCCTTCAACACATTTTAACGCTTCACTGTCTGTTTTTTATGTATATGTATTTCACTTTTTATTTTTATTCTTTATATGCAGCTACAGCTACTCAACTATTTTCTTTACACTTCACTTTTCTTATTATAGCGGTGCCTTGGGGTGGCTTAGCTGGGCTAGTTTGGGGGTGTCCTGTGCTCTGGATTTGAACCCTAGTATGTTAGGGACCTACCCTACAGAGGTTACCCGGATGTGGTGGGTAGGCTATAACCTTGGCCAAGATTATGCCAAAAACCTCTATTTACTGTTAAAATGTATTTATTTATATATAATCAGTTAATTTGGAGTTGTGCACTTGTATTTCTTCTTTTTGTGTATATCTCACTTGGGTCTCAGTCAACTTCCCAGATAATGGTCTTTCTTCAACCCTTCAGTTATCATTCCATGAGTCAAAGCTACATCAAACCTCCCAGTTTCACTGTCCACACTCCTGAACCCTCACCTACCAGTGACTACATAATATAATGATGGGGGGATATCCACGCTATTTTGACGGGGAGCAATTAAATATCTATGAGGTGTACCATTAGGGCTGCCACAGATCAGAGTGATCCCTTTCAAGATCACAGGAATAGAAATTTAAAAATGTGGATATGATCTTATAGGGCGCACCTAATTAATCTCCGTATACTTGAACATTGAGTCTGTTTGGTAGATGGATGTAATATGTGTGCTACTGAGGATTCAGGTGTAAAATGGATTGATAGGTATAGCATATATATGAGTAAAAAGTAAATATTTATTAAAACAATATACAATATGACAAGTGAGGACAACATATAACCATGTAAAAATATATAAAATGATAAGAATAATAATCAGCATAAATATGAAAAGTTCATTGAGTCACGATGTGTGAAACCTCTGAACAGCGTGTGGCACAATAGCTGCTTTTGAGCAATGAGATTCTGTGACTTATACAAAGTTCTTTAGATGAAATGTCCTTATATAAAATTATGATAAGAGATTTTGGTATAGGGGGAGTAAGTACACTTCTGTTGCTCCCTTGGGCTCTATTTATTAACATTATTTTTACTAAAATAAAGTGCAAAAGGGTGTTTTCACACCCTTTTCACATTATTTTAGTTTCACCTGTAGTTACTATAGGGCAATTGGAGTCGAATTAGCTTAGCGAAGGGGGCGGGGCTTAGCGCTGGTGGGGGGGGCAGCAGCGACGGTGGGTTGGCGCATGCGCGGGCTCTTAGTCGCGGTATTTTTTCCGAAAATACCGCGACTAAAGTGCGGATGGGATCCGCAGGGACAGAGCTTTATCGCAAGCTCTGTCCCTGCAAGGGATTTATAGTAAATCCCTGTGATATTGCCTGAATTCGCAATGCGAATTCACTCGGTAATATCACACTACAATCCGCATTCAATATACGGATTGTAGTAAATAGAGCCCTTGGTCAGTGTCAGTGCTCCATATGCTGTTTGCAATAATTGTAATGATTTTGGAATAAGTCCCTTTTTGTACTAAAATTAAGTTGCCAGATGGTCAGATGGCAAAGCTGGATTGCTTGTTTGAATACACAGTGGTGGTGTGATAAAAAATAGACGGTGAAATCTATATCTAAGGGGTGCGCGCACCTCCTACCTTGTCCTGGTCAGCTTTACTTGCAGGTTTGCAGATTCTGGCTCGGCTAGGTGTGTTCGCCGCCTGGCATGTTTTCTTTTTATGCCGTTTGCATAAATGACAGAAACCTTGAATTCACGTCTGCTGCTCTACAGTAATGATAACTGAGGCAGATCACCTGGTCACAGCCGGCTAATAGGGATCAGCAAGCTTGCTTATCTCTATTAGCCGGCTGACCAGGACAAGGTAGGAGGTGCGCGCACCCCTTAGATATAGATTTCACCGTCTATTTTTTATCACACCACCACTGTGTATTCAAACAAGCAATCCAGCTTTGCCATCTGACCATCTGGCAACTTAATTTTAGTACAAAACCGGACTTATTCCAAAATCATTACAATTATTGCAAACAGCATATGGAGCACTGACAGTGACCAAGGGAGCAACAGAAGTGGACTAAAGCTGGCCACGCATCTAAAGATTATCTGTCCAACCAGCCACCTAGTTGATCGGTTGGAATGAAAATCTGGTAAGGTATGGAAGCAAATGACAATCAGCAATTTGCTCCTAAACGCCGGAAAATTGACAAAAACTGTTGTTTGAACAAATAGTTTAGATCAAACATTTAACAAACATGTCTGACGACCATTATCATCTGTTTTCTGGCATTTAGGAGCAAATTGCTGATCATCATTTACTCCCATTCCTTAACAGATTTTCATTCCAACCAATCAACAAGTTGGCTGGTTGGATGTAAGTTGGTCTAGTGTGTGGCCAACTTTAGTCCCCCTACACCAGTGCCTAAATCTCTTATCAAAATTTTATATAAGGACATTTCATCTAAAGAACTTTGCATAAGTCACGGAATCTCATTGGTCAAAAGTAGGGGTGTGCACCGGCCACTTTTCGTGTTTTGTGTTTTGGTTTTGGATCTGGATCTTTCTTCGTGTTTTGGATCTGGATTAGTTTTGCCAAAACCACTCTTCCGTGTTTTGGGTTCTGGGCTTTGTGTTTTGGATCTGTATTTTTTTTTTAAAAAAGCATAAAAACAGCTGAAATCACAGAATGTGTGGGTTTTTCTGCTCCTATGCTATTATTAACCTCAATAACCTTAATTTCCACTCATTTCCAGTCTATTCTGAACACCTCACACCTCACAATAGTGTTTTTATGTCCAAAAGGTTGCACCGAGGTAGCTGGATGACTATGCTAAGCGACACGAGTGGGCGGCACAAACACGTGGCCCATCTCGGAGTGACACTGCAGTGGCAGACAGGATGGCAGTTTGAAAAACTAGGCCCCAAACAGTACATACTGCAAAGAAAAAAAAGAGGTGCAAGATGGAATTGTCCTTGGGCCCTCCCACGCACCCTTATGTTGTATAAATAGGACATGCACACTTTAACAAACCAATCATTTCAGCGCCAGGGTCTGCCACATGACTGTGGCTGAAATGATTGGTTCGTTTGGGCCCCCACAAAACAAGCTGGCAATTAATCTGTCCCTGCACAAATTGGCTCTACGGAGGCAAGATGTCGTCCTCATCCTCCTCATCCACCAATTCCTCACCCTCTTCAGTGTTGTGTACATCCTCATCCTCACAGAGTATTCATTCGTCCCCGCTGGAATCCACAACCACAGGTCCCTCTGTACGTTCTGGAGGCTGGTCTCCCTGGAAGAGTTGATAATTCATTTTATGAACATCATCTTCTCTAAACACTCTTTCGGAGTACACACTGGAGGGGGGGCAACTCAGGTAAAATAGAGCCAGTTTGTACAGGGACCTCCAAATTGCTTCTTTTTCCAGCCAGTACATGTACGGACTGTCTGACATGCCTACTTGGATGTTGTCACCGATGTAATCCTTTAACAGACAGACGCACGCTTGTCGCTGCTGATTTAAGGATGCAGGTGCGGCTACAGCCCACACATTTCACAAAGACAGAAAAAAAAAAGAAGAATATTTTTATTGTTTGTGGAGCGCACTTTGAGGGTTACACCACCCTTTAACAGACAGACGCACGCTTGTCGCTGCTGCTTTGAGGACAGTATCATATGCAGTGACAGTAGACTTGTCAGAAATTGTTGGCACGTCCTTCAGTCCGGACCAGATGTCCAAACCGGCCCTTGACTTATGACACAGGCGCACGCTTGGCTCTGCTACTGTGTTGATGCACGTGCGGCTACATCGCACACAAGTCACAAACTCATTAAAAAAATAGTTTTTTATCTTTTGGAGCACTTTGAGGGTTACACCACCCTTTAACAGACAGACGCACGCTTGTCGCTGCTGCTTTGAGGATTCAAGTGCGGCTACAGCCCACACAATTCACAAAGACAGAAAAAAAAAGAAGAATATTTTTATTGTTTGTGGAGCGCACTTTGAGGGTTACACCACCCTTTAACAGACAGACGCACGCTTGTCGCTGCTGCTTTGAGGATGCAAGTGCGGCTACAGCCCACACAATTCACAAAGACAGAAAAAAAAAGAAGAATATTTTTATCATTTGTGGAGCGCACTTTGAGGGTTACACCACCCTTTAACAGACAGACGCACGCTTGTCGCTGCTGCTTTGAGGATGCAGGTGGAATCTAGACGGGATTTGGAACCGGGGACACACTACCTCCATCAATTGTCTAAATCCCACTGCACTAATGGCGGATACCAGACCCACGTCTAACACCAACATAGCAGTCAAGGCCTCAGTTATACGTTTTGCTTCAGGATGACTGCTGTCGTACTTCATCCTCATCGCTAGGAACTATTGGAGGGTCAATTGTTTAGTAAAAGTAGTGGTGTTCTTACTTCCTCTCTGGGATGATGAACAACTCCCAGCAGCAGCAACAGCACTAGGAGGAAATGGTTCTTGATCTTTCCCTATTTTATTTTTATCGGAGAAAGTTTGGTCCTCCATTTATGTTATATTGATATATACGTGCGGCTAAAGCGCACACAAATACAGAAAATATTTTTTTATTTTTGCTGGAGAGTAGTGCACTTTGTGGGTTACACCACCCTTTAAGAAATGAGCCAGCCGGCTCTTTACTTATGGGACACAGGCACATGCTTGGCGCTGCTCCTTTGTTGATGCACGTGCAGCCACAGTGCACACAATTCACAAACACAGAACATATTTTTTTATTTGGTTTGGACTGGAGTGTACTTTGGGGGTTACACCACCCTTTAACGGTCAAGCCAGCCGGCCCTTTACTTATGACACAGGCGCACGCTTGGTATTACTTTGTTGATGCACGTGCGGCTACTGCGCACACAATTCACAAACACAGAAAATATTTTTTTATTTGGTTTGGAGTGTACTTTGGGGGTTACAGCACCCTTTAATGGTCAAGCCAGCCGGCCCTTTACTTATGACACAGGCGCACGCTTGGCACTACTTTGTTGATGCACGTGCGGCTACTGCGCACACAATTCACAAACACAGAAAAAATATTTATTTTTTTAGCACTTGGGGGGAGCACCCCTGACGGACAGAGCAACCCCTGGACAACACTACAGCACCCCTTTAGGACTGGGACACTGCACAGGACTTTGGAGTGGACACAGCCCCTATGGAGAACTGACTGCACAACACAGTCCAGCCAGCCCCTATGGACTTTGAAGTAGTGGACACAGCCCCTATTGACAACAGCAGTACAGCACAACACAGCCAGCCCCTATGGACTTTGAAGTAGTGGACACAGCCCCTATGGACAACAGCAGCACAGCGCAGCACAGCACAGCACAGCACAACACTACTCTGCACTACACTACACTACACTACACAGCCCAGCCAGCCCTAACTCCCACCCTCCCTCTTCACTGTCCACAGCCGAGTGAGAAAATGGCGCCGACGCAGGTACCTTATATAGGATCCAAAACCCGCGAGACCCGGATGGTGGGATGATGACGTTTTGCCTCGACTTCAGATCTGAGTCAGGCGGGAAAAGTCGAGCCTGACTCGGATCGGCCTCAGATCGGGGGGGCTCGGATTTCAGAAATCCGAACCCGCTCACCCCTAGTCAAAAGTAGCTATTCTGCCACACGCTGTTCAGAAGTTTCACACATCGTGACTCAATGAACTTTTCATATTTATGCTGATTATTATTATCATCATTTTATATATTTTTACATGGTTATATATGTTGTCCTCACTTGTCATATTGTATATTGTTTTAATAAATATTTACCTTTTACTCATATATATGCTATACCTATCAATCTATTTTACACCTGTATCCTCAGTAGCACACATATTACATCCATCTACCAAACAGACTCAACGATCAAGTATACGGAGATTAATTAGGTGCGCCCTATAAGATCATATCCACAATTTTAAATTACCAGTGACTACAGCTCGGGTCCACAAACAAATCACACAAGTGTGACAGAAGGCTGATGATTACACAGCCTCCAGGGACATTGACAATTAAATTATTTACATAACTGACTCTGGAATAGACTGACAGACTCCACTAGTGTTGATCACAGGATAATATACAATAGGGGCCACTGGCCGATATTAAACACATACGGGAGGTACTACATAACCCACAGTTATGCAAGCGGCCAGGAGGCCGAAACAAAACAAAACAAAAAAAACACCCTGATTCAGAGTGAGCACTCTGAAAGAGCGTCTGGCTCTGAATCAGGGCCTGTGTTATTTGCGTAATAGCCTTACCCTGTGGAATCACACATAAAAAAACACAGTAACCTAGAAACGTAAGGTCCTAATACAGTAGACTGCATTTAAGCTGTTACTTTGTAACATATTGACCATTATTTCTCTTTGGAAAATCACTGCATTTGAGCTGTCTCTTTGAAACAGATTGAATAATATCTCTCGCTCCGAAAACCAACCTTCAGAGTCACTTACCTAAACTCTGATACATATAAATTTGATTTTGCCTCAGGTATTATTGTATTCCGGATGTTAGGATTCTCTCTTGAGAAGCTACTGTACCTTGTGTGCTACCTTAATACAGACAAAACATTACTGTACCTCATATGTTTTTGATATTGTACTCTCATTGGGGAGCTTCCTAAGGTACAGTAATCTTATCACGCTAGTTACTATTTACAAATGTAATCTTAACTCATTTAATATCATATTCCATATATTATGATTCTGATCTGAAATATCATCGCAACTTATATATTTTTGATATTGTATTTCTATCGGGGAGTTGTCTAGAGTAATCTTCTCATGTTGGTTACATGTAATTTTGTCTTAAGTATCGTTTCATTTTCATAAGTCTTTGATATTTGGACTCCCAGTGAGAAATTACTCTGTGCAAGACTTAAACACAGGCAAAACATTAACTTACCTGATATATTTCTGATATTGGACTCTTATTGGAGAGCTGCCTAGAGTAATCTTCCTGCACTGGTTATTACCAACAGGGATTTCTCAGGTACATGCTTTGACAACAGCAGATTCAATGTCTCCTCTATCTTTGTCAGGGTTAATAATATCTTCACGTACTCTCACCAAACTGTTCACTGTTATCTATAACACACAGTGGGGAAGCAGATACGTAAGATATACCAAGTAACTCTACAGTGACTCTTCCATATTGAACTCTCATTGTGAGGACACCTGTGTGCTCCCCTCCTTTGGCTATTACCACCAGGTGGGGCACCAGCTGTACTACTCACAAAAACAGATTTAGGGGTCTATTTACTAAGCAGTGTTCAGAGAAGTGAAAAGTGAAGAGTGAAAAGTGATAAGGTGCCAGCCAATCAGCTCCCAACTGTCATTTTTCAAACACAGCCTGTGAGATGACAGTTGGGAGCTGATTGGCTGGCACCTTATCACTTTTCACTTTTCACTTCTCCTAACACTGCTTAGTAAATAAACCCCTTAATCTCTTTGCACTTCTTTAGTCAGAGTTGGCAATTTTCACGTACTCCCACTGGTACGTTGCTAGTAATGGCACACCAGTGGGAAGTAGAAGCCAGAGAATAGCCCAATAACTGTGACCATACCCCTTCCCACTTCTATATCCTCCACATACTGGAATCTCTCTATCTTAAACTTATTGTCGAGGTTAATTAACCAATAATGAGGGGAATAATTGGTGACACGCTCTCCACGAATTGTGATAACCAGAAGACACTTGGCTAACCATATCCATACTAAGCTCAAGATATCCTTTTGTCATCCAGATGGTGACATATTGATCTTGAACCTCCCCTTAAAAAAATACACTTTATATCATGAGACACGCTTTTAACACATGGTCCATCAAAGAACATATCAGCATCTTTAAACATACCAAGAGTGATCACTGAGAAACCTGTGGGACCTACCCATTAGTAAGTGTGATATTATACATACGAGGACCAACTAATTACTCACTGATAATTAATGCACAATTTTCGCCTATTATTGATCTCCACAGATAGGTTACATACCACATAAGATCATCTATCTTAACAGTTTTTAGAGTTTTGAAGTGTTGAAAAGACTATTCGACACAATGTTTTAATTCTGCTATTTAATACATTATTCAAAACTACAAGAGTGCTCCAACAAAGAGAGTCTGCTTTTCTTCACATAACTTTTGATTACCCTTCCAGTTAATGTCAAGATATCATCCAAAAAATACTTTATCTCTGTATTCAGAGATTCTGACACTTCATTCTTCCTCTTTGACTGTAATATGTGATAAGGCAAATGTGTTCTGGAATAACTATAACATGAGCGCTTTATAAGAATTTGTTTTTACATTAGATTCCAAAATACAGATGTGTCCTCGTACAGTTACCCCTTTTTGTTCCATATAGAGCGAGACGCATACTTAGATTTTCCGCCACGGGTAGCGATTCCCGAACATTCATACTTTTATCGTAAATCTAAATTCTGTGTCTTATTCACATTGTAGCTGTATACAATGTCACTTGT
This sequence comes from Taudactylus pleione, assembly GCA_031769625.1. NCBI lineage: Eukaryota > Metazoa > Chordata > Amphibia > Anura > Myobatrachidae > Taudactylus > Taudactylus pleione. The sequence continues at coordinate 13,913,819 of JAUIMM010000005.1, read as the reverse complement.
AGTGCACTAGGCGTTTAGGATAAGTGTTTTTATCACAAAGGATCGAGTATATATATTTTGTCAAAAGTCTATGGCGAGACGCATGACGCAGCTTTGTCACAAAGTCTGTGACAATCCAAATAGGGCTATTTGGCGCGATTGGACGATAGGTGTATGTGGACACATCTATAACAAAATAATATTTTAAAGAAAATATAAATATTTTACACTGTTAGTATTATATTTCAAATCTTTTAAATACTGAGGAGTATTTCATCTTAATATGTCCAAAATGTCATTTTTATATGTCTAAATTCATTACAGAAGAAACCAAGGCAGATTATTCTCTCAGGAATCCAATGACCTGAACCTTCCAAATAGTTGCTTACACACATTCCTTCAGCATTTCCCCATCCTATTATTCCCTGCCATCAGAAAGTGAGTTCTTTGTCAAAACAAATACTTTCTAAAATGTATTAATCCAGATAGTAACATTTGTCTTTCAGATCACTAATCTAATGTCTAATATATATATATATGGAATATTTTCTACTGATATAATAGGCAGGGCTGGCTCCAGTAGGAGCCGCGCCCTGTGCTGTCCGTGACACAGCTGCCGGTATTCTGTGCGTGCTGCAAATTAGGGGTGAGCCCTAGTTAACATCGGTCACACCCCCTAAATTATGTTATTTGGGGTGTCCCACATGGCACGCCTCCCACGTAATATCAGGCTGGGGGCAAGCCCAGCAACCTGTCAATAGCCCTCTCCCTGCACTGAATGGATGGCGGTCGCATGCACAGCCTCCATTCAGCTTCTCTGGGGTCCGGCACCACTGCACAACTGCGGCGGTGGGGGTGCCCAACCTCCCGACCACCCGCGGGACACTTCGGCCCATGGGTGGTACAGCGAGATAGTGCCCGAAAAGTGGGACTGTCCTGCTGAAATGGGGATGTGGGCAGGGGTGCGCCCTCTATGGGGTGGCACCCCTGTTCGACCGCACTGGTCGAATATGCCTCGAGCTGGGTCTAGTAATAGGGGTCACATGTGCCTGCTGGACTGCATATGCCCCAATTTGTTATCCCTCTGAGTGCTGTGTGGGCCTTTGCTGCTCAGCTCATTCAGAAGAAAGGGTGGGGGGAGCTGTACATGGTATTTCTTGTCACTGCACATTTAGCTAACAAAACAAAACCTCATTTTCAAGTAAATTGTAATTCAAATTTCTATTCTGAAAAACTTTTCTTTCTGATTTGTATCCCTAAAATTTAGAAATATATTCATAAATAACTTTCTCACACAGGGCGGGATGTGCTAAGCACCCCATTTCCGATGCGGTACATCCCAACACTCATTGGTTATACAGTCAGGTGCATAAATATTGGGACATTGACAGAATTTTCATATTTTGGCCTCTATTCACCACCACAATGGCTTTGAAATGAAACAAACAAGATGTGCTTTAACTGCAGACTTTCAGATTTAATTTGAGGGTAATTACATCCAAATCAGGTGAACGGTGTAGGAATTACAACGGTTTCTATATGTGCCTCCCACTTTTTAAGGGGCCAAAAGTAATGGGACAAACTAAACAATCCTAAATCTAACTTTCACTTTTTAATACTTTGTTGCAAATCCTTTGCAGGCAATTACAGCCTGAAGTCTGGAATGCATAGACATCACCAGACGCTGGGTTTCATCCCTGATGATGCTCTGCCAGGCCTCTACTGCAAATGTCTTCAGTTCCTGCTTGTTCTTGGGGCATTTTCCCTTCAGTTTTGTCTTCATCAAGTGAAATGCATGCTCAATCGGATTCAGGTCAGGGGATTAACTTGGCCATTGCATAACATTCCACTGTTTAGCCTTAAAAAACTCTTTGGTTGCCTTTGCAGTATGCTTCGGGTCATTGTCCATCTGCACTGTGAAGTGCTGTCCAATGAGTTCTGAAGCATTTGACTGAATATGAGCATATAATATTGCCCGAAACGCTTCAGAATTCATTCTGCTGCTTTTGTCAGCAGTCACATCATCAATAAATACAAGGGAACCAGTTCCATTGGTAGCCATACATACCCACGCCATGACACTACCACCACCATGCTTCACTGATGAGGTGGTATGTTTTGGATCATGAGCAGTTCCTTTCCTTCTCCATACTCTTCTCTTCCCATCACTCTGGTACAAGTTGATCTTTGTCTCATCTGTCCATATGATGTTGTTCCAGAACTATAATGGCTTTTTTAGATGTTGTTTGGCAAACTCTAATCTGGTCTTCCTGTATTTGAGGTTTACCAATTGTTTACATCTTGTGGTGAACCCTCTATATTCACTCTTGGGAAGTCTTCTCTTGATTGTTGACTTTGACACATATACACCTACCTCCTGGAGAGTGTTCTTGATTTGGCCAACTGTTGTGAAGGGGTTTTTTTCACCAGGGAAATAATTCTTCTGTCATCCACCACAGTTGTTTTCCGTGGTCTTCTGGTGTTGCTGAGCTCTCTGGTGCATTCTTTCTTTTTAAGAATGTTCCAAACAGTTGATTTGGCCACACCTAATGTTTTTGCTATCTCTCTGATGGGTTTGTTTTGATTTTTCATCCTAATGATGGCTTGCTTCACTGATAGTGATAGCTCTTTGGATCTCATATTAAGAGTCGACAGCAACTGATTCCAAATGCAAATGTAACACCTAGAATCAAATCCAGACCTTTTACCTGCTTAATTGATAATGAAATAACGAGGGAATAGCCCACACCTGTCCATGAAATAGCATTTGAGTTGATAGTCCCATTACTTTTGGCCCCTTAAAAAGTGGGAGGCACATATAGAAACCGTTGTAATTCCTACACCGTTCACCTGATTTGGATGTAATTACCCTCAAATTAAATCTGAAAGTCTGCAGTTAAAGCACATCTTGTTTGTTTCATTTGAAAGCCATTGTGGTGGTGAATAGTGGCCAAAATATGAAAATTCTGTCAAAGTCCCAATATTTATGCACCTGACTGTATACTGTCGGGGGTGCCGAGAAGGCGGGGGAGTGGGTACTAATTACCTGAGCCCAGGCTTGCTGGAGGGGCCTGGGTCCGGCACCGCCCCCCCCTTCCTCCCTTCTACCTCACAGCAGCACAGCACACACTGCTGTGTGCTGGGCTGCAGTGGGAGGCTGCTTGCGGCTGCTGAGCAGTAGCCACCTATATAAGCCTGTGGGGGGGAGCGATCACACTGAGGCTGAGGAGATCACCCCCTATTGGATTTGCATGATGGGCTGAGGGGATCACAGCGTCCCCCTCCCGGGCGCACAACGCCACTAAGCAGCGCTGCAAAAATGGTTAATTTTTTTAATCCTAAGGGGGCGTGACCATGCCTCTTGCAATTAGGCCACACCCCTTTCACCCGGGCCCGCCGCAGCTGTCAGCACCCCTGCATACTGTACCTAGAAATACGCAAATGACAGCTCTCCCGATAAGAGCTGTTCTTTGCAAAAGAGGGACTTCTGGGTTTATGACCCAGAAAGTCCTCTGCGCATGCGTCATATGATGGGGGAGCTGCAGGGGACACTACGAGGGTCCCTCAGTGCAGAACGCGAAAAGAAGCCTAAAGGCTTCTATTGGGCAATACCATCTAAAGATGACATTGCCCACCGGGTCTAAGATCCGGAATGTAACACATTCCAGTGCTTGGTACAGTACATATGGAAAATGCGGCCAAATTCCAAAAATGGCAGTTAGTACATCCCACCCACCCACAAACAATAAAATATGTATAAATGCTTATTTTTGCTTATGTGACTTATTCTGAATTTTTTTTTTCCACTTTGTTGTTAAATTTCTGTAAGTTTTGCACAAAATTGTTTATAATGGGTGTGATACAAAATGTTGACATTCAGAATGCTAACATGTGACATTTCAACATGCACAATGTCGTTCTGGTCATAATATCAATATGGTAATAATGACGACATTATGACCATATTGGTAGAACCTGTTTGGTTACAATAGGTGTCAGCGGAATGTGAAATGGAGATAAGGCCACACAGATGTCCTTAACCGGACTCGATGGTTTAATTGATAACAGACAGATTACATAGGGTTAGCACAGATGCCCCACCATCCTTAAACAGTTGTTCCCAACTCTTTTGGCTCTATGTTGGCATTGTGGCTCATCACCGGGTACACACCTTCATATTTGATGGTAGTGCCCACTGTTGTCGAACTTCTGGCATACGGTGAGGAGACTTTCTGAAATAATTACTGGAACATCACTTCCTCTCACCTCCGAGTTCTGGTTTCTAAACTTAATGGATACACCCATTTCCTGGTTTAAAAAGTCACTGACCCAGCATCTTATGAACGCAGCCATAGTGGTCATCCCCTGTCATTGGAGGTCTATATCTCCTCACATGATACATTAGGGGGAATTCAATTGTTTTTTGGGGCATCTTAAGTAATGGGTGTCTATCAGAGCAATTCAATTAATCTGTAAATACAGCAGATCAACTAGCTCGGCGTTGCGGCCTGTGCAGTACATGTCAATGCAGCATACCATATGTTGATTGACTCGGTGCAGCAGCCTGTAACATATCTGTAAGTGCAGCAAGGAATACCAACATGGCACAGCAGCTGGCAAAAACAGTTTTTTCCTCAAGGACACTGGGCCTGATTTAGAGTTGTACACTATTGCCGTCGCTTCTGCAAATGTGCGCGCAGATCTGTGAAAATATGCTGCTTCCATGATATGTATTGAAACGCCCACCTGCGACTTTGCATATCCAAGCGTCTGCATCCACAGATCCTTCGATTATCGGCTATCGAGTAAAGGGGCCTATCCATTACACAACTTTTTGCACGATCTGACCAAAACCAGGAGGTTTTGGTCGCAACATACAGAAAGTCGTGTAATGGATAGCTGGCAAGGACCAGCGATGCGTGTGCACGCTGGGTCCTTGTCGACCCTGACTATCTACTGAACCTGCCCGTCAATATGATGATGATCGTCAGGTTCGGCATGTTCAGATAAAGGAGGACGGGCTCCTGCACTGAATGACGTTCAGTGAACGCCATTCAATGCGGGCACTGCACCTCGGCGACCTGAAGGTCTGAACGCTAATGGCCACCTGTACTGAGATGCCATTGTTAATTTGTACGGGATCGCAGTCGCAGACTCGACCCTCACCGAAATTGGCTGTGACATGCCTGCATTTTCGCTGCCACTCCCTGTTACCTCCACCAAAATGTCCTTGCCTGTCAATCGCACTGTGGGTAAAAAGTTGCTGCGAGCGACTAAAGTAATGAACTTTGACGCGTACGCTGTGCAACTTAGAAGCATGCGCAGATGGCCTATAATCGATCAACTGCATAAATATCGGCATAGCGCACAGCTCTGACTCAGGTCCACAGTACAGCAAACACACTCACCTTAAATAATCTTCATCCATGTGCTGAAATGCTGTACTGGCCAGAAACAAACGCGGCTGGACAGCATCACTACAGTATGTATCCGTTCTGGCTGGTATATATATATATATATATATATACAGACACACATATTTATACAGATATATGCATACATAATATATGCATTTATGTGAATACATATACTGTATATATACATATTGTATATATATACACTTACACATATATATGCACACATATACAGTATACATACTTTGTGTATATATATATATATATATACGCACACAACACATAGCCCACAAATACATGAAACTGGTTAAAAAAAAACTATATTAAAATATTTTGTCAGCACCTGCATACCTCTTACGAAGGCACTGAGGGGAAGGACACCCTGTTCATCAGCAAGCAGCCTGCAGGACACCCGATCAGCAGCCAACACAGGACGACTGACACTTCGGTGTCCGAACAGCCAGTCACACGGCCGAGCCGCCTTCACGGAGCAGAGGTCGGGCTCAGCTACTAGTACTTTTGGTGGGGGCATGGGGCAGCACCTACTGTATGTGACGTTGCGCGCTGCAACGTCACACGGCGCGGAGGAAGCGCCGAGATACACTGGCGCAGGGAGGCCTAGGCTAGTGAAGCCGGCTACCACTGCACTGCAATATTTAGTGTTTGAACTGGGGAGGGGGGTGTGGACGGCTCGCCGGGATTTCAGTGGGCGGAGGTCAGACGGCCTCAGGCTGTAACAAGAAAATTTTTCCTGTCTACAGCAGATGCTCCAGTGGGCGGTGGGCCTATTTTGATAATGGGCCTGGAGCTGCAGCTCCATCCACCCAATGTTTAATCCGGCCATGCCCTTCCCCCCTCCTTTCCACACAAACAATATCTGTCACCATACACCCTTATTCTACTTTTTCATGTAATCTTCCCCCCTGCAATTTTACATTCAATGGATTTAGGCCCTGACTCAGAGCCGGACGCTCGCTCTGAATCAGGGTGTTTTTTTTTTGTAACGGAGCCGGCCTCCTGGCACTCGCTAAGCTGTGGGCGACCACCCATGGTCGCGACCATCGGGGCTTGCGACGAGACCTTTGTGGTAGGGTCTCATTCCCGCAAGCCCCAGTGAGCTTCCTGCTCTAAATAGAGCATGAAGCTCACCACTGACATCACTGGTGATGTCAGTGGTGCCTCCCACAAACGTCTGGCGTTCCTTCGGGAACGCCTCTGTTTGTGTAGCCACCCCCCCTGCACGCCTACAAAATGGGGCGAGCTGTCAATTGCAATCGACAGCCGCCCCGTTTTGGTGCGAGACCCGTAGTGACGGAGCACCTGTCGCTGGCCGGGTCTTGCGCATGAACACGCCGGCAGCAGCGCATGTGCAGGGGGCAAACATCGACCCGCTTGTGAGCGGGTCTAAATCAGCCACTTAGTTTATCTCTTATGATCTATCGTCATAGTCAGTACTGTTTGTAATTAGTGTGTTCCCTGACACCCTGTTTTATTCTCACTTCTCTTGTTTGTCCAGTTAATGCGTTACCATTGTTGATGACGATAAGTTCTGGTGATTTCTTTATGATTCCAATAAACACAGATTGCAAAAAAAAAAACATATCCACCTGAAACAGAGGTTCCATCTCCTTCCGCACGCTGTGAATGTGCACTGAGGTCACCCGGGATGCCCATGATGCTCCAACGAGAAGGATCAGTTCCACGAGATTGCATGGTCACCACCTAGTAACTGCCCAGAAACACTCATTTCATGTCTTAGGACAGATTAATTCATAGGCACTAGCGAGCTCCGTCCGTCTGCTTAAATCTGATTTGGCGCATGTGTAGTCAATAATGTATTTCTTTGGCGCATAGCCGCATACACAATATGATGAAATCCACCAGAACCATCAGCATTGGAACTTGCGCCCATCTCAGAATCAAACCCATTGTGTGTAAACATGAAACATGCTAATTTGAAACAAAAGATTAAAGCAAATATTTTTAATGGGTTAATATTTAAAGTTTATGAAATACCTCCTTATGACTGTACACAATACTTAGTGTCAACTTAATGTGGCATAATTCTTTCCCGCTACATTATCTAGCAATCTTCAAGATAATTCTAGTCACCTTACAGGGAACTTGTTTTTGCAATAACTTTGCATACAGTAGGACTTGTTTTCATTGTATTATGACAACACTACTAGAACAGGAAGTGCCAGGACCTCTCGGGGAACATTCCTCTCCATGCAATAACAGATGATCACATTCATGAAGGGTACTTACTGTAATAATTAATTGTTTACACCTTTTAATGATTAATATGCAGCATAAAGAACTATTTCTAATAAGAGTTATGTGTTAAATGTCATTTAAATTGTCTAATATTAAAATGTTCTAAGCAGGGCCGTATTAGTATTCATAAGGCTGAGTAGGCTGAAGCCTAGGGGCCATCATAGATGTGGCCACCGTCGCTGCTTGGAGAAAGTTCTCTCTACTCCAGACCTCAGCACACACAGGGACAGGAGATTCCACAGGACTTGCGAGGATTCCGGCCGCCCACTAGAGTGCAGAGCAAGGACACCCCAGCATGGGGGTGGTGCCAACTGGATTGAAGATCAGGAGTGCACACACCAGGATGGATGCTGCAGCCTACTGGTAAGTGCATAGTGCGGGACGCCGCCACAGCACACAAGCACATCCAAAACCCTAACAACCACCCTGGGAGAGGGAGACATATAGGGTACACACCCAGCTGCTGATAGCAGCGCACGGGTGAACGGGGCAAGGCCTAAACGCAGGAGGCGTGGCCACGCCCCCTCAGGAGAAAACAAACAACACTTTGCAGCGCCAAGAACCGGCGCTGCGCGCTGGGGAGGGGGGTTCTGTGAACCCTTCAGCCTGGTGCATAGCCAGAGGGGCACGCGATCAGTGTGATTGCTCTCCCCACAGGCATAGGAGACTGCTGTGACTTAGCAGCCGTGAGCAGTCTCCCAGGGCAGCCCAGCACACAGCAACGTGTGCTGGGCTACTGTGATGTAAGAGGGGGAGGTGGGCGGTGCCGGGTCTGGGCCCCGCCAGGCACCTCCAGCAAACCCGGGCCCAGGTAATTAGTACCTGCTCCCCCCCCCTCATGGCGCCCCTGTACACACCATATGGGAAGGGTACCCCACTAGCAAGGGTCATCTTACACATCCCATTCACAGTGTGTGACTGCACAGTAGACTGTACATTGCAGACATGCCACAGGGAAATATCAGATATTAGGAATATGGTCAGGGGGACAACCTACTGTACTAGGGTCAGGCTGTCAGCTGTAGTGGGGTGAAAGATTGAAGTGCCGGAGGGGGCCCGAAACACCTGAAAGTCTAGGGCCCGGCCATGGTTTATACAGACTCAGGTCTAAGGCTATGATCCAAATCTTAACATCTCAATATAAACAGTATATACCTTGATACTTTTATCCTTTAGTATATGACAATACATAGAATAGTTAGCTGTATTTCTCGCTGGCTATAAGACTCTTTAGGACCAGTGGAGAGTTGCATGCTTTACAGATGGATCTTGCATGTTTTTGCACTGCACATGCCCTATAGTAGAGCATATTCATCGATGGGAGGTTCCGCGTCATACTCATCCCAGTCATAAATTGACTTGTGGGTGAATGGGCAGAACTGGGTGATAATGGGGCATAAGCGCATAGTTAGGGTGTGTCGATGGAATTGCAGGCAACAAAGGTGTGCGTACATGAACATATACCTGTTTTGTGTACAGTCCCATAAATGCATAACCCACCATACGGGTGAATATCTGCATTTGTGTTGTGAATGATTAATTTAGTAACTACTTATTTTATCACAAACAGAGTTACCACATTTAAGCTGTTTAATTGTTCACAGATCATATTGGTCTCATACAATTACCCCACACATAACAATTGTTGCCTAACATATTTAAAACTTATTTCATGATTACAATCAGCCAGTTACAAAGTGTTCCCACTTGCTTAACTATAATGACCACATAGCAAGGCTGCTGTAAGTAGGGCTTTGGGGGCTTACCATGGCTGCCGCTGGGCATTTATCCTGGCATCTATTGGTTACTGCACAAGAAAACAGGCTGCTAATTGAATAGCTCTAGGCATTACACCCAGCGGTGGCAGCAGCGCTGTAAGTTTGCAGCTATTTTAATTCTCTCCCAAATGTTTTAGTTTTCATTTTAGTAAATAAATATTATTTTCTATTTCTAATTAATTTGGAAACAATCACACTAAGGGCATGATTCAGATTACACAGCCAGTGAGAAAAAAATGAAGAGGAGGAATCTGCACTACGGCATTTATCAATTCAGAAAAGATAGCAAAAAAAAAACATATTGCATATACTGTAAAATGACATAAATTGTTTCTGTGTCTTGCCTAAATGTTGGTGGTGCACCAGAGTCAGTGAGGTAATATAAATGTCAACTACAGAGAGAAAGACTCTTGTGTGGTGCACTCTTAGGGGTATCTTTACTAAAGTGCAGGTTTTGAGAAGCAGAAATGTTGCCTGTAGCAACCAATCAGATTCTACTTATCATTTATCTAGCACCTTCTAGAAGATAGTAGCCAGAATTAGTTGCTATAGGGGTGTGCGAGAGGTTTGGCCGCACAGAGGGCCAGAATCAGAGCCGCTTGCTCTGACAGAGCGCTCGCTCTGAATCAGGGCCGGGCTTTTTTTTCTTTTGGATCGGCCTCTTGGCCGCTCGCATAGCTGTGGGTGACCACCCACAGCTATTACGAGTGGCCATGATGATGGTCGCGATGGTCAAGACCATCGCGACCATCGGGCTTGCGACAAGACCCTTGTGGCAGGGTCTCGTGGCCCGCAAGCCCCAGAGAGATTTCGGCTCTAACAGAGCCGGAATCTCTCCACTGACATCACTCATGATGTCAGTGGGGCCGCCCCCAAACAGCAGGCGCTCTTATGGGAAAGCCTCCCTTTGGGCATCCACCTCCCCCCGGCCAACCCACCAAAGAGGCCGAGCTGTCACTCAACATCGACAGCTCGCCCCCTTTGGTGCAAGACCCGGATCGATGCATTGCCCGTCGCTAGCCAGGTCTCGCACATGCGCACGATGGAGCCGGCTCCGTCGTGCGCATGCGCTCTGGGCCACCATCGACCCGGTTGTGAGCGCTCAGCGCTTACGACCGGGTCTGAATCAGGCCCAGAGCACAGCTCTCTGTGGGTGGTACTGCTGCTCACCCACAGCTCCTCCATCTGGTTAGCAGGGTGCCTCCAGATGGTCACAGTGCTGCCCTTAGAGCACCCTGGAGCATCCTGAGGATGCTCCGGGCATTGCTGTAATCACCTGCTCCCGGCGTCAAGTGCAGACCCCGTCCCTCCGTGTGACGTCATGCTGAGGAGCGTGGCTTGCGCTGGTAGCACTAAATACGGCTCTGCAACATCTCCACTTCCAAAAACCTGCCGTTTAGTAAATATACAGGGAAAGAAATTCAGTTTAAAACATAACTTTTATTGTTCAAGTTAAAATACATGTGCCTTACACGTGTATAACAGAGTAAGCCATATATGGAACATAGGGAATTCTCCAATCTGGCTTAAAATTATTTCAAACAAATATATAGTTTAAAAGTAATAAAGGTCAGTCAGAAAGAAGTTTACTGGCTGTGTAGCTAGTAGTACAGCTTGTGTGTAATTGTGGTAAGTAAACTAATCTGCAGAATTTCCTTTACAGAATCATAAAAATGTTGTAAAGGATATTGACATTAATGTCATAATAAATACATCAGCATATTATTGCTGCAATGTGGACTTAGGCAAAAATATTTGCTAATCATATATAAATAAAATCATCTAATTGAGGTAACTATAACTAAGTGTAGCTCTTGGGGGAAATAATATATATATGGTCTAACACACGGCTTCTCATCATATAGGGGACACCTATAGATATAACAATTAAAGATGATAATAATGGTGGTAGTATTTCCCAGTCATAAGTGTACAAAATGCGTTTGCTTTATTCCAAATCCGTTGCGAAGCTTAGCAAAAAAACATTCTATTATATCCAGAATAATGTAGTCTCCATAGTCCCTATACAAATCACATTCTCCCCATTAGATATCAGGGGTACATAGGTGACTATCGTGCTATTACAAATAGAATATCATTAGACAAAAAGGTTTTTAATTGTGTCACCCCTTTGTAACACTGGTGACTGATGTAGTTGCAATGAAAGCACACAATGTTGCAATCTTAAATAAACTGCATACATTGTTATAATAACATACAAAATGTTATTGAAAGTCACATATGTTGGATGGTAATAATCTGTTAGGATTACATTTATATGATAATGATTATATACTAATAATTAAACATCATACCGCCAACAAATTCACAGATGTAAAGCTGATTGGCGTGGTTTACTGTCAATCACTTGAGGCAACCGTGTGATTGTATTCAGACTGCAACACAAATTACGACTGGCTTCCAACAGCAGCATGATGGCACTACAGTATGCTGTAAATTTTAGACCATAGGGGGCTCCCTTTCTTCAGTGCCCCGGGATCCCCCGAAATCTTAATCCAGCTCTGCACCAATCCTAGTGCTCAGAGGCTAATAGACTGTGGAAGACTTACAATACCATCCATATAGATTCTGAAAAACAAACTGGCTTTCAAAGGAATGTCCAGCTACTAAAAAAAGCCATATACTTAAAGATGTCTCCAGTTTTGTGCAGTAGTTACCTCCTGGCAGAGAATTAAGATCTCTGGCCCTCATTCAGAGCCGCTCGCTATTTATTTAATTTATTTATTTATTAACAGTTTCTTATATAGCGCAGCATATTCCGTTGCGCTTTACAATTGGAAACATTGATAGAACAAAACAGGGTAATAACAGACAGACATAGAGGTAAGAGGGCCCTGCTTGCAAGCTTACAATCTATAGGGAAATAGGCATTGATACACAGGGATAGGTGATATATATTGCAATTTGGTCTGGCCAGAATGCAGAGTTTCTTGGTGGGCTGCATGATCCAGTCACACAGGAATGTCGGCAAAATGTCAGGGGTATGTGAAAGAAAGACAATATGTGAGGTTATGTGTGGACTGTGAGAGGGGATGTGATAAGACATGGAAGCTATGAAGGTTATGTGGTCGGTTCTGGAATCTGATAAGCTTGTCTGAAGAGGTGAGTTTTCAGGGAACGCTTGAAGGATTGAAGAGTAGGGGTAAGTCTTATTGTGTGTGGTAAGGCATTCCATAGAGTGGGTGCAGCCCGAAGAAAGTCCTGTAACCGTAAATGGGAGCAAGTAATGCGTGGGGATGAGAGACGCAGATCTTGTGCTAAGCGGAGAGGTCGGGTTGGGAGATATTTTGAGATGAGTGAAGAGATGTATGTTGGTGTAATTCGGTTAATGACCTTATGTGTAAGTAACAGTATAAACAATATTTGCGGTCGTTCGTTCTAAAGCAAGGGGTGGCTATTCAAATGAACCGTTTGTTAATTGCGGTCTGTTCACGCCTCTAAGTCTGAACGAGCGAGCAAAACTTGCGGTTGTAATTTAGAAAAATACGCCCCCTTTCCGCTCGCACCATACGTCATGTCCGCTATTAGATTAATCGAATACATCGAACAGCGTATGAAATGCTCGCTATTCTTGTGGCTGGTTTTTTCAACCTCAATTTTGTGAGCAGTTCGGAGTAAATAAAACCAAGTGACATGGTCAATGACCCTCCTGTATTAATTATGCACTCCCTTAAAACGCCCGTTTTGACCTTTAAGCACGCCTGCGATCTAATTCCACACCCCCGTTTTCAAGCACCTTCCCCTGTTACCACCCACATACGCCTCCTTCTGTCACTCAAAATAGCAGGCATTCGCTATATAGCGAACAAACGATTTTCGTCCGCACTTCCTGGTTCGCTCATGCGTATTAAATTCCGAACGAGCGGACGCTTACGAGCGGCTCTGAATCATGGCCTCTATCAGTTCTGTAACTAGAATATTCCTACAGTAGATTAATGCCCATGTTGCTAAAGAGAGTATATTCAACCCTACCATGGCAGTGCCATGTCTGAGATTAGTGCTTTATTTCCCAGTGAGAAGGATGAAATCACAGTAAGAAGACATAACACTCAACCATTTGCTGTTATCTACCCTTGTTCTACCTAATTAGACCATCTTTCAGATGATGCATAAAATGTACTATTTACCTATTTACCTACAGTTAATAGTAACTAAAAGAACATTAATTAAGTTTGAATGAATATTCTGTAGTACCATATATATTACAGATATCCATTATTTGGAGACTTTAAGTGACCATTGTTAAAATTATATATAATATACTGTATATAATGCTAAAACATTATCTATGTTCTACCCCTGAAATAGTTTAGTAGAAAGGGGAAGGAGACTACACCCTGTCACTCTGGCAATGAAACAAAATTCTGCAATTTAAAATTAAAAAAACACTTATTAGCTGCCACAAATACAAAATTGTAACAGACCCTGTGCTCGGGTCAGTATAAGTCGACAGTCATGTCTACATTCATCATGTTGTCATGAGATCGTTGACCATGTTGACATTTATCATGTGACAGTGATGAAATGTCAACATTTTAGAATTACATAAAATCGTGTCTGGTGGCCGAGCGGTGACTTACCTGCTCCCAATGGCTGCAGCAGCTCCATCAGCATCTTCCAGGTCCCGGCGGTCATGTGATTGTAGACTTCCGATCCTCAGGTGTCTGGGAGAGTATTTCTCCCCTATGTCTAGCCTAATCACTACCCTTAATGCTCCCTTTTGTGCCCAGTACTGCCATCAGGGGGGGACTGCCAAGACTGGAGTCGCAGGCACGGTCATAGAGGGAGGCCTGGGTGGCAGCGGTGTGGATTGGTGCTGGGCAACAATCTGGTTATACAGTAGCTGGCTGATAGGCAAGCAGCCATGAAGAGACAGCACTGGTGGTATTTTGAGTTTTGTGCTGACCACAAGCCAATCAGAGCTCTCCAACCATCAGCCAATTAGGAGGCTCCACAGTGGCGGCTCCTGATTGGCTGTTGGTCTACAAGCTGATTGGCTCCCGGCTGGTACCAAATTCAAAATGACTCCAGCACTGTCTCTCCATGGCTGCCTGCCTGTCTACCAGCTGTAACCAGCTCATTGCCCGATGCCAAATCCACACCGCTGCCTTGCATACTATTGTGCAGTTACACACCTCAACTATCCAGGCTGCTACCCTCTAATGTCAGACTATAATCTACTGCGTTGTGGCTGCACTGACCTTTGGACCCTGATTACCTTCCTACAGAGACCCTCTCTAAATGCCAGCACATTCCTCTTTGCCATAGCACTCTTCTCTGGATTGCTCTCAACCTTCCCTAAGCCTCTTCCTTACCTACATCCCACCCCTCAGCTGGCCCCGGGTCTCCCCTCTGACATGTCACCCTGCTGCCCATCCCTTTCTCCAACACAATCCCTATCCTTCCACTGCCACCCGATACTCAGTCACCCTGTCTCCATGTACCCCTCAGGCCCTGCCCTGCCCCCATCCCCATTCAGTCTCCTCTGTATAAAATATGTCCATTTACCACTTAGGCTCTGCCATGCCCCCCCCCCCTAGTTTCCAGTGTAACAATGTCTCCATGTCCCCCCTCAGGCCCTGCCCTCCAGTTTCCAGTACATACAATGTCTCCATGTCCCAGTCCAGGCCATGTCCCCCCCAGTCTCCAGTGTATATGTCTCCATGTCCCCCTCCCCCCCATTCACCTGCAGGTTTACATACATCTTATAACCCACCTTCAATTCATTCATATTAAAAAAAAAAGTTTAAAAACTTTACATTTATTGAAATGGATACAAATACGCTCCTTTACCACAGAGGAGAATCAATGTGGCTATATATTTAGCATAGATTCTGGTGTGTGTGTGTATGTGTACACAAGTTTTCTCTCCTATATTTCTGTATTTGTATAGTTTGATATATTACAGTATATGATAGATTGACAAGCCCTACTTGTGTCTATCCCTAGCCCCCCCCCCCGCATCCTAACCCCGACCTCCCACCCACAGCCTAATGCTGGACATACACTATACAATTAATCGGCCGATCCTCCCGATATCCGTGGATCACCCCGATAATTGTAGTGTGTGTGCGGGTGAACGAGGATAACATTTTGATCGGCCGGTCATGCCGGATTGTCCAGCATGCCTGTCCAATGCGATATTTTCTCTGTTAAATGTTCGGCCGCATCGCGCAGTGTATGACCAGCCGCAGCCGACAGACAGACAGACATTTCCCTGTTCACTTCCCAGGGAAGGAACGGGAAAATGTCTCCTCCCACGGGGGCAGAGCGCAGATATCAGCCCTGCGATATCTGCAGGGTGTCAGGCTGCCAGATAAAATGTCTATCGGTCTGACAGGCATTTTATCTGGCAATGTATGCCTGGCATAACCCTAATATCAACTTTCTGACAATGTTGACATTTCACCAATCACGGATAAGGAAAAAAGTTTACTGCGCTCCAATATTATTGCAGGGACACAGGAAAAACACAGATCACGTGAGTGTTCAAAATTTAATTGAAGAATTATAACAATCACAGTAGCAATGTAAAATAATGTGAATAAATGGATATGACAATGCACTTCAATGGTTAGTTGTTATAAAAATAAAGATAACATGGAAGAATATAAAAAACAATATAAAACATAAATTCACCAAAAAGGGACAACAAAAGGAGTTGATCAGGCTCCAATATTGTGTCCCCAATAACACCTGTAAAAATAGAATCCACTTAAAATCAATTAATTAGCTGGAGAATCAATGCTGTAATGAAGTGTGTACTAAAAACCAGGTTGATGCATTGAGAAACCCGATATATGTGCACACTCTCCATATGTATAGGTAGACCTCGGTGCTAATGGCCCTTCACTGAAATGAGCCAACAGATATATCCATTTCGCGTATAATGTATTCAGCTATATATAAAGCTGATAATACAGTCTGATATTCTGTAATGGGGTATAATAATGCTGATCCCTTTGTAGTGTATTGTATAGTACAAATGTTATTGTACAAAGATAATAGCTAACAGCTGACATCTAGCAACAGTGTAGCAGGGAGGTGATCCTCTCTAATTAGCATTATTCACCGTCTGGAGAGCAGATGTAACGACAATGCTGGCCAATAATGGGGCTGGTGTCTCCTCTTGTCGGAAAATACTGTGGACAGAGACCCCGGCTGATGATGGTTAATATCGACTCTCGTCTCAATGAAGCCAGCAGTAGAGGAAATGCCATTTTATAGGAATGTCAACATCATAACTTTCAACATTGTGGTGTCAACATTATGAATGTCAACAATGTCATTGGGCCTGATTCAGACCCACTCGCGAGCGGCTGTCCGCTCGCAAGTGGGTCGATGTTATGGACTGAGCATGCGCACGACGGAGGGAGCTCCGTCGTGCGCATGCGCCAGACGCGACGAGTGAAGGAAAGTCCTTCGCTCGTTGTGTCCGATCAAAGGGGGCGTGCTGTCAATGTTGATTGACAGCACGCCCCCTTTGGTGGGCGTGCCGGGGGCGTGCCTCCCTGACGGGGGCGTTCCCACGGGAACGCCTCCCGTCAGAAGCTGGCCCACTGACATCACTAGTGATGTCAGTGGGAGTGATTTTGGCTCTGATAGAGCCAAAATCACTCCGGAGCTTGCGGTCGAAAACCTCAACCGCAGGCTCCGGCTCGCAATTTCGATGGTTGCGATGGTCTCGACCATCGCGGCCATCACAATGCACACTCGTATAGTCTGTGGGTGGTGACCCACAGCTATACGAGCGTCCAGGAGGACGCTCCATGAAAATGGAGCCCGGCCCTCATTCAGAGCGTGCGCTCTGCTCAGAGCGTACGGCTCTGAATGAGGGCCATTGTCATCCTTTTGACTACATCCCCTGTGCTCACACTTGCAAATATTTCACACAAATGAATCAACAGGATAAACATAAATGATAATAAGACACAGTAGGTCTTCTGAAGCAGATAGGTATTGGGGTCTACATGCAATGTAAGCACTGTGAAACTTTTTAAGCCTCATTGAAGAAAATTGTAAGGATTCCTGAAATCTACACATCCATCTGTGTCAGACTCTGAATAATGTGAACCATAACCTCATTGTTATCTAGAAGGGAATACTCTGAGAATTAGCTATTCGGCTCAGAGCGACCGCTTCCATGGTAACGCTTGCTCCACTATCGTCAATAGAGCTGATGGAAATTACCTAATTTTGGGTAGCAGCAGGCACTTCCCGCTGCCTGTCCGTGGGCTCATGTTCTTTTTATTTTTTATTAAGACCTTGGACTACCACTGGAGAAGAGGACCAACCTCCTTCAGGGTGTAAGTATGTAGTGTGAGCACGGGTGAGCGAGTGAATGAATGTGTAACAAAGATGTACAAGATGTGTCCGAGTACTGTGGTTAGTTTAATATTTTTTTTCTTCTTCCTACTTCATGGCAGCCATTACTTCTGAGATTACATCCCCTACCCCTAGTATTAGACAGGAAGTTTTTTCCATCCATTCTGCGTATATAGGTCTCCTCCCCTAACCCTTCTCAGTCTTCTTCCTGTCTCCTACATTAGTTAGAGGGAGTGTAGGAAGCTTGTTGTTTTGTTCTAAAGGGGACTTACCGCAAACATTTTTTCCAGCAAATGCACCTCTGGTAGCTGCGATCTGGAAGAGGGCAGCACCCTGGGGAGAGACTGAGGCTTATCATCTAAATGGGCACCTAAGCGTGTCCGACACATTCTGGTGAGATCTGCAGGTGTCCGGCTGCGGATTGTTCTCCCCCATATGGAATGGCAGATGGAAGTGCAGGGTAAGCTATGCAGAGCAAGTGCTGGGGACAGCTAGCGGCGGCCGGAAGTCTCTATGATGTGGCCGTCCCAATAGTCTCAGGGCCAGCATGATGCCGGAGTTCACCCGAGGGGTGAGTGGAGAAAGATGGCTGCGCATCGGACAAAATGGAGCTGCTTTTGCCCTTCGATACTATTACTCAGCTGTTGCTGGTACTAGTATCTGACAAATATGGACAATGAGCCTTCTCCCCAAAAAAAGAATGCTATGGGCATGGTGGAGAATGAGGAAGTTACAGTGGAACTTACTTCAGTACAGCAGAAAAGAGGTTCCTTTATCTTACCGGATGAAATGACAGCAAGGCGTGAGATATTTCTCTAAGGTGGTGGATAAGTACAAAAATAAAATCCAGAACAACATCATTGTCAGAAACACAGGTTTTGGTTCTAACTATCGACGCAAGCTTGACAGTTAAATCTGCAAGGACTTTTGGAATGCCAAAGAAAGGTTGATGTCCATCAGATGGAAATGAAGGAGGTTTTGAATGCTATAAAGGGTTTCCAAGATAATTTAAAAGAGAAACATCTATAGATATTTTCACACTATAGCAGTAGTGGCATATCTGAATCATCAATGTGGTACCAGAAGCTCTAATGGAAGATGTGTCAACAATTCTAAAATGGACAGAAAAATATCTCTGTTCCCAATCAGCCATTCATGTACCAGGGAAAATCAATGTCATTGCAGATTCCTCAGCAGACACAAAGTGTTACCAAGAGAATGGGAATTGGATGTCAAAACTTTCCAGAGTATAGTGATGAGGTTTGGTTATCCACAGATAGATTTGATGGCGACCCATCAAAACATAACGGTACCATGCTTTTTCTCCAGATACCACTTACTGCAATCTAGCGGAGTGGACATTATTTCTCTACCATGGAAGTTCAAACTGGGATATGTGTTCCTACCATTTCCAATGATTTCTTGTGTACTAAACGAGAACAGAGTAGAAGGAGTAGAGGTGATAATAGTGCTTCCTTTTTGGCAAAAAGGAGTGTGGTTCCCGACAGTAGTGAGAATGGCAATGACAGATATATGGACTTTGGGCCTGATTCAGCACAGAGCACGGCTGCATTCGCACGCGCACCCACTAGCTGCGAAAATATGCTAATGAATGCTATCGTACGGCAACCGCAGCACTACAGCAAGATGCCCATCTCTGTATAAAGCCGCCCACTTCCCATGACATGCATCCGCAAGTCAGCGATAACATCAGTATCCGAGTAACATCAGAACCATTTGCACAGTTGTAGTTGACCTGACACTACCTCACAAACTGCTAAACTTCTTGTCGCCATCTAGACCTCTGCCAGCGTATACAATCGCAGTGGCTTAATTATGCACGCCCCTGTAACGGCGTTCAAATGCACAGGCACACCTGCATTCCAGCGACAACCCCATATTCAAACATCGTGTAAAATAAAAAATATTAGATTATAGAATTAATATATAACCAGTTTAATCCTCAGAAATAAATATTATGTAAATGAGTGAATAATATAAATATATAAATATGTATAAAAAACATCATATTACACCCAGGATTCATGGCGCTTTGGCCGGAAAGGATGTTCATATGACTCCCAATCTGTGGCTCACAAACCCGGAAGCTGGCGGCTCAGCATTACTGATGGACCGCATACTCTTTAGTCCGGAGACCCCTACGTATACGCAAGTGTATGGGAAGTTTCGGCGCCAGGGTAGTTTAAGGCGGAGCAAAACATGGACTGGGTATAAGGGAATGTGCAATATTTACATTGTTTTATATTGTATTTTATATTGTGGTTTTCGGTGTTTTAATCACGTAAATGGATGTTGGTAATGATGTATTTACGTATACACTGATATTAGGAGTTGATTATGTATTTAGAAGATGTACAGAGTCTTTTCTGGAAATGAAGGTCTCCGTGTTCTAGAAATTACCTAGGACTGCCCCTCCCCTATAATGAGGGAAAAGGGGTATAAATACTTGTTAAGTTATGGACCTTATTATTCACCCTGAGGAAAGACCTATATGGTCAGAAATGCGTTGGTGTTTTAAAGGACTTTTGCGGCTGTACTGGATTTGTCTTTGAACAAAATCTAGGGAGCAGTATTGTTGTGCTTCAATCCAGATGAAGTGACTCCAGACGCTTTTTGGTGTATTCCAGTATATGCTGTATAGTGTATCTTATATCATTTTTTTTTTAACCTTGATTTTGGAATAAATGTTTTATATGATAAATGGACTCTAAATAAAGGATTCCCGATTATCCATAAAACGTCTATGTATGGTGAAACTGAGGGATATAAAGAAACCTTTGGGGAAACGTCGATATCTGGTCCCAGGTGAGTCGATTCCCTATGGGGAGGATTTATATATTGCTGTCACAAGCCACCGCACTGCCAATGCTGTGTGGTGTGAATGCTGGGCAAGCGTTTGCTGAAGTCTCCTTCTTCCTCCTGTTTGGATATGTGGTTAGCAGTATATTGTTTGCAGTTCCAGTCCTGGTTGCTGCTGAGCCCCTGCACTCATTGCTGCCTGTCTGTGTGCACACTGATTGATTCTCCTGTCTGTGCACAGCCCAGGTGCTCACTGGTCTGTCATTAAGGAGACTTGCTTTGGTTGGGCCCTGTTTCTGTTAAATTCCAGCCAGCCCTTCACTCCATTCCGGTGATAGCATTCCACGTGTTTCCAGTTCCAGTGTGGTCTCCTGTTTTCAGTCGAGTTACCTGTGTCTAGTCAGCCCCATTGTACCAGCTGCTTGTGTCATCTAGGCGGCACGGTCTGCCATGAGTATTACCAGCTGCTTGTGTCACCTGGGCAGCTCGGTCTACATTCCATCCAGATGGCATGGGCGCACCTCAGCGTCCTGAGTACGCAATCTTGTGTACTATCGCTGGTGTCATCCCGGTGGCACTAAGCGCACCTAAGCGTCCCGAGTACGCAATCTTGTGTACGATTGCTGGTGTCATCCCGGCGGCACTAAGCGCACCCCAGCGTCTCCTTGTCAAGTTCATCAAGCCCTCAAGGCTGCTGCCCAGCCTGGAGGCTGCCTCACAGCCCATAGGCTGCGACTCCTTTCAGTGACTGTTAGTACTGGCCCTCAGGCCACAACCAGCCCAGAGGCTGCAACCGGCCCAAAGGCTGCACCTCATCCTACTGGCCCTCAGGCCACAACCAGCCCAAAGGCTGCTACCGGCCCAAAGGCCACACCTCATCCTATTAGCCCTCAGGCCACAACCAGCCCAGGCTGCTACTGGCCCAAAGGCCACATCTAATCCTACTGGCCCAGTTATCTTCAGCCCTCAAGGCTGCTACACGGCCACATCAAGCCAAGGTATACCAGCCTTCAAGGGCGTAGCGTGATTAATACCCAATTATCTAACCTGAGCCTTAAGAATTGCCCAGTGGAGAAATGGTTATCTATGGTGTAAGGAACTAAAGAAACCTTTACTAGAACATAGGGCACCTTATTTAGGTGAGTCCCCTATATGATTATCCTACCACATTGAAGGCCCTTTTCATTGATTAGAACTTAATTATTTACCTTTTTTCCTCACTTGAGAAATACAACACCTAGAAAGAAAAAGCTGGATGATATGACAGCGCCTGTGGAATATTTTGTTTATCTGTTACACCAAGGGCTGTTGTTACAGCCAAACTTTGACTTTGTGGAGGTTGAACGGTAACTATTAAGACAGAAAGGTTGTCTGAACAAGTGGTACACAAATAAGTAAGAAAGTATCATCAGATATTCTATTATTAGAATCTGGAAGAACAACTATATTTTGCACTGGCTCAAGATTTGATGTGATGAAGGCTGATACACCTCAAGTGCTGCAGTTTTTACATGATGGGTTTTAGAAAGGTCTGGCGACTTCAACCATTAAGGTGCAAATAGCAGCATTAAGTATTTTATTGCATAGAAGATTATCCGAAGAGAATCTTGTAAAAATGTTCTGCCAAGCGATGAATTGACTACGACCTCAAGTGAGATCCACATTAGCCCCATGGGATTTGAACCTAATACTAAATATATTAATGGTTACTCCATTCAAACCATTACATAAAATTCCAATAAAGCTACTAACTTGGAAAGTGGTCTTTCTAACCACTATCACTTCAGCAAGAAGAATTTGTAAACTTCAAGTATTATGGGCAGCAGGGCTGCCAACAGGGGGGGACTGCAGGGTCTGGAGTCCCGGGCCCAGCCAGAGAGAGGAGCCCGACCAGGGATTGACTTACGAGGGATGCCCCAGCGCATACCGGGTCATCACTGAAGATCGACAGCACTGGGCAGCCATCACTGAAAGCTGTCAGGGTTGTGGATAGTTCCCATCAGTAATTGTATCCTGAGAGCTATAATTCCTAGTGTCTGGCCCCTCCCCCAGACCAGCCACCTTACCATGAGCTCAGAGCAGCCAGATCAGCATATGCCTAATGGGGCACATCCACTAGACGATCTACTCCCTGTCCAACCTCTTAACGATTTTCCCTTGAAGTTTCCCTTGAAATTTGATCTTCCACTCTGAACTATTTGCAAAAGATTTGCAAACGATTTGCAAAAGATCTAACGATAAACTATGTTGTTTCAATCTGTGATTGAGAGCTTTCAGCTATAATGGGCAGATAGTGGTTCATCGCTTGATCGTTCAGTGTGAACGATGTGTAAACGATGTGTAAACGATTTGTAAGCAATCAAGTGAAATTGATCTGCATGTTCAGTCAATGGAGGAGACGATCAAACGACCAGCGGGAGCGCGCATCATACATCGTTAGAAACAATTACTGCACGATTTGCAAACAATTTTTAAACGATTTTTAAACGATTGAATGATAACGATATCGTTATCGTTCAATCGCCTGCTAAAATCGTATAGTGAATGCCCCCCATAAGCTGTGACCAGCACACTCTCTCCTCCCCAGCGCACTCTGCTACTCTGACTCTTCCCGGGACCTCCCCTTGCAACAGGCAGCAGTGAGGGCCCCACAGCCACTGAGATAGAGGTAAGTGGGGGATGGGGGAACACAATGACAGAGGGGAAGGGGAATGTGTGTGTGTGTGGGGGGGGTCACTGGCCGGCACAGGGTAGTGTGTGTGTGGGGGTCACTGGCAAGCACAGAAGAGTGTATGTGTGTGTGTGTGTGTGTAGGGGGGGGGTCACTGGCAGGCACAGGGAAGTGAGTGTCTGTGTGGGAGGTCACTGGGAGGCAGAGGGGAATGTGTGTGGGGGCACTGGCAGGCACAGGGGTGTGTGTGTAGGGTGGGGTCACTGGCAGGCACAGGGTGTGAGTGTGTGGGGGGGTCACTGGCAGGCAGAGGGGAGTGTGTGTGTGGGGGTCCACTGGTAGACACAGGGGAGTGAGTGTGTGTGTGGGGTGGGGCACTGGCAAGCAGAGGGGAGTGTGTGTGGGGGCCACTGGCAGGCACAGGGGGAATATGTTTGCATGTGTGTGTGGGGGGGTCACTGACAGGCAGAGGGGAGTGTGCATGTGGAGGGGCACTGACAGGCAGGAGGATCAGTTACACACAGTTGAAATGTGGAGGGATCAGTGTGAGAGAGAAGGGAATGTATGAGGCTGTCACTGAGACGGGGGAATGTGGGGGGGATCACAGAGAGAGAGAGAGAGAGACAGAGGGGGAATGTGGAGGGGCTCGCTGAGAGAGAGAGCTTGGGAGGGAATGTGGAGGGGATCGCTGAGAGAGAGTGAGAGAGAGAGAGGTGGGGGAATGTGGAGGGGATCGCTGAGAGAGCGAGAGAGAGAGGCAGGGGAATGTGGAGGGGATCGCTGAGGGAGAGAGAGGGGGGAATGTGAAGAGGATTGTTGACAGAGAGAGAGAGGGGGGAATGTGGAGGGGATCGCTGATAGAGAGAGAGAGAGAGAGAGAGAGAGAGAGAGGGGAATGTGGAGGGAATCGCTGGGAGACAGAGAGATAGAGAAAGAGAGAGAGAGAAGGGGGGAATGTGGAGGGGATTGCTGAGAGAGGGGAATGTGGGGGGATCACACAGAATCTGAAGGGTATCATTGAGAGAGGGAAGTGTATGGGGGTGTTACTGAGACAGGGGGGAATGATGGGCGGATTACTGAGAGAGAAATCTGGAGGGGGATTTGTGGCTGCCTGGTACAATAAAGTTTTTTTTCTTATTGAGACAAGACACACATGGCGTCATGACATCACGCATGCTGCAACACTGGCATAGGAACCAGCCGCAGCGTGAAAAGGAGCAGCCAGAAGACACAGGAGATGGTGTATGTGGTCTGTAAGGGACTGGATGCAGGGACTGGCTGGAGAGACAGAAGGGGTGCTGGCTGGGGAGACACTGTGGGTTTGGAGTTGCGGAAACACGGGGAGGGTCCCTGCCTATTATGTCAGTCCCAGGCCCCACATTTTCTGATGGCAGAAGAGCCTTATTTAAATATCCTACCAGATGAGGTTATCCGCAGGACAAATCCAAGTTTCTTACCAAAAGTGGTATTAACATTTTATCTAAACCAAGAAATTATTTTGCCATTTTTCCTACAACCAAAAGATGAGAAAGAAAAAACACTGCATATGTTAGATCTGGCATGGTGGATTTCTGTCTATCTAAACAGAGTGAAAGAATTCGGAAGACTAAACATTTGTTTGTCCTGCACACAGGTGCAAGGAAAGGTGGGGTACCCACAAAACAGACTATCGCAAGATGGATCAAACAATTGATTGTCTGTCTATGAAGAAAACGGGAGTAAAGCTCTAGAGAATCTGAAAGCACACTCAACCAGGGCAAGGGCGGCTCTAAGGGCAAAGAAGGCTGAAGTATCTGTGAAAGACATCTGTTCATCTGTTAATACCTTCTCAAGGCATTATGCTGTGGATGTGTCAGAAGCCCACTTTGGAAGTCGTGTCCTCAGTGGGGCAGTGGCTTGAATAAATTCAGTCATTTAAGCATGATATGTTGCTGTTGACTATTTATTCCCCTCCCATATAATCTATGCTTTGGTATATCTCAGTGTAATGGCTGCCATGAAGTAGGAAGAAGAAAACAGCAAATTATAACTTACCGATAATTTCATTTCTTCGAAATACTTCATGGAAGCCTATAATTTTAATTTACCCTCCATAATGTGTTTTTTCCCTAAGAGGTGAGGAGACACTCAAAAGACTGAGGAGGGTTAGGGGGAGGGGACCTATATACCCAGAGTGGGTGAACCCGGTAGGGAAAAAGCTTCCTGTCTAATACTAGGGGAAGAGATGTAATCTCAGACTAATGGCTGCCATGAAGTATGAAGAAATTTAATTATTAGTAAGTTATAATTTGCTGTTTTCCACAGTAGGGATACAGGTGTCCCCAGCCTGCTAGCATTTGTAGCTCCACAAGTGCCAAAAGGCAGGCTGGCTGGGACCTGTAGTTTTGTAGTTTCACTGTGAAAAACACTAGTATAACTTCAATGTATTCATTACCTTTGCATCCACCACCACCAGGGATACAGGGAAGAGCGCAGGGCTGGTCAATGCCCAGGAGAGGGATTACATTTTTTTTTTTGAGGGGGGAGGGGGTACTTTCCATCCCTGGGCTGACCAGTTTGGGGCTGCTTTAATGCTTTGACAGGAGGACCCCACGCCGTGTATCCGTCTGCTTTGGCATTAACACCCCGGTTGATACAGACTGGTACTGGTTTATGGAAAATAGGGGGAACCCCACGTCGGTGCTTTTCCCACAGTTTTCCATGACCAAACCAGGCTGAAAGGTCCAGGGCTGGTTATGTTTTTTTTGTTACCTTAACCCTTTTTAACCCCTAAGAAGCATGCACAGATCATAGTGATCTGTGCATGCTCCTTTTGAACATGATTTAACCTACTTTTTTCGTTCCATTTGCATTCGATTTTTAAATAGAACTCAAAATAGAATGCATTTAGAACTCCAAAAACTGACTCCCGTCGCATTCGATTTTGAAATGAAACTCAAATTCAAATGTTTGGTATTGAGGGTTTTGGAGAGTGCATTATAGAGTTGGTTTTGAGTTGATTTCAGTTGTTTTAAATAGACATAAAAATCAATCCAAGATTGGCCATCAGTAAATTTACCCCTATAAGTGTTAAAGGGACTCCAGTCATAGACAGATTATAGGTCAGTGCATGTGCAGAATTTCATACCAAACCAGGAGCTGGAGACCCAAATTAGACATCTGGGAGCCATAATGCCCAGGCAATTTGTCAAAGTATGTGGCACGAATTCTGAATGGGCACTTAGGTAGTGCAATACATATCGCTAGCTATAATAATTCCAATCTGAATTTTCCATTTTGCGTGGTGTTGTTCTACAATGACCAGCAAACACAAAGTTAATAATTTTTTTCCACTATGTCTAGTGTGAAAATAGTAGTACAGGGTATCAGTAACACTTTTACTTTATACCACCTATGGAGGCTCATGAGCAGAGAGTGGAAATGTACATTGAGGTGACAAGTCTGCAAACAACCAACTCCCTTTCTGATTTTATATTCCACAATGAGTGCTGACAGCTGCACATTATATAGTCAGCAGGGATTACAAGAGAGAAGGCTGGTGTGACAGCCTTAATCCTAATTATCATGTTTGATAGAGCACAGGTCACCATCTTCTTCAGGCATTCTTATGATGTAGATGGAGTTATTGGGTGGAATTCAATTCAGTGCAATGCTGAATAGCCCCGGGAGGGAGCTCGCGGGGCTATTCAATTCAGTACGCTGTTAAGTCAGAGAATGCCGGTTCTCTCGACTTAACCTGGGTGTTTAGTCGCGAGAACTGGCATTCTACGACTAAAGTGCCGGCCGCGATGCTGCTAGCGTCATGCTAAGCCGGCAAACAGCCGCATGGCCGGCACTTTTGTCAGATTTCTCCTCGCATCCCCAGGGGGGTGCGAGAAGAAATCCTTTAGCCCTCCAAAACATCGCGTAGAATTGAATAGCTCTGGGAGCTCCCTCCCGGGGCTATTCATCATCACTTTGAATTGAATTCCCCCCCGTTAAGACAACAGTTGGTGACAGAAAGATTCACTAGTAAAGAGAATCAAGAATCACACAACTGTTGTCAAAGGGCCTGATTCAGCAAGGAACGGACGGATGCAGACACATGCACCCGTCCACTGCGAGAATATACTAATCAATGCAAACACATGGAGACCGCAGCACAAGATGCCCAGCCCCATACCTACCTTTACTCACAGCCTGATCAGTTCGCAAGATAGCGTAAACATTGGTAACGTCGAGAACCATGCAACCATTAGCATAATAGTGGTCGACCTGACCTGCCGCAGGATTTTGGCCGCTTCCTGTGTACAGCTTATGGTATGGCTACATATACCGCCACACTGCCTTAATTATACACACCCCTAAAACTGCGTTATAACGCCTGCATTCGCCTGACCCCCCCTCCCCCCGTCATCACCCACAAACAGCACTTCCTGTCAATCAATTTAGGTAGGGTCTGCATACACACTGCGTGTAGTCAGCATACCATAATCCGCTTGCACTGGCAAGTTCGCGCTTGCAAAGTGCAGTGCATATGCATGCACAGAGCAAATACATCGGCCAAGTGCGTGCGTTCTCTTCTTTGCGTTCCTTGCTGAATCAGGCCCAAAGTCTTTTAAATGTGTTTTGAGTAAAAATGTTTAAGCCAATGTGGTTGAATGGAGGGCCTGATTCAGAGCCGGATGCTCTGAGAGAGCGCTCGCTCTGAGTCGGGGCCGTCCTTCTCTTTTTTAGAGCGGCCTCCTGGCCCTCGCATAGCTGTGGGTGACCACCCACAGCTATAGCGACTGGCCAAAAAGATGGTCACGATGGTCAAGACCATCGCGACCATTGGGCTTGCTACGAGACCCTTGTGGTAGGGTCTCGTTGCCGCAAGCCTTGGAGAGCTTTCGGCTCTATCAGAGCCGAAGGCACTCCCACTGACATTACTTCTGATATCAGTGGGGCCGGCCCCAGACGGTAGGCGTTCCCATGGGAACGCCTCCGTCTGGGCAGCCACGCCCCCGGCACGCCAACCAAAGGGGGCAAGCTGTCACTCACCATCGACAGCACGCCCCCTTTGTAGCAAGACAAATAGCGACGGCTTGGCCGTTGCTATCCGGGTCTCGCGCATGCGCACGACGGAGCCGGCTCCCTTATGTGCATGCACACTGAGCCAACATCGACCCACTTGCGAGCGCTCAGCGCTCGCGAGCGGGTCTGAATTAAGCCCGGAGTTCTCTCCAAAAGTCAATAAGCACATGTTGTGAAAGGAAGGTACATACTTTTCTCCTTCATATGTTAATATGAAATATGTAAGTAGTAACCAGAGTGCTCTTGGAACAGATTCATTAATAAAAGTGATACACTTTATTGGTATACATTAAAAATTATTAGAGATGAGCGGTTCGGATTCTGTGGAATCCGAACCGCTCCGAACATTGGGGATCCGAGTCCACCCGAACCCTGTTCGGGTGTTCACCGCCTGACTCGGATCCCCGTTCGGGGCCGAACGGCGGCCGCCTGATGTCGGATTCTCACTAGAGAATCCGACATCAGGTCTCCTCGTGTGTAGGGCAGAGCGCAGTGATAGCGCTCTGCCCTACACAGACACAGACACACAGCCGCCAGCGGCAGCTGTGTGTTTGTTACAGCAGCCAATGAGAGTCACACAGACTCTCATTGGCTGCTGCACGGAGGGAGCCGGCTGGAGCTCACACATGAGCTCCGTCTTCCGGCTCCCTCCTCAGCGTGTGACAGAGCGGACGGCGCGGGAGCGGGGATACAGGTAAGTTTTTATTTTTTAATTTGTGCAAGGGCCGGGGGCGCTACTGGGGGGGGGTCTGCTACTGGGGGGGGGCTATACTACTGGAGGGGCCTGCTACTGGGGGGGGCTATACTACTGGGGGGTCTGCTACTGGGGGGGCCATACTACTGAGGGGCCTGCTACTGGCGGGGGCCATACTACTGGGGGGGGCCTGCTACTGGGGCAGCCTACTACAGGGGGGGCCATACTACAGGGGGGGCTACTACAGGGGCAGCCTACTACTGGGGGGGGCCTGCTACTGGGGCAGCCTACTACTGGGGGGGCCATACTACTGGGGGGGCCATACTACTGGGGGGCATACTACTGGGTGGCATGATAATGGGGGGCATACTACTGGGGGGGCCTGCTAATGGGGGGCATACTACTGGGTGGCATGCTAATGGGGGGCATACTACTGGGGGGGCCTGCTAATGGGGGGCATACTACTGGGGGGCATTCTACTGGGGGCACTGCATAGTGGACCCTACTACTAAAGGGACTGCATAGGGGGCACCACTGCTGGGGGACATTGTGTAAGGGACACCGCTACTGTGGGCATTGTGTAAAAGGGTCACTACTGTGGGCATTGTGTAAAAGGGGCACTACTGTGTGTCGTAACATAAATAAGAGACACTACTTTATGGTGTAATGTGAATCAGGCCCTATGTGCGGTGTAATGCGAATAAGATTGTGCACTGTGACTCCTAGGGCCGTAGCCCACTTTGTAAACAAGTACTGTGACTCTGCTGGCCGTACCCCACTGGGTGGGTGCACTACTTTTCATTTCTGCCACTGCTGTGTGGCAATGTGTCATAGATGTGCTTTATACTGTGGTGTCTGTGTCGTTGTGCCGCTGCTTTGTCGCTTAGTGTAACCAGTCGGCTCACTGCAACCTTTGGCCAATAATGTTGAAAACAATATTATAAGCTGTGATATGGTCTAAATTGACTGGAAATTAATGTTATTGAGGTTAATAATACTCTAGGAAGAAAAAAAAGACCAATTTATGTGATTTTAGCTTTTTTTGTCAATTATTGTAAAAAAATCCAAATCCAAATCCAAATCCAAAGCCAGTCACCGCAGTTTGGCAAATCCAAATCCAAATCCAAAGCCGGACGACGAATTAGAACCAAATCCAAATCCAAATCCGGCAAAAATGGTCCGGCGCACATCCCTAAAAATTATTAATGACAAATATTATTATTTTAAAATGTGGGAAGTATAAAATAAAGAATTGTAAAAAAGAATGAAAATAAGTGTAATAAATTTGTTCTACACAAACTATGACCATTGTCTTTTGGTCGTTCTTATAATTAATATAAAATCTAATGGCATAATAGCCTGATTCTAATGATGTGCTTTTTCACTGCCTTCAATTTACCGATTGTCAGTGTTACTTAACAGGTGTCTTAAACTGACTCACATCGCATTCGATTTTGAAAATCAAATGTTTGTTATTGAGGGTTTTGGAGAGTGCATTATAGAGTTGATTTTGAGCCGATTTCAGTTGTTTTAAATAGACATAAAAATCAATCCAAGATTGGCCATCAGTACCCCTATACAGTAGGTGTTAAAGGGACTTCAGTCATAGACAGGTTATAGGTCAGTGCATGTGCAGAATTTCATACCAAACCAGGAGCTGGAGACCCAACTTAGACAACATCTGGAAGCCATAATGCCCAGGCAATTTGTCAAAGTATGTGCCACGAAATCTGAATGGGCACTTAGGTAGTGCAATACATATCGCTAGCTATAATAACTCCAATCTGCATTTAGCCTGATTCTATTGATATGCTTATTCACTGCCTTCAATTTACCAATTGTCAGTGTTATTTGATCAGAACAGATGATCTCCTCAGTTTATACACATAACGTTTCAATTGCCCACCAGGACTCTTTAAAGGCGGGTATCCACTACCAGATTAAACAGAGCGATTAAACGATAACAACATAATTATCGTTCAAACGCTTGTTCATCGGGCACAAATCAGCAGTTTAATGTCGGAAACGGCCAGCGATGCGCTCTACCGCTGGTCATTTTTACATCTATCATCGCCCGAATATGCTGGTCAAACTGCCGATAACGACAGATTGGCCATGTTCGGGGATAAGGGAGGGTGCCTACACTGAATGACTGATCGTTCAGTGTAGTTATTCCCAGATCGGCACCGTTCACACTGCACACGGGTGGAACACTTCTCCCGGCGCTTGGAGATGACATCATCTCTAAGCGCCAAGAAACCCGGAAGTCCCCATGCTGTAAACGGGACCAGTGTCGTTTACCTGTTTACACTGTAGGGTTTATGGGTCGTTCCCATGTTAAACCCTGCCAGCTACCCGGGTTGGATTGCCAAGCCAATCAACCTGTGAATCCAACACTTGCCCCTTTTACACCTAGCAGCAATCCGGGTTAACCTGGCACTAACCGGGTTTTAGCTGTGGTGTAAAAGGGGTATAACTTATACATTAAGCAATACTCGAGCATAGGACCATATAAGAAAAGGACACCATACAATTACAATACTGGTGCGGGATTGACATTTCTATGGATTAAATACATATTTCATGTCTAAGGAGCTTGGCAATGTGGTTGTTTAATGCCTCTACTGTATTTCCATGTCTTTGTTCTTAAAACAGGGAACCAATTTGTTTAATTGTTTTTGTATTTTATTTTGCTTCTTTATTGTTCTTCTTACAATATTCTGTTAGCAGTGAAATGCGCTACTGCGCAGTCTCCAACAAAATGGCTCCTCTAGGAATGCTTCATTCCCTAACCAAGATGGCCGCTGATAGTGTATCTGCGCGTGCACACTGCTATCTTGCCACTGTGTATGAGCAACATGGTGGAGGTCGGACATTCTCCTCTTAGTTCCATAGACCAGTGGAATTAACCCATTGGTTCAAGAACCCGGGTAGTAAAATTTCTGCACCTCTGCTCTGTTCCATTGCTGAACTAATACTTATAACAGTAACTACATCTGTACATTCACTTTTACAAATAAACCACAGAGCCTGGTTAAGCTACCTGAGTGGTCATTGCCTACACAATTTCACTGCTAGTGTCAGGGGCATTGCAAGACCTATGGAGACCCCATAGCAAAATTTCCACCGGGCCCCTAATTATTATTTTGCAGTTTATCCATTTTGGTTGTGTACATATTAGATCATTTACAATCTGTCTACATAGCTGACATGGAGGAATAAATGAAGGATGATTGGCATATAGTATTATAAATGAAAACATATATTTTCTAAAACGTTATAGTCGTTATACAGTAGTGGTGTATAAGGTGGCTATGGTTCACTAATAAATCAGTTAATGAGGAGAGACTGAGGCGGAGCCGCCTGGGCCAGTGACAGTAGATGCCCTGTAGCAGCATTCAGAGGCGGATAAAATAAAAGGAGGTGTTTGAAGGGGTAAGGGTGACAAGCCAAAAGTTATTACACAGTCCTTACCTGAAGATGTTATTCAGATTCTTTTTCTGAAGATGTTGCTGTTCAGGACCTTCTTGGAAGATGTAATCCAAAGTTCATATCAGTAGTCGTTATCCAAAGCCGTTTAACTAAAGCAGGAACTACTCAGATAGTATCACTGTAGGACAAAATGTCACCACAAAATGGCTGCCAGTAGCTGGGCATCCTGTATATAGGGCTGTGACCTGCATTATGACATCACAATGCATGCAGGCAGCAGCTAGAGATGGCTGTAGCTTGGATCAGCTCTGGGCCCAGATGCCTTTTAGCAGCTCCGGTGATATTAGAAAAGCCGGGGCTCAGGAGATGGCAGTGTAACTCAGTGCAGGGAGAGGGTCGGTCCACAGAGGCAGCCTGGGCCCCATTGCAGCTGCACTCGCAGCACCTACTATAGCTACGCCCTTGACTAGTGTGTGCA
The DNA here is from genome assembly GCA_031769625.1 of Taudactylus pleione. Taxonomy (NCBI): domain Eukaryota; kingdom Metazoa; phylum Chordata; class Amphibia; order Anura; family Myobatrachidae; genus Taudactylus; species Taudactylus pleione. Next base: position 13,880,875 of record JAUIMM010000005.1, on the reverse strand, counting down.
GTACTCTGCCTACCTACAAGACTGCACACACAGGGCCTAATTCAGAGCCGGACGCTATTTGCGCTCCCTCGTTCAGAAAAAGGGGCCGGATATTTAAATAGAGCACTCGCTCTTTGCGGTCTGTTGACGCCTCTATGTCTGAGCGAGCAAACGAAATATGCGCTCGCTATTTTGTAAAAACGCCCCCTGGCCATTCGCATCATACATCATCTCCGCTATTTATTAGATTAATCGAGTACATCAAAAGGCATCTGAACTGGTTGCAGTGCTTGTGGTTGGATTTTTCTACCACAAATTCCACAATCATGCGAACAGTTCAGGCTAAAAGACAACCAAGTGACGTGGTCGATGACGCTGCTTTGTTAATTATGCACACCCTTAAAACGCCCGTTTTGACTGTTTGGCACGCCTGCGTTCGGATCTCCACTCCCCGTTTTCAAGCACCTTCCCCTGTTACCACCCACAAACGCCTCATCCTGTCACTCAAATTAGCAGGCACTCGCTATTTTGCGAACACACGATTTCCGACCGCAATGACTGGTTGGCGCATGCGCATTACGACCCATACGCATGCGCAGATGTGCGAACATCGCTCGGAGCGAACGAGTGGCCGCTTACGAGCGGCTCTGAATCAGGCACACATTCCCAACATATTCATGTTCCAGATCATGTGCTGTTCTGTTCTCTTCCTGCAGCAATGCTGCCAGCCTCTCTGTCTCTGCTCTTTCTTTCTCTACATCTATTATTAAACATTTCAATTCTTTTAAATATTAGCTCATTTCTGTTCCCTTTCGTTGTAACATCACCTTCAGCTCCTTCAGTTCCCTTTCAAAGAGCTGCAGCTGCAGGGCATAAATAAGTTGGGTTTTTCATCCAAAACTGCTTGTTTTTATCTATAGATTGTAAAGTTAATTTACCTCCATTCTTTAGAAATATTGTCTATGCAGTATTAAGAAACATCACCCTATTTTAGATTACAGGAATAAGTTGATGTTTCTGTTCTTATGTAAAAGAATGTGGCCTTGTGCTTTTATATGGTGATACTTCTAATATCTGTACTAGTACACACTGTGGATGTGTTATTTAATATTATCAATGAATAACAATATTATCATTTTAGTTTTCTAAATTAGAAACATTCTTCCAAACATATTTTATAATAGTTTTACTATGGGTGTACGAGGTCACCTTGGAAGACCGTGGCCATTACGCCCAGTGCCTCAGACCGATAGATTGCCCTGTAATGCATCAGTAACTTAATTTGCAGTCTGTAACTGCACCCAAATGTTACCACTTTCCTTATCCCAACTTTCACTATATACACCAGAGGTGGCCAATCAGTCAGAGTCAAAGAGCCCAAAAATATCTGTAGGTATATCAAAGAGCCAAGATCATGCGCGCATGGAAGGCGTACATGCAAAAAAGGGTGTGGCCTTGTGCTAGCTGATTTTTGTAGGAGCATGTAATACAATCACCATGGAATGTAACTATTAAAGGGAAAGAAAAAGCCAGAACAATATAAAAATACAGATCCACATAAAATACACTGAAACAAGTCAGATTCACATAAAATACACTGAAAAAGCCACATCCACAAATAATACACTGAAAAAGCCACGTCCACATAAAATACACTGAAAAAGCCACTTCCACAAATAATACACTGAAAAAGCCACTTCCACATAAAATACACTGAAAAAGCCACATCCACATAAAATACACTGAAAAGCCACTTCCACAAAACAATACATTGGAAAAAAAAACAGATTCACATAATACAATCCAGCCCCCCCTTGTGTCACTCCAGCCCTCCATGTGTCACTCCAAGCCCCCTCATGTGTCACTATAGCAGCCTCTCATGTGTCACTTCAGCCCATTTGTCACTCCAGTAGCCCCTCCATGTGCCACTCCAGCAACCCCCATGTGCCACTCTATGAACCCACTATGTATCACTTCAGCAGCCCCTCATATGTCACTCCAGTACCCCATTTGTCACTCCAGCAGACCCTCGTTTCACAACAGCAGACGCTCATATGCCACTTCAGCCCCCTCCTCTCTCCCTTGGCCACTCCAGTTCAGCCACCCTCTCCCACAATCTCTCCCGCTCCACAGGTCACTCCAGCCCCCCACATGTCACAAATAAAAAAAAAAAAAAAATGAAAACCCTCACAGTTCTTACCTTATTGCGAACTGTCTGTCTCACATAGGTAGGCTCTGGCGTCTGCGACTGCATCCTTCTCATGGTTGCAGGTTCAGTTACAAGTTGAGCTCCACCACCTGTTTGCAGTGTGACTTCACCACATCACCTATACATGCCTCCGGAGTGGAGCAGACAGCGCAACAAAGGACAAGCCTCCTCTGAACAGCTACGCGCCTATCAGAGGAGGCAGTCAGGGTAGCCGGCAGGGGAGCTGGCAGGGGAGCTGCAGGTTGGCCACCACTGATATACACTAACAAAAAATTTAATTTACGCTAATTGAAATTAGCTAATAAAATAACGCAAAGTATGACCAAAAACGATTTAGTAGTAAACACAATATTCGCAAAATGCTTCAAACTCTAGGGGGTCCCAAGATGTCTGATTGTTATGAGGTAGGGAACAGACATTGCCAGGTCTCATAGCAAAGTTTAGCCTGGGGACTGGAGATGGTGATGTAGCCTCCCAGGACCTTCACTCCACTTTCAACAGACCAGAGTGGGGCATCTCCTCAGCTTGCGCAGTCCAGTATGTGCACTGGCTCTGATGAGTCCTCAACTTTGCTGTTTTGATAGCAAAGCAGTAGACCCATGGGGAGCAAAGGCTCGGAGTTAGGGGTGGGCATCACAGCTCTGCACAGCACGGCTTACCTTCATTCTCAGTAGCTGCCATATCCCCAGTAACTCACCACTGGTCAGAAATTAAAGTATTCTGTAATATGCTCTCATCTTGAAACTACCTGCCCTTCGTGTTGTAGATACAGACGCAAGTGCTTCTTATACAATTGTCACAATTTACACTAACTTACATAGAAAACTGTACAGACTGCATGAAGACAAGGTAAACAATACAGATATCTGTAAAAAAAAGTATGTATTAAATAAGCTATATAATAAAGCAGTATAATTTGACATGTTGACATTAGCTTCATACAGTATAGTAGTTTTAAGAGACATCTCTGTGTTAATAATAATTGTGTAGACAACCAGAATGTAGAAATAAAAATGTTAGGTTGCTAGATCAAACACGTTTAGCTTACCTGTCACCCTTAGGTTCAATGATGTAGTGTGGCTTCTGTATGTCCACACATGTTATCATTGGTAGTCATCAGCACTGGTTTCGCCTATTACATTTACCATAAATAATTTGATTTGGTCCTGGATCATCAATCTGTGGCAGCCCTGCAAGTGCCCTGCTGTACCCAGTTTGGGAACCACTGTCTTTAATAACCTTATTTGACTCATGTATATGTTCTTTCTCTTTAATAATCTATATGCTGTGTTATTTTATCCTCCCCAGCTGACTGAGGTCATGGCTGTCACTCCTGGTTACTTACACCTCACCTGCAGCCACAGACTCCTAATAATCAGTTTAGTGTATTTGCTTTTTACGTTCTTTATTAGATATAGTTATATGCAATAAAATATTGAAAATTCTTGTTACTATAGAGAAATATTTTGCAGGTTGGGACATTTCCTTTTTCTAAGTTCACATCTTAGGTAATCACGTGTGCATCCTGCAGTTTGGGTAAGTGGATGTGCAAGCAATTGTGGTTGACCTCCAGCCAAAAACATGTTCATAGGTTAACAGGAAACCAGAAAAACATAAATCAATACATACAGAGAGAATGATATTGTAGAGTTTCACTAGCTTGGATATTATTTACTGTACTTGATTAAAGCGTAAGAAAGTGAAATGTAAGCGTGGGAAAGCAGACCATGTAAATATAGCAAACATAACAACAGGAACATTGGATTTTCATGGTTTATAAGGAAAAGTATTATCTATCTAACATGTGTTACACCCTGGAGGAATGGAGTGACTACAATGCTCAGACTTACTGCTGTTCTTCATGCGGCTCTTCTTCCTTGCAGTTTGGACTCAGCTGATCTGAGAATGAATATGAGTGACAGAGGGGCAATGGTACTGGCAAGGCTTACTCGCTCCCAACTAAATAACCGACCGCAAGGACCTTTAACCTTATATTTTCTGGATCAAAGAAGTTATGATGGGTGAAGGCAACCTAGAAATAATACGTTCAATACACATTGATAGACAACTAAATTTCTTTGGACAATTCAATAACCTGTTTTGTTGTCAATAAAATAGACACTTGAATAGACAAGGAAATAGACATTTCAATAAACAAGTACACAGACATTTCAATAAATGACTAACCTGGCAATTAAATTTGGTGGAGTAGAGAGTGAAATTCCCCTCAGATAACCCTCATTGTTGTCTCAATAGGGTTCCGGAAATACCCTCGAACACAATAGCAAAGTGGTAAATTGTGACCCTGGTGCATTACATAGTCTTGTATCGGAGAGGTACAATACTCTTCTTAGTAAGAAGAAGTCGCTGTGGTGTATCCTTCCCTACAAAAGGAATAAAGTTCCTCACAATATCTCAGTTTCTCACTTGATGTGAAGGTTAAGCAATGACAGACAATAGTTCCTTTTAGCAAATGAGAGAAATGAAGGAGTCCCTTATTGCTCTTTATAAATGATGCCCCTATATCAGCACAATAGTTGCACTGACTAACACTCTCTATGTGCTGGCAATAGCGTTGTGGCTAAATACTTTGGCGTTAGACAAGTGTGTCATGCCGATGCAGGATGGGATCTGTGGTTCCATAGAACTGAACAGTATCTACCCATCACAAAGTTCCCTTAAAACAGTTACTGCTTAGGTAGGGAGCAGAATGTACATGCTGGGCTCACTTTGGTTTGCGGGATGCAGGTTATATACGGCTTAAAGTATACACACTATTACTGTTTTGTAGTTAAATGGCTGAGTTCTGAAATTCCACAAATCCCAATAAGGATCTTACAGATAACAAAATGGCTGATCCTTGATCCTGTCTTACTTAAATGATTGTGGTTAACAAACAACACTCTCTTTGTTTGGTGCAGTCTTAATTACAGTTCTGGACAAAGATATCTTCCTACTAGTGCTGCAATACGTCAATCACTATGTGCTTTTATGTCTTGATGCTGGCTGGGGCTTGTAGTGGCACGCTGTTGCACAGACACAGGCAACTAATAGGATATAGTAATTAGATTCACCCCCAGTACCACTTTGCAGCCAAATGCCTCAGTTTCAGCCTTGATCCCAGGGGAAATCTTGTCAGCACACTGCTCTAAAGTTCCAACTAGCTTCCTTGTCTGTTCCACTGTGGTAGTGTATAGATCCCCTTCAGTAGATGTATCTGGAAGTGACGTGGAGTGAGGGCAGAAGTGCGATTCCATGCCCATAAAGACCATTTGTCCCCTCGCTGGCTCACTTCGCTCACCATGCTTTGGACACAGTGGCTCGCTTCGCTTTCCATTTATTATCCCCCTCTATGTCGATGTGGATAGTAACTAATGACATTGGACAGTAACTAATGACATCAGAGTACATCCACTGAAGGGGATCTATCCGCTACCATTCCACTGCTGAAGCTGCTCCCTGCAAACACAAACACTCTTCTCTTCAAACTTTCCACATGCTCCTCTCAGCAAGCAAAGCATTACTGGGAATTCTCACCAAATCTCGTAGGATTTTGGCTGACATCTCTCTTTCAGTCTGTCCCTTCATGATTGAAAGCTGCATGAGCCAGTTAGTAGCAGGAGCAAGAAAACTGTGTATAATACTTCCTGAACTGGCACAGTCCTTTTTAAAAACTTGCCTGGCACTAACACATGACATGCGACTGCAGCCAGGAGTGCCTTACTTGACCACGTTGCATCTCATGCATTAGTGAGGCATCTTCGGATCCCCCTTTTGTAATGGAGCAAATCTGTTCTGCACATGTGCAGAACAAATTTCCTCCTCCTTTCCAGGGGAGTGATGCCGTAGGCAGAATCTCAACGCTGGCATTTCGACAGGGTTAGGATACCAACACCTGTTGGTAAGTATCCAAACCCCACCTCTAAACATAACCCCCCCCTCTAGTGCCTAACCCTACCCTACTAGTGCCTAACCCATAACCCTCTGCCTACTTACCGTTGGGGCTGCCGGTGCAGGGATTCTGAATGGTGTCAGGATTATGGGCAGGAGTGTATCTATAATGGGTGCAGGGTGGGTCAAGGAGGGCCCACACCACACACCCTGCACCCATATATAGTTTTATACTTACCTGTCCATAGTTTCCAGAGTGCTGCTCTGTAGCGCCGGGCCGGCGTGGCAGAACAGCAAAGATCACTGGGAAAATGGTGGCGCCCATTTTCCCGGTGACTTGCACACTAAGCCATAATCTACTGTACCGCGGCACAGCCAGTGCACTTACCAAAAGTATTCCAAGGAAGGACAACTGGTGAACAGGCAACAGGGTCATGGTTGTCCAAGGCTCATTGATGTGCGTGGGGAGTGCAGGCTAGCCTGCCTGGTCCTAGCCCACAGAAGAGCTGCTGTAGCACAAATTGCAAAAAAGTTTATGCTGGCTATGATAGAAAGGTGTCAGAACACAGTGCATTGCTTGCAATGTATGGTCCTGTGTAGCCACAGACTGGTTAGAATGTCCATGCTAACCCATGTCCACTGCCGAAAGTGCCTACAATGGGTGCATGTGCAACATGGAGAAATGGAAGAAGGAGGCCTGGTCTGATGACTCACATTTTCTCTTACATGATTTCTCTTACGTACATCACTTACAGCTGAATCCTGGTTAAGGTGCCAAGCATAAAAAGCCATATAATGTAGGTAAAGTCTCGCTGTACAGTAATGCTGGCCACACACCAGGAAGATATCGTTCCAACCAGCCAAATAGTTGGTTGGAATGATAATCGTCTAGTGTGTGGGAGCAAACAATAATCAGCCGTCTGCTCCCACACGCCGAAAATTGTCCAAAAACGTTGTTCTAACTAGTTGGGAAAATGTTTGATTTGCCCTAAACTAATCATTCTAGTGTAGGGGGAAAGGGACTTATATAGAATTCAAAACCCGCGTGAATCTGATGCCGGGATGATGACGTTTTGCCTCGATTTGGAACCTGAGCAAGGCGGGAACACTCGAACCGGCAATTTGATCCAGGACGTTCAGGTGGGCTCAGTTTTCAGAAAACTGAGCCAGCATATCTCTTTAGGACAGTGTATATATTTACCATGTAGGTTTGGAACAATGAGTTTGTAGAGTTTAGAAATAAAAGTAGTAAAACAAATGGAGAACTATTTCGTACAAAATATTATTGTGAAACCACAGGCATATTCCACCACACCAGCCAACTAGAACAGTTACAGTGTTTATTTCCCAACCAATTGGAGGCCCAATATATTCTTACTTCCAGGCAGCTATTTTCTTCTGCTGATGTGGGGTCAGACAGTTTACGCTAACAATAGATCTCATGTGCTTGTCCTATGTATAACAGCAGTGTTAACTAGTTAAAGACACAGTTTTAGCAGCAGAACATTGTGTTGTGTCATAAGGCAAAACATCTGAAAATATGTCCATACACAAGGCTGGCAGCCTTCGCGGTCTGACCCATTGTTATTGTCAGAGGTCATTGTGTTATGAAATATCTATGAGTACAACATGTTAAACAGTGGTCATCATGGTGCAATTACAGGTGACTGGAGCCAGGCCAATGTGTGATTGATTTGTGGGAAGATAATCTAATTAAATGGGAACAAATATAGACTAAGAGAAAATACAAAGCTGCTGAATATAATTTCCTTCGGCAGCCACTAGTTAGACTTGCTCTAGGCAATGATATTTCACATGCAGTGGCAAAGTCATAATAAACTTTGTCAGCTTGCACTGTGATAGATTCATTTAGTCATTGTAGTATGGAATGAGTGTAGATTTACGCCGCATGAGGCGTAGTTTGTAATGGCAATAAGGCATCTTTTATGGACTCTGAATCATGTTACATGACTACAACAAGATAGAACTGTAATTCTGTGCTATACATACATCTGTAACATTGAGTTATTGGTCTTCATAGATGAATACATGTTTTCTGCTAATAATCAGAGTTGTTTTTCTCGAACATGAGATGAGTGTGTTAGCTTTTCTGAAAACCGAACCCACCTGAATTTTGCATAACCGAGTCCTACCGAGCGGGAATAAAGGGGGTAAAGTGCGCTCTACCTGGGTGTAGTGGTAAAAACTGTTGTGTTAACGTGGGTGAGTATGGTGTGGGGTGACTGGGTATGGTGCAAGTGTTGCACTGCTGAGCAGTGTGGATGGGAATGGTGCTGTGGTGATAATGGTGTGATGGGAATGGGAATGAGGATGGAACCGATGGAATGAAAGTGAAAGTGAAAATGAAACCAGCCAGACACAGATGTGGGAGCCAAATCTTTTATTGGAGTAGTCACAATGCTGCTCCAATGAGGTCCCGGGCAGGTAGGGGAGGTGTGGTTGTGGATGGGGAGGTAGGTGGACCCTTTCAGGGGGCTCCTTGCCATGCGGTTCAGTGATCACCCCTGCTGGACCTATGGTCGACAGTCTAGGATGTCTCGGGAGGTGGGGGGATGCGGAGAGTGGGTCAGAACACCTGGGCGGCATCCCACGTGTAGGTGAGAGTCTCAGTGTTACTTACCTACCAGTAGGATTTGTGGTGAGAGGGGGATGTCGATGTTGCGGCCGTTGGAGGAAAGGTGGTAGCTGCAGAATGTCGGTGAGCAAAGTCAACAGAATGCCAATGGGTCTGTGGGTGTCCGACTATGCTGTTGGTTGGAGGTCACCAAACCTGAGGTGGTCAGTGACCAGCATGTGCAGCTGGTGGGATTGGGTGGCTGCTGTGTCCCCTGTGGCTGTTCCTGATGCCGCTGGTGTTGCGGAGACACTGTCGAGGGTGGGGGAGCCACTAGGAGACCAGATGCAGGCATGTGGTCTGGGACCACCCCTTGGGTGGGTGGTGGTCTGCCCGGGACACTTGGTTAGCTACGCTGTGGGAGGCTGGTCCGAGGTGGAGCCAAACACTTATGGTGTGAGTGGTGTGGACCAGCGGGTGTGCGGGTGATGTGTGGGAGGTGGATGGCTGCACCAGTGGTCCCTGGTGGGGATGGAGAACATTGGTGGAGGCAAGCCGGGATGGATGTGGGATGGATGTAGGAGTCTCCAACATGTTTCGGCACTTATGCCTACTTCAAGGAGGTTGCGAGTGGATCAATGCTTGTGAGGCTCTTAAGTACTGCACTTCTGGAAGTGGGTGTGCTGTCAGGTGACTTTCGGGGACAATTGTGAGTGGATGTTTGTAGTGGTGATGCAGTGCAGATGTGCAGGGGAGGAGTGGCTATGATGTTTTGTGGGATGGAGTCTGGCCAATAGGGATAGGGGGCATGGTGGGAGTGCGAGTAGGCAGTTGTGTGCTGTTGCTAGGCAATGTGTGATGCATCAGCAGACAGTGTTGGGGCTGGTCAGGGTTCCCTGATGAGTGGTGTGCATCACGTCCATGGCGTGGGCAACTGTTATGCAGGCAGGAAGGGAGTAACTTGTCATGGGTGTGTGTGGAACGAGCTGTAGGTGTGCGAATGGGGAGGGGGGTGGGGGTGTTGTGCAAGCAGAATGGGAGTAACTGCTGTGGGTGTGTGTGGAACAGGCTGCTGAATGTGTATGGGGAGGGGGTTGGTTATGGTGTGGTGCAATGGTCGTGAGGGGTAGTCTTGGGTGGTGTTGGTATGGTTGGTAATAAGGATGGGTGGAGATGAGGATGCGGCAGGCGGACGAGTTGGTCTGTGGGAATTGGGTGCTGGTCAGATGTTCATGGGTGTGTGTGGGTAGAATAGGACCGGGTTTGTGTTGGTGCATGTGGTGTCTCTGTCTGTCATGGTGTGTGGGTATGAGGGCTTGGTGTTAGAAGGGTGCATGATGATATTGGATTGGGTATGATAGGGGAGGTGGGTGGATGTATGTATGATGGTGGGTGTGTGAATATAGGGGCTGGGGGATGGCAGTCTACAGGGTGGGGGGTGTCACGAGGGGTGAGGTTTATGGGATGAATGTGTATCTAGTGTTGTTGGAGGGGGTGGGGGGGGCGGGGGTTGGGTGGATTTGTATGGGTGATGTGTGGGGGCAGAGGGTTGAAATAGAGTGTAGAGATGGTGGGGTGTGTGGAGGATGTACACTAGTGGGGCAGAAGATGGGGGGTTGTGTATGTTTAAGGGGGTGTGAGAGATTATTTTGTGATGACGGATTTGACTTTGTTGTCAATGTTGAGTCCTCTGGGTGTCAGGGTTTTGAGCATGAATATCCACCTAAGTTCCTCTTTGTTCAGGATTCTGGTGTGATCTCCGCCTCTCCATTTTTTATGTATATGTTTGATCCCTATGAAGCTGGTGCCTTGTGTGTTGCTGTTGTGATATTCTTTGTAGTGTATGGGTATGCTGTGGTTCTCTATTTGTTTGGTGATGTTTCTCAGGTATTCGGCGATTCTGGTTTTCAGTTGTCTGATGGTCCTACCTATGAATGGTTGATTGCATGGGCAGTGTATGAGGTATATTACATTGTTGGTATTGCATGAAATGTGTTCCTTAATTTTGTATGTGTTGCCTGTCTGTGTGGATGAGAATGTTGTGGTGGGTGTGGTGATTCTGTATTTCAGTGTGACACAGTTGGTGCATGTGCCACAATGGAAGAATTCCCTTGTGAGTTTGGAGTTGTCTTAAGTGCTTTGTGTCCAGATAGGGTGGGGGATGTGGTTGAAAGTGAGCTTGTTGTGGATGTTTGGGGCCTTGCGGTAGATCACTTTGGGTTTGTTAGGTAGGATACCTGTGAGTTGTGCGTCTTCCCTTAGTAAGTGCCAGTGTTTGGTGATAATTCTTTTTATTTGTGTCCCCTGGGTGTTGAATTGTGTGATGAAGGGGATGTGGTTCTGTGTGTTTTGTGGTCATTGTCTGTATTCAAAAAGAGGTTTCCTATCTTCTTGTCCTATTTGGGTGAGTGTGACTTCTAAAGTGTCTGGTTTATATGCTTTGTCCATAAATTGTTGTTTCAGTGCCATTGCTTGTTCTTGATAGTCCGTGAGTTTTATGCAGTTGTGTCTGATGCGCATGAACTGTCCTATGGGGATGTTGTTGAGCCAGTAGGGGTGATGACCACTGCTGGAGAGAATGTAACTGTTGACATCTACAGGTTTTTGGAAGGTCTTGGTGTGTATCTGGTGATTGTTGATGTATATTTCTATGTCAAGAAAGTTAATGGAGGATTGACTGTAGTTGGTTGTGAACTTGAGGTTCCTGTCGTTGTTGTTGATGTGTTGGATGAAGTCGAGGAGTGTGTATAGGGGACCCTTCCAGATGCAGAGGACATCGTCTATGTATCTGGTCCATAGGACCAAGTTCGCGTCCAAGCCATGACCTGTCCATATGTGGGAGTCCTCCCAACTGCTCATGAACAGGTTAGCATAACTAGGCACAAACTTGGTCCCCATAGTGGTCCCAGTCCTCTGCAGGAGGAAGTCCCCATCAAACCAAAAGTAATTGTGTGTGAGTATGTATTCTATGCCCTGGAGGATTAATGTGATCTGTTCTGGTTCTAGTGGGTCATCCTGACTGACATGGTGATGATCTGTTCGTGGTTGATGATCGTGTAGAGTGATGTGACGTCACTGGTGACTAACCAGTGGTCATCACCCCAGGTGGTGTCATCGAGTATTTTCAGTATGTGTGTTGTGTCCTGTAGGTTTGACATATGGTTGGAGGTAGTGGTCAATGTATTGTGATAGATTCGATGAGATGGAATTGAGACCAGAAATAATGGGTCGGCCTGGTGGGTTTGTTGTGCTTTTGTGTATCTTTTGGAGATAGTAAAATACAGGTATGACAGAGTTTGGGTTATGGATGAAGTTATATTCCTGCTTGTTGAGGATACCTGTATCTAATCCGGTCAGTAACATACGTTTGAGTGTTTGGTTCAACTTCTGTGTTGGGTCGGATTTGAGTGTCTCGTATGTGTCTTTGTCCTGGAGGATGCAGTATGATTCTGCAATGTAGTCAGGTTTGACTAAGAGAACTATACCACCCCCTTGTCTGCTGGTTTGATTATCAGGTTTCTGTCAGATTTGAGATTGTTCAGTGCACTTGTTTCATTTGTGGTGAGGTTTGGGTTGTGTCGTTTATTCGTGGTAAGTTTGTTTATGTCCTCTGTTACTAGATGTTCGAAGGTATGTATGAGGTGTCCTTTCAGGTGACTGGGGAAGAAGCTGGATGGGGGTTTGAGTGTGGTGTGTTTGTATTGGTTGTGTGTGGGTTCTTTTTGTTGAAGGGGTTAGGCATGAAGTATTTCTTGAGGGTGAGTTTGTGAATGAATCTGTTTACATGGAGGTAAGCTTCAAATTTGTTCAATGGTTTGTGTGGAGCAAATTTTAGTCCTTTGTTCAGTACAGAGATGTCTTTTGGTGTGAGGGTGTGGCTACTGAGGTTGAAAATGCATGTGCTGGTGGATGGTGTGGATTGGTCAATGTTTGGGTTTTGGTGGTTTGTCCGCCTCTGCATCCTCGTCTCGTGGTCTACCTTGCATTTTGGTCTGTTTGGGGTGTTCTTATGGGGTGGTTGTAGGCAGGCACGGTTGCCTGCCTCCAGATCTAAAAAATGGTGTTACCATTGTTTGTCTGTGTGGATGGGTGTACATGGAGGTGGGGGTGGTTGCTGTGGTTGTTGGATCTTGACTTGTATGGCGTCTGTTTACATTGATGTTTGCACTGGTGCCCCTCTGAGTGTGTTGACCCACCCTTCATTGAGTGACTGTCTGGCTAAGTGTTTCATAGTGTTCAGTCTCAGATAGGTCCTCTATTTCATGAATGCTGAATGATGTGTTGTAGTCTGAATCTTGTTCCTGGTTGTTTGTGTCATCCTCTTTGTCAGTGTTGCGTATGTATGATGGGTTCCTTGCGTTGTGAATCTTGGACATGTATTGTTGATAAGTTAATTCTAGTTTCTTGTATATGGGGGAGCCTGTGGGGTTGTTATTGGGTATGTGTCGGTGATGTGATGTTGGGTCGGTTGAGGTCTGTGTGTTCTTGGCAGTCAGAGTGGAAGTGTTGGCGTTGTGATATGGGTCTATGTTTTTCTTGTGGGTGCTGGGGTGGTAGTCATGCCCGGATTTGTCCCGTATGATTTTGGCTTTCTTTTTCTCGATTATGGCTACCTCTGTTTTGTTGAGTTGGTTGTCTAGAAGAGCTAGATCTTCTTTGTGATGTGTAATGGCTGGTTTAATTTTCACTTTCATTTTAATTTTCATCGGTTCCAACCTCATTCCCATTCCCATCGCACCACTATCACCACAGCACCATTCCCATCCACACTGCTCAGCAGTGCAACACTCGCACCATACCCACACCATACTCACCCACATTAATACAACAGTTTTTACCAACACACCTAGATAGAGCACACCTTACCCCTTTTAGTGCCATTCTAACTCAGTGCAGGAACGGTACTCCCACACAAAGGTGCAGCACTCCGTACCACAACACACCATCCCCTGTTCAACAAGAGCACAGTTCTACCCCCCATTTTCACACGAGTCCTACCGAGCCCAGGCTTGGTTTCTCCTGCCAGACTCAGAATCTACAACAAGGTAAAACGTCATCTTCCCGGCGTCGGATCTCAGTGGTTACGGTTACAAAAAAAATTCTGCCCCCGTGATCGTGGCTGTCATTTCACACAGGACGTTGGAGGGTTTGGGTGTGTGGGGCAGGCTGCAGTGCGACTGTGACTCTGTTGGCTACTGTGTCACTGTCTGTAGCTGTCAGTGTCTGTCATCACCAGTGTGGGGCTGGAGCGTACTTGCCACCCATCTCTGAATATCAGGGAGACTCCCTGAAATAGTAGCAAACTCCTTGAAGAGTCTAGTAGCAATCTCCCTGATTGCACTTTTCCCCCATTATGTAGCTGTTATATACTTATAAAAAAAATAATTAATATATATATATATATATATATATATATAGTGATAGAAGCACTGGAGAAGTTCTGGATGGCATATATGTGTGTCTCAGATTCTTATCATATGTGTTTTAATCCCCCAGGAAAAGTCTGTTCTGCCAAACAGATTAGAGTGTTGGCTTTTGGTAAAAGCTAGATAATGGGTCATGGGGGTGTGGATGTGAGAAGAGAAGGGAGGGCTCCATCCACAGGCCATTGTAGATGTTGGGCCTTTCAGTCTGAGAGCAGGCTGATTAGTAGTTGCACCTGCAAGTGATTCATTTAAGCTGGATCAAGGTTTGGTTCATTGTCTCATACACCTGGGGTGAACAGACAGTGAGGTTGGTTCAGAGACACTTTGATATACTGGAAAGTGCTGTGTTTGTGCCTAGGTTTTGTGGTGAGGCAGTAGGCCTTGCCACGTTGAGAGAGGGAGTGATTTGTGTAGTTAGTGCCCAGATGGGCTAGGATTTATTTTTATGTTTTGTTTATTTTATTATTTATATATCACAATAAAACTGGTTCCGACCAGCTTGCACGAAAACCCTGGACTGGTGTGCTGTTCCTGGCTGCTGTGTGTAAGGAGGTGTCCATCTACCCCAGGAGAGGGACCCCTTACTCCGATCATATCACAAGTGTTGGAGAATGCGGGCAACACACAGAAAACTGCAGCGAGAGGAAAAGTTTTACATTGGAAATTTAAAGTGACAGACACCACTTTGTCCATGAAGGTGGCATCGACAGATGCTTAGAGAAGCTAGATTCTGCTTCCAACCTACACCGAAAGACAACATGGAGGACAGTGTTAAAGCCTTGCTCCAGGCTATGGCTGCTCAGCAAGAAGCTACCAGGATTCAGCAAGAAGCTACCCAAGCTCAGCTGGAATCCACCAATGTGCAACTATTGGCCTTGGAGACAGCACAGAGGCAACAACAAGTCGCCATAGAGGAAACCCACTAGGCCTTAAAAGAGGTGGTACAACAGCTAGTAGTCCGGTCTGGAGATGCTTCCACTGATTTTCCAACTAACACTCGCTCCATACGGGCCAGTCACTTTCTGCAAAAGATGACCCAAAATGATGATGTGAAGCATATCTTATGGCCTTTGAAAGAACTGCCGAAAGAGAGAATTTGCCTAAAGAGCAGTGGGCAAGTCTTGTGGCACCCTTCTTGTCTGGAGAACCACAAAAAGCATACTATGACTTGTGCCTGACTGATGCGAAAGACTATAATAAACTGAAACAGGAAATCTTAACTCGATTGGGAGTCACAGTATTTGTTCGCACCCAATGAGTCCACCGCTGGGAGTTCCAAACAGAAAAGCCTCCACGCCCTAAATTGCATGACCTTGTCCATCTTACCACAAAATGGCTGCAGCCAGAGACTCTCACAGGACCACAGATCATGAATAAGGTCATTATGGATCAATATCTGCGATCTCTATCTGCAACTCTGCGCAAGTGGGTGAGCCATGCAGACCCTAAAACAGCAGACCAATTGGTTGAACTGGTGGTGAGGTATGTGGCAGCTGAGAAACTGTTGAGTGTGCCCCACCGAGCCCCGATTTTGCAACGGCAATCTCCCGCGATCACTGGTAAGACTGTTCCAGGGGAGAAGGGTGCTGGGTGGTGGAATGAACTTAAGTCTGTGGGTTTGGAACCTTGAGAAAGGCCAGCCAGGCCAGGAAGGTTCCTACCCTGTGAAAGACTTGAAAATAATATGATACAATATTTTGATGTGGTGGTTTGGGGCATATTGCTGCTAATTGTTCACTTACCTCTGAACCTATGCAATGGGATACTGCTTATGTGAATCACAGAGTGTCTTTCTTTGCACAGCCAGCCTGTACTGCTGACCGACAGGCTGAGACAGATAAGCAAATGTGTATAATCACTATAGAAGGCAACCAAGTAGAGGCTCTGTTAGATTCTGGTAGCCTGGTTACACTTATGAAAGCTGAACTGGTGAACCCCTTAAAGCTCAAGGGAAAAACTGTTGGTGTGACCTGCATATATGGGGATACTCGGTATTATGTTACTGCAGAAGTGAACATAGAAACACAGTGTGGTTCCGCTATAGTCTCTGTGGGTTTGGTGCATGGCTTGATGTATGATGCAATATTGGGGAGAGACTTTGCTCACTTCTGGAAGTTGTGGGAAAGCCGATTTGTTACAGAAGTAAATAACCCCAACCCATTTGAGAAAGTTACTGATGCAGTAGCAAGGGGAGTTTCTTCAGAATCTGAGAGGTTTCTTTTTTCTAGCATGATTGGTGAACCAGAGAATTCTGAGAATGATGGTGGCTCATCAAGTGATGTGCCTCCCACTGAGATGGTAAGTGTTATGGAGCCAGTTGATCATCTGCCTGATCTTGAAGTCAGAAAAGAGATCTTTGCCATGGAGCAGTTAAATGACCCTACTCTGGTAAAAGCCAGGGGAAATGTAAAAGTGATTGATGGTAAATCCATAGACCCTGATAGTCCATTGTCATATCCTCACATGGCAGTACACCAGGATTTTTTGTATCAGGTGACTAAGAAAGGGGAAGATGTTGTGGAACAATTAATAGTTCCAAAGACATATAGAAGAACCGTGTTAGACCTGGCTCATGGTCAAATAACTAAGTCACTAAGGGGTATAAACAAACCACAGAGCAAATTTTACAGAGGTTTTTCTGGCCTGGGGTCCATAAAGAGGTTTCTGACTATTGTGCATCCTGCCCTGAATGTCAATATCATGCTCCAAGGCCACATTTTAAAAGTCCCCTTGTTCCATTACCCATTATTGAGGTTCCATTTGAAAGAATAGCTATGGATTTGGTTGGACCGTTAATGAAATCTGCCCGGGGCCATCAATATATTCTGGTGATAATGGTTACGCTACCAGGTACCCGGAAGCGATACCATTGCGCAATACGTCAACAAAGACCATTGCTAGAGAATTAGTCCATGTCTTTAGCAGGTTGGGTATACCTAAGCATATCCTGACTGACCAAGGTACCTCATTTATGTCAAAAATCATGAAAGAGTTATGCCGCTTGTTTAAACTTGATCAGTTAAGAACCTCTGTGTATCATCCCCAGACCGATGGGTTAGTAGAAAGGTTTAATAAAACTTTAAAACACATGTTAAGGAAAGTAGTGGACAAAGATGGTAGAGATTGGGATTACTTACCTTATTTGTTGTTGGCCATAAGAGAGGTACACCAATCCTCCACTGGGTTTTCCCTTTTTGATTTATTGTATAGGAGACATCCAAGGGGATTACTTGACATTGTCAAAGAGATCTGGGAGGGGCAGTCCAGTCCGTATAAAACTGTTATTGAGCATGTGTTCCAATTGCAGGAAAGAATTGCTGCTGTGGTGCCAATAGTGAGAGATCAATTGGAACAGGCCCAACAGGCACAGCAATGGGGACAGAGTGTTAGTGTTGGTTCCTACAGTAGAAAATAAACTTTTGGCTAAGTGGCAAGGGCCCTTTGAAATTCTAGAAAAAGTGGGGGAGGTTAACTATAAAGGTTACCAGCATGGGAAAAGAAAACCAGAACAGACATACCATGTAAATCTTATAAAACCTTGGAAGGATAGAGGAGCTCTGTCAGCTATCCAAACCCCTCCAGTAAACCCAGGGCCCTTGGTTCCCGAAGTGACAATAGCTAAAACCCTATCAGCTGTTCAACAGCAGGAAGTTAAGGAATTTCTTGTCAGAAATAGGGTTTTGTTTTCAGACATACCAGGTAAAACCACAGTCATTAAACATGACATAATAACTGACCCATGGGTTAAGATTAACCTAAAGCCGTATCGATTACCAGAAGCCCAAAGAGAATCAGTGTCTAAAGAAATGTAAAAAGATTTGGAATTGGGTGTAATTGAAGAATCAAATAGTGAGTGGTCAAGTCCCATTGTGCTTATTCCAAAGCCTGACAGGAGTGTGCATTTCTGCAATGATTTCCGAAAATTGAACAGTGTGTCAAAGTTCGATGCCTATCTAATGCCTAGGGTTGATGAACTAATTGAAAGACTAGGAACAGCCAGCTACTTAACCACTCTAGACTTAACAAAAGGGTATTGGCAAGTGCCGTTAACTGAGAATGCCAAAGAAAAGACAGCTTTTTCTGCACCGGAACGGTTGTTCCAATACAAGATGTTGCCATTTGGGTTACATGGGGCACCTGCTACCTTTCAAAGGATGATGGATAGAATTCTAAGGCCCCATAGACAGTATTCTGTTGCTTATCTAGATGATGTAGTCATTCATAGTTCTGATTGGCAGTCTCACTTGCCCAGAGTACAAGCAGTGTTGGACTCCATCTCTAAGGCAGGATTGACAGTCAACCCAACAAAAATGTTGCCTAGGGATGGAAGAAGTAAATTGTCTCAGATACACCATTGGCAGAGGTTTGATAAAACCCCAGCTTAATAAAATTGAGGCAATACAAAACTGGCCATGACCCCTGAATAAGAAGCAGGTGAGAGCCTTCTTAGGCATCACTGGGTATTATAGGAGATTTATACCTAATTTTGCCACCACTGCAGTCCCACTGACAGACCTTACCAAAGGCAAACAAAATGTTATGGTGAAATTGTGTCCTGAAGCAGAAAAGGCTTTTCAGGAGTTAAAAATAGCACTGTGCACCCAACCAGTTCTGATGACTCCTGATTTTGACAGGCAGTTTGTGGTGCAAACTGATGCATGAGATGTAGGCATAGTAGCAATCCTGTCCCAAAGCAAAGAAGGTGAAGAACACCCTATTTTTTACTTAAGCAGAAAATTGAATGTACATGAGAGAAATTAAGCTACGGTCGAAAAAGAAGCGTTGGCCATAAAATGGGCATTAGAAACTCTCAGATACTACTTGATGGGAAGGAAATTCAGGTTGATCACTGACCATGCCTCCATCATCCATAAATGGAAGAAGTTTGGAACCACCAGGACTCTTCCTAGAGTTGGCCGGCTAAACTGAGCGATCGGGGTAGAAGAGCCCTAGTCAGGGAGGTGACCAAGAACCCAATAGTTACTCTGTCAGAGCTACAGTATTCCTCTGTGGAGAGAGGAGAACCTTCCAGAAGAACAACCATCTCTGCAGCAATCCACCAATTAGGCCTGTATGGTAGAGTGGCCAGATGGAAGCTAATCCTTAGTAAAAGCACAAGGCAGCCCGTCTGGAGTTTACCAAAATGCACTGGAAGGACTCTCTGGTCTGATGAGACAAAGATTGAACTCTTTGGCGTGAATGCCAGGTGTTATGTTTGGAGGAAACCAGGCACCGCTCATCACCAGGCCAATACCATCCCTACAGTGAAGCATCGTGGTGGCAGCATCATGCTGTAGGGATGTTTTTCAGTGGCAGGAACTGGGAGACTAGTCAGGATAGAGGGAACGATGAATGCAGCAATGTACAGAGACATCCTGGATGAAAACCTGCTCCAGAGCACTCTTGACCTCAGACTGGGGCGACGGTTCATCTTTCAGCAGGACATCGACCCTAAGCACACAGCTAAGATATCAAAGGAGTGGCTTCAGGACAACTCTGTGAATGTCCTTGAGTGGCCCAGCCAGAGCCCAGACTTGAATCCGATTAAACATATCTGGAGAGATCTGAAAATGGATGTGCACTGATGCTTCCCATCCAACCTGATGGAGCTTGAGAGGGGCTGCAAAGAGGAATGGGCAAAACTACACAAAGATAGGTGTGCTAAGCTTGTGGCATCATATAGAAAAATACTTGAGGCTGTAAATGCTGCCAAAGGTGCATCAACAAAGTATTGAGCAAAGGTTGTGAATACTTATGTACATGTGATTTCTTATTTATTTTTTATTAAATTTGCAAAAATCGCAATAAAACTTTTTACGCGTTGTCATTATGGAGTATTGTGTATTGTAGAATTTTGAGGACAAAAGTTAATTTATTCCATTTTGGAATAAGGCTATAACATAATAAAATGTGAAAAAAATTGGATCATCAGTGCCATTTCCCTGCATTGGTTATAAGGTACAATTATGTATTAGTATATTTCATCCACAAGTAGATATAAAGCTGGGTACACATTTACCGATGTGCATACCCAGCAATGCGATGGCCAACGGGCTGACATATTGGGCGGGCGGTACACGTCACGATCCGGTTCCTCACCGCCAGATATGTCAAGCACCACTCCATTCACCTGCCTGGCATTGTTCATCACATTGACAGATTGAGCAGCATGTACTGCAGAGCTGTCAATGCGATGAACGACCCCGTGAGAGCACACAAGGGCCGACATAGTGGGTACACACTTGCCGATGTAGACTGGCCTGATCCGCTGGATTGGGCAAGATATAATCTAATGTGTACCAACCTTTACTGAGCAACAACTGCTGCTTTGGAGATCATTTGCATTTGAATGTAAGTCAATTGTATTACATGCCCATCTTATGTAGCAGTACATGTCCACTTTACCGCCATGCTCATAGATGCTGCTTTCACAATC
Organism: Taudactylus pleione; assembly: GCA_031769625.1. NCBI lineage: Eukaryota > Metazoa > Chordata > Amphibia > Anura > Myobatrachidae > Taudactylus > Taudactylus pleione. The sequence goes on along the minus strand of JAUIMM010000005.1, from coordinate 13,860,359 downwards.
TCCATTAAATACTTTTTCAAAAGTAGGCAAGTATAGGCTGCAGTGCTGTGACTGTGACTCTGTTGGCTACTGTCTGTGACTGTCAGTGTCTGTCATCACCAGTGTGGCAGCATTGTATTTATTTGGCTGGCTACATTTGTGTGAAAGAGGTGTCTGTGTAGACTTTGTGTGTGTGTGTACCTGAGTCAGTGTGTGTGTATCTGTGTCAGTGTGTCTGTGTGATGCAGAGGGAGGGGCGATGGTGTGCTGAGAGACAACGCAGGGGGGAGGTGATGGTGTGCTGAGAGACGACACGGTAGGGAGGTGATGATGTTGCTGAGAGATGATGCAGGGGGAGATGGTGTGACTGAGAGCCGCAGGGGGGAAGGAAGTTACACAGGGGGAACGAGTCTGGTTGAACCGCTGTTGTATGATGATGACCTTGTTAATATTCCTACACAAACAGGCATCTTCCTGTTTGTGTAGGAATATCCAGATATGTTCAAAAGGATGATGTGACCTACATGAATAGTTAATACCAATGGAAGACGCCGTCTTCCCATGGAGGATAAATTTCTTCAGAGGTTCCACATTGTGAGAAACCACCATCTAGGTAAGGTGCATATGGAATGGAAAGGAATGTTCCCAGAGTAACGAGAAATAGGTGGCATTTCATGTTGACACGCCCCATATTCAGTGACCATGCCCATTTGGTATGTGACCACACCCATTATTTGCTGCATGCCTTAGGCGTGCATATATAGTTTGCTATGTATGTATGGGGGAGGGGGGCACTGTTCTTCAACTTGCCCTGGGCTCCAAAGACCCTAGTTACACCTCTGCTCTGCGTGCTACTGTCTGTGACTGTCAGTGTCTGTCACCACCAGTGAATGGGCTGCAGCGCTGCGGCTGTGACTCTTTGGGCTTAGGGCTACTGTGTGTCACTCTCAGTGTCACTGTATGTGACTGTCATCACCAGTTCACTATTGATTAAGGGGTCTATGTAATAAGGGGAGATAAGGGGTTAGAAACACTATAGGCAGATAAAATCCCTGTACATACCACTTCTCAGTATGTACTAAAGGGATTTTCTCTGCCTGCAGCCTGCCAGAGCTAAGTGCAGGCTACAACATCACACTGCACCTGGGTCACTTAGCACTGCCACAGACACCTATGGCAGCGCTAAGTGTCCCAGGTGTTACTAAGAGGAGAGGGCACTAACCATCTGGTGTCTTCCCCAGTGCTGATATCGCCTCCTGTAGCTGCAGGTATCTGCTTCTCCTCACTGGAGAAGCAGGACTTGAACTGTGTAATTTTGGACGTTTGTCAACAAAGTTTGTTGAAAAAGAAAACCCTCCTCTTTGCTTTCTCTGCACGAGACCTGGTGGGTCCAGTGTCTCACCTTCCTCGGCGGGTCTATTATTAGTAACAACTGCGTTAGCCAGCTCCTGCTTCGCAGCGGTATGCAGGCGAAGCAGGAGCAGCTTTAACACAGTGGTAAAGTGCCTCTTAATAAATAGACCCCTAAGGGCTGTACAGGCTGCTGTGTGTCACACTGTGCCATCATCACAGTGAAGGTTTGTGTGCTACGGCACTGTGACTGTGTCATTATCATTAAGCAAACCATCATTATAAAAAAAATAAATGTGTGTGTTCACTGGGCAGTGCGCTGTAAACGCTAATAAATAACGTATAGTAGGCGCAGTCCACCGTTAATATCAGCAATGTGTGTAGTTGTCATTTCTTCCAAAAGTAAAAAAAAAAACTAGTGCGTGTTCACTGGACAGTGCGCTGTAAAGGTAAAAAAAAATAACATACAGTATACTGTAATAGGTGCAGTCCACCATTAGTATCAGCACTTTGTGACTCGCAGTGTGAAGTGGTTGTCATTTGTTTAAAAATTAAAAACATTTTTTTTATAAAAGCTGTGTGTGCTCGGGACCAGGCAGTGGCACTGTGTTACAATAACGCTCAGTAGGTGCCATGCCACCACGTTAGCTGCCTCATGTTTGTGCCGCCAACTGCTGTTCCTTAGCTTATACCTCTTTTACACCAAAAACCCAGGTCTGACCTGGGTTTTCAGAGATGGTTCCAACCCAGGTCAGACCCAGATCAGACATCATTTACACAGCACCATCAATATGGGTTATTCCCAGGTCAGCCCCGTTCACACTGAACCTGGGTCTGCCCTGCTAAATTAGTGAGGTCATAAAAAGTGGGAGGTGACTGCTCCACAGCCACCAATCAGCTGATTTTAGGCATGACCCAGGTCGGATAACCCGGGTTGCGCCGTTTACACTGCAATATTACCCAGGTCCATCCTGGGTCCGACCCTGGTAGCTACCTGGGTTCAATTGCCGTGTCACTTGACCCGGGTTATTTATCAGGGACCCTTTTACACTCAGCTGCGACCCAGGTAGACCCAGCAATAACCCAAGCTTTTGCTCTGGTGTAAAAGGGGTATAAGTCAGCCAGCTAGCTCAGTGCAACCGTTTGGCCTAAACTGGAAGAAAACTATATTGTGAACTGTGAAGTGGTAAAAATTGACTGGAAATTGATGTTATTAAGGTTAATAATACTGTAGGAGCAAAAACAGGGCCAAATTAATCATGATATTAGCTGTTTTTATCATTTAAAAAAAAATTAAAAATCCACATTCAAAACTAAAACACGTGAGGATGGTGTTGTAAAACCAAAACACAAAGATGAATCCACATCCAAAACCAAAACATGGGTGTCTGCGCACATCTCTACTCCACAGGTTCTCAAACTCGGTCCTCAGGACCCAAACAGTGCATGTTTTCCAGGTCTCCCCACAGAATCACAAGTGAAATAATTAGCTCCATCTGTAGATCTAAAATGTATCAGTGAGTAATGAATACACCTGTGCACCTGCTGGGTGACCTGGAAAACATGACCTGTGTGGGGTCCTGAGGACCGAGTTTGAGAACCACTGCTCTACTCTAATACAGTGGTTCTCAAACACTGTCCTCAGGACCTCATACAGTTCACGTTTTCCAGAAGGAGGGAGCTGAATGTCGGCAAGTATGGTATGTATGCGTGTGTATAAGTGTGTGACTGTATGTACTGGTATGTGTGTGTAACGGTGTGTGTAACTGTATGTATGTGTGCATTAGTGTGTGACTGTGTGTAAGTGTAAAAGTGTGTCTGTATGTATGTATATTTGTAACTGTATGTATGTTTGTATATATGTGACTATATGTATGTGCAGGGCTGTAAATAGGGATTTGTGAGCGGTGCCACTGCACTGAGCGCAGTGCCTTGCAGGCAGCAACATTGCTGCCCCCCCAGCACCTGCGTGTGGCTTGCAGGGTCCCTGGAACAGCGCCTGGCACCCATTATTGATACTGCAGAGCCACCCGAAATGTCCAAGGGACAGGCATCCTGCAACCTGTGGAGCTGCCCAGAGCATCTTTAGAGATGGCATCCCCTCTGGGCATGATGTCATGATGTCACAGATTTAGGGGGTGGGGCCAGCACAGGGCGGCATATAGCCCTGTCATGGCATTGTGTATGTGTGTAACTGTATACAGGGCTGTAACTTGGGGTGTGCTAGTGGAACGGCACCCTGCAGCCAGTAGCACTACTGCAGGGTTGCAAGCAGACACCCTGCAGTCTGTGGAGCTGCTGGGTGCATCTTAGGGGGCCCCGGACATTGCTCTACATCCTTGGCTGGCAGGGCACAGTGTCGCTCTGTTACTATGCTGACTGAATATACTGTATGTGTCCTGCAATTCAAGGGGAAAGGTAGGGAGGGAACTCTCTCACCTGCTGTGTGAGGGTGGGTAAGCGATTTACACCCCCCCATGTTACATGAAATGGAGATGAGATGTGTGGCCATACACTCACTTCATGTGTACACCAAAGGCTTGCACACGAGAACCCGATCCTGTGTCCTAAATTATGCTCTTCAGGGTCCCCAGCCTTAAATGCCCTGGGCCCCCCAAAGTCTTAATCCAGCTCTGGCTGCAACACATATAGGGCGGAATGCATAACACATCACAATTTGCATGCAATGCATTCCGCCACTCATCGCATGCATGCTGGCATTAATTACGTGATAAGAGCTGTTCTTTCAAGAGAGGGACTTACAAGTTTATGTGCGCACTGTCAGGGCTCAGCCGGGGATCGGCTCCCGCTTACCGCGCCGCCGGCTTCCCCTGTCATCCTGGGTGGTCGGGCAGCTTGCGCGACGGCGGGGGAGAAGCTGAGTATTCTCCCCGCATGCAGTGGCTTCCTGGTGGGCTGGTGTCCGGCACCGCAAGTCCGGACATGGGCGCCGCCATGACAGTCGGCCCATGTGACTGTATCCTTCTCCCTGATAGGTCCATGGTCAGCTGATGCTGTGCACCTGTCTAAGGGTTCCCCTGGATATAAAACTGTTCCACAGGTTCCAGGAAATTGCCTGAACAACGGTTGTCTCCTAGCGTGCTTTAGTGAGTTCCCGGTCCAGGTTCCTATTTTCCTTACAGCAGCAGTGTTACCATCTTTACCTGTGTGCCTTAAACGTCTCTGGTGAATACCCGTGCAGCAGTGTTACCATCTTTACCTGTGTGCCTTAAACGTCTCTGGTGAATACCCGTGCAGCAGTGTTACCATCTTTACCTGTGTGCCTTAAACATCTCTGGTGAATACCCGTGCAGCAGCGTTACCATCTTTACCTGTGTGCCTTAAACGTCTCTGGTGAATACTCGTGCAGCAGCGTTACCACCTTTACCTGTGTGCCGTAAACATCTCTGGTGAATATCCGTGCAGCAGCGTTACCAACTTTACCTGTGGCCGTAAACGTCTCTGGTGAATACCCGTGCAGCAGCGTTACCATCTTTACCTGTGTGCCTTTACGTCCCTGGTGAATACCCGTGCAGCAGCGTTATCATCTCCACCTGTGTGCCTTTACGTCTCCAGTGAACATCCGTGCTACAGCGTATACCACCTCTACCTGTGTGCCTTCTATCTCTGGTGAATTCTCAAGTAACCGTGAGTCGCTCCCCACTTGTAATCCTAATTATTGATCCTCGTGTCAAGGTGTATTACTGTACAGTGTTTTAAGGAATTGCTTTGTGCCTAAGCAGGCATAACCTCTCTGGGCCACGGGTGTAGTGTCTCTATCCCTGCAGGGCTTGGGTACCTGGTCAAAGGACCGCGACCTGCTCACGGGGTGCAGCTAAGCCCAAATCCCAATTGGGGGGGTTACTGGCGAACACCATCCTGTGGGTTAGACTCCGCACCTTTGCCCAGGTCTCGCCAACACTCAAGACCTGTGGATGAGGAGAACTTATATCCAGGCCCCTCGTCTCCGCTTCCTTCCCCAACTTAGGCCCACCACGTCCTCTCCTCCAGTCTCAGACGTGACAGTTTGTTCAGGCCCAATGGAGGCTGCAGGATCCCAAGGTACTGGGTCACTACAAGAGTTGACCTCTCGGATGGACAACCAAGAGGCGCAACAACAACAAGTGGCTCAGTATTTACAGGAGCTCTCGAGGCAACTGGTTTCTATTCAAACCACGTTGGCTTCTATTCTCCCGGCTCCCCCGGCTGCAGTCCCTGTACCTTCTCCATCAGTTCCTTCACTGGTGGTTCCTACCCCCAAACCCCGACTACAGTTAGCCACACATTGACGGCGATCCCAGGTGGTGCCGCGGATTCATCAACCAATGTGAAATCCAATTTGAATGTCTTCCCCAGAACTTTCCCACGTCTCGGGCAAAAGTGGCATATGTGATTTCACTATTAACAGGAGCAGCGTTAGACTGGGTCTCCCCTTTATGGGAACGGGCCGACCCCATCGTATCTACCTACGAGGAATTCGTTTCCGCATTTAAGAGAATTTTTGATGAGCCAGGCCGTTCTGCATCTGCATCTTCTGACCTTCTCCGAGTGCTTCAGGGCACACGATCCGTGGGGCAGTATGTAGTCCAGTTTCAGACCCTGGCATCAGAATTAAAATGGAATGAGGAAGCTCTCAAAACGTCCTTCCTTCATGGACTCTCTGAGAGAATGAAGGATGAACTTGCCTCCAGAGATTTGCCAGAATCTTTCGCTGATGTTATCTCTCTTTGCATCAAAATTGATCTTCGCCACCGGGAAAGATGGGCTAGTAGGGGAAGAGGTGAACGCCTACCAGCCCGTTCTTCTACTGTCAATCCGCCTATACCCACCTTACCTAGTGAAGAGGAACCGATGCAGGTTAACAGAACCAAACTCACCCCGGCAGAGCGCAATAGACGCTTCCAAAATAAATTGTGTATTTATTGTGCTGCACCTAACCACATTCTGAGAAATTGTCCTTTACTTGCGGGAAATGCAAAACCCTGACTGAAGTAGGGAGCATTCAGTTGGGGGTTATTCTCAAGCCATCCCAATTATTGGAGAGTCTTCTAGTAGTGTCGCTTTCCCATAAGTCCAGGACAAGAAAGGTCCACGCTTTAATTGATTCTGGAGCCGCTGGTAATTTTATTGCGGAAAAATTGATTCACACCTTGGGTGTTCCAGTCGTTCCCCTACCTAATAAATTGTTACTGTCCGGCCTAGATGGTAAAACTCTGGTAGGGCTACCCATTTCTTCGCTCTCTCATCCTGTGACTGTTCAAGTTGGATGCCTACATGAAGAAATGTTGGAATTTTTTGTTTTACCCGAATCTTCCTATGAGCTGGTATTGGGGCTGCCCTGGTTGAGAAAGCACAATCCTGTCTTCGACTGGGATACTATGCAAATCCTATCCTGGGGTTCACATTGTTTCCAAAATTGTTTGACCAAGGTCGTTCCAGTATGTAACCAGGCGACGGTTTCCAACCCAGCTAAGAAGTTCCTCCGTCCTGAGTCTCCTAAACGTTCCCCCCAGCCGGGGTTGCCCGAGGCTTATCAAGACTTTGCTGATGTATTTTGTGAACAAGCCGCAGATAAACTTCCCCCGCATCGACCTTGGGATTGTGCTATTGATTTGCTTCCCGGGAAAAGCCCTCCACGTGGCCGTGTTTACCCTTTGTCCGTGCCAGAGACCGCGGCCATTGAAGAATACATTAAGGAAAATCTTGCTAAAGGATTCATTCGGCCTTCTTCTTCTCCTGCAGGGGCAGGTTTCTTTTTTGTAGGGAAAAAGGATGGTGGACTCCGCCCTTGTATAGACTATCGAGGCTTAAATCAAATCACCATAAAAAATCGGTACCCTTTACCTTTAATTTCAGAACTTTTTGACAAGGTTCAAGGGGCTCAGGTTTTCACTAAGCTGGATCTACGTGGTGCGTATAATTTGATTCGAATTAAAACTGGGGACGAGTGGAAGACCGCGTTCAATACCAGAGACGGACACTTCGAGTACCTCGTAATGCCCTTCGGTCTTTGCAATGCACCAGCTATTTTTCAAGGTTGTGTCAACGAGGTCTTCCGGGATATTCTTCATAAATTTGTTGTGATTTATCTCGATGACATCTTAATCTTTTCCAGAGATTTACAGAGCCATTGTCTTCATGTACGGGAGGTATTGTCCCGCCTTCGCACTCATCACCTCTTTGGGAAACTTTCCAAATGTATGTTTAACCAAACTTCAGTACCTTTTTTAGGCCATATTATCTCCGGGGGGAGTCTCCAGATGGATCCTGATAAACTAAAAGCAATCTCTGAGTGGCCCCTGCCTACTTCTTTAAAAGGTACTCAGCGCTTCTTAGGATTCGCAAACTATTATAGGAGGTTTATTCCACACTTTTCTACGCTGGTAGCACCCATTACCTCCCTCACAAGGAAAGGAGCCAATCCTTCTAAATAGTCTGTTCCAGCAGTACAAGCCTTTCAAAACCTAAAAGATGCCTTTTCTAGAGCTCCAATTCTCTGTCAGCCTCAAATAGACAAACCATTCATTGTGGAAGTGGACGCATCCTCTGTTGGAGTAGGGGCGGTATTATCTCAGTCTGCTGAAGATGGGAAGATGCATCCCTGTGGATTTTTCTCCCGTAAATTTTCCCCTGCAGAAAGGAATTATATTATAGGTGACCAAGAACTTCTAGCTATGCGTTTAGCCTTGGAGGAATGGCGGTATCTTCTTGAAGGGGCTAAATTTCCTGTCACGATTATTACAGACCATAAGAATCTGATCTATCTGCAAACTGCACACCGGTTGAATACCAGGCAGGCACGATGGTCACTTTTTTTTTTCTAGGTTTAATTTAAAACTCCAGTTTTGTCCTGGTGTGTTGAACAAGAAAGCCGATGCATTATCTCGCTCCTTTATGACTAACTTGGAGGAGTGTTTTCAAGTTCGTTCCATTTTGGACCCAATTGTATTTGCTCCTACTCAAGTAGTGTCTCTGCCGCCTGGGAAAATTTTTGTACCTCCTAATTTGCGTAAAAAATTGCTGGTTTGGGCTCATGCATCCTTGTTCGCAGGTCACACTGGAATCACCAAAACCTACCAGTTCTTACTTCGATCTTACTGGTGGCCGACCATGAAGAGGGATGTCACGGAGTTTCTCCGCTCCTGTATCAAACGCGCCCAACATAAAACTCCGCGTAGACAGATGGTTGGTCCTCTTCGTCCCTTGTCTATCCCAGCTGCTCCATGGACCCACATCTCAATGGATTTTATTTCTGAATTACCTCGGTGCAAGGGGCATAACACGGTATGGGAGGTCGTGGATCGCTTTTCTAAAATGGCACACTTTATCCAGCTCGTTGGCCTTCCTTCTGCTCCTCAATTAGCAAAAATTTTTATTCGAGACATCTTCAGATTACACGGTCTCCCCAAGGAAATAGTCTCTGATCGAGGTGTTCAATTTACAGCCAAATTCTGGAGAGCCCTGTGTAATACCTGTGGAATCAAACTGAACTTTTCCTCAGCCTACCACCCACAGTTGAATGGTCAAACGGAAAGGGTCAATCAAGAGCTGGAGACCTTCATTAGGCTCTTTGTGTCATCTTCCCAGGATGATTGGGTGGACCTCCTACCATGGGCAGAGTTTTCTCATAATTTTAAATTCCATTCTTCCTCTAAATCTACTCCTTTTTTTTTACGGTTTTTGGTAGACACCCACGAGTTCCAGATTTCCAGAAGCTTTCATCTATAGATGTCCCGGCTGTGAATCAAGAGGTCCAATCCTTTTCAGGTTTATGGAATAAAATTCACCTATCCCTAAAGCAATCTTCAAGGAATTACAAGAAATTTGCGGACAGAAGACGTTTGGCTGTTCCACTGTTGAGAGTTGGGGACAGGGTTTGGTTATCTTCCAAGAATATTCGCTTAAGAGTCCCGTCCATGAAACTCGCTCCACGTTTTGTTGGGCCATATCGTATCCTTAAGATAATCAGTCCAGTAACTTATAAATTGGAACTTCCTCCTCAAATGAAGATTTCAAATACTTTTCACGTTTCTCTCTTACGACCCCTGGTGCTCAATCGTTTTCAGAATTGTTCTCCTAAATTGCCTCAAATCAAGACATTACAAGGCACTGAATTTGAGGTGGAGAAGATCCTGGATCCCCGGCACAGATTCAACACCCTTCAATATCTCATCGATTGGAAGGGCTACGGCCCCGAGGAAAGGGCCTGGATAAGAGCCTCTGATGTACACGCTCCGCAACTAATCCAGAGTTTTCATAGGAGATTTCCAGATAAGCCTGATGGGTGTTCAGTGCCTTAAAGGAGGGGGTACTGTCAGGGCTCAGCCGGGGATCGGCTCCCGCTTACCGCGCCGCCGGCTTCCCCTGTCATCCTGGGTGGTCGGGCAGCTTGCGCGACGGCGGGGGAGAAGCTGAGTATTCTCCCCACATGCAGTGGCTTCCTGGTGGGCTGGTGTCCGGCATCGCAAGTCCGGACATGGGCGCCGCCATGACAGTCGGCCCATGTGACTGTATCCTTCTCCCTGATAGGTCCGTGGTCAGCTGATGCTGTGCACCTGTCTAAGGGTTCCCCTGGGTATAAAACTGTTCCACAGGTTCCAGGAAATTGCCTGAACAACGGTTGTCTCCTAGCGTGCTTTAGTGAGTTCCCGGTCCAGGTTCCTATTTTCCTTACAGCAGCAGTGTTACCTTCTTTACTTGTGTGCCTTAAACGTCTCTGGTGAATACCCGTGCAGCAGTGTTACCATCTTTACCTGTGTGTCTTAAACGTCTCTGGTGAATACCCGTGCAGCAGCGTTACCACCTTTACCTGTGTGCCATAAACATCTCTGGTGAATATCTGTGCAGCAGCGTTACCAACTTTACCTGTGGCCGTAAACGTCTCTTGTCAATACCCGTGCAGCAGCGTTACCATCTTTACCTGTGTGCCTTTACGTCCCTGGTGAATACCCGTGCAGCAGCGTTATCATCTCCACCTGTGTGCCTTTACGTCTCCAGTGAACATCCGTGCTACAGCGTATACCACCTCTACCTGTGTGCCTTCTATCTCTGGTGAATTCTCAAGTAACCGTGAGTCGCTCCCCACTTGTAATCCTAATTATTGATCCTCGTGTCAAGGTGTATTACTGTACAGTGTTTTAAGGAATTGCTTTGTGCCTAAGCAGGCATAACCTCTCTGGGCCACGGGTGTAGTGTCTCTATCCCTGCAGGGCTTGGGTACCTGGTCAAAGGACCGCGACCTGCTCACGGGGTGCAGCTAAGCCCAAATCCCAATTGGGGGGGTCACTGGCAAACACCATCCTGTGGGTTAGACTCCGCACCTTTGCCCAGGTCTCACCAACACTCAAGACCTGTGGATGAGGAGAACTTATATCCAGGCCCCTCGTCTCCGCTTCCTTCCCCAACTTAGGCCCACCACGTCCTCTCCTCCAGTCTCAGACGTGACACGCAGTATGACCCGCATGCCGCAAGGGGTGATGGGAGGGATCCCTCTCACATCACTTTGTAAATAGAAACCTTTAGGCTTGCGTTACCAACTGGTTCCATTACGATGCGATACATTCCGGAGCTTGGTGCATATGAGAAATGCGGTCAAGCCCTCGAAAATGGCATTTTCGGGGGTTTGACTGGATTTCTGCTGTTGGTGCATCCCGCCCCTAATGTGTTGTCATGCCAAATTTGAACTACTTAATTACACCATCACTCATCTGTCTCTTTGCAGCTTTCGGTTAATGGATGTCTTCTAATGATGCTGCAGTGACCAGGACTCAGTGGCGTAAGTTCATCCCAGACGCCCAGAGGCAAGTTATAATTTGGTACCCCCCCTAAAAAAGAAAGGGAAAATAAATATGGTGCATATCTATCTATCTATCTATCTATCTATCTATCTATCTATCTATCCATCCATACTAAAGTAAATTTGCAGGATATCCCCCCCCCGTTTTCAGTTATATACGGCTATGCATTAGTCACAGATAAGATAGTGACAGTGTAATTAGCATGAAGCTCAGAGTCCTCCTGATGGAGGTGAAAGCCACCTGATGTGGGGTGGGGAGCCCTCCAGATACCCCTGATGGAGGGCAAAACTAACTGAATGGGGGGGAGCCCTCCTGATACTCCAGATAGAGGGGAAAACTACCTGATGTTGGGGCTTTGAGGACTGAGTTTGAGTCAAGATACTGTAAGACTGCTACTACTGTGGTGGAACTACAAATTACAAAATGCGCAGTCTACTGCTGACTGCTTCACATGCCAGGAAGTTGCTCCACCAAACATCTGCCCCCAGACTGAGTCTCTGGTGCCCCAGGCCCCCACCTCACATGTACTCTTACCCGCAGCTCTGTCTGGTGCATCTTATTGACATCCAGCTCCTGGAAGATCTGCAGCCACGCTTATGCTCGAGCCCACCGCACAGGTCCGCGGCTAGAGCTGCCACCAGGGAGGAGTGGGACGGGGAGTTGTGGGTATGGTGGGGTGCCAGAGTCACACTGGCATGAGAAGCTGCTGAGGAGCAGTGACATCAATGAGCAGGGACAGGCTATAGATAGAGGAAAGTGGCATCTGATGGCCTGACATGGAGCCCTCCACTAGTATATGGTTATGGTAGCTTCTCAGGTGCTGGGAAGAGGTGTCATGTTTTGGGTGGCCATGACGGTACACTCTGGGTACATATTTACAGCCATAAGTGGGGTGAATATATTGTGGGCAATGGAGTGCTGGTGTCCGGCGCCTCCATTGTCTCCCCTAGTTCTGCCCCTGCCAGGACTATATAGCTTGTCTTATCCTAAAATGTATTGACAGTCGGTGCTTGGTGCCTGTAAGTCAGATCACCCTACATAATATATAAATGATACGTTTTTGAAAATCAAGGGCAGAGGTGCAAGAATGTCAAGAGACCCATAACTCTTACGAGCGGCCCTGCTCCATTGACACCAGTTTGAGAATATCCAGGTGTTTTTACTATACCGAGAGGACAGTAACAAACAGGGCCGTTTTAGGCATTTCAGGGCCCCATAGCAAAAGTTTGTAAGGGCCCCTATGTACATTACCACCCAATGGTGAAAAATTTATATATCACATGTAATTTTGACAAGGACGATGGTACCCCTTAAGCTCTGGGCCCCATTGCAGCTGCATCCCTTGCACCTATGATGGTTTTGCCCATGGTAACAAAGTAATAGACCAAGAAAAATATGTAATAACCCAAATAGTCCTGAATTAAGAATGCACATACAGATAACTTTAAAGAGTTTCCCTGGCAGCACGTGTTTATACTAGAGACTTGTACTCAGTAACTTGGGTAGTTTCTTTGTATAATGGGGACTTGTTGTTCACTGTTCCAAACTGACACTCTCCACTATCCAGATTGTGACAGACATATGACACATTTGTTCTTGTCATTTTGTTTTTCGTTCCTTCTTTACTTATCTAAAAATGTTACTAAAATAAACATGTTTCCTAATCATTTTCATAATACGTAAAGTTCAGAAAGTTTGTGGGAATTGTAGCCACAGGTTCATTATATTTTATCACACTGATAATTGCAATGATGGACTTGCCAAAACTCATCACACATTTTTACACAATCTATAAAACTCACTCATCACACATTGTTACATAATCTATAAAACTCACTCATCACACATTGTTACCCAGTCTATAAAACTCACTCATCACATATTGTTACACAATCTATAAAACTCACTCATCACACATTGTTACCCAATCTATAAAACTCACTCATCACACATTGTTACACAATCTATAAAACTCACTCATCACACATTGTTACCCAATCTATAAAACTCACTCATCACACATTGTTACACAATCTATAAAACTCACTCATCACACATTGTTACACAATCTATAAAACTCACTCATCACATATTGTTACACAATCTATAAAACTCACTCATCACACATTGTTACCCAATCTATAAAACTCACTCATCACACATTGTTACACAATCTATAAAACTCACTCATCACACATTGTTACACAATCTATAAAACTCACTCATCACACATTGTTACACAATCTATAAAACTCACTCATCACACATTGTTTCCCAATCTATAAAACTCACTCATCACACATTGTTACCCAATCTATAAAACTCACTCATCACACATTGTTACCCAGTCTATAAAACTCACTCATCGCACATTGTTACACAATCTATAAAACTCACTCATCACACATTGTTACCCAGTCTATAAAACTCACTCATCACACATTGTTACCCAGTCTATAAAACTCACTCATCACACATTGTTACACAATCTATAAAACCCACATATAACAACTAGAATCATTTTTGAGGAAAATTTCCCAACCACTATTATAAAATCTAAACATTAACAAACTAGTGTCACGGCTCAGGGCCTAATTCAGAGATGTGCACTAATGTCATCGCTGCTGCGTCTTTGTACGCAGCGGCTGTGCGAAAATATGCAAATTCCGCAGCCACTGGGATTTGTATTGAGATGCCCATAGGCGGCATCACAAATCCAAAAGCTGTGTGCAAAGACGCAGCATCGGTCGTAGATATTTCTATGGTCATAAACCTACGGTTGTGCAGAATGGCCGTGTGCACTGAGGCGCCAGAGCCATTTTTATTGCACACGAGGCTTTGACACACCAGAAAACACTTGCGACAAGTTTGACGGCACTCATCCGTTACTTCCCATAAATGGTTCCTGACAATCACACTTCGGGTAAAAAGTCGCTGTGTGCAACAAAGGTAATGTACCTTAATGCATGCGCAGTGCGACTTAAGATGCATGCCCAGTTTACCAATAATTGATCAACTGCATAAATATCAGCTTTGCATACATCTCTGACTCGCCCTAAATTCACAGCAATTTCTGAGAAATTTAGATTGTATTAATAGGAGCTCAATGAGAAATGATCACATTATAAACATTACATTTTTAATATTGTTAACATTTATTAATATCTAAGGTCAGCATATTCCATTTTGCTTTACAATAGGCAAAAAAAAGTAATAAAATGAAGATGGCAGTCAACAGATAGACGATGAAAAGGTTGACAGTGTCTAGGTAGACACCAACTGGTAGACAGGCAAGAGTATGATAGCTACAAAGGTTAACATGGTTAAAAGGTTGACACACAAAAGGTCAACATGGATGAATATCGACAGGTCCAAAATGTCAACATGGTCAAAATGACGACATTGGAATGGTTGACACAGAGATGGTTTATTGCCTGTCTACCAGTTGTTGTCGATCTTATGACAATAAATAGTGTAGTGAGTGCTAAATGGGCTATGTCTCATTGCTAAATGGGCTGTGCCTCATTGCTAAATGGCCTATGTCTCATTGCTAAATGGCCTATGTCTCATTGCTAAATGGCCTATGTCTCATTGCTAAATGGGGCCCTATGCAAAAAAACCTAAAAATTTTGCACCTGGACAAACCATGTTACTGGCTGCTTTTGCATGTAGCCCAGGCACACTGGGCAACTTTATTTTTCAGTATTATTTAGAACTGTACGTGGACACGCCCCCCTCTCACATCTACATCTGCACATTTTATATCTGCCCCCCATGCAGCATGGTTTTCCCAAGGTGTACAGTTACTTGCTTGTTTGCTTTGCTCCTAACTCAGGATCACCCCATATATCCATTAGAGCACATTGAGGCTAATGCAGACCTGAACGCAAGTCCATTGATGAAAAGTACGTAGCTTGTGTGTTTTTGCACTGCTCGTGGTTCGGACTCAAGTGCAGGCAAATATGGGCAATACAGTGCTGTACACAATGCAGTCACATCTCCAGTGGGCTGTAACGAGGCGCTGTCACAGTTCAGAGAGGTCGTGCCAATGTGATTGCGGGCATACACATAAATATGACTGTTGCCAAGAGGATCTTTTACACCTAGTACAGGGCAAGTGTACACTGATGATGATGATGATGGCAAGCGTACAGACAGAGGCTGTCCACTTTCAGAAACGCATACAATTCTGCACACATTCTGCAAAGTGCAACTAAAATGTATGTGGTCTGAATTATATAACAACAGGAAAAGCTAAATGTCACAACTCATGGATGGACAGTGGATGCAAACCCATACTTAGGGATTGACAAGGCCCAGTACTGAGGCGCGGAGACTAACATGCCGCAGTATTCACCAGGGACCCCCACAAGGAGGTTTGGACTTAGCTGCGTCCGACACGCAGGTCGCGGACCTCAGACTTGGTTCCCTTGTACAGGTGCTGGTGTACTTTGCATAGAGCAGATGCAATTCAGGCATATACATAGTCGACAAAGGAGCAGGCAAAAACAGATCTTGGAGGATTGCCAAGGTCAAAACCGGAATATAAGGGCAGTACCAGGGAGAAGACAGAAAATCCGGTCAGGAACAAGCCGAGGTCAGAGACGAACAGTCAGAAATCACCAGGTACGCTGGAGTAAGGGAACCTATACTCTGGCACCTGTCTAGTGCCAGAGACTCCCTCTTATAGGGAGGAGTTAAAATCTCGCACCAAACGTGACTTCATGTTTGGCGCACCTGTCACTTTAAATTCGTCTGCAGGTCGACACGCTCACCTGCAGTTGCAGCCACATTAGAGAGGAGCCATTAGCAGAAACATCAGCAGAGGCCGCTGGGCCCTCCCCTCCCACAGTTCACCGGCTGCCAGGACCACAGTGCTGCAAGACACGGTAAGTAATGGCCGGTGTCCGGTGCACTTTGTCACTATATGATGTACACAAGGATATGCAGTCATTATACATTCGGAATGTCAATATTGACAACCTATAGGCATTGTTGTCATGTCGACATTGTGAATGTCGAAAGTCAATTTTAGCGTTAGGCTGCAGTTAGGGTAGATAAGGCTATGGTTGCTGATTGTCGACATTCACAATGTCAACCTTATATCAATATCCACATTGTGAATATCGACATTTCATATGTCGACATAACGTCCATGTCAATTTTGAATGTCAACATTTTGTACCATATCTCTAAACAAGTATGTCTTAGTGCACAGAAGGAAGAAGGAGATAAAGGTTTACAATACATAAAGGGACAGGAGGAAGAGAGGTATTAAGGGTCAATCCAACTAGGTGCGAGTTTGCAAAAGCAAGTTTGTTTTATGAAACTCTCATACATTGCATGAATGCACTCACCAGAGAAATACAAGATCCAATTAGAAATGCCAATTCATGGTAGTCACGGCAAGGGTGCGCGACTTTTCTACAAACTGTAACTTGGGAGAAGTGCGTAATACAGTGGGGAAACAGCCTCTGGACCTCCTCTTCCGGCATATTGATGAGCCTGGTCGGTCAGAACTCAGTCCTGCCTACAGGAAAAAATCCTTTCCTCTTCGGTGACTGGCTGGGCTGTAATGTTGGTGGTCAGTGACCGCTGACATCACGTGTAGTTTGTGTACCCCAGAATGCCTTGCAATCTGTATTCTGGGGGTGATGTTCTGAGTGAGGGGAACTGAAGAGAGCCTGCATAGTCTAATGCAATGGGGGATTTAAAGTAACATGCATCACACAGGCACAATCCTATCCTAAATCTGAGGATCAAATAGACAGAGTATAACATTTACAGAGATGAAAATGGACCAAATGATTTTTATCTGTCATCAAACTGTATAAAAAAATAATAAGCACATTTTTTAAGTTAAACTAATACTGTGACAGGTTTTTAATTCCTTCTGTGACATTATTATTATGCGCAGTGCTTGTCACAGTAATAAATATGCCACTTATACAAGCAGCTGTTCTATGGCTACATTCACAGCTACTTTATAGCTGACTGGTTGTTTCTAGGGATGGAAAGTACTTTACTGCATTTGATTAAGACACAATATCTGGCAAATGACTACAGATGGTTAATGTTTTGCATAATGGACAGCATATATAGTTAATAGGTTTAGTAGATTGGTGACAAATCTTCCTTAAGTATATTATTTTAGTTCATGGCTTGCATGCTCACTATGACCCATGGGAACGTGTAGGAGTCAGGATTGTGGTTCCTCGAGTGCATTCCCTTGTGCTGTAGCCAGAAACACCCAAACCTCCAGACAAAGCAAGAAACTGCGGTCGAGAGGTCTACGTCAGCCAGAAATACAACTCCATCCAGATACACAACAAAACCATGTATCCCGACCTGACCGACCCTGGTCTCTTTATTCAAACCTAAGGAGGGGGGGGGATTAATTTAATTTATATTTGTAGTTGATGAACGGTATGGTACATGCCTACATAACATGAGAATGTAGCCCTCATACAGTTAGAATATTTGCCATGTGTATTATTACATTAAAATACATGTTTGCTGAGGAAATATCAGTTCTTTACTAGTAATGTGTATAGTCAGTGGCATTTCTATAATGTGTGCAGGGTGTGTGGTGCACAAGGGCCCCCCTTGGTCCAGGGGGGCCCATACTACACAGCCTGCACCCATGCATTATACTTACATCTCCTTAGTCCAGAGTCAGTAGCAGTGCTGCTAAGGAAGCCAATCCTCATTTTATCCAACATCTCCAATTCTGAAAACCCGCACTTTAGTAAATATACCTCCTAGTTACATTTTTAAGAAGTATTTTTATCCAAGGATGAGAATTTCATTATTGGCAATTCAATGTAATGGGTAATTGGCGTATGATGTTCAAACTCACGATTTAAGCAGAGAAGCAAGCTATAACTTCTGACGATGCTCCCCATTCTAAATGTTGAGTTTTTGAAAATCAAGGGTTAATATACTATACTGATAATGATATACCCCTCCTAAGTGTTTTCTATATTTGTGCTATAGAATGCAGCATCAATTAAACACCCTGTTATTAACATTCATATATCCAGGTGACTCCTTATATCCGCAGAGAGATGGTTTGGCTGTATGTTTAATTGTACTGGACTACGGTACAGTTATTTCTGAGTCTGCTCCAAATTTCTGTTACAAAACCTGCATGTGTAGGGTCACCTGTCCGAGTACAAATTCAGTACTATTTTACACTTCCCTCCAACACTTAGTAGACAACTGAATTATTCCTGCTGTCACCTGTTGATGGTGCTGCAACTTTCTATTCTTGTTTGTTTTAAGTGTAGGTAAAAAAAAAAAAAAAACTATCAACATTTTAAAACTTCATCACTTTGTATGTAAGTGTTTAACAGAAAAAAAAAGACTACACTTTGTGCGGCAATTGTGACTAGAAACCACATAAAAACATTTGTTTTCTAAGAAATGAGCCACGCCAGATCAGTCTCTTTGAACAAAGATTCTTTTGAGAAACAGGTGTAGCCTTTGTAATATAGTTCTTGTTACTGTGTCATCTTCACCAAGTTCTAACTTTATTATTGTGTGACTAATGTGTCCGATTACATTGTACAGTATTTATAGGCCAGCCTGTCCATTATCTTTTGGAAACATGAAGTTCATAATGACTGTGCGGAAATAAGCAGACCAGAGTTTTAGACAAGAATAAACTTACATTGCTGAATTAATGCCAAACAGCGTAAGAAAATATTAGCTTGCATTGTGTTGAGTAATAAGTGATGTTCACATGAATGCAATGCGAATACAGCTATTGTACATTGCTTTCCAATCAAATGTCACTTGATTTCTCCAGTATAATGAAGTAAGCCATCAACTTCACTGAAATGTTAATACATTTACTTCATGTCACAAGCCGCTGCGTTGCTAGATGCGAACGCCGGGCGATCACTGAACTCCTACCTCCAGCCTGTCATTACTAAACTAACGGATTGGCTCCTGTGGTTATTTCTATCCTGTCCGTAGGTTGATCGGATGCCGGTGATAGCGTTATCACGTGTTTCCAGTTCTGGTGGTTAGTTTCTTGTTCAGTCGAGTGTCCAGTACCTCTGCCTGTCTTCAATATCTCCTGCTGTTTGTGTCATCTAGGCGGCACTGGCCGCACCTCAGCGTCCTGTCGCTTGTGTAAACCCGGCGGCACAAGGCGCACATCAGCGTCCTGTACACGCAATTCAGCGTCCTGACGCTTGCATCATCTAGGCGGCACAGACCGCACTTCAGCGTCCTGTCACTTGTGTCAACCCGGCAGCACAAGTCGCACAGCAGCATCTCCAGTACACACTATCCAGCGTATTGCCACTTGTGTCAACCAGGCGGCACAAGTCACAGGCGTCATCCTGCCAAGCATTACCAGCTCTAAAGGCTGCTACATGGCTCAAGGGCCACATCTTGCTAACATCACCAGCCCTCAAGGCTGCTACATGGCTCAATGGCCGCATCTTGCTAACATCACCAGCCCTCAAGGCTGCTACACGGCCAAAGGCCACATCTTGCCAAGCGTCATCAGCCCTCAAGGCTGCTGCACGGCCCAAAGGGCACATCTCGCCAAGCATCACCAGCCCTCAAGGATGTTTCACGGCCGCCTCTAACCAAGCATCACCAGCCCTCAAGGCTTACAGGGCCGCATCTAGCCAAGCGTCACCAGCCCCCAAGGCTGTTTCTGGACTCTGCTCTTAAAGAGATACCCTTGCATCGTAACCCTTCAAGTCAATGAATATTGTATTTGTCCTGCCTGTTACACCAGAGATAAGTCATGTTTCTGTGAAGGTTCCAAATGCCACTTCAGTTGAATTTATAAGTGATGACTGTCCGTGACTTTATTCAAAGACGTTTTGTGTCTACTTTTAGCCCAAACACCGCAGTGACGAAAATGCATTCATTTATTTCTGTTAATCATAGTTAACAATGTATAAAGAAATATATCTTATTTCATACAATTATAGCTAATGCTACATAGACAGAACCTAATTTAGAGATTAATGCATATGTGCCTAGTACATGCAAGGGTCAAATATTTTAAGTAAGCTGCGTTTTCACCTATATACAGTATGTCAATGCAAATGTACCTCCTGCAACTGAAACACAGCATTTACACCAGTAGTACTGTAGGCATAGCAAGTGTGCATTCTTATATCAGAGCTTTAACTAGACAATTTAGTGCCATGTGCTAGAGAGAACATCAGCGCTTTCCCCTCATTGTTGAGAGCGATATTAGAGGAAACATGACCAACTCATTGAGGTGGCATATATTTCCCATGCAGAACGTAGCTATACTTTTTCAAGCACTTTGCATCAAAATCAAGCAATCCTTCAAAGCCTCCTGTAAACTGTAATCTTAATTAGGTTTGTGCCCTGGGCAGTGGCACTGCTTGCACCATCCTAGTTACAGCTGTGTATCATAGAATAGCCCATACAGCACCGATGAATAGCCCATAGAACACCGATGAATGTGATCATGATAGTCACAAAGTAATGCTAAGTAAGGGGCATGATTTTGATGTTTCGCCTAAAACCATTATCTAGATTGATGAATATTTAATATTTATGTAATAACCTATGCTGAATTAAGCAATTTAGGTTAAAAAGAAAATCGTATTCAGCCAACATATTACTGCAACTAGAAAGTACATATGAGAAGCATTTACTTCTTAAAAAATAATATTACTGTGCAGTGTGACAGGGCCTGGTTGAATAAAGCCGGGTCGAGCATTTCAACCCTGGTCGCGAGAAGGGTTGAAAGTGTGTTCAACCCTGCTCGTGATGCAGGGTGAACAGGCATTAGTGCCGGCTCAGGGATGCAATCGGGAAGCCGGCTGACATTATACCGACAGCCGGCTTCCCGACTGTCATATCCCGGCGAGGGTGAAATGCCCGGCGTCTAGATGCAGACGCCACTCATTTCACCGACGCCAGGAGACCGGCGCCCGGCATCCCGATCGAAGGGATGCCGGGTGCCGCGAGCGGACAGCCGCGGGGGGGAGGATTAGGTTTAGGGCTCTCAGGGGGGACTTAGGGTTAGGCACCGCCCCGGGAGGTTAGGGTTAGGCTAGGGGGAGGGAGGGTTAGGGTTAGGCACCCCCGGGGAGAGGTTAGGGTTAGGCACCCTAATCCTGAGTGTGTCCTGGAACACAGATGTAAAATGGGTAATAGTGATCCCAGAGGAATGAGTTTGGGAAACACTGAGCTAGAGGATAGAGCCATGGTGAGAGCAAAAGCCAACAGATGTAGGACGCTGGTCACCTACAGTATATTTTGAACAAAGCATGAATAGCACTGGCATATCTACCATAGATGGAGGGGGCGCAGCTGCTATGGGGCCGGCCCTCCACCTTCACCTACGGTGCCAGGCCAGTCGGGGTCTCATCCTCCAGCAATGTGCTGCGCAAAGCAGGCACATCTGCCCTCCCGGTTGGCTCCGCCTCCGGCTCTCCTCATTGACTGACACTGAAAGGAGGTGTGGCCGCCTCTTCCCAGCATCAATGAGGAGAGATGGAGCCGACCAGGAGAGGAGGTGTACGTGTGCCTGCCCTGCGCAGCACACGCTGAAGGAGGATGCGACCATCTGAGGTAAGTCGAGGAGAGGGGAATGGGAGAGGAGGAGTGCGATGTGGAGGGAGTGCGGAGGGGAGACTGGGACTTAGTGGAACCCGTGAAAATTTTGCTCTGGGGCCACCCTAGGTCTAGTTACGCCCCTGATGGATATATCCTACTTTTAGAGAGAAAGAGTTACCGTTTTTGAGCTCAGTGAACTCTCATCTTTCCATTTCAGGTCTATGGTTGATAATAAACTACCTGAAGCTGGTGTGAGAAGATTAAATAAAAACATTGAGCAATAGATGGAAATCACTGCATTGCACAGTGATATAAAATTGTTGTAGCACTGCTCACTGGAACCTGGATACAAAACAAGTGGCTGCTTTTTTCATATTCATCATTGCACACTAAAATTGCTCTAGTAGCCTAGAATTTGCTCATTACAAATGTTTTTTTTTTGCCATGAGGTTGTAAATAATGTTTTAGTATTTTGCACATATGCAAACTTTGTCCTTATATGTTTTAATTCTAAACCATAAAATGTATTCAAGACTTAAAATATTGTAAATACATTATCTTTATTTAGCAGAAATATTTAATGTTTGATCTGCTGTAAGTTACTAATAATACTATATAAGGGAGTCAACTCAAATTAACAAAATATAATAAATTTAATGGTCAACACTTGCTTTAGCTGTAAGCACCAACATGATATGTACAAAGTGCATAATTTAAATATGTACAGACAAAACACAGCACACTATACAGTACAAAAATTAAATATTTTATGTGAAATAAAAAATACACCAAAACAATACTGCCTGCAAACATAAAACTAATAATTAAAGCAAAGGTTCCCAAACTCTGCCCTCAAGGCACCCTAACAATATTAAGTACAGCATATCCATGCATGAACACTGGCAACTCAATTAGTACCTCAGTCAATTTGATTTAACATATTTGCTCAACCATGGTTATTCTTAAAACCTGGACTGTTAGGGTTCCATGAGAAACGAGTCTGAGAACCACTGAATTAAGCATTAGGTAATACTTCAATGTAAAAACATACACTTTGATGCAGGCACCCGCTAAATATATTTTGAGCTAAATACTGTCATTATTAAATTGCATTTGTTGTCAATGAAGTTATATAGACACTTGATATCTTGAAATTATTGCAATATAAATTTTATATCATATAGATTATTCAAGATGCAAGTATAAGAGTGATCTGCCTTATTATGTATTTATGCACCAAAATAGAAAAGAAATACACAAGGATGTCACACATGTAAAAAAAAAAATTGACAAAAATTATACATCTTTTACATTTTAAATTCATATACAAATGAGTAATATGCCAGCATTTTACTCTCGGTATATGGACCTCAGAATTATTATGCATAGATAATGATGGCATATAGACAGGGTTACTTCTATTCTACTGACTTTGGTTGTATAATGTCAGAAAAGATTGTCTCTATACTGTATATTGTATTTATTGATGGTTTTGGTGATGGGTATGCAATACCGCCGGACGCATGTGGTTCAAATCCCGACGCTGGAAGACCGTCAGTGAAGATCCCGACAGGTAAGTATTTCAACTATTACTAACCTAACCCCCCTCCCCTAACCCTCCCTTAGGAGTGCCTAACCCTAACCTCCCTCAACCCCCACTGTAAGTGCCTAAACTTAACCCCCTTCCCCGCCGCCTAAACCTAAGTCTCCTTCTAACCCTAACGTCCCCCGAGCTGTGCCTAACCCTAACCCCCCATTCCCTAGCGTAACCCTAACCCTCCCGAGAGGTGCCTAACCCTAACTCCCCCCCGGGAGCCCGTAACCTGAACCTCACACCACACGACTGTCCGCGCCAGGCTTACCTTCGATCGGTATGCTGGGCGTCGGGCTCCCGGCGTAGGTAAAATGACAGGCGTCGGGATTTCGACAACCGTCATAAGACCCCTGCCGGGATTAGATAGTCGGGAAGCCGGCGGTCGGCATTTCGACTGTCGGCTTCCTGACTGCATCCCATTGTTTTGTGCCAGCAGAAATAGAAGACTGTGTTCAAAGTGTGTTAATTTGTTCTACAGGTTTTTATAATGCCTTGATACAACTCCATTCAAGCTTTGGTCACTGCATGGTGAATGCATCACAATGTCCTGAACAGTGCACATGTCCATGGGTATGTTATATTCTTATATGTTCTACATAGAATGAGGATTCATAACATATGAGGATAGTAACCAAAAAATTTCAAGTAATTATAGAAAAATAAATTGCCCATGAATCGTGACCCTCACTCAGGTGCAATGCTAACATGAGTGTACTACCTAGAACGTAAAGAATTGTCATGTGATCTGAAAATGAAAGTTCAAACAGAGAGTTTATCTGTAAGTTTCATCCACACACTTACATTCACTACGTAGTCACATTGTTTGAAATGTCTTGCACCATATCTAGCACTAACACATTTTCTTCAAAGAATTAAGGGGGAGCATTAATCTTCCTGTTAAAACTTTCACACGTAATTGAAAAGTTTATCTAGTATATATAAGAATAGAATAGCTGAAATTGTTCAGTGGAAATGTCACCTCACGCAACAAATTAAACACTGGAATTAAATGTTAAACATGTTCTGTAAAAGGACTTCTGATACGTAATAGAAAACACACTATTTCCTGTCTGATGCTCCTTGTATAGGTCATACTTGCTAACGTCTTGTCCTCCATGTGCAGCAGAGGAGTGTGGGACATTAAACCATGAATTGCGTAATGGCAGCCCCATCTCCCCTGCTGTACAATGCCGCAATGAGTGGGAAATGGGGCCACAATGACACCATCCATCCACGATGAGCAAATGACCTAGGTGAGACCCTAGACAGCAAAATGCTCTTGGGTCTACTCTCCCAAAATTCGTGTGTCTCCTGTACAGATTCAGTGAGAACTGTTAGCACATACTGTACATAGCAGGCAACTGTGATCCTTAACAAATGTATCATTTACTTTCTGAACTCAGCAATAACACTATCCTTGCATGGTTACAGGTTTCATATGCACACCTAGTATAGAACAATTAATAATGATAAAAAAGTCATATGCCAGCATGAATACATTGGAAGTCATTATACTGAGGAGGAATACTCAGAATTCGGTTCTTCGAAACGCTCTTTAAAAGGAAGACCTCAAAATGTCTGTAAAAACCCAACTTTGGCACAATATTCCCTTTTGTTGCTGTATAAATTAGGCACTGTAGGATATGCACTGTCTTATTAAAAATAAAATGGTTCCCTTCTTAAATGCCCAGGAATCATAATTTACAGTACATGTGAGAGATAGCAGTTTCCTGGACTTCCACAACACTGTAGCCCTTCAGTTTGGGGGAAAATATTTTTTTCTATATTGTATCTAGCAAATGAAGAATAATGAATACACAATATTATACGTGTAAGGCAAGAATCTTGAAGGCCCCAAAGTAGGTTGCTTCCTGGGCAGGGTCCAATAGAGCAGCATTTGAAGCTTTGATAAATATTTCCTCTCCAGCGCTCAATTTGAAAACACCTCCTTGGTAAACAGAATAAAAGTTATACAATGAGCTATTTGACCACACTGCAGTGCTTCCTCCCTTCATTAAGGTTTCAGGAGGTCTTCCACTTTTATTTGTTTTGCAAACATAAAGCATGAGCTGCAAGGCTTCTTGGGAAAGCTTCCATGCTGCTTTGTGGTGTCGAAAGCAAATGTTAGCATAGACAAAATAAAATCCATCTTGTGAGATTTTCAATGTTCCATTGTTGTAGCTCATGTTTTGTTCGTTTGCCCAACCTAGCTTGTTATTCCAAGACTTCAGGTGCACGATGGAACGGCCATCTTAAAAGAAAAAAAAAATGTAAATTTATTATATCAACAGCCTCAGTAGTCTCAAGTCACTGTAACATTCTCTTACTGTGTGCACTCAGTAATGCTACATGATACAACTAGGCTAAGATGTTACTGCTGTAAATGATGAGGGGTCGGTATTGCCTTCATCTGGTTCTATACAATTAGAATTTACAATATGTTAAGCTCAATGTGTCTGTAAGTGTGATAATACCTGTTATTTAATATCTCCAACATCTGTTACAAAATAGTCTACACCAGAGGTTCCCAAATGCGGTCCTCAAGGCTCCCCAACAGTTCAGGTTTTAGAGATAGGTTAGATCAAATTGACTAAGGTACTAATTAAGTCACCTGTGCTCAACCATGTATATCTCTAATACCTGAAGTTTGGTTATCTCTGGTCTACAGCCAAGCTTCCTAATTAATTTACTATTGCAGTTACCTGGGTTGAATTAATCAGTTGATGAGAAGGGTGTTTTTTTTAATTCAGGATAGATAACTGCATTATTAGATCGCACTGGCACACTTGCATTTTGCCGACCACCCCCTGTCACCACCCCCAAAAGGCACAACCTGTCAATCACTCTGCGATGGGTCTGCCGGGTCACTGCGATTGCAGTCCCGATCGCAGTGGCTGGTTCCAGCACTGCAATGCATATGCATGCGCAGAACGCAACAATCGGCCGATTGCGTGTGTATTAGCAACTGCGAACCTTGCTGAATCAGGTCCTGAGAGAAAGGGTGGGGACTGGACTAGACATTTAGTAGAGCGATCCTGTTTTACTGGGCGACAACAATGCCATAATAACCCCACCAAATTACTTTATTGTTACATGTCCTCAGAGAGGCTAGGAATTCCTTTAGAATGTAAGCTCTCACGAGCAGGGACCTCTTCCCTCACGTGCTTCTCCTTATACTTTCTTCTACTCCTTACTCCCCATAAGGGCACCTAACACGTGACTGCCAACTCCCTGCTACTTATTGTGAGTGCTTTAATCACTATTGCAGCAATGTATATAAGTTATGTCCTTGTCCTTCACTGTAATGTACAGTAAGTTACTTTTTTCTTGTCCACTTATTAGTTCTATGTACTATGTAAGACGCGGCGGAACACTTGTGGCGCAATATAAAAAAGGATAATAATAATAATAGGAATCAGACACTCGATATAGAGCATTTTGTAAATTACTGTATAAACTGAAATTATGCGATTTATACCATCCAGTATCCCTTTTTATAAAAGACAGCACATTATGGGCTCACAAATGTTAACATCACTACAATATGCAAATGCGACAAAGGAAATTTGGGTCTATGCACTAAGCCGTGGAGAGAGATAAAGTACCAACCAATCAGCTCCTGTCATTTTTTAAACCCTGCCTGTAAACGGAGTTAGGAACTGACTGGTTGGTATTTCATCATCATCCACTTTATCTCTCGCCAAGGTTTAGTGCATAGCTCCCATAAAAACAATATTTTCTTAAGTTAAGAAAAACATAGATAGGCAATGAGCAGTATTTTGGAGAAATAATAGTTTATATTGGGTGTGTTACAAAAGCAATAGTGGGTAGGACTTCGAAGTCACTTTTTTTTTCCTTTTGCCAATATACGCATTCATAATATTCAAATTCCTATCGAGGACTTTCTACAGAGTGGTGAAATATGCAAATCTGTGTTAAAATGGTGCACCAATTGCAGATTTTTTACTATCTTTTTAAAAATAAATATTTTTGATCACTAAATTCTCTATATACCTTTAATATTTCCCCTTTTAATTATTATTACAGTCAATAATCCATTTTGGAATATATAAATAAAGATGGTCATTTATTATTGTGGTATCTATGCACACCACTATTGGATAACATCTTTTCATTTGTTTGTAAAAATATAAACATTACAGTTAAGTAACTAAGGAAACCATTACAAAGAATACTTCTGCTCAGTGATTAGGCAAGTGGGTGACCGGTCAATATTTGTTTAGGACAGGAGACTGGAATCTAGAAAAAAAAATCATATATTTAAAGAAGAATATAAAAATATCCCAGAAATTTTTGGCAAGAGTTCGTATGGTTTGGTTAAAATCATGTAATAATTTTAGCCAAGTTCTGGTCAAGTATTACAAAGTGAACTCACAGACCTTATGTCTGGGTGGTCAAACATGATTGCACAAGTGACATAAATGCCAGATTTTTGGAGGAGCCATTAAAAATAAATTGAGGGGAACGTTAGTGGAAATACATCTGTATTGTACAATGATTTTTGTGAAAGTCTTTTGTTTTTACTACTTCGATGAATGATTAGCCGAGGCGGCTGTCCAGAATGTAAATATATGGCTACATAAATATTGGTTCCCTTGGTTTGTTTTGATGACTCTTTTCTGAGGTAATATTATATGGACACTTGGCCTTATTCAGTTATCTAGAATGTTAACCGTGTATAGTAAAAAGAACAGTTAATCAGGTAAAAAATTATAATTCTGCATCACTTGTTCGACATACAATACATGTACTCTTCTCCAAGGAAGACATATATATATATATATATATATATATATATTTATATTAGAACCTAGATTTTAATACTTGCCAATTCTCTCATAAATAAAAACATTTCACCTTCACCTTCACCAATAAGTGTAAGTGCTTACACTTATTTCCCATTTTGGATACAGAAGAATTGGAAAAATAAATATTTGCATTTTCCCTACACCTAATCAAAATGCCTCATCTAAAAATGATGCTGAAGTATATTTGAGGAGACCAGAAACTGGTATACATGATCTGGTATACATTATTTACACTACAAATGGAGTCTCCACTGCTAAACCTATGTCCTTTCTACACAACTCTTGTCTAGCATTTCTCATATTCAGCACCCATAAAAGTTTATTAATTACAACTTCAAATTATGACACACTGCAAATCTCACGTTAGTATGGAAGTGGGCAGGATCTGGGGGGCTGGGCTAACATCTCCGAAGTCTGGAACAGCGCATTGAAATTTGAGATTTTCCCGGCAATTCCAAGACAATACAAGTATGTCTTACGGTCAACAGGGCAGGAACAAAATCTGAATCTCACTGCCTCTTGTGATAGGTCCAACCAGAATTAGGGGCCTTTTTATGAAATAACATTTGCGGGATATTTCCCGAAAACACCCATTTTTGATGGATACCCAAAAAGATAGGATCCTGAATGTATTAAGGAGGGACCGCAGCAGATATAGGAGGTCCCTCCATTTTGGACCGCACTTGTGAATGTGCAGTGTGCGTGAGGTACCTGAACCAGGAAGCAGTGTAATAGCATTACGCCATCACACTGCTTCCAACTCTTCGCCAAGATGGGTTCTTATTGGAGCCAATCTCTTGGTAAGAGCATTTTAGTAAAAATTCATCTTCACTTTGCGAATTTATTAAAAATGCGGATTGTGATAAATATGCCCCTGAATGTCAAAATATGTCTGTATAAAAGATTCCTCAGAATGGATTAATTACTATTGGAGTCTGGATAGGAACACCTCAGGAGAGACAATTAGTTATTTCAAAGGGGAAATTTGATCACGTAATTATCTTAGCATTCTGTGTCAAGAGACCAGTTAGCCAACAAGTCTGAATTTTAAATCAATTTCCCCTCCTCTGTAACTATGTGGTGTCCAGCATGGTGCAACATAAGGAGGTGTAACTAAAAGGCATACAAAAGGTAAAAGCTTATATTCTCTTGTGAAGGAAAATATGAACCTTCAAAGCATGTTTCTTCATAATTCATGTTTTAAAAAATCTGTATATCAACTTAAATTCGGGGACCGAAATTGCATAAGGAGGGTAAATAATAAATAACTGCTCTGCAGTGAAGTAGTCCTTCTATATTGGGCAACTGGAAAACAGAATTTGTGAAACAAAATATATATATGTTCTTTGCTGCAATGAACAGCAGATTCCGAATGTATTAATAACGGTGAAATTCTCACTAGCTATTAACTCTTCTGTGTCACTTAGCTTGAAAACTATTTGAAAACATCCTTTATAATGTTGGGCATCCTAGGGATCAGTGATGGGGCACAGTTCTGTTCTCTGTACACAACAGAACAATGGATGGGTTGCCCGCCCGATGGGCCAAATGATTCAATGATTTGGTAAGTGTTCTACACAAACGATATGTGTATACACACTTATCAATCAGTCACTCAAGGTCTGGCCACAGAAACCATTTGTGACATCACTGTTGCAGGTTCCTGTGGCCAGCATATGGGTCGGTCGGTCACCTGTACACGCGTGCAGATGTGAATGATATGTCTATCAGGCATATCACATCTACCATTCAGCACGGTCGATGCAATATATCTGTGAAAGACGTTGTTCACAGATGTATTGGGTGTATGCACTGGCCAATAGTTGAGACAATAAATTGTTCATTGGCTGTATGCATGTTATATCGTCCAGCGTGGATGCAGCATTAGATTATGCCGTCAAAATCATCGGATTTATTAACCAGTGATTTGGATGCTTAACATGCAAAAAAGTTGGCAATATTTGGTGATTTGAGGTGGGCTTGATAAACAACTCAAAATTCGTGGAGACAGCACTGGAAAATGTCTCTGACTGGTGAAAATTCTATCTTTCTGGCTACAAACTAATAAGATGTCATTTTCAACATATTTTTTTACTGTAGAAACAATTAATGCTTAATAAGGAGCCAAAACAATGAATATATATATTTTTATGAGGGGCACAATAATTTAATGCATTGGAATGTTTGCCATGGGGCCCTCATAGGTCTAGCTACGCCTCTGATTAGATTGCTCCAGTAATTAATTAATTAAATAATTGTGCCCTCATAAAATATATATTAAATGCTTTGGCCCCTTAAATAACTTGCCTGAAGTGGTCGTATCGTTTTTATGACCACACCGTTTGCAACCACGCCAGGCTGTGCGTTACCTGACATGGTCACACACAATGCGACCAGTCAGAAATACACACTGGGAGGCTGCCGAAAATAATCTTTCAGCAGCCACCAAAGACTGAGGAACCTCCCGGCCCCCCTGCATCCCTGCACCCTCCCCCAGTGTCTGCTATGCTGCCAATCTAGGGCAGCAAGGCAGGATCCCCAACCGGCGGCTGCAGAGAGAAGCAGCCACCAGGGAAAAGAAAAGTCGCAGTGGTCCGATCATTGATATGCTGATATATTGATGGCTGATATATATATATTTATTTTTTCTTTAATAAAATTGTGTTGGACAAGTTATAAAGAGATGTTGTTGACCTAATTCAATCATGAAAAAATATAAATTTGTGAGCGTATTTTTGTTAAAAAAATATTAGCCATTTAAGTGGTTAATAACTAATTATTGCCACTTAAATACATATGCTAAAAAAAGGCTCCATATTATGTTCAACAAATACCTCAAACTGCATGAAGTTCAAGCAATCTCGTTGACCAGAAGCAACTCTTAATCTGTCTATATTTTAAGGGGGTTTGTGGAAGCGCAGCTTATTAAACCAGATTTGTGTTCAAAATGAATTAATTAAAATAATTAAATAAAAAATAATAATAATATTAATAATAATGGGATGTCAATATGTGATGAGTTGTATATGAAACTCTTAACTTTGGTGAACGTCTCTTGAATAAATATGGCAGTACCTTTTTTTCTAATTGTACCTTGCCAAAAACTGAGACTATTACATTCTTCACAAAAATAAATCCACTCACCTGCTGTATGATTGCCAAACGTAAGATGTGCAATCGGCCATGTCTGATGATTGCTGTTACTGGGCAAGACTGATCCCTCCATTATAGCTGCAAATAAAAAGAAATTACATAATGCAAAATGCATACAGAAGAAAAGAAATGGTTATGAATAATTATCATTCAACTTACCATTTCCTGTATGAGACACTTTTTCTGAAATTAACTCTTGTTCTTCCTAAAAGTGAAATAAGAATAAAATGTTAAGCCAACAAACAAAACTCTAAATGTAGTTCAGCTGAAAAAGCATAACACAAATCTCATATATAACAAGATGATAATACTGTAAGAGATTGGTCATATTGGTGTCCATGCTTGAATCCAAGCTACGATCTGTTTGTTGGATGGAACGCAGGCGAAACAAACTGTGCTAAAAATACAGTACGAAGCATAATGGGGTCTATTTCTAAGCCGTGGATGTAGATAAAGTAACAGCCAATCAGCTCCTAACTGTGATGTTACAGGCTGTGTTTGGAAAATGACAGTTAGGAGCTGATTGGTTGGTACTTTATCTCCATTCACTTTATCTCTATCCACGGCTTATTACATAGACCCCTTAATACCTAATGTACAACTAACATTAGATGCTGCATCTATAGACTCTGCCCCATTTTTGTTATACGGTCCTTGTGCACAATCAATTAGCTTTACTAATAAACAGATCAATGATACCTATATTTAGATCAGCTGTCTGGGTTTGCCTTTGTGCCTGAGTATTTAATGTTAGTAATTGATTTCAATCGGAAACATTTTCAATGCTTTCTTATTACAATGGAGTGTGGAGCAAAAATAGTGTGTGAAATGAATATGAAGGAAACAGATTGTAAAAGCTTCCACACAGGAAGTGGCTTCTTCAAAAGGGCTTTAGCATTTGGTTATAAACATGAACTCAGTTTAGTGCAGATACCTTCTGTATGGCTGCATTAAACGCCAGCCTCATTCCATCACATAGATTTAATTTCCCTTCATCATCTGAAATTGCTTCCTTGCTGTGTGGTGCATCTCTTGTCTTCAAAATAGCTCTCAAGCACTGCATCTCTCTCTCACTCAGCCAGCATGGTTCCACCTTTAAAAATATATACGTGTAATGACAGTTAGAAATACATAAGTGTTAACATGACAATCTTATATTTACTGCACTAGATGTAACTCTGATAGGACCACCTTACACCCACTGCACTGAACGCCATTGTAAATGGTGTATGTAAAAAAATCAGATATTGACAAATAAGGAAGATTAATTGCACACCGACATCTCCCTAATTTTGATAATAACCTTAGTCAGATAAAATTAAAGCTGAACAATGGTACAGCAACTACAATGTCATTATTCCCCCCCCCAAACATAAAACATTGAGGACTACTGACATTCCCCCACCTTCAATCCCTACAGTTCCTACCCACTTTTTCCAGTACCTCACGTACCAAACACGTTTCTGCATATACCCTACTTTTATGTCCTTATTTGGAGTGCTCAGCAATGTAATTCATATTTTAATTTTAAAACACAAATTGTGTCACACAGTGGCGCTTTAGACAATCCACACCTAAAGAGTACTTTCTTTCAGGATTCAGAACATAGTTTTTGCTGTAGTCTGTTCACAGTAAACGTCTATTTTTCAGAAGATGTGAAGAAAAGGGATATATTCCTTCCAAACACTTTAATATCTTTAAACAGGTGTGAGCTCAATAGGGAGGGAATCTTCATACAACTGGTCAATGGAACCGTAACTGGTAAACCCTATGCGTTTTGTCTTTCGACTTCATCAGTAGGTATCAAAAAAATGTATTGATAACCCATAGGGGTATGATTTACAGGTAATAATCAACAGTTGTTGGGTATCGCTGTACTTCAGCTGATTAATCACTACCCAATTGGGCCCAAATATGATCCAACTATGATAATCAAATATCTAGTCCTAATGGGTTCATAGTAATGATCAGAGTTAAGCTCAAATAGATTTACAACATTTAGTGAGTCAGCGGTAACTGTCCAAAGCTCCTCAAAAATATTCAAAATCTGCAAAGGACCTGGGTATTCCCTTCTGTGAGAATAAACAGATGTGACCCAGTCTCAAGCTTCCAGGATCTTATTTTAATTTTGTTATATTATTTTTGATACAATAACAAAAATGTCCAGATGCTGTTTGAGTATGTTTTTAGTGGTATTCTATTGTCATATGTATATCCAAGATAAATTAAATAAAGGTAATAAAAATAAGTGCAGATGGTGTCACATTTGCTGTATCCCAGTGGCAGATCTACATTTTTGTGCCCCTTTGCACAGAGCAACAATAGGGTAACATCCAACAAGGTAAAAAGGGCCTTGCTGCCCTTGCAAGGACCTTGAGGGCCAAATGTCAGAGATGTAGAATCTACCCCAGAGAGTGTGAGACTGTAGTATTGATAGATAGATGTAGAAACACCCCAGAGAGACTGTAGATAGGTGTAGAAACCTCCCAGAAAGTGAGACTGTAGATAGATAGATGTAGAAACCTCCCAATGAGTGAGAGACTATAGATAGATGTAGAAGCACCCCAGAGAGCGAGAGACTGTAGATAGATAGATGTAGAAGCCCCCCCAGAGAGTGAGACACTGTAGATAGAGAGTAAGAGATCGTAGACAGATAGATCCTTACACGAAACAGGATTGGAGACAGCAGTAGTTGAAAAGGCCCTTGAACAGCGGAGTGGAGCTGAATTGTAACTAGAAATTGTTGGAACTAGAGAAGGCGAACTTTGAAAAGTCCCGGAATGGGTAGAATCTAATGGCAAGTTAGAATTAGTATCACACAAACCGTTGCTCCCTGAGATGATATGCTCAGATGATGATTTCATAGTAAACGAGATGTTAATTCAAACAGGCCATCCACATCAATAACCTTGGTCCCAAAACGCTTTGCTTTCTCTCGCTTAGTGTCTCCACCTTCATGGCCCATAATAAGATAGTTGGTTTTACTACTTCATCTTTTTTTATAGATTCCAAGACCCCTGTGATCACGAATGTTAAGCCCTCCATGCATTTATCCGCTCCCTGGGGAATTTGCTTGGTATTAAAAGCTTTAATTGCAGGACTGATCTTTACCAGCGAGGTCTTGTTTTTAACAGAAGGTGATGGACCAGACTGAGCACATAAAGGCTTCTTGGACCTTAAATTAGAATTTTTTCCCTTCTGAGACATAACACTGAAAGCCCCCTTCTGGGGTACGAAACCTTAAACCCCCTCTTGGGGTATAACACCCGAAAACCCCTCCTGGGGTATAACACCTGAAGACCCCTCCTGGGGTGTAACACCACCTGAAGACCCCTCCTGGGGTATGACTCCTGATGACCCCTTCTGGTGTATAACACTTGAAGATCCCTCCTAGGGTATGACACTTGAAACCCCCCCCCCCAGGGTATGAAACTGAAATTTCTCCCCTGGGGCGAGAAACTCAAACTGGAAGAAATTAAATATGAAGGTTCAGATAACTCTTCCTGAAATTGATCCTTGCCAGTAGTTAGGACAGTGGCACATTCAAGAAGTGGCTGACCAGATTTCGCGACCGCCTCAACGGTATTAAGATTTCCTCTAGAAATTTTGGCATATAGTACGTCAACTGGCGCTGAGGACTCAGATATGTCTCTTGAAGCTAACAAGACAGGGTTTTCTTCTGAAGGTAATGGCCCATATGCCTCCTCTGAGGTTACTAAATCAAATACCCTCTACCGGCCTGCAGACTGAAGTGTCCCACTAGGGTGAGGAGAACCCAGGCTGAGAGTAGAACCCACAACATTCAGATTGAGACCGGAACAAACAAAATGTGGAGTCTCTCTGACTTTAGAAGGCTGGAATAATCTCCCTAAATTCTCTAGTCAAGGGTAGAAGCATCTTGTAACAGGGCCCCAATCACAAACTTGAACCTTGTTTTGTATGGTAGACATTACCCCCTTGCTCGGAGTTGAGGGAACTGAAGCTGCAGATGGCTGGGTACAGGAACTGAGGTCATGGATATTGGAAATCTTACACTTGTTATCACCTCTTGGTTGGCGAAGGAGACGGTTCTTAATAAAATGGTCAGCCTTCCCACAATTTAAACAGAGACCAGTAAGCTTAGGGCGTGGGTAACTACGATGCCTCACTTTATTTTGCATGAGAGAAGTTTTGGTTAAATCAGGGGCAGCACCAGAAAACTTTGAAGATATTTGAAAATATTTAGGGAGAAGACTTTGAAGTTGCTCTAATAGATGGTAGAGAACAGTTAGCTGAACAGGGTTACAGATGTTAGGTAGCTGGAAGGTCAGAGGACTACTGAGAGGTTGGTTTACACATTCAGGAAAAAATTCTTCAGTAGAAGTCAATGATACTCGAGAATGAAGCTCTGGAGAAATAGACACAAGAAGTTTTACTGGCGGAACTTGAAACGGAACTGGAGTCCAAGTAGCAAGAACAGAATTAATGAATTTTAGTTGAGTGAAAACTTCTTGCAACTGTTGTCCCATGAGTTGCTGGGCTACTTCTTGCGCACCCATACGGAGGAGTAGGTCTTGAAAAACCACTTCACCCTGGAACCTGGTGGCTTGCATGTTTGGCTGTTCAAACTGTCACAATCCGGCACAAGGAAATCCTCAGTTGGAGGACTGGGAGCCAGGGGGTTAGGAAGCAACTGATGGGGTGACAGTAACAATGTCCTCCTTAACGGTCAAACCCAGGTGTTGGCTAGACCTAACCAGAGGTGCGGAGTCTAACCCACTTGGTGGTCTTCACCAGTGACCCCTCCTATTGGGATTTGGGTTTTTGCTGCACCAAGTGATAAGGTTGTGGCCCTCTGGTTAGGTACCTGGGAGTGACAAGGAGACTGGGAGATGACACTAGGAGTAAGATGACTGAGAGATTGCGTACGCCGTGTAACGATATGAAGCAGAGAGGAGTATGCAGAATAATGAATGCAAAGAATACTATGAGTTCGTGTACTGGTTTTGCACTGAAGGAAACTTGTAACTACATGGATACTGTAATGAGTACACACGCTGGTGATGAAGATGCAGGATGAAACGGAAGAACGACACTAGGGGTCAGTATAGGGATGGTGTACTGAGAACACATGCTGATGAAGGTCACTAGGAATATATCACTAGCAGGAAGGAACGTGGACCCTGGAACAGTGCTGCAGCAAGTAATCACTGGAAGTAGCGAAGTTGAACAGCAGCTTCTTGTTCCTGGAGTCAGACTAAATACCCTTAGGTAGTTGGTCATTGGATCAGAAGATCAGCTGAGTGACCGCAGGACTACCATTGGGAAAGACTAGTCAGGTGATACGGACCAACATGGCTGCGCCCATGACCGCAGATCCATCAAGACTGGCATAGTGAAGGGTTAATACTACTTCTACCCCTGTCAGACAATATTACTAGGAAGCACAGTATCACTCAGCTGCTTCGGCATTGTCTTCTAAGTAATAAGATGCATTGGCAAACGCAGGATTCCTAGAGGGGGGTTTCCAAATGCTGGATTTTAGAGTGCGTGTGGCCAGTAAATGAATAGGGCATAATTAGCACTTATCCAGCTTTAATATGCATCATACAAAGTGTATTGTGAGTCATAACTCCAGAATATACAGGACCAGCAATCACAGTAAGCCATTAGATGTAGCACTAGGGCCATCCTGCCTGAGCTGAGTGATTTTATTTTAGATGTGGGCACCATTGCAGAGTATGGGGGCAAGTCCGGGAGTCTGGGGGAGCAGCAGAAGAACCTATCACTGCCCTTTACATATATGTACGTATTGGGCTCATCATGCACTGGATAGTGTAATATTATATGGTATTCATAATTAAGCCTATTGATGGTCTATACATAGCAGTGCACCCCTAACAGTGCATGTTTTCCAAATCTAGTTGGCGCACAGGTGTATTTATTACTGGTTGACATATGTTAAAAGATCCACAGGTTGTGTTAATTATTTAATTTGTGATACTGAGAGGAAAATGCAACACTAGTAAAATTCTATGTTACTATTTCTAATGTGGGCTGGGGAGGGGGGTTTCCAGGCAACCGGAACCCCCCCCCACCCCCTCCCCCTGAGTTTGCCTATGGGATGTGTTCTATTGCTACGATTAAAAAGAAGTGCAAAGAAACATGTTTCAAGGCTCCTGAAACTTTCAAATTCTTAACTAACGATTAATATAGTAATAACTTACAGCCAAGAGCATCCAAGTAGCATCTTTCAATAAAGTTTTTCAGTGGGGATTGTTCTCAGGGAGGCAGAGGAAAACAGCAATTACCTTTTCCTAGCAGTCTAGTTAGTCAGTGACCA
The DNA here is from genome assembly GCA_031769625.1 of Taudactylus pleione. Lineage (NCBI taxonomy): Eukaryota > Metazoa > Chordata > Amphibia > Anura > Myobatrachidae > Taudactylus > Taudactylus pleione. Next base: position 13,822,769 of record JAUIMM010000005.1, on the reverse strand, counting down.
ATCCACTAACCATTGCAAATGTGACTTATTATATAAATTAACACATCACTAAATATTAAGGGGTATATTTACTAAAGTGTGCGTTTTTAGAAGTGAAGATGTTGACCATAGCATCCAATCACATTCTACTTAACATTGATCTAGCACCTTCTAGAAGATAATAGCTAGAATCTGATTGGTTGCTATAAGCAACATCTCCACTTCTAAAATACCACACTTTAGTAAATATATAAATATACCCCTAATACTGCTTTTATACCAAAATTCCAGGTCTGACCCAGAGGTTGGAACAGGGTTCCAATCCGGATCAGACCCAGAATTTCCCGTCACCATGGCCCGGATCACGCCGTTTACACTGCAGGGTTTCACGTGTTATTCCCGTGTTAAACCCCGCAAGTTACCTTGGTTGGATTGCTCTGTCACTCAACCCGGCAATCCAACCCATTCCCCTTTTACTCCAAGGAGCTACCCAGGTTAACCCTGCAATAACCCGGGTTTTAGCTCTGGTGTAAAAGGGGTATAAGTGTCTGCACCACAGTTTTATTCCCTACTACTACCTATCAATCTCAACGCCATTACTTGGGGTCCCAGAACAATGGGACACTTGGCCAAGGGGGCTTAGTTTGTAAGCAGAGTGCTCTTCTGTTTCAATGATTACTTGTTTTATCACTGTACTGCATACTTGCCTACTCCCACTTCAGCCGGGAGCCTCCCAAAAATTGGTTGCCACTCCCGGCCCCCCAGAAAGACAGGCAAGTAGGCATATTTGTGAGGAACCTTTAGCCCCAAGCATAGAGTATTCCACTGACATAAGGCTTGGCTCTCACTAACATCATCAGTCCGAGATCCTTCTATAGTGGGGAAGATTTAGCTCCTCATTGTCGGTTTGTTCCCCAGCCTTAAAACACTATTATAGCTTAAAACTACACACCAACAACATGCTACGCTTTACCTACGCTTTACCTAAGTCACACAATTTTCATGCAAACACTCAAGCAACAAATAACCTAATGGGACTTCCGTAGGATCAAACAAAATACTAATCTACATTTAAGTGAGCACTGTCAATATTAATGACATTCCCTGTGGCACAGTGCTCCTGAGTATCTCTAATAGTAATAACTGCTCAGAGTAAACATTCTGAACTGCAGCTTGGAAAACCCAAATATATGTGAGAAGTGTTTGAGAGTCAACAGCAATGGGGCGTACTTGGCCAAATAGGTAATCTGGGGTAGAATGTAACCCAATCACAGACATCCTTTTTGCCTAAATATAGCCTGTTTTTTTTCCAATCTTCCACCTACAGGTTAATATAATTATTTAGATGAGGCAGCCATGGGGCTGATCATAACAAAATTCTCCTTCAATCTTAAATTATATATTGAAAACTGAGCCCAGCATAAATACCAGGTATGTGGAAGTGTCACAGATTCACACCTACGATGGGCAGAACTGCAGGGGTAGCAGGTTGCGGCGTGTGTTATCATCATAAACTAGAAGGACGTTTTCACCTTAATGGTGAATTGAATTTTCTGCATCAGTGCGACAGAAGCCTCATATTTTTACTGAGGACTCTGAGCCCGATTCAGACCCGGACGCTAAGCCGCGGACGCATGTAATGGGTGATTGTCACCCCTCTGCGCATGCATCGCAGTGCGCAAACCAGTCATTGCGATCGGGAATCGTGCGATCTTCGCACAAAGACTGAGCGCTACTTTGAGTGACAGATAGTGCCATTTGTGGGTGATAACAGGGGAAGGTGCTTGTAAACGGGGGAGTGGTGCTGCAAATGCAGGCGTGTCTGGGCCTCAAAACAGAGTTTTATGGGTGTGCATAATTAGCACGGAAGCGTCATTGTACACGTCACTTGGTTGTATTTCAGGCTGCAGTGATCACAGTGCTTGCGGTGAGGTAGGGACTACCTCAAGCACTGCGTGCAGCTCCGATGGCTCTCGATGGTTCCGATTAATCATACACTTCCTGGAGATGACGTGTGTTAAGAAAGAAAAGTGGGCGTCTTTATACCGACGTACGTTCACTCTGCCGTCGCTCTCTAAGACATAGAGGGTGTCTTTACACCAGACAGTGCGATCGCGGAATTTGCATACCTGGCCCCTTTTGGCAGCGAGAGAGCGCAGCTTAGCGTCCGGGTCTGAATCGACCCCTCTGCTCCTTACAATATCTAACTCTCTCTGTGGCTTCCAACTTGCTTCCATTCCCCATCTTACACCATGACACTGCCCCTGTCCAAACGTACCAGTGTTCTTACTAAAATAATCTCAGGAGTGGTCAGGTCACTGCCACATTAGCAGCACGCTCCTGTCCTGCTGCACTGACCATTCTGAATCGGATTGACAAATAAACAGGATTTAGACAATAATGTAACAGCTGAAGATTCCATTCCACGAAGTCCCAATAAACTGATGTCGAGAGCCAGCATATCCTGTGGTTTCTATCATTTGCAGAAAGTAGGCAGCATTAAGTGCTGTCTGACACCTGAGATCTGCCAGAGGTGTCAGCATAGTAAACAAGAGTAATTTTATGAGATGTCCCAAATAAAATGTCCCCAGGGATAATACTTTGTACAGTAACTACATATCAGAGAGTCAAATTAGTTGTATTGCACTATACACAAGAGCTCAGTAAAGCATAGCAAGGTATTTCAGGAGAAGAAGTTTTTTATTTTTATTTTTATGCAAGAAAACTTTTATTTAATTTGTCTTTAAACGTTTCTCTACCACTTCCTGTTCTTGAACACATAGGAAATGAGCCAAAAGATGCAAAACGCAGAATTCGCCTTGGGAACTTGGGTTTGCCTGCGAAAGCTTCCACACAACATAATATCCTGTGAGATCTGATCACATTTTCTCTTTTAGTGGAACATGTAAGTCACTGCTATATAGCAGCACTGCAGCATGTTGTTTCAGGTCATTTAAAGGGCCAATTTAACGTAACATGGCTGGAGGAGCCATATGTGGAATGGTTATTACCTAAGATAATTTTAGGAGTTTTCCAGCTGTTGAACCAAAACATCAATAGTTATATCAAAAGCAAAGCTGGCAAAGAAGACCCGTTCCTGCAAACACCATGCCCAACTCTGCTCACTCTTAACCAAAACCATACCTACATTATAACAAGGCTATGGCCATTTCTGGAACCATGAATGGGAGAGTCCCATCAAGATAGGGTCTACACCATATTCTGGTGGTACAATGGTGATGTTTTAGGTCTGTTCCACCCATCAGGACTGTGGGCCTGATTCAGCAAGGATCGCAACTGCGATTACGCACGCAATCGGATGATTGTTGCGTTCTGCACATTCATATGGATCACAGTGCGCATGTACAAACTGGCCACTGACCACTGCGAACTGGCCAGTGACTACGCAGATCCATCACAGAGTGATTGACAGGAAGTGCCATTTGTGGGAGGTGACGGAGGGTGGTCTGCGAAACACAGGCGTGCCAGTGCGTTTGAACGCCATTTCAGGGGTGTGCATAAATTATCCACTGCGATGTCGTATGCAGCTTGAGTACTCATAGCGTGCGACGAGGTTAGCAATTAGGTCAGAGCTTGTGCAAGTGTGCGTGAGGCTGCGATGGTACTCATTGTTACCGATGGTTCTGCAGTCTTGCTATTATGGATGTGTGTAAAGGTAAGGTGGGCTTCCCTATGTAGTTCTGTGACAACATAGCGATCGCAATGGATTAGCATATCATCGCAACCAGACTGCGTGCGTAATCGCAGCTGCGATTGCAGTTGCGATCCATAGTGAATCAGGCCCTGTATCCTAACAGCAGGTACAGTTAGGAGAGATATCCTCAAATTACTCCAAACAGCCTCATTTGACATGCCACGGACTTTGCGACTTATGGCCATATTCAATTCCCGGCGAAAAGTCCCGTACTTTTCGCATGCAGCTCTTTTCGACCACTTCGCTGGTTTTCAAGGCGGAAAAGTATCGCGCCCGTTTTCCGCCGTATTCAGTTAGAAATCTGCGGAAACAGGAGCTGGCGAAACTGTAATATGTGAAAACTGCTGTCAGATTTGGAGAAATCAGCCCGACACCCCCAAAAATATGCTCTGACATTGGGGTTCACTCTAGTTACCCACGAATAGGCCTGCTGAAGGTATTTGGGGTACTTAAATGGTCTCAATAGCTGCTATTTTGCGCTTTTGCTGAAGTGGTGAGGAATAGCATTTTGCAGTTTGGGCCTGATTCAGACCCACTCACGAGCGGCTGTCCGCCCCGTCTGCTGCGAGACCCCTAGCGACGGAGCGTCCATCGCTAGCCGGGTCTCGCACATGCGCATGACGGAGCCGGCTCCGTCGTGCGCATGCCCAGTGGGGCAACATCGAGTCGGTTGCGATCGTTCAGCGCTTGCGACCGACTCTGAATGACCCCCATAGTCCCATCTGCTGTGCAGGACAGCAGATGGGAGAATGTGATGAACAAGCCGCAGGCGTAGAGACTATACGATCCGCACAATATATCATTCCAATCCACGTCGGCATGATGTATCGTAAAATTGATCGCATAGCGTGTGCACAGCTGAAGACGCAGGAAAAAGTATGCAAGAGGAATCGCTGCCCATGGAGAGGCGTCCAAGTCATGCCAGGTGTCTTGCGCCATATGGCACAAAAAGGATAGGTGTATGAGGACATATCTGGAACATGATGGACCTAGGTTTTTAAGTGTGGGGCGGGCAATACAATAATTAACACATTAACATTAACACTGGACTAAATAGGTCCAGCAAAACAAATATGAATGTATACAAGGTAAAATATAAAAGAAGGAGAGAGTATTCTGGCATTGGATGTGTGAAGGGCAACCAGCTGTTAGCAATAGATATAACAGTTGTTAATTAAAAAGTAACGTCTTGATAAATAGCTACTAGTGATGCTTAGTAGAGCCAAAGTAAACAGTATATATAGGGCAATGAAACTCTACTGTGGGGTAACACTTTTGTTTGTCAAAATGTAAAAGGTATGTTTAAAATATCAACATACATATGTAAGAAACTGTAAATAAATAATCAATAAATATGACAAAAAAAAAAAACACATAGCATGAAAGGGTCAAGTGTGTTCCACCCAGATAGAGATCTGTGTAAGTGCATGCAAGCGGTGAAAATCTGGGAAAAAGGTGAAATGAGGCTAAATACATTTTATAAAGTGAGTGTGTACAGCACACATAAAATAAAAGAACACAGTGCTTTCCAAATGTACTTTGCAACAGATGGAAGTAGACAATTAAAATAAATAAATGTACAAAAAATGGAACCTCCCAAAAATAAGCACTGGTAAAAGGATTAAGGCAGACAGGAGTATCTGGACAAAATGATAAGTGAAAATAGAGGCAGACCAGTCTCATACAATTTGAGTGTCGGCTTCTGCTGTTTGCTGTGTGTGGGACGCAGTGGACAGCAAATGAGAGAACTTACTGTCTCTATAGCGGCTGCTTGAAAAGTATAAGAAAGTAGTATATGCAATAGATAACAGTCCAGATGAAGTATATATTAAACAATTTGGATTGTCTGAGTATTGGTGAAAAATCTCTGTACCTTGGATGTAGTAGGAGTGTATGTAATACGTCTCCAACAAGGAGACATTGGGGGTCATTCAGACCCACTCGCGAGCGGCAGTACGCTCGCAAGTGGGTTGATGTTCCCCACTGCGCATGCACACGACGGAGGGAGCTCCATCGTGCGCATGCTCGAGACCCGGGGAGCGACGGGCTTTCCATCGCTCCGGGTCTCGCACCAAAGGGGGCGTGCTGTCGATGTTGATTGACAGCACGCCCCCTTTGGTGGGCGTGCCGGGGGCGTGGCGGCCAGACGGAGGCGTTCCCATGGGAATGCCTACCGTCTGAAGCCGGCCCCACTGACATCACTAGTGATGTCAGTGGGAGTGATTTTGGCTCTGATAGAGCCAAAATCACTCTAGGGCTTGTGGCAGGGAGACCCTACTGCAGGGTCTCCGTCGCAAGTCCGATGGTCGCGATGGTCAAGACCATCGCGACCATCTTTTTGGCCGCTCGCATATGCTGTGGGTGGTCACCCACAGCTATGCGAGCGGCCAGGAGGCCGCTCCATTTTCATGGAGGAGGGCCCTGATTCAGAGCGAGCGCTCTGGTCAGAGTGTCCGGCTCTGAATCAGGCCCATAATGTATTGGTGATCTGTTGTGCCTAGAACAAATTCCCCAGTGGTCTGATTGGTGAGCATTTCGCAGAGACTGGCTTGATCATTGAATCTGACCTTTACAACCCAGTCCTTATAGTGCCTCGATCACTAAACTAACATACAGCCAATGAGATCTGATATATCCAAAATTACTACTGCAAATCAGTAGCTATACATGTAATCTGTTATCATCAGGATCTGTCATTCATACTGTATATGTCATATGGGGATGTAGTTATGCGCGGCCGCCGGTCTCAATACTGACAGGCGAATCCCGACAAGGGACTTAAGATAGGCGTCGAAATACCGACGCCTATCTTAATCCCGATGCCGGAACATCGAAGGACGCCAGCCCGAACAAGGTAAGTCTGGGGTGCCCATAGCATTAGCCACAGGGGGAGAGGGATAGGTTTAAGGAGTATAGCGGGGTTAAGATTAGGTTTTGGGGGGGAAGGTTAGGGTTAGGCACCCCTAGCGGGGAGGGTTAGAGTTAGGCACCACTGGGGGGGGGGTTAGGGTTAGGCACGAAGGGGGGAGATTTAGGATTAGGCACTAACGGGGAGGGTTAGGCTACAAAAAGGGATGCTTAGGGTTAGGGGGGGAAGGGAAGTATACTTACCCGACCCCTGTCGGGATACCAACCATTGGGATGCCACTGTCGGTATTCTGCCAGGAGGCATCCCGACAGCCGGCATTACATACCCATTCCGTCATATGTACTGACTGTCCAAAGCAAGACTGAATTCTATAAAGTAACATTCACACTAGTAGGCAATTCTGCAAGATAAATGAAACTGCTAGGCAGGAATAATAAATCTTGAAAGTCTGAGATTAACCTTATGTCTCTGCTCCACACATCCTGTGACTGATTTTTGTGGTTAAAGCATAAGCAAGTAGAGTAGTAGCTTGCAAAATGTTATAAACTTTCACTCAGCTTTCATTTATTTGTGGTTGTCCAACACATTCTTCTTATAAGAACAGAAAAACATTTTAAAGTAGAAGCAAACCTAAAATATCTCTGCATGTTGTGGAGTAGGGTGAAGTCTACCGTCCAGCCTTTCCTTGCCTGTCTCACCAACTACGGTTAAAAAATCTACAGTATACAGAAGTGATTTACTGCTTGTTGCCATATTACTGTGAACCTCCCTTTCAGATCCCTAGTAAATAGTTTTAATTGAAAAAAATTGTATCCAGATGATAGGTCTACAATAAAAAGGTAGACAGTAAATAGGTCATCACCAGAAAGTCGACAGTCAATAGGTCGAAAGGGACATTAGGTCAACATTGTTAAAAGGTTGACAAGGTTAAAAGGTCGACAGGGTTAAAATGTCAACATTTAAACTGTCGACATGATTTTTCATGATTTTAAGGGTTAGGGTAAGCCTTAGGGTTAGACAAAAATAAAATAAAAAATCATGTGTCTACCTTTTTTTGTGTCAACCATTTGAATGTCAACCTTTTAACCCTGTTGACCTAAGTCACTGTCGATCGATTACCTGTCGACCTACTGACTGTCTACATTTTTATTGTAGACCTATTAATCCACACCCATATCCTATTAGGAAAAATGGATGCTTCAGTGGACTTTTTCTTACTTTTATTATTCATTTGCATGTCAAGAATGAGAACAACTTGCTTACATTATTATAGATTTGTATTTGCATTCAGAATATACAACACAGTGTTACCCACTATGAGTGTGTCTATTTATGTAAAGCCTGCGCTCGGTGAAAATGTGCCGTCGCTTTTAGCGGCAAAACAGATTTTATTGGCTCTGAAATGGTAATCTATACTTCACCAGCAGCCTAACACAGTAGTGTGACCCAGCAGGGACCAAGTGAAGCCTTTTGCAGGTTCCCCATTGCCAAGTATAGGTAACACTATCTGATAATGCTTTCCAATGTTTGTTAAATTGCAAAGACCCTACAGTTTCCATAGCAGGCTATGCAGATGCGATAAACTATGGAAATATAGGGACTGCTAGAGAAATCCGTGATTTTCCTGCCATATCCCCGTTGCTAAATAGTAGGAAGAAGTGATAACTCCTCTCTCAGGCAAAAGAGTTCGTATGTAGTCTCCAGAGTTTCATAAATAGGCCCCACAATCATAGTAGCTCTTTCGGTAATAGTTAAAAGTACTGATAAGTTTTACATTTATTAGTGTTAAAGTAACCAGCATGTGCATGAATGTTTCATTACTAACCAGGACGGCTGAGATACCAAGATAAGTGCAATGTTTAGTCTTACTATTTGGAAATAAATACCTTATAACTAGGGTATTCTTTTACAAATTTTTTGCTAGTATAAAGTATTCAGCAAAGGGCTAAATTCTTCAAACATCATGCTCTCTGTTATATTATAAAGAGAATCACAGAATTAGCTATTCAGTACCAATATATATCTCTGATGGACGAATACATATGCTTGATAAAAAATAGAAAATTTCTCAATATAACATCATGGGCCTGATTCTGAAGTGGAAGCAAAGCAAAAAGAGCAAGTAACTTTGGGCCTGATTCAGACCCACTCACGAGCGGCTGTCCGCTCGCAAGTGGGTCGATGGTGTGCACTGCGCATGGGCACGACGGAGGTAGCTCCGTCGTGCGCATGAGCGAGACGCGACGAGCGAAGGACTTTCCTTCGCTCGTTGTGACTGATCAAAGGGGGCGTCCTGTCGATGTTGATTGACAGCACGCCCCCTTTGGTGGGCGTGCCGGGGGCGTGCCGGGGGCGTGCCTCCCAGACGGGGGCGTTCCCAAGGGAACGCCTACCGTCAGAAGCCGGCCCCACTGACATCACTAGTGATGTCAGTGGGAGTGATTTTGGCTCTGATAGAGCCAAAATCACTCCGGGCCTTGCGGTTGAGAAACTCAACCGCAGGCTCCGGCTCGCAGTGGCGATGGACGCGATGGTCAAGACCATCGCGACCATCAACCTGCACGCTCGTATAGGCTGTGGGTGGTGACCCACAGCTATACGAGCGTCCAGGGGGACGCTCCATAATTATGGAGGTGGGCCCTGATTCAGAGCGAGCGCTCTGGTCAGAGCGTCCGGCTCTGAATCAGGGCCTTTGTCCTTAGGTAAAACCTTGTTGCACTGCAGGTGGGGCAGACTTAAAATATGCAGAGAGATTAAAGGGCCCCATACATCTGCCTGCCTTTTCCCCGATCGGACCGGAACCGCCGATCTGCCAGTCAGAAATGCAGATCTGTGGCCATCGATGGAGCCATCGGCCGTCGGGGACTCTGAAATTGTTCATGTTAAAAATCCCTGATTTGGTGATCCCTATCATATATTGATTGAGATTGGCAAATCAGTGAAATCCAACATGTTAGATTTCACCGATTGCCCGACCCCGTGGTCTGGGGATCATGGAACTGGCCCAATGCATCGGAGATGTATGGGGGGCTTCAGACTTTGGAGGGGTGTGGTCCAAACTCAAATCTAAATTGCTGTGTAAAAATTAAGCTGTCCAGCATTTGTGGGCTACAAGCAAATAAATAATTATATTTCCATCCCTTGCATTGCAGAATGATTTGTTCCAGATACAAAGTTACTTACATTTTTTTTGCTTTGCTCCCACCTCAGAATCAGGACCCCTATGCTATTTCACTATTATTTACAATAAAAAGTAATTCATAATCATAATGTCCATTCAAATGTAAATTATCTATATACTATGCTCTATGCATTTACTCCCTAGAAACAAATGCTTCAGTGAATTGAAGGAGGAGATTAATGGGTGGGTGCATTGTATTCTTTAAGGGCTGGGCTCCCCAACTATAGAACAGGAGTTTTCACTTCTCTTTAGTATGAGGACAAATCAATCAGCTGCCAAATGTTGTGAGAAAAGGGCCAGGCTCAGGGGTCTATTTATAAACCGTGTTAAGCCATTTTCACAGGATTATAAAAAAATAAAGTACATTTGCTGTTTCTTAGGGCCCTATGTATCACAAGCCACGTCTCAGATGCGGATGTGATCTGATACATTTGCCAGGTTTTGCAATGCAATATTTGAATACATCGCAAGGATGTATCAAATATCACATGCAGGGACAGAGCTTGCGAGAAAGCCCTGTTCCTGCGAATCCTCTCCACTTCTCAGGGTATTCTTCACCAAAAAAAGAGTGGTTCTGCGTATGCATTGATGCCACTCCCCCTTTCACGACCGCCTACTGATCCCCCTCCCCCCGCGACCCCCGCTCTCCCCAACTAAGCTGACACTTACCTGCACAGTGACTGGTGATCCAGTGAGCTCCTCTGTGTCTCCGGTCAGCTGATTGCCAGGCTCCTGCACTGTGACCCAGACATCTGACCTGTGCTGTAAACTATGATGCAGGTTTACAGTGCAAGTCAGGTGCCGAGGTCATATAGCAGGATCCCGGAGATCAACTGACTGGAGACACAGAGCAGATCACCGATCTACAGTACCCTGGGTGCAGGCAGGTGTTTTTTTTCTTTATATATATTTTTTTTACAGTGATCAGCTTGTGGTCTATTTCAGGGACGTGCAGTCAGGAGAAGCAGAGCCTCCCCTATCATAATGATAAAAATAATATAAAGTAGATATTTATAACGCAGATTCTGTGTCATAAATATATACTTTGCATTATTCTATAGCAAAAATCAGTCGGGAGGCAGTGAGAGCGCTTCCTCCCACTGACAATAGAAACGTTTCTGAAGCGGGGGGCAGAGTGATGCCACGGGCTGTAAAAGCCCATTGAAAATATAGGGGAAAGCAGCACCTATAGAAATGCCTCATTGACAGGGACGTGCTTTCAGCCCACATGAAAGCACACCCCTGTCAGTCAGGCAGATGTGATTGGACAGCGGATCCAGTGGGTATGCGGCGGAGGTGAGGGCGTTAGCAGCAACAGGTCCCAGCGGAAGCGTGGGCACGGTGGATATAGCTGGCATGGCGGTAGGCCTGGATCCAAGAAGATCCAGTCCCTGACAGTCATTCTGCAGAGTTCGGCAGCGGTGCCAATTTCAAAATTGGTGCCTTAGCGTTATGTTTGAAATTCAAGATGGCCGCCACGAGCCAATCACTGTTCATGACATCATTGCCCAGTCCCATCGGCTGGCAGTCCGCCAGGGGGTGAGGAAATCTCCCAAAGACAGAAGACTTCAGAAGCCCCGGGGTTGTTGCAGCCATGCAAAACAGCTTAAATGCCGTCACCCCCCCAGGTGAAGATGTCGGAAGCCCTGGGGAGGCCGAGGCCATGCAAAAGAGATTAAAGGCCCCTCCCCAGGTAAAGACACCGGGAGCACTTGGGAAGCGGCGGCTATGCAAAAGAGACTAAAAGCCTTCCCCCCAGGTGAAGATGCAGTATAATAAACTTTTATTTATTTTAATATTTTCTTTGCAGGCGGACTACATGTGCAAGCAGGCCCTTAATTTCCGGGCATGTAGGCACTTGTGGTTCTTCCTTTGCTGGGGCAGGCTTGCTGGGACCTGCAGGCTGCCTGTAAAGAACAATGTTATCATACCATGTTATCATACCATGAACCCCGCACTCACCGCCACCAGCCCAGTGTTGATCGTTGCTCAGAAGGGACCCCGACTTTCCAAGAAATTCCAGCCCTGGGCTGACCAATGTAATGGGGGGGGTTTATGTGATAGCAGGGGTAACCCACAATGAGTGTACCCCCTGCTATGGCATTATCCTCCTGGCTGGTTCAGCCTGGTGCTGGTTACAGTTATATAGTTACTGTTATTTTTTTTTATAAGGGGGTGTGTTAACCAGCCATTGCCTCTCCAGCCATTGACCTCACCGACCGTCACTGGTCTATTTAGACACATAAAGCTGATCATAGGCACTAGCTCCCAGCTCTGTCCTGCCTGTCATTCTTCCAGTACCAGCAAGAATATAGTCTTCCAAAAAAAGCGTATCCAGGGATGTGAACATGACTATTTTTGTCTAAAGTATGTACTTACGCCCTTACCATACTCAGTATATGCTTACCTGCTCTCTTTTTACCACTACAGGGGACGCTAGTTAATGATACACAAAAATCTAATGTCTGATGCATGCGTTGTACAGAAATGTGTATGTCCCAAGGCTCTATACAGCATGTCACAGTCAGTGTTATATGTTGAGATAGCTCAACACACATTTCAAGTCTGTGCAATTTACTTTAATAAGATGGTGTTTGGAATGTGCATGTGCAGCCATTCAACCTGTATATGCAGTAATATACATCCCATAATGCTCTATAAAGAGACTTCACTTAGCAATCAGTGCTAGGTGATTGCTCTCCCTTTGCAAACTGTGCACACTCCATGAACCTTTGATACTGGCTCATGACTTTGCTTTTACTACTGGATTATCCCTTTATGCTTTTTCTCTACTAAATACTATACCTACTCTGCTCTGTACTAGACTTTGCCTGGTTATTCTGCCTGTTCCTAGGCTGTTAAATACTTGCTCTAAGGTGTACTGGACTTTTCCTGGTTATTGGATTACCATTTTTCCTGCTCCTTGTCTGCTCTGGGTGTGCATTGATAGATCGACAGTGTATAGATAGACAGTCAATAGGTCGACAGGGTCAAATGGTCGACATGGGTTTAGGTCAACTCGGTCAAGTGGTCAACGTGATCAAAAGGTCTACACATAAAAGTTTGACACAGGTTTATTTTTATTCTAACCCTACTCGTAACCCGAACCCTCCCCCTAAAGCCTAACCCTCCCCCTGGTGCCTTACCCTAACTCTATCCTTAATGTCTAACCTTAAGCGACCCCTTACGCAGCCTAATCCTAACCATTCACAAGTGCCTAACCCTAAACTTAACCCTAGCCCTAAAAATCATGAAAAGCCAAGTGTTATCTTTTCCGTGTCGACCTTTTGAAAAAGTCAATCTAAATCCATGTTGACCGGTTAACTGTCGGCCATTTGACCCTGTTAACCTTTCAGCCATGTCAATCAATTGTATGTCGACCATCTGGTGTCGACCTATTGACTGTCTATCTATGTATTGTCTATTTTAAATTTGGATACAATCTGCTCTATACTTGCTCTGCTGTGTACCAATTCTGGACTGTCTGACTACATGCAAAATACTTCAAGAAAGGTGATCTGCAAACCTTTTACTGTGATTATTGTGGTTGCTCACCTACTGTTGCCATTTTTGAGAGACTCTGCCATTAGAGTACAACATCTTAAATAAAGGACAACATGAATTTATTGTTATCTGCGAGAGTTAGGTTTCAAAGGTGTCATTACTGGCATCCAAATCACTGAACAAGTTTTGAACTGAGTACTGCATTATGTGCTTTGAAAAAAGCTTTATGTGAGAAAAGTAGGATCAATCACAAGCCGCAATCTACAGGCTGGGGTCCCACTCACAACCTCAACCAAGTGAAGAACTGCATTGATTTCCAGTTTTGTATTAAAGAAATGGCAGATGCCCTGGAAAAATGCCTGCTTGTAGTAGTCCCTAGGGTATGCCATCAGGAGGACGACACTCCCGATGTCATCAGTGAGCATGTCGACGCCACTATGCCAGTGCCAGGATCCCGACACAGGTGTAATGCTTCTTGCAGCATTTTACCCGTGTGGGTGTTATAACTTTAAACATACCACCTACCAATATGTGCAAGATAAAATGCCCTAGTAGCATTACACCCATATCAAAATCACAGTGCGACATAGTGAGGTTGACATACTCTACTCACTGGTGACATCATCCCTGTCGACCTCCCACACCTATCCTGACCCTAGAGCTCCAGATAGGGGCTCCTGAAATAAAAATTCCAAGAGGTGGTAGTGCCACTTTAATTAAACCATGCTAAACACTGTTACCAAATTATTTTCAACAATATATTTAAGAATTGTTTCTCTCAGAATACTTTCAAATAATTTACCCACAACATTACCAGAGGATGCTTTTACCAGAAGAACACAACTTTTTATGATGCACTCATTGCCTCCTGTATGTGCGGCAGGGTAAATATCTCCCAACCTTCCGCAAATTGGGACGAATATGCCCATCATGGGGCAATTAGTTGGTATGAGGAAGTAACATTTATTTGTGTACACAGGATATTTTTACGCATGTGCTTTTTCCTACAAAAATAATATGTTAAGATCAGCTATCCATTTATCTAACTATAGTCTGATATAAAAACTATTTCTGTAGTGTGCACTATACTGTATCTGATTGCATCTACTCCCCAGGCTAAAAGTGCGATAAATGATTACACTCATATAATTGGCAGACCTTAAATAAGTTAAATAAACAGGTTATCATGTAATTCTCCACTCTTTCATTGAATTGAGTCTCTTAAACAGAATCCATTGGCATTTTTATATTGCAAACACTCATGTCACACTAGGTAGAGTCTGCTTTTGTTCTGTTCTGTTATTTGTTTGTACTGACAGCATGTGAGCCGATGTGAATGTAAGAGGACAACCTTTAGGAATAGATGTTATACGGAGATGACATTTAGGGACAGTTTTAGTCAAGATCTTAATAAACATAACCATTAATTGCTATGTATAGAAATAATAGTATAGCTCCGTACACACGGAGCGATCAGACAACGATCAGATACCGTTGTCTTATCGTCCTGCGTGTGCTGGATGTTCGATATCGAACATCCAGCGCATGCACCAACCCCCAAACAACTATAACGACCTGCGATCGACGATCCCTATAGTAACCAGACTAACCTGGTCGATTTGACTAGGTTGACCTGCATGCACGGGCGATGGTCGATATCGACCATCCGTGCTCGCGCATCGACCATCGTTTGGGGGTTGGAAGGGCCCAAAAACATAATCAATATCGTTATCGTCCTTTTATATCTGACCATGTGTATGCACCATTAGAATCAAAAGGGATATTTAAATATATATATATACTGTATATATAAATACATAAGTAGCTGGTTGTTATAAATGTACTCAGATTAAGAATATTCTGAATAAATGAACACAAATTATGGGGTACTTACTATAAGGGAACACAGATTAGGGGTGCTTGGTAAACATATACAGTATATGTTTACATAAGATTATATGGTTGTGAGTTCAACCAAATAATTGTGGTTGTAACATAGCAAAACAAAAGTTGTATCGCTCCTTATTTATATATGTAGGGATTGTAAAAACACATTACTCAATGTTATCATGGCTTACATATTACTGGTAGCTTACAAGTGATGTAACCTTACATGTATCTGACAAGTGGAAGCCCGTGCAATGTAATTTATTTAATATTGCTATTATTAGCAGCCCAATAACATTACTAACATTTCTGAAACATCATATTTATTTTTTGTTATAGGAAACCTGCATATATATTTTTTCCTGCCTGATAACTGAGACCCTAACAAATACAGAATAGAATATACAGAAGAGATGCCCTAGGGAATTACTATTAACGTTCTATCCGCAGAGATTGAGCCTTTATAGCTACTTGTGAGAACCTACATACAGTTTGTGGTTGTTCTCTGAAAAACTCAGAAATACGAAGTAACGAGCAAGGGCGGTCTCCCCACAGTACATACTGCATGCTCTGCTCCCCAAGTGCTCAACAGAGGTAGATTTGCTACAGATTCCCCACTGACAGCACTAATATAATCAATGTAATAAAACCTACTATAGCATACTAATATAGTATAAAGGTACAAGTAACGCTGATAAGCAGATGAAATACTGGATAGATACTAGACATTCCTATACGATTCCAGCATATCTGCAGCCAGTGGAGCCTCTAGCAGTGTCTGATAGAAGCCACAACACTGAAGCCCAATGCTGTTACTATACTAACAATATGGATAAAAGGTGGCTCTGTGGTGAAACCCACCTAGTGCAGCAGAATTTTTAAGGCCCCAGGAGTTTGGCCTCTTGTCCAACAAATGAAGTCAATTAAAGACTCAGTTCTCCATTGTGTTGCACCTAATAAGGCTTTTTGTGTATTTTACCATTACCATGGGTGATGGTAAAAAAAGCACATGGTACCATGCACACACAGAAGATGACACGGGAGTACAATGGAAAATGTTTAAAAATTCAGTTATAATTTGGAGTTTGCCCTGTTTGTAACACAATATAAAAACAAAACAGACAACCAAAAAATTATGGGAGAATAAAATTGTGGACAACAAATGATAAGTGTCCTGCTAGAATCACAACTGTTGTATTACAGCTAATATCACTTCAGCACTGACAGCATGTTACAGCTGTACAAGTAACCTCTGGACCAGGTATACCGCCGGCTTACCTGTGCCTTCACGTAGAGGAAGAGTCCCAGCGTGCAGCACACCTGCAGCAGTGCCAGGAGGACCAGTGCAATGACGACGGACTTGGGAAACTTGCGCCACCGGTCCGGTGTTTCCGGGGCACATTCAAGTTCCGCTGCCCCCCGCAGGTACCTGCCGGGGCTCATCCCCGCGCCGCTCTCCGGTGGAGCCTCACTACACACTGCACAGGGCGCCCAGCAGCTGGCAGCAGACGCCGGGCAGAGATAAAGAGCACCTGGCAGGGGAGGCACCTGTGCCGCAGCCAATCACCGTGCGGGACGGGCTCTCTGACCATTGCCTCTTCCCTGTAATGATGCTGCGGGCAGAGACTGACAGCAGGAAGATCTACTCATATCTCTGTGTGTGACGTGTGTCTGGTGGGCTTTCCACTCACGCCCACTCTCAGCCATCTACCAATACAGTCACACTCCATCTCCCTGACAGTAATACAGTAATACAGGTCCGAGTCCTCACTACTACACAAAAAAAGATAAATGGATGTACAGAAACAGAATAAGGACTGCTTGTGAGATGTATCAAACCTTCCAGAGGGCTAAAGTGGAGAAGTTGCCCATAGCAACCAACTAGCTTCTGTCATTTTATTGCTATGGACAACTCCACTTTATCTCTCTCAAAGGGTTGATACATCTTCCTTTAAACCAGTTTAAAGTAAACTGCTGCAAACCTTGGGGTCAGATGTATCAAGCAGTGTAAAGCATAAAGTGGACCATTAGAGAAGTTGCCCATATGAACCAATCAGCTTCTACCTATCATTTTACAGAATCAACTTGATAAATGTTATCTTGAAGCGGATTGGTTGCTAAGGACCACTTTGCCACTCTTTATACTGCTTGATACATCTTTCCAACAAACAGTACAGCCAAATATCATCCAGCAATACTTAGAAAAAGGTTTCTTGATTGACTACTCACATTTATGGATCTTTGTTTTGAAATGCAGCTAGGACTATACATAAATAAGGGGTGTATGTACTAATCCTTGGGGAGTGATGACGTGGATGGAGATTACAGTGCCAACCAATCAGCTCCTAACTGTCATTTTTCAAACACAGGGGTCTATTCATGTAGCAATGAAAAGCCCTTTTTCAGCTGAGATTTCTCCAGCGGTGCCCCTGCTAAGTATACACATCGCTTCCCCTTAGACTAGTATGGGGAGAGCGATTCATAGAAGCACGGAGAGCTCAGCTTTCTGTTTTGCTTCTAAAAATGTTTTCTCCATCTCAGGATGGCGTTAAAGAGCCTCCTGAAGGGAGAAGATCAGGGAAGACAGCTGTCTCCCTGCCTTCACCCTGCTCTCCCTGCCCCCTTCACTGGCAGCAGCCAATCAGAGGGGCCCAGGGCATATGCATATGCCGGGTCACCTCCTACTGACTGTCTGCTGCCGTTCCAGTGCCCCCTCGTTATGCCCTACTGCTGTCGCCCGCTCACCCCCCCCCCCCCTTGTTCCTAGTCCCGCTAAGGCAGGGATGGGGAACCTCCTGCCCGGGGGCCTTATAAGGCCCTTGGTATCATTTGGTCTGGCTCTCAGAGCTTTTTTCTGTTAGCCTCATTTGGCTAGCAGGATGCCTAGAATGGCACCCTGCAGCCAGAATCTATACAGCAGTGCTACCTGGAGCTTCCTCATGGGTGCCGAGAGGGGGGGGGAGCGGGTACAGTTTACCCGGGCCCGGGGTTGCTAGAGGGACCCGGCGGGGCCCAGGTACAACGTCGCCCCCCCTCCCTCACAGCAGCTCAGCACACAGCTTGTGCTGGGCTGCTGTGTGAGACTGCTCGCGGCTGCAGCAGCAGCCGGAGCAGTCTCCTATGGCTGTGGGGGGGAGCGATCACACTGATCGCGCCCCCCCCTGCTTAGCACCGGGCTGGGGGGCTTACAGCACCACCACCTTGGCGCGCAGCGCCCCTACATGACGCTGAAAAAGTGATGATCATTTCTTTTTTTTCAAGGGGGCGTGGCCACCATCGGAATCCCGCACGCCGCGATGCTGACTACATCCCATATACATATATATATATATATATATATACACATTGAAACAGCTTACACAGGATTTAGGACCACTACAGTAAAATATACCACTCTGCCTATGACGGTGTACACACGCGCACCTTACAGACAGACACACACGCACCTCTATCGCTAAAAAACTTTAATGCAGCAGGCAAATAAATACAGCTAGCATGATTTATTAAAGACTCCCCTCCCCCCAGTAGTGCCCCTTATACAGTGCCCCCAGTAGTGCCACTTATACGGTGCCCCCAGTAGTGGTCCCTCTATGTAGTGCCCCTTATACAGTGCCCCCAGTAGTGGTCCCCCTATGCAGTGCCCCCAGTAGTGGTCCCCCTATGCAGTGCCTCTTATACAGTGCCCCCAGTAGTGCCCCTTATACAGTGCCCCCAGTAGTGCCCCATATACAGTACCCCCCTATGTAATGCCCCCAGTAGTGGTCCCCCTATGCAGTACCCCCAGTAGCGCCCCTAGTAGTGGTCCCCCTATGCAGTGCCTCCAGTAATGCCTCTTATACAGTGCCCCCAGTAGTACCCCTTATGTGGTGCCCCCAGTAGTGCCCCCCTATGTAGTGCCCTCAGTAGTGGTACCCCTATGCAGTACTCCCAGTAGGGCCCTTTATACAGTGCCCCAGTAGTGCCCCCAGTAGTGCCTCTTATACAGTGCCCACAGTAGTGCCTCTTATACAGTGCCCCCATTAGTGCCCCTTAAGAGGTTCCCCCAGTAGTGACCTTTATACAGTGCCCCCAGTAGTGACCCATATACAGTGCCCCCCTATGTAGTGCCCCAGTAGTGGTCCCCCTATGCAGTGACCCCAGTAGTGCCCCTTATACAATGCCCCCCAGTGGTGGTCCTGTCGAAGCTGGATTATTGGCTGAGACAGAATCAGTTTTAAAATTAGATTGGAGCGACGCCAATTTGCGAATGGCGACAAGACTCCATCTTAGAAATAGGTCACACAGCGCCATTTTGTCAAAACCACATAGTACACAAAACACAACGCAAAATTGCTAATAAGTAGCACGCCCAGCTTTTTAACAATCTTCCCCAAACACATACGGACGGTGTCTGACATACATAAAAATGACTTTCCAACACATTAAAATCACCACAGACTTAAATATGAACAGCACTAAAAAGTAGCAAATTAGTGGTGTTTTCCCTGCATTCACATTAACACATACATGTGATGTTAAACAGTGCACAACACAAAATAGCTAATTATTAGCACGTTCAGCTTTTTAAAGATCCCTACACAACCAATACCAACTTAGGCCCTGATTCAGAGCCGCTCACTATTTGCGGTCGTTCGTTCTAAAACAAGGGGTGGCTAATCAAATGAACCGTTCGCTAATTGCGGTCTGTTCACGCCTCTAAGTCTGAACGAGCGAGCAAAACTCGCCCCCTTGCCGCTCGCACCATACGTCATGTCTGCTATTTATTAGATTAATCGAGTACATCGTACAGCGTATGAACTGCTCGCTATTCTTGTGGCTGGTTTTTTCAACCGCTATTTTGCGAGCAGTTCTGAGTAAAAAAAAAACAAGTGACGTGGTCAATGACGCTGCTGTATTAATTATGCACTCCCTTAAAACGCCCGTTTTGTCCTTTAAGCACGCCTGCGTTCGAATTCCACACCCCCGTTTTCAAGCACCTTCCCCTGTTACCACCCACATACACCTCCTTCTGTCACTCAAAATAGCAGGCATTCGCTATATAGGGAACAAATGATTTTCGGCCGCACTGACTGGTTCGCGCATGCGTATTAAAATCCGTACGCATGCGCAGATGTGCGAACATCGGTCAGAACGAACGAGCGGCCGCTTACGAGCGGCTCTGAATCAGGGCCTTAGTCCCATACACTCAGAGATACTTTTCCAGCTTAGTGTTGCTCGCTAAGTACCCCACAGACCCCCAGACGCACAACGCTATTTAGTGTCGTTCTCCCTTGCATACATACACTTAAAGCAATAGTTCCGTAGC
This sequence comes from Taudactylus pleione, assembly GCA_031769625.1. Taxonomy (NCBI): domain Eukaryota; kingdom Metazoa; phylum Chordata; class Amphibia; order Anura; family Myobatrachidae; genus Taudactylus; species Taudactylus pleione. The sequence continues at coordinate 13,802,329 of JAUIMM010000005.1, read as the reverse complement.
GCAAAAGGGTTATTATTATTCAATTCAATCACAATGCCAGCATGTAAAGAAATGACTGTTTTCTGCAACTAAGGTTTAGTACATGATAAGCAAACCGTATTTGGTGTTGTACTGTTCTACTCTGTCTCAACAGCTTTCCGGTGTCATCGGTGAGAAGATCGCAACATGCATTCTCAACTTATGGACTGTAGAGAGTTAAAACACTAAAATGTACTTTGTAATATTAACAGCTTAGATTTGCATGTGGCGGGAAAAAGGAGACAAAAGGCTGTCGGAGGCTGATCTGTGTCCATTTCAATCAACCTGTTAAATATCCTGTAACAGATGCATGCATACTGGGAACCAATGGAACCATGCTACACTCTTCTATTATGTTGCTTATCCCTGTAAGAGTATAAATGTGCGTACCGACTCCAATCTGTAGTCTTCATGCTGATGCTGTTGATGGAGGCTTCTTATGGATGCCGGTAACTGGTCCCAGTGCGCGTGCGAATGTATAACTGTACCTTGGGTCTGTATAATTTCTTTGCGCTAAATTGTCTTTAGATCACAGAGTGTAACCTACTGTTTTTATGTTGAATATTACACTTTGTGCGTTGGAAACACATTTCAATGTCTGAAGGTTTTTATTTTACTGTATGACTGCGTACGCAAATAGCGTCAACTTAGAAGGTATAGGCAGGAGAGTATAAATGTTTAGAAGGTATAGGCAGGATTGTTCAGAGGTTTAAAGTTAGTATCATTAGTCCTTATACAGTACTCCCAGTAGTGCCCCATATACAGTGCCCCCCTATGTAGTGCCCTCAGTAGTGGGTTCCCCTATGGGAATTGGTATGAAATACCTCCCGACAATGCTGGAAATCCCGATCGTGGATAGGTAAGTATTGTCTAACCTAACCCCCCTAACCCTAACCCTCCTTAGGGGTGCCTAACCCTAACCTCCCCCCCAAGTGCCTAACCCTAATCCCCCCTCTAAGTGCCTAACCCTAACCACCCCCTTCCCCGCTGCCTAAACCTAAGTCCCCCGGGGGGTGCCTAACCCTAAGACCCCCCCCGGGGTGCCTAACCCTAAACCTCCTTCTCCCTAGCCTAACCCTCCCGGGGGGGTGCCTAACCCTAAGTCCCCCCCGGGAGCCCTAAACCTAACCCTCCCCCCTGCGGCTGTCCGCTCGCCCCCGCGGCTGTCATCTCTATGATCGGGATGCCGGGCGCCGGTCTCCCGGCGTCGGGGAAATGCCGGGCGTCTACATCTAGACACCCGGCATTTCACCCTTGCCGGGATATGACAGTCGGGAAGCCGGCTGCCGGTATTTAGGAAGTCGGCTTCCCGATTGCATACCCCCCTATGCAGTGCCCCCAGTAGTGCCCCTTATACAGTGCCCCCAGTAGTGCCCCTTATACAGTGCCCCCAGTAGTTGTCTCCTTATACAGTGCCCCCAGTAGTGGTCCCCCTATGCAGTGCCCCCAGTAGTGGTCCCCTTATGCAGTGCCCCTTACATATATAACACGACACACACAGATCACTTACCTGAATCCCCATTCCTGCACTCGCCACCATCCGCTCCTCTATCCTCCCACTCGGCACTATGGGAGAGACGTCATGACGTCTCTCCCTTCACCCACTTCGGGAGCCAGAAGGCGGAGCTCATGAGTGAGCTCCAGCCCAACTCCCTCCGTGAATGCCGCAGCCAATGAGAGTCTGTCTGACTCTCATTGGCTGCAAAAACAAACACACAGAACACTGTGTTTGTGACTGTGTAGTGCACACCACTGATCGGCAGGCAGGGGGGTTTCTGGGTACTCAGAAACCCCCCCTGCGTGCATATGGTAGACATGCATATTTTTTACCCATAAGTGGCCATCATACTATACCCAGCAATGCCCAAAACATTATTCCAAGCCAAGGACAGAATCTAATAACCTGCATTGTCTAACACTAGCTGGTATACCCGGCGTTGCCCGGGTTGCATGTCTAGCAGCATGAGCAGATTGGTGAGCTGGCCTTGCATTCAATTATACTCTGAAGTGGCTGCTTGTCTCTCTGGTTGAGCTGTCAAGCGTCCTTGTACTTCCTCTGAGATCTCCTCACGTCTTGCCTCTCTTTTGCTTATAGCAGTTGAGGAGTAGCGACCCAGACTGGATTGGTTTTTTGGTGGCATGGCTATTCTGAATTTGTTTGTACTTTAACAGTCCTGAAAAGGACCACACGTTTGAAGGCTGAGATGGGAAAAGAACTAAACTTAGTTTGAATGTAGTATAATACTAAAGGGGAAAGCTTGGCGAGGGACACAGTCATTCACACCTGGACAACAATACAATTTAGGAGTAAATGACAGTGCAAGCAGGCGTATTCTCTGACTTGGAATGGGGTATATAAGGAGCAGAGTGACTAACAGGACAGAAATCAATATAGCTTACGAAATCACTGTGGTTTCAGAAATCAGTGCAGAACAGAAATCAGTGCAGAACACAAATCATTGCCAAGCAGAAATCTCTGCAGACCAACATTGGAAACCATGGCATATAAAACTGTGCTTGGAGGAAATTAGTAACTGTCAGTGCAGTTGCAGTGTGACAGTTGATCCTCCGACTCACTGCTCTTACGTTGGAGCACTGCCTCTCCCCAACTGGTACATATCATCCGATGCCTTCAGATCACTGCAGTTTTAAGGTGCCCACAGACATACCGATGTGCTTATGATCCGATTTCTTGTCCAATTTTCTCATGAACTTTCACGGGAGCTCCCTTGCCGTCGTGATCACGATTTTGGAAAAAAGACACCCAATCTGTTTTATGATCTCACGATCTATCGGATCGTGCTCATCGTGAGTTTGGCCACAACAAATCGTGAGTTAAAAAAAAAAAACAGGCTTTGATGGATTTGGTGGCAAATTTAAATAGCCATAACAATGGGATGGGCTATCTAGGGAGTATAAAAAGCAGGCACCCTTTAAAATGTGTGTACATTCTGCTCTGCTACTAGATGAAGCTAGGTGTATTCCTGCTGAATCCTGTACATTGCTACTGTGCTCTTTGTATTTGGCTTGCCTTTTACAAAGTTTATTCTACCTGCAAGTGTGTGCTACCTACCTGCATTCTATCCTGTTCCTGAATTCTGTACTGATGCATCCCTATCGATATAGAGTGTTGGTCGCTGAAGCCGGTGTCCGGGAAATTAGGAAGAGGGCCCAGCGGAGAAGGACGAGAGCATGCTGGACCAAGGAGTGGCTTCTAAAAAGGGATACCCACTCTCACATGTCCCTACTGATGGAGATCAAGGAGAACAACCCGGATGACTATCGTAACTACCTGCGCATGGATGACGCCACTTTCCAGGAATTGCTGCATCTGGTGACCCCCCACATCCAGAGACAGGACACAAGGTGGCAGAGGGCAATCCCTGCTGAAGAGAGACTGGTGGCTACCCTGAGGTACCTGGCTACAGAAAGGTCATTTGAAGACCTGAAGTTTGGAACACTCATCTCACCTCAATCCTTGGGTGTCATCATTCCGGAGACCTGCAAAGCCATCGTTAAAGTGCTACAGTACCAGTATTGCAAGGTAAGTAAAAAAAACACACCACACATTGGTTTCTTGTGTAAAGAAAAAAATTTTCTTTATTTTTTACTCAACATAAAGGAAAAAATAGCCTTCTTTTAGTATAATGTGCAGGCAACTGAAAGTGTGCACTAAATTGTGTGCAATATCCTTTTTTTATAACAATTTTACAAAAGAACATTATCACCAAATTTTATGAATCCCAATAGGTAGCCGGCTGTATGTGATAGGGTGGGTCAGACGCCAGTTTGAACAGGTCAATACACACATGGCACAAGTATACATTGTGGCCCCGGCTTCCAGCAATGTCAACTTGTGCCATGTGCGTAGTGACCTTGTCCAAATGGCGTCATCACCACCCTATCCCATGCAGCAAGCACCTATTAGAATTCATAAAATTTGGTGATATTAAAAGCAAGAAAAAATTTACATCTCTGTATATTGGGGTGACTCATCCGCTGCATCCAGCAGAGCATTATACAAGGTCGTGCTGGTGCTTGGGGTGCTTGGTGGGGGAGTAATATCTAACTGGGCAGGGAGGGAGGTGGACATACCTATTTGGGGCAGGAGAAAATAGCATTGGGTCTGCTATGTATGTAGAATTGGAGATATTTTTTGCTCATACAGTGACTCAACAGGTCGTAGTTTAACCTTAGAAAATTTCTTTGGATATCTGTATCCATATTTCTCAATGTGCTGTTCACATGAGCTGTGAAATCATCTATTGCATCAGGGGGTTTCTGCAGCAGACGTTCTGCATTTTGGAAAAATTGTCCTCACATTCAGTAAGGTTCTCCTTTCTCCCCTGTTTTTTTTTCTTTTTTTGCGGTTGTTGTGAAGAAGATGAGGGTCCAGGTAGAAGTGGAGTTTCCACTTGTGTGGTATTCTCCGGCTCACTGTCACCAACGAGCAGACTGAGGTCTGGTGTGGATGCTAAATCAGGGTCTTGGGTGGGAAAAAAATAAATAAATATTATAGTCATGTTTTAACCCCTTTTTTTACTATTTTTACAGTTTCCTAACACCGTGGAGGAGTGGACCAGCATCACGTAAGATTTTGAACAACGTTGGAATTTCCCTAACTGCGGAGGAGCCATCGTGAGAAACACATCCGCATCAACCCATCTGCCAACACCGGATCATATTACTACAACTACAAAGGATTCTTCAGCATCGTTCTCATGGCAGTGGTGAATGCCAACTACGAATTTCTGTTTGTGGATGTCGGCAAGAATGGCCGTGCTTCGGATGGTGGGTCCTTCAAAAAGACGGCTTTCTACCAGAGACTCACCAACAAAACCCTCAACTTGCCCTCACTGGACCAGACAAAGCACGGCCTAAATTACGTTTTCGTCGCATACAAGGCTTTTGCATTACATGAACATGTGATGAAGCCATTTGCACAGAGGGGCCTGACCAGAGAGAAGAGGATCTGCAACTACCGTCTATCTCGGGCACGGCGAATTGTGGAAAATGCATTTGGAATATTGAGCAACCGCTTCCGCATTTTCCACACCACCATCAATCTACGTGTGGAGAAGATAGACTGCGTCTTGATGTCATGCTGTGTGCAGTCCCAGCTAGACCAGAAGATGAAGGACCACTGGAAGACATTGAACATTTGACATCTGTGTCTGCACCACCAGTTACAACAACATCCACCGCACATGACAAAGAAGTGAGGGAGGAGTACATGACCTATTTTAATGGACCAGGTGCTGAACCATGGCAGGAGGACTGTCTGTGAGCGACTGACTAAATTGGACATTTGGGATTTAACAACAAAAACATTAAGGATTTTGGTTTAAACTGTGTCACTACTTACCAAGACTTCTGCAACCTCCTCTTCTCCCTCACGCTCAGCCATCAAGACGATAGATTCCCTTTGAGGCTCTTGATCATTGATGAATGACATTATATGGTAGTACCACAGCGCAGGAATATATATTTCATATGTGCCCGCTCCTGATTTTTTGGAGTCATCCACCTTCTTTTTTTCTTTGATGTACAATGTCCAGAGATTTTGAATCTTTTGCCGTACAGTTTTCAGGTCTGCATCAGTGATGTACTTTTTCGTATTCTCCAAAAGTACCTCTAGTGCGGCCAACTTGTGCGACTTGTTGTGGTACTTCCGAGAACTGATCTTCCACAGACACTCTTTCGAGTGCAGGATTTCAATGAATCCTGTAACTAATTCACGTTCACTATCCATGGACATTATCTATGAAGAGGAAAAAAAAAGGACATTTAAATATTTGTGTATATAGTTTTGTTAAATTTAATGATGTTATAGTTAACATTTTTAATGTTTTAATATTTTCTTTTTTACAGGTCTTTAAAATTGTTATGTTGTTATAGTTAACATTTTTTATGTTTTAATATTTTCTTTTTTACAGGTTTTAAAAATTGAATGTTGTTATAGTTAACATTTGTAATGTTTTAATATTTTCTTTTTTAGAGGTTTTTAAAGGTTTGTTATGGTATTCTAATCGTGTTTTCTTTTACAGGAATGTCATGTGTTCATTGCTTGGTAGTATAATGTTTTTCTTTGTTTGACAGCATGGGTCTTCCACCTTTGGGCCTGTCGCTGTTGTAGAACTACAGATCCCAGGATGCCCTAAAAATAGTTTCGCTGTTATTTCTCAGGGGTGGGTGGCAGGTCATCCTGGGTTTTGTAGTTCCACAACAGCTGGAGACCGAAAGGTAGAAGAACCCCAGCTTTAAATAATATGTGTTTTTAAATGTAATGTATGGTGATTATTTTGTAAAATACGTGTTTATTTATAATTTTTTTGTTATATTGCTTAAAATGTATTTTTATTTTATCTGTATTGAATTGATTTTTAAACATGTTTATTATTAATATAATATGTTATTTCAATATGAATAATCTTCCTGGAATGTATTTGTTTATCTTGATTAAACATTTTTGTCTATTAATTTAATAAAAAATTGATTGGTTTTCTAATTAATTATTAGGTGGCCCCATGACGTGGTAAGGTAAGGGGGCACACATTGGCTGGCAGTGGGAGCTTAAATGCATGACCCAGCCACCGCCTGCCTCAATACAGCGGGCGGTGGTTGGGTCATGCATTTATTACCTGGGGGCACACATTGGTGGGCAGTGGGAGCTTAAATGCATGACCCAGCAACCGCCCACCTCAATATGGCAGGCGGTGGCTGGGTCATGCATTTATTACCTGGGGGCACACATTGGTGGGCAGTGGGAGCTTAAATGCATGACCCAGCCACCGCCTGCCTCAATACGGTGGGCGGTGGCTGGGTCATGCATTTATTACCTGGGGGCACACATTGGTGGGCAGTGGGAGCTTAATGCATGACCCAGCCACCACCCGCCAATATGGCAGACGGTGGCTGGGTCATGCTTTTATTACCTGGGGGCACACATTGGTGGGCAGTGGGAGCTTAATGCAAGACCCAGCCATCGCCCGCCTCAATACGGCGGGCAGTGGCTGGGTCATGCATTTTTTACCTGGGGGCACACATTGGTGGGCAGTGGGGGAACACATATTGGTGGTCAGTGTGGTTGCATTTAAACTGTACAAACACTCACCAAACTTCCAACAAAACAAGACTTCCAGTGTGCAGGCTCCCAAAGTGCGTCTATCATCCTCCATACACGATGCTGCACAAGATGGCGATGGGGCGTGCACAGAAAGCTGTCAATCAAATTACGCATTGTGCGATGAGTCGTACGATTCGTCGTGAGGGAAAAAACACCTCACGATCGGCTTCCATCATGTTCCAGGTTGGCTAATCTGCCCTACAGCATGGCAGATCAGAGGATGCGAGGAACGACGAGCAGGGACGCGCATTGGCATCGTGATCGTGAGTATTAACTCACGATTTGTACTTTTATTACCCGAGTTGTCGTCACGCTTCGTCGAAATCGGCCAAATTGGATGAAAAGTCGGAGAGAGGTGGGGACAAGAGAGAGAGTTGAGGGCAAAAGAGAGAGATAAAGAGAGGTGATGGCAGAGAGAGAGAGACGTGAGGACAAAAGAGAGAGATGGGGGCAAGAGAGAGAAAGAGGAGATGGCAAAGAGAAAGAGAGAGAGGTGAGGACAAGAGAGAGAGTGAGCCAGGGTAACTACTAGTACTATTATTCTGACTGTTCCTGCGTTGTTCCCTGTGGTACAGGCACTGACCTACAGGGGGGGGATGGGATCAGCCGCAGATACAGTATATTATATACCCCCTGCAGGTGGACTGGCACACAGATCTCCATTCCCCAGCTGATAGCGGGCTCTTCCAGGCTGCTCCTGTCTCCCTGTAGTGGCAGCGCTGATGCTGCAGCTGCTGCTCTCTCAGTTTAGAAAACTCCCAGGCTGGTCACTCAGTCAGAGCCCGTCCCCACCTCTCTGTGACATTCTGTCTAACCATGCACCGCTGCAGCCAACAGGAATAGTCACAGAGGTAGAGGTGCACAGTAGCCCCCTCCCCCCCGACACTGAAGGCTCCGCCCCTCCAGTCAAGTGTTTAAGAGTGAGTGAGAGAACCAGGGTTTATAAAAAAAAGAAAACGAACATACTACCCATTGTTGGGGGGCCCCTACTTTGCAACCGTGTTGTGTAAAAGGGATAGCCTTGCTGACACTGACAGCGACATAGGCCCCGTCGTCCCGTGGTAGGGGGAGGGGCTTAGAGTCACTGGGGCCCACTGGGGAATACCCCGACTCCCCGGCAGGTCAGTCCGAGCCTGTACCCACCAGAGCAGAGCACATTACACCTTGATAGACACAGCATGTTATACCTACCATTGCCAGATATACTGTAGGTTGTTTAAGGTTTTCCCCCCATGGAAATCTGGTACCTCCAAGCGATGACCCCAGAATCCTGCAGCCTTCCCCTCCAGGTGGGCAGGGAACTGAGGGGGAAGTGCACCAGGACCAGATAGCGGCCGACATATTGCAGCCTGCACTCTCCTCCTGCTGCTGAGTATCTGCTGCTTGCATCTTCCTCTGGGTCCTGTGGCTGCACCGGTGGGTTTTGGATGCAACACGGCTCACCATCCTGCCTCTCACTCCGCTACCTGACTGCTTCCCAGCTCCAGTACTTCACCTGCCTGGACATCGGTGAGCCAGTTATCCCCACACCCACTGCTCAGGGACGAGTGCGGCATCTGTTGTAAAGGCTGTCAAACTTCATGGTGAGATACAATTGGACCAGCAGCTTCTCCCAATGTGGCTGCAGCAGGCTATTTTATTTTACAGTACTTTTTTTTAAACTCTTCCCCCCCCCATCTGCCCCCACTGCTATAACCTGGTCCCTACTTCCCACAAACTTTCATATTGCTGAACTCATCTTTATGCTGCCCACTCTGTGTTGTATAAATAGTTTAACATTCTGCTTGCACAACATGTCATTTACAACATTAATCTAGAATTATAATTTCGTTCTGTTTAAACTCTGTTATGTTTTCGCTTGTCCTACTGTCACACTTTTTTCTTTCTCTATATTTCCTCACTGCATGTTACACTTCTGGGAATTGCTCATCCTGCCCAATGTAACCTCTGTAGTGCACCCTATAAGGGCAGGATGAACAGACCCATTGAATTGTTTATGCAGTGGGTATCCGCTTAATGTACTGTTACTTTTATCCTTGTGTTTCCTATTTCCATGAATTGCTTATTCGCACATTGTGGACCTCATTCAGAGTCGGTCGATGTGGCCACACGGTCATACGGGAAAAGGGGCCGGATATGTAAATGATTCCCTCGCAAGTTGCGTCCCTAAGTTCGGATCAGCTGCTGGCCGACCAAGGGGAGGAAGCGGCCGGAATTCAAAAAAATACGCCCCCTTCTCGTACGCATTACACATCATCTCCGGGCATATAAGGATTAATCGAGACCATCGAGAACCATCGGAACTGGTCGTAGAGCTTAAGGTTGACCATACCCTCTCTTAAGCTCTACGATCATGTCAGTGTAAAAACCTCCCATGTCACATGTGCCATGACGCTACTTTGTTAATTATGCACTCCCATAAACCGTATGCACTCCCATAAAACGCCGTTTGCATAATTAGGCACGCCTAAGTCCAGGATCTCCACTCCCCCGTTTTCAAGCACCTTCCCCTGTTACCACCCACAAACGCCTCAATCTGTCACTCAAACTACCGACCTGGCTGTGCTCAAGGAGAGAGAAATTTCTGATCGTAGCGGCTAGTTTGCACACGCGCATTGCGAACTTTACACATGCGCAGTATAGTGAACATCGGTGGTGTACGACCATGCGGCCGCTTCGACCGACTCTGAATGAGGTCCAGTATCCAATGTAGTGCACCCATCATGGCTGCCTCACCCGGTACTCTGTGTAGAATAAAAAATGCATGTTTCTGATGAACCTGCAAGGATTCCTGCCTAGTAGTTTATTTCTACCATTATGTGTCATCAGTTGTGAGATGTCTGAGATTTGGAATTGGTCAGAGCAGGAGTGGGAGCCTGAAGAAGAGACTTGGGAGGCGTGGATGATGCTGGATGGCTTGAGCCAGGACTTCCTCATGTATTAATTTGAGGAAGAAGATGAACTGTAGAGGATGATGGGCCCAAAGGCAAGGACAGTAATGTAATGTCTTTATTAAAGAGCAGGTTGGAACGAGAACTGGAGATGCTGATATCGGACTGGGATCGATGATGTGGAATTGATGATGAGCAGAAGAGAATATAACTGGAGTTGATGATACTGGATAAGATGAGAAGAATTGGGATTGGGACCAATGATGCTGAATAGATAAGTAATGCCGCTTTTAGACCGGGGATGCTGAATTGAAGAGCAGAGTTGGTTTGAGAGCAATGTTGATGAATTGAAGAACTGGATTGGGTTGATACAGGTTGAGTCTCCCATATCCAAATATTCCGAAATACGGAATATTCCGAAATACGGAATTATTTTGGCATGACTGAGATAATGAAACATTTGATTTTTGAGGGTTCAATGTACACAAACTTTGTCTAAAGCACAAATTATTAAAAATATTGTATAAAATTACCTTCAGGCTGTGTGTACAAGGTGTATATGAAACATAAATGAATTTCATTTCTGTACACAAACTTTGCTTGAGCCACAAAATTATTGAAAATATTGTATAAAATGACCTGCAGGCTGTGTGTATAAGGTGTATATAACACATAAATGCATTGTGTGTGTATATTTGGGTCCTATTCCCAAGATATTTCATTATGGTATGCAAATGTTCCAAAATACGGAATATTCCGTTATCCAAAATACCCCTGGTCCCAAGCATTTTGGATATGGGAGACTCAACCTGTACTGATGTTGATGAATTGAAGAACTGGATCGGTTTGAGACCGATGTTGATGAACTGAAGATCTGGACTGGTTTGAGACCGATGTTGATGAATTGTAGAACTGGATTGGTTTGAGACCAATGTTGATAAATTGAAGAACTGGATTGGTTTGAAACCGATATTGATGAATTGAAGAACTGGATTAGTTTGAGACCGTTGTTGATAAATTGAAGATCTGGATCGGTTTAAGACCGCTGTTGATGAATTTTAGAACTGGATCGGTTTGAGACCAATGTTGATGAATTGAAGAACTGGATCGTTTGAGACCCATGTTTGAGTATATTGGATGGGACCGATGTTTTGGAGGTATCGGATGGGACCGATGATTGGAGATATCGGATGGGACAGATGATTGGAGATATCTAATGGGACCGATGATTGGCTGTATCAGCTGAAACCTATGGAGGCACATATGAACAAGTTTTGCAGGATGGAATAGGAGACTTTGGCCCTGATTCAGAGCCACTCGCTAGCGGCAGTACGCTCGTTCCGAGCGATGTTCGCACATCTGCGCATGCGTACGGATCGCTATACGCATGCGCGAACCAGTCAGTACGGCTGAAATTCATGTGCTCGCAATATAGTGAATGCCTGCTATTTTGAGTGACAGAATGAGGCGTATGTGGGTGGTAACAGGGGAAGGTGCTTGAAAACGGGGAGTGGAGATCCGAACGTAGGCATGCTTAAAGGTCAAAACGGGCGTTTTATGGGTGTGCATAATTTATACAGCAGCGTCATTGACCACGTCACTGGGTTATTTTATAGCCAGAACTGTTCGCAAAATAGCGGTTGAAAAAACCAACCACAAGAATAGCGAGCAGTTCATACGCTGGTCGATGTACTCGATTAATCTAATAAATAGCGGACATGACGTATGGTGCGAGCGGCCAGGGGGCGTTTTTAACAAATAAACGAGCGTATGTTTTGCTCGCTCATTCAGACATAGAGGTGTGAACAGACTGCAATTTGCGAACGGATCATTTGAATAGCCACCCCTTGTTTTTGAACGAACGACCGCAAATAGCAAATGGCTCTGAATCAGGCCCTTTATTACCAGACTTGGAATGTAATGGACTGGGACCGTTCAGATACAGAGGACCTCATTCAGAGTTGGTCGTTACGGCCGCACGGTCGTACGCCAATGATGTTCACTAGACTGCGCATGCGTAAAATTCGCAATGCGCGTGCGCAAACTAGCTATTACGATCAGAAATTGCTCTCTCCTTCAACTTGGCCAGGTCGTTAGTTTGAGTGACAGGATGAGGCGTTTGTGGGTGGTAACAGGGGAAGGTGCTTGTGAACGGGGGAGTGGAGATCCAAACGCAGGCGTGCCTGACTATGCAAATGGCGTTTTATGGGAGTGCATAATTAACTAAGTAGTGTCATGGCACATGTGACATGGGAGGTTTTCACAGTGACTTTATCGTAGTGCTTAAGAGAGGGTATGGTCAACCTTAAGGTCTACGAACAGCTCCGATGGTTCCCGATGGTCTCGATTAATCCTTATATGCCCGGAGATGACGTGTAATGGGAACGAGAAGGGGGCGTATTTTTAGTCTTACGGCCGCATCCTCCCCTCGCTCCTCCAGCTTACGATCCCATCTTAACGACGCAACTTGCGAGCGCTTTATTTGCATATCCGGCCCCTTTTACCTTACGACCGTGTGGCCGCAACGACCGACTCTGAATGAGGTCCAGAGTACCTGGGTGCTCAGCACAGAGCTGTAACTTCAACAAAACAGTACAGTGATTTACGAGGGAATTCAGGTGTGCAGCTTGTATACCATCATGCTAAGGAGACACGAAGTGAGCAAGGGACTGCGGAGAGCCAACTCCACGCTCAGTAGCAGGACACTGAGCGGACTGGGCAGGAGCAGCACAGACAGACTTCAGTACCAGCCAGGAGCAATGTGCAATGTGAGAGGACCTCTGTATTATCTGGGAGTGATGCACAGCGCGAGCGGACCTCAGCGCTAGCCTGGACAGACACCAGAGAGGTAAGAAGATGGTTTTAGGGTCAGCTGCAGGCATTGCATATTCTGCAGAATAATCCTATGTAGTGTGCCTAAAATGGCTGCCTCACCTGGATCCTTCATGGGCAGGATGAAAACTCCTGCAAATGATTACCCTAAATGTTTTTTATGTTAAATTATGATCTTAATCTCTATACTGTTTTTGAAAATGTAAACCTCTGTATCATGTTATTTCTACCTGTTAAGCACCTTGAGTCCTATTGGAGAAAGAAAGCTATATAAATAAAATGTATTATTATTAATAATACTTACTTTGGTAAAATACAGACAACCAATATACTGTAAGGTTGACAGAGTGGAGAAGAACGCTTAACTGGGAAGATCAGTCTGGCTGCTACAGTTAAAATAGATTGTAGGGGTGAAAGTCTCCTTAAGGCAAGACCAGTAAGGAGCAGTGGCGGATCTTACCTAGGGGCTGCGAGGCAGCAGGCCCCCCCCCAGTAAAATCTGCCACTTCAGTGAGCCAGTGCAGTTGGTGGCTGCACTGGCTTCACTGTGACTGGAGGTGGCTTCCCATTGGAAGCACCACCTGCCAGTCATACTGAAGACAAGCAGCCAAGGGGAGGTGTCTCCGCCCCCTGGAGCTTCCAGTCCGGGCTGCGATCAGCAGAGAGCGGCTTCCAGTGGAAGCCGCTGCTCTGTCTTTCGGGCAGCCTGACAGGGCTTTTTAGGGCTGCAAACAATGCAGCCCCGAGAAGCTGGTGTTAAGCGTGCGCCACTCATGCGCATGCGCCGGCCCCTACGCCTGCCAGATTAATTGAGCAGGCGCCGGGACCCAAGCCAGCAGAGCGGCAGGAGCTGCTGCTGTTAAGCAGACATTACAATAATCAATCTGGGAGATAATGAGTGCATGTAATGTTTTTGTAGTGTCTTGCATAAGATATGGGTGTATTCTGGCTATGTTTCTGAGATGTACAGTACAATGTAACATTTGGATACAGATTAAAAGTGGGGAGCATTGGAAAGTTCTAAATGAACTAGGCAGCAAGTTTTTCATTGTTGTGTTGTCAACAGAAATAGAGCCGGCAAGTCAGCAGCTATTATTGGCTGGAGGGAATATTATCTGGCAAGGACAGGTACATTTGGGTATCATCCATTTACAGATTATACTGAAATCCAAAATAGCTTATTAGAGATGTGTTATAGATAGAGATAAGCGAATGACCTAGGACTGAGCCTTGTAGTATTTCAAATGACAGAGGAAGTGGAGAGTATTATATGTGTATCCAGAGAAACAAACATTGAAACAGTGATTTGATATATAATGTAGAACCAGAATAGGACAATTTCCTGAAAACATAGGGAATGTGGCATTTTATGAGACAAGAGTGGTCAACAGTGTCAAATGCAGAAGAAAGACCCAGGGGAATTATAAGTGAGTAAAGGCCATTAGATGTAACATTCATCTAATCATCGACCACCTTAGTCAGTGCAGTTTCTGTTTAGTGTTGGGTATGAAAGTCAGGTTGAAGTGGGTCCAGTAGGTTGTGGGAAGCAGGAAAGCATTAGAGGTGGGTGTAGACAGGTCTCTTAACCTCTTGAAGGTGCAAAGGAGCCGAGAGATGGGACAGTAACTTGAAAATAATTTTGGTAGAGAGAGAAAGGCTCTTATTTTGTACTCTTCAATATATTTATAGAAATGTATTTATACTGTACATCGGAAATGAGATATGGGACTATAGGCAATGGAAAATAAATTCAATCAAACAATGCAATTCCATAGGCAATGGAAAATAAAAATAGCACTTACTTAGGGATGCAATGGGGAAAACATTAATTTCCACTTCCAAAAGTCAGATTCTGTGGACATCTGTGTGGTTCCATGCAAATTATGTGGTGTTCTGGACTCCGGTTTATGTATCTTTTGGATGCCCAAGAATTGTTGTTTTCAGGAATAGCAGCACAATTTTTGTAGAAGTGTTGTACCAATACAAGGATCCTGTTGCCATTGTGCTTTGTTAACCTACTGTAAGTTGTTCCAGGAACACAATCTTGTTTCCTCCTGGTGGCAGGTGTCATGCAATAACAAGCTTCATATGAGGCCTTACATATACAGAAAATAGTGTGTGGTATTGTAGCCTCAACGTTTCCCTCTTCTAAACAAGTAGATACAAGATATGTCTGTATCAGAATGTGTGGTCAGCATTTATACCTGTGCTAAATAATGTGTACATGAAGCATGTCACACCTGAACATACATATAAATCTTATCACTGTTCCTTCTGGTGAAAAGACTGGCCAAGTGTGTTCCCAACTGTAGTCTGAATAAGTCCCATGTTTTCCAGAGGATGCTTTTTTTAAATTCTGTTACAAATACCAGAAAACAAGGAATTGTGGTTGTACACATGTAACACAATGTTAGGATATAATGGATTTGCTTGTTGTGTGTATTATATTCATTCTAGAACTGATTTGTCAAGATCCACCTGAATTATATACACAGTAGTAAAGGGACCCAGAGTATGTCGTCACCGGCATGCCCCCTGCACTGTGTGGCCCTGCCCCATTTCCACTGCTCCGCCCCTTGCCCTGACTGCTACTCCCCCTCTCCTGCTCTGCTTTGTTGCTTCCTGACCTTCCCAACTCCTACACCCTCTACAGTGCCCTGCTCCCACACAGCTGGGTCCTATTTCAGGGTGCTATGTCTGTCCTGTCCTCTCGCAGTGGGAGCCATTGGGGTGTGCTTCCCAGTTCCCATTACACACATTCAGGATACAGGACTGATCTACTGAATTCCTAGAGCATTGATTAAGGCCCTCATTCAGAGCCGTACGCTCTGAGCAGAGTGCACGCTCTGAATGAGGGCCGTCCTCCATAACTATGGAGCGTCCTCCTGGACGCTCGTATAGCTGTGGGTCACCACCCACAGCCTATACGAGCGTGCAGTTTGATGGCCGCGATGGTCTTGACCATCGCGACCATCGAAACTGCGAGCCGGAGCCTGCGGTTGAGGTTTTCAACCGCAAGGCCCGGAGTGATTTTGGCTCTATCAGAGCCAAAATCACTCCCACTGACATCACTAGTGATGTCAGTGGGCCGGCTTCTGATGGTAGGCGTTCCCTCAATCAACATCGACAGCACGCCCCCTTTGATCAGACACAACGAGCAAAGGACTTTCCTTCGCTCGTCGCGTCTGGCGCATGCGCACGACGGAGCTCCCTCCGTCGTGCGCATGCTCAGTGCAGAACATCGACCCACTTGCGAGCGGACAGCCGCTCGCGAGTGGGTCTGAATCAGGCCCTAAGTCCACAGATGGTGCCCTCCATTATGTGTTGGTGAAGTACAGGACATGTAGAAAAAGGAGGGGGGTTTAACCTCCTATTGTTCCTCAGCACACTGAATAGTACCTGCAACAATATATGAAGACTATATGGTCATAGAAATTTTTATTTTTTTGTTTGTTTTTTTATTTTTTATTTTTTTATCTTTTTATTTTTTTTTGTTTGTGAAGTACAGGACATGGTTATAATTAGTCCTCCCGTTTATGTATAGAAAAGTGAATTTATTTATATAGTTTTAAAAAAGTAATTTTTTTAAAGTAATTTCTAAAACAGTTTGTTGGTGTTTTTTCTTATACACTGCACACAAATAAAACATTTCTGATAACAAATTCCCTTTCTAAAAGCAGAAGAGAACTCTGTGGCTGACACATGTACCTCACGAGCTCTAAAATTACTTTTATTTGTGCTTTTAAAGAAACTCCAGGCCAGCCACAAAGTCTTTGCTATTCATTAGCTGTGAAATTGCATTTCATGAGAATCAAAGGGGTATTTTGCTGACTATTTCTATTGTAAGGAAATTATGAAATGCAAGAAATTCAGAACTACTTCCTTTAGATATTTAATCTGTTTTTTTTTATTATTTGCACAAAGAATATATATGAGATATCTGTATATAAATAGATAATGAATGAATAGATAATGAGATAGAAGAAATTTTGGGAAGTATAAACAACTAACTAAAATGGGCTTATTCACTCCACAACTAAGCACTTCTATAGTTTGGATGCTTTTACCATTTATAGGGTATCTAAAATGTGACATACTGTACAATGGGGTGTATGTACTAAGCCTTGGATAGAGATAAGTGGAGAGATATAAAGTACCAACCAATCAGCTCCTGTCACTTTACAGGCTGTGCGTGAAAAATGACAGTTAGGAGATGATAGGTTGGTACTTTGGGGTCTATGTACAAAGCCTTGGACAGAGAAAAGGTGGATGTAGAAAGTACCAAACAATCAGCTCCTAACTGTAATGTTTGCAAACACAGGGGTCTATTTACTAAGCCTTGGATGGAGATAAAGTGGACAGAGATAAAGTACCAACAAATCAGCTCCTAACTGTCTCTTTTCAAACACAGCCTGTTGCATGGCAGTTAGGAGCTGTTTGGCTGGTACTTTATCTTTGTTCACTTTATCTCCAACCAAGGCTTAGTAAATAGACCCCAAAGCCTGTAAAGTGACAGTTACGAACTGATTGGTTTGTACATTATCTTTCTCATAGCTAGTCATAGACCTTTATCTCTCTCCACTTTATCGCTCTCCTAGGCTTAGTACATCTACCTTATAATTTTTCATTGCTGAGGCACGAATGCATCAGGATGCCTTATTGTCAGGAGTGTAGTGTGGGTGGAGCAGATGGAGCACATTCTCAGGGCGTGAAGGCTGGTAGGGGGGCACCAATTAGGGAACATTTTGTTAACAGACTGCAGGGGAAGAGAACTAACCATAGTACTTTTCTGCTGTTGTGTCATGTGACTAATGCAGTCACATGGTATACACACTACACGGAGACTGCTGCTGTTCCATGTCCTGTGTGGCAGACAGCAGTTCAGAAAATAAGGTAAGTAAAAGTATAATGTGGAGACTAACCTGCTGTGGTGGGGAATGTTGGTGTACAGGGGGGCATGTTTGTGTGCTGGGAGACATGTTCTACAGGGTGGCAGGGGGTGCCTAACCCTAACCTCCCCCCAGTGGTACCTAACCCTAAAGCCCCCCTCCCTGCAGCCTAAACCTAACCCTCCGTGGGGGGTGCCTAACCCTAAGTCCTCCCCGGGGGTGCCTAAATCCCCCCAGCGGCTATCGCGATTTCGATGCCTATCTTTAGTCCCGAGTCGGGATTTAGACACCAGGATTTAGACAGACGGCTCCCTGCCGTTGGCATTTCAGCTACAGCTACATTCCCACTGAACACCCTAGCACTGGCCTTGGCTATCAGGGCAATCGCCCCCAGTAACACACATACCTTCTCCATACACTCTTCAGGTGGCCGCAACCTCCCTCTACTTCCTGGTGCCTCATCACCTTCCCAGGGCCGAACTCTCAGCCAGTTCCATCTCCTCACTAACTAACAGGCTGGCGCAGTCAGGGGCGTAGGAAAGGTGGAGCAACTGGAGCTGGTACTCATGGCACCGGCTGGTGTGGACGGCGCTGTTTGGCATGGCTGCATTATCCCCAAGGCTGACGTAATATGCTGCCAGGTTGACAGACAGAGGGTGCATCGTGCAGTGACATGCAGTGTGAGCACTACTCTAGAAGGAGGGGTAGTGTGAGGGTGTGGATTGAGTTTGAGCTGCGGGTGACAATAGCATCAGAGTGTAGGAGGGAAGCTGGCTGCCAGTCCACAGCAAGGGTGGTAAGCGGAAGCTCTTCCGTGGTGGTGCTGGTGTCTGAGATACAAGCTGACCCAGACTGCGCAGAGGAGGAGTGAGGTAGTGACCAGTGGGAGTTCAGCGGCGGGAGATCCTGCATGTGTTAGCCGATGCACCACAGACCAGGAGAGAGACACTGAAGAGGCAGAGGCTGCTGCTGTACTACTACAGGTGAGCACAGCAAAATTAAGGAAAGGTGACATGGTGGCCACAGAATACGGAGTGGGTGAAATAAAGAGAGATTAATGCTAAAAGGGGTACAAGTAGAGGCACAGAGTAGTAGAAGTGGGGCACAGAGAGGCATTAGGGAGTACAGACAGAACAAAGAGGCAGCAGGAAGTACAGACAGAGGCACAAGGGGAACAGATAGAGACATAGGGCCTGATTCCAACCCGCTCGCAAGCGCTATGCGCTCGCGAGTGGGTTGATGGTAGGCCACTGCGCATGCGCACGCGCGAGACCCGGCTAGTGACGGGCACTCCGTCACTCCAGGTCTCGCACCAAAAGGGGGCGGCTGTCGATTTTGATCGACAGCTCGCACCGTTTTGAAGGCGTGGCATGGGGTGGATTCACAAATGGAGGCATTCCCATGCGAACGCCTGCCGTTTGTGGGCGGCCCCACTGACATCACCAGTGATATCAGTGAGAGAGCTTCAGGCTCTATTAGAGCCAGAAGCTCTCTGGGGCTTGCAGCCATGAGTCCCTACCACAAGGGTCTCTCGCAAGCCAGATGGTCGCGATGGTCTTGACCATCGCGACCGTCATCCTGGCCACTCGCAATAGCTGTGGATGGTCACCCACATCTATGTGAGCGGCCAGGAGGCCGCTCCAAAAAGAAAAAAGCACGCCCAGATTCAGAGCGTCTGGCTTTGAATCAGAGCCATAGAGAGGCCGACGGGGGCTAATAGACAGCCGGTGGTACAGATAGACACATAAGGGGATACAGATAGCAGTACTGAGAAGCAGTAGAGGGTACATATAGAGGCAGAAGGTGGTACAGATAGAGGCACAGAGAGATACAAGTGGACACAGACAGAAACGCGGACAGAGTGAAGGGGATACAGATAAAAGGAAATGTGTAATAGGTTGGAGTCTGCATCGGTATGCAGTCGGGATGGCGACGGTCTAAATGCCGACCGTCAGCATCCCGACTGTATAATCCCGGCAAGGGTCTAATGACAGGTGTCGAAATCCCGACGCCTGTCATTTTACCTACACCGGGAGCCCGACGCCCAGCATCCCGATCGAAGGTAAGCCGGGCGTGGACAGCCGCCGGGGGGGGGAGGGTTAGGTTAGGGGCTCCCGGGGCGGACTTAGGGATAGGCAGCCCCGGGAGGGTTAGGGTTAGGCTAGGGGAAGGGGGGGTTAGGGTTAGGCACCCCCCCCCCTCGGGAGACTTAGGTTTAGGCTGCGGGGAAGGGGGGGTTAGGTTTAGGCACTTAGACGGGGGTTATGGTTAGGCACTTGGGGGAGAGGTTAGGGTAAGGCACCCCATGCGGCTGACGTTAAATCATACCAATCCCCCTGCATCTTGCAGGCTGTAACATTTGGGCTGATGTCTGCTTATTGAGGGCATTGAGATGAAAGATAACCTAGGCAAGTGCAAAAGGTGGTTCTTGCCTTCAATGGATCACATCTGAAAGGCTTGTAGAAAGTTCCAGTGACGTGTCCTACTAGTATGTCTCTTCCTGTCTATTTTCTATTGAAAAAGAGTAGACCAATGTTTACATTTATGAACTTTCAATGTCTTCCTCTTATTCATTGTGAAACAAATATATGTTTTCACTAACTTATTATACAAGCTTCTTTTGTCCATTGCAAACCTCCTACATGAACCACAATAGTCTTTGTTACAGAACAAGGTTAGACAGATGTTCCATTACTCCGATAAGGTCTCCTATCAAAAAATGGGTCAAGTAAACACAGACTGAGCCAGATGTAATTATGGATGTCTTAAGTAAAAATTGTGGCTGAACCTCTTAAAATGACATGAAAGTGAGAGGAAAAAAGTCTGTCCCTTTTTACTGGATGATTTCCAAAAGCCTAAGTAGGACAACTAAATACATACAGTATACATCTTTCAATACTCCACTTTAAGGATAATCATGTTTGTTTTAAAGTAATTGCTGAAACAATCATTGAAATTGACTTTAAAAGAAAAAAAAATGTCAGCCCATCTGTACGAAGATTTTTACAGATGATTTAAAAATGATTAAGGAAAAATGTGTAGACATAGATGACAAATCCAGTCAGGGCCGGCTCTTGGGGTGTTCGACCAGTGCGGTCGAACAGGGGCTCCACCCCATAGATGGCTCACCCCTCCCAAACATCCCGATTTCAGCAGGACAGCATTGTCCCACTGTTCCACCCATGGGCCGAAGTGGCCCACGGGTGGTCTGGTCGGGAGGTCGGGTACCCCCACCACCGCAGCTGTGCGGCAGTGCCGGACCCTGGAGGCTGATCATTCAGTGATGGAAGAGGGCTGGGGGAAGCCCAACTAGTGACAAGTGCTGGACTCCCCCCAGCGCCACATTAAACGGGAGGCGAGCCATGTGGACACGCCCCCAAATAACTTCACTCAAGGGGGCATGGTCTATGGTAATTAGGCCGTGCCCCCATTTTCAGCACAGGGCGCAACTAGCCCTGGAGCCGGCCTTCAATCCAATCCACTCTAAGCAGGCATGCGTTATAAATGATGTGGGGCTGTGCAATATAGTAATGCTTTCCATCAGCCCAACCCCATCTCCAGAAGATGACAAGGACTGCTGTGACTTGCCTGGGTTCCCGGCTTCCCAGCTTTATCCCAGCAACTGTTGCCACCTCTTGTGCAACAGCGTTTAGCTGCTCAGAGCTGTCCAGTTTTTGGGCCCTAACTTTGCAAACCCTTTAGAATCTTATGAATTTGTGCAGGATGGGTAAGGGATGCTGGCGGTCGGAATCCTGGGGTCAAAATCCTGATGCCGGCATCCCGACAGGGTTGGGATACCGATAGCTTGTAAAGTGACAGAAGCTGGTTGGTTGATACTTTGTCTCTCTCCAGGGCTTAGGGCCTGATTCAGAGCCGGACACAATTAGCGCTCGCTCGTCCAGAAAATAGGGGTGGCTATTCAAATTAACCGTTCGCTCTTTGCGGTCTGTTCACGCCTCTAGGTCTGAATGAGCGAACAAAACTGGCGGTCGTTTTTTGGAAAAATACGCCCCCTGGCCGCTCGCATCCTACGTCATGTCCGCTATTTATTAGATTAATCGAGTACATCGACCAGGGTATGAACTGCTCGCTATTCTTGGGGTTGGCTTTTACTACCACAATCTTGCGAGCAGTTCTGGCTATAAAATAACCCAGTGACGTGGTTAAGGACGCTGCTGTTTTAATTATGCACACCCATAAAACGCCCGTTTTGACCTTTAAGCACGCCTGCGTTCGGATCTCCACTCCCCGTTTTCAAGCACCTTCCCCTGTTACCACCCACATACGCCTCTTTCTGTCACTCAAATTTTCAGGCATTCGCTATTTTGCGAGCAAATGAATTTCGACCGCACTGACTTGTTCGCGCATGCATATTACAATCCGTATGCATGCGCAGTTGGGCAAACATCGCTCGGAGCGAATGAGCAGCCGCTTACGAGCGGCTCTGAATCAGGCCCTTAGTGCATAGACCCCTAAAGGATATACTTATTACTAGTTTAAGATATTTTTCTTTTTAAATTACTGTATGTAATTTATTTATTTATTAACAGTTTTTTATATAGTACCCATATTCTGCAGTGCTTTAAAGAGAATATTTGGCCATTCACATCAGTCCCTGCCCCAAATGAGCTTTACATCTGTAGTCCCTATCACAGGAACACTAGGGTTAATTTTTGTTTAAGCATATTAACTGACCAGTATATTTTTGGATTGTAGGAGGAAACCAGAGTACCCTGAGGAAACCCACACAAGCATGGGGAGAACGTACAAACCCCTTACCGTTTTTTCCTTGGTGGGAATCAAACCCAGAACCCCTGCTGGTTATGCTAACCATTACACCATCCATACTACCCAGCAGTGTAATGCCTAGTGGTTTGGAGGGTGAAAAAACAAAGTCGATAATGTGAGATGGGTTTAAAACACACACTTTAAGGCATGGGGAGGTTCTAATTAGTTGTGTCTTAGTTTAGAGATAAGACAAAAGCATTGATTGACTGTCTGGCTACTAAATAGCCGTACTGCTTTATTTTAACTTGGGCTATGTGGTTTCTATTCTTTTTCAAATTCCATTAGACTATGGGGCTGATTCATTACCAATCGCAACTGCGATTATGCACGCAATCGGCCGATTGTTGCGTTCTACACATGCGTATGCATCGCAGTGCGCGTGCGCAAAGACTGCATTGTGATCAGGACTACACAGACTCATCGTAGAGTGGAGTGGTCGGCGAAACACAGGCGCGTGCGTAAAGACTGCACTGTGATCAGGACTACGCAGACCCATCGTTTGGGAGTGGTCGGAGAAACACAGGCGTGCCAGTGCGTTGAACACCGTTACAGGGGAGTGCATAAATGAACCACTGTGATGCCATACACAGTTTGGGCTTTCACTGCGTGTAATGAGGTTAGCAATTCCTGAGTAAGGTCAGAGCTTGTTAAGTGTGCGTGAAGCTGCGATTGTACTCTATGTTACCGATGGTTTTGCAGCCTTGCTTTACAGTATTACGGATGTGTGTAAGGTAAAGTGGGCGTCCTTATGTTAGGCTGCGACGGCATTGCGATTGCAATCATTAGAATATCTTCGCAGCGATCCTCACTGAATCAAGCACTATGTAAGATCAAGCCAACAATGAGAGAAGTAGTAAGTATTAATTTAGGATTTATTTATTTATTTGTTTTGCTGGAGCATTTTTATTTATTTTCCATCCAACTGCTTTTTGAGTCTTGCTTTTTGCCCTGTTGATTACTCCTTCCTCCTCTGTCTGCACATTGTAAACTATTTTAGGTGTCCTTTGGCACAAGTCACATACTTTTTCATGAACTGAAAGCACCCATGACAAGAAAAGCCTAACACATTATTTCAAAATGTATCCATACCCTCCTAATAACCACTAAGACAGCCTCAAAACTTGCTTCAAACAAACCCCCTGGTACACACCTTAAATAATGGCATCTCGGTCTCCAATATGTATTGACTAGGGGCCTGATTCAAAGGCGCTCGCTATTTGTGAGCGCACGCTCTGAATCAGGGCGGATTTTTTTTTTTTCTTTAAATCTGGCTCCAGGCTGCTCGCATAGCTGTGGGTGACCACTCACAGCCTTTGCGAGCGGCCTGGCAATGGTCGTGAATATCGCAACCATCGGGCTTGCGACGAGACCCTTGTGGTAGGGTCTTGGTTCCCGCAAGCCCGAGTGAACTTCCTGCTCTAATATAGCAGGAAGTTCACTACTGACATCACGAATGATGTCAGTAGGGCGCCCACTCACTGACTGACCATCGACACGCTTGCGAGTGCTATGTGCTCACTAGGCGGGTCTGAATCAGGCCCTAGATCCACACCACACCCCTATACTCTTTCTTTACCAATTTACACCCTTTGCCAACAAATTCTTTCCTCACTTGATACTTCCTTCCATGGATAGATCGTTTATACTACTGTAGGTTTAATCGCTACATTTATTCGCTACAATTGTCTTGTTGCGTCTATGTTTCTATAGTCCTTATAGTCCAATAGTAAACCACAATCAAATGTCTCTTTTTTTTTTTTTACTAAAAGCCTAATTCCATTCTCTAGGAAAAAAATGGTGGTATAACCTGTGCTCCCAAGCCAGTCGCAAGTGTCTAGCCCAAGATCACCACACTAATAAAATAACTAGAAGGCCACCATGCGCTGCAGTCGGAATCTAAAGATTCTTATTAGACTTTCAACAAAGGCAAAATCCTGGGTCGTCCCAGGTACCTTTACCATCGCTTCTACTCTATATGTGTCCTTTTCTCAGAACGCCATTAGGGGTACAAAATAACCTTGCTTATAATTTTTGGAGTATGTATCAATAAAATTGTTTTAAATTTTACCACTATGAGGAGTATTTATGTCTGTATTCTGACTTTGGAGGTCACAGTGCAATGAATCTGAAACTATTGGGCTGTTTTCCATTTGAACAGAAGACCATAAAGATACATTTCAATGCACATTTCTATCTATTTAAGGTCAACTGTTACATAGGAGAGTATTTTGCCTTTGTTGAAAATCTAAAATGAATAATCCATTATTTGACTTTTGTATTTAAGAAGTTTTAGAGACAGATACCAGCGTTTGGTGGCCTGCTCATTATTTTATTAATTCTCTGTCATTATAAATAGTTTTTATACCTGTAGATATTCATTGTAAATTATTGATCTCTTTTTTTTGCAAAGCATTAATAAAAATATTTAAATTAATATAAATATACAATTAAAAAATTATGCGGTAGGGTCTGTTCATGTAAGAAATCCCACCAACATCCATAAGTTGAAGCATTTCTAAAAGGAACAACGGGACAAAACTCCTCCAAGTTTATGTGCGAGACTGAACAACCACTGTAAACATTTAAGGGCTTCACACCAGTTACTTTTTTCTTACAAAGAAATTTTGTATAATTTTTATCAACACTGTATTGAAAACATGCATGCTTTGTGTGTTATTTCATTTATTGTATTCTCTTTTTATGATTTAGATAAGTGGCAACTAAGGTCCCTTTTATACAAAATTTAAAAAAATGTTCAAGGTTTACAAACCTTCCTTAGTCCTTCAGTTGAATATGTAATTTTATGTCTATGTTAATTTATTTGACGTTGAACCATGTAAGGGAAGGGCCATGAATATGGAGTTATTTACCTTATTCCCTGGCAATATGAATGATGAATTTAAGAGATATTGACAATGTGTGATAAATTGAGAGATGGAAGGGTCATCAGAACATCATCAGCAAAAAAAGATTCTTTATATTTCTTCAGTATAACTTCGACCCCCTCCCTTATACACACACACACACAATTCACTGTGCCAAGAATTCAGTTGTCAGTGCAAAAATCTGAAAAGATAATGGACATCCTGGACTTGCAACTTTGTTAACAAGGATACTTGAAGCACTGTCATTTATTAGAGGCAATCAGAATTGTATAAATGCACTAATTTCTGTAATAATAATGCATAATTTAAAAGTACAATTTAAATTTTACACCTAATTTGGGGCGTTACACTTGCATTAAACCAAAGGAAAACTAAAGAAGAACAATCAAATATCAAATCCTACTACAGAAGGACTGCTTTGAGGCAACAACTGTGAGTTCACTAAATCTCCACCACAAAAACCATCAGTCTGTATAACCTGAACTTCATGTTTGGACACTGCAAGAACTTAACACTTCACTTGCAACTTTGTGTGTAGGCCTCCTGGTTTTCACATACATCTGACTGCATATCTGCACCAATGTCATACGCGAACACATGGGGGGGTTTCTGAGTACCCAGAAACCCCCCCTGCCCGCCGATCGGTTTAAGTGTACTGTGGACCGCAGTGAGTGCGGTCCGCACTACACAGTAACAAACACACCGCCGGTGCCGGGTAGTATAGTCATGCTACCCGGCGGTGGTGTGTTTATTTTAGCAGCCAATGAGAGTCAGACAGACTCTCATTGGCTGCTGTATCCATGCGGGGAGCCGGGCTGGAGCTCACTCATGAGCTCCGCATTTCGGCTCCTGCAGTGGGTGATGAGAGAGACGTCATGACGTCTCTCCCATAGTGCCAGGCGGGAGGACAGAGGAAAGGACGGTGGCGGGCACAGGAGCAGGGATTCAGGTAAGCATATTGTGTGTGTCTTGACTTGTGTTATATATGTAAGGGGCACTGCATAGGGTGGACCACAACTGGGGGCACTGCATAGGGGGAACACTACTGGGGGCACTGCATATGGGGGACCACTACTGGGGCACTGTATAAGGGGCACTACTGGGAGCACTGCATAGGGCGGACCACAACTGGGGGCAATGTATAAGAGGCACTGCATAGGGGGGACCACTACTGGGGGCACTACATAGAGGGGACCACTACTGGGGCTCTGTCTAGGGGACATTGCATAGGGGGACCACTACTGGGGGCACAGTATAAGGAGCACTACTGAAGGCAAGGTATAAGGGGCACTAAAGTGGGCACTGTTTAAGAGGCACTACTGGGGGCACTGCATAGGGGGATAGGGGGACCACTACTGGGGGCACTGTGTAAGAGGCACTACTGGGAGCACTGCATAGGGTGGACCACAACTGGAGGCACTGTATAAGAGGCACTGCATATGGGGGACCACTACTGGGGGCACTACATAAGGGGGGGCCATTACTGGGGGCATTGTATAAGGGGCACTGTCTAAGGGACACTGCATAGGGGGACCACTACTGGGGGCACTGTATAAGAGGCACTGCATAGGGGGGACCACTACTGGGAGCACTACATAGGGGGAACCACTACTTGGGGCACAGTATAAGGAGCACTACTGAGGGCACTGTATAAGGGGCACTAAAGGGGGCACTGTTTAAGAGGCACTACAGAGGGCACTGTATAAGGGGGCACTACTGGGTGCACTGCATAGAGGACCACTACTGGGGGCACTGTGTAAGGGGCACTACTGGGAGCACTGCATAGGGCGGACTACAACTGGGGGCACTGTATAAGAGGCACTGAATAGGGGGAACCACTACTGGGGGCACTATATAAGGGGCACTGTCTAAGGGACACTGCATAGGGGGGACCACTACTGGGGGCACTGTATAAAGGGCACTACTGGGAGCACTACATAGGGGGGGACCACTACTGGGGGCACAGTATAAGGAGCACTACTGAGGGCACTGTATAAGAGGCACTAAAGGGGGCACTGTTTAAGAGGCACTACTCGTGGCACTGTATAAGGGGGCACTACTGGGTGCACTGCATAGGGGGACAACTACTGGGGGTACTGTGTAAGTGGCACTACTGGGGGGAGGGGGGTCTTTAATAAATAGTGTGTGTGTGTGTGTGTGTGTGTGTGTGTGTGTGTGTGTGTGTGTGTGTGTGTGTGTGTGTGTGTGTGTGTGTGTGTGTGTGTGCCTGTGTCCGTCAGTGTGTGTGTACCCCATCATAGGCTCAGTGGTATATTTTACTGTAGTGGTCCTAAATCCTCTCTAATGTAATGCAGTTTCTTGCATTAGCGTATTTTCACACAGCAGCTGCAATTGCATTAGCAATGCATACAACTCTGAATCAATTCCAAAGTCATGTTATGTACCACTGACCTGCCTACCTTTATATGGATCTAACCATTTCTCCCCATGTATGTATTACAACAACATATATTAACTTTTACATAATATGAATGCGATCTACATATGTATATGCAATTACTACCAGTATTACATTCTACTATCTCTGAACCTCATCTGAGTGCAAAATGTGCATTTTCCATCTACGTATCTGTAATTACAACCATTTACCTCTACTATCTCTGAACCTCATCTGACTGTAATCTGTACTTTTTCCATGTCTCTATCTATAAAGCTTCAGCAAATATCATTACTTGTTTTAAACTCTAGGGGCGGGATGTACTAACCTCAAAAATGCTGCCAAACCTAAAAAAAAAAACTCTGTTGTGCCATTGTAATTAAATAATCAATGTTGTTCACTTCACCCATCTATATACATAGAAACTGCACAGTAAGATAATGTACTGGCTATGAGCACACAAACATAACTAGGGGCCTGATTCAGAGCCGGACACTCTTTAAGAGCGCTCGCTCTGAATCAGGGCGTTTTGTTTTTTTTGTAGCTGCCTCCCGGCCGCTCGCTAAGCTGTGGGTGGCCACCCACAGCTTTTGCGAGTGGCCAGGTGATGGTCACGATGGTCGCGACCATCACGACCATCGGGGGCTTGCGACGAGACCCTTGTGGTTGGGTCTCGTCCGTTGCAAGCCCCAGAGAGCTTGCTGCTCTAACAGAGCAGGAAGCTCTCCACTGACATCACTGGTGATGTCAGTGGTGCCTCCCACAAATGGCAGGCATTCCTTAGGGAACGCCTACGTTTGTGTAGCCATCCCCCCTCCCCGCCTACAAAACGGGGCGAGCTGTCGATCAACATCGACATCTGCACCTTTTGTAGTGAGTCTTGGAGCGAGAGAATTTCTCACTCGCTCCGGGGCTCGCACGTGCGCGTAGCGCGTGCCGCATATGCGCAGTACCCCACAATCAACCCGCTTGCGAGCGCTATGTGCTCGCTAGCTGGTCTGAATCAGGCCCTAAGTTCTGAACTATCAGCAGATCTAATTGTAGTAAATGTTGGTCAAGATTCTTACCATTGTTGCTGCTAAAAAGGGGACTATATAGCTGCACCTCTTGAAATGAACATGAGGCTACTAAAATAATGGACCTGTGCTACCATATACCCAGGGTATACTACAGCACTGTACTGACCGGGCTAGTACTTGTGGGCACTCTGATGGGTGGCTGCCAGCAGACTTGGCTGGTAAAGCCTAGTGCTGGTAGTAGATATTTGTCCCCCCCATTTTTCCATTACCAGCCTAAGGTAAAAGCCTAGGGTTGGTATCAATTTGCAGGGTAGGGGGGGGTATTTTATATTTTTTAATCCAAATAAAAATAAATAAAAGAAACACATGATAGCCCAAGGCTATCACCCTTGGTCACCCCCGATGACGTTATGGGACTAATTGAATTTACCCCCCATTCTCATTTCAGACTATTCACATAATTTCAATTGACAAGCACAAAATGTATGTGATTTGGTTGCATACAGCATGGTACTGAAACATCAGAAAAAGTAGATTTAACTACTATCTGATAGAGAAGACTACCTTCATTGTAAGAGAAGGCAACATACTGTATTGTCTCCTACATCAGTAACATTGGCAAAAATCAATTCCTTTATTCAATTGTTAGAACAATAATACATTTACATGACATAGTGCTACATAATTTAGGAACATTTCATAACACTACTTTACTTTCACTTTTATTACCTTATTAAATGACACTTAGGAGAAATGCGTTTCTTTCTGACTTGAATAGGAAGTCACTTGGGGTTCATTAAGCAGAAAGGCATGTGGGGATTTCCTCCTTTTCAGGTAAATAAACAGTACCTTATAACATATGGTTAGTGGATTCAGGCCATTACCTGACTGGTTTCAGAATCTCATCTGTGCGTAAGCATTGTGGTTTGGAATTGTTAATTGTTAGTGGAAGTGGTAAGGCAGAACCTACTTTCTTTTTTTCAGAATATTGGCTGAAGTTTTAATAACTACAGTTCAGAGAAAGTTTGTGAACCCATCATTTGACCTAAATTTGATTTGATCATCATTTAAAACCAAATAATAAATTTAAAAATATAAAATTAATGAAGTAATGCAAACAAATACTTTGCAATCTCTTTATTGAACATATTGATCTAGTATTAGGTGTTATGGAAAAACATAAGCAAATCTTTACATTCAGTAGCTCATAAGTCTTTACCAGTTTTCATCCCAAGCAAACATTTCTTGTGTGATAGTATTTTCATCTATACAAAAATTATTCAATTAAGTTTTGGTGTATCAGAGACAATATTTATTTTTGGTTTGATGAAAATAAAGATGTGTGTTTGCGTTTATGATTTACCATACGTACACCATGTGTTCTTTGCAAAATAAAAAGGACAGAATAGTTTACTTTATGGTGAATTCATAAATACCAACAGTGGATAACACAGTATAGGTCCTCTACTCTGTTGCACTTTGTCACAACTTGGGGTATTGTCAGAACATTTTTGACCAGTCCTGGTAAGAGAAACAAGGATTTTACAGTTTCTTCTTTTATACAGTACCTGCCTACCAGTGTCTGCATATTTTTGTTAATACTTTTATTTTTTATATTGCAGGAATTATTATAGTATTACTAGTCTAACTGTCACACAGTGGTGCTGCACTGTGACTCCGCAGGCCATACAACACTGCGATATATGCACTGTGACTCCGCAGGCCATACAACACTGCGATATATGCACTGTGACTCCACAGGCCATACACCACTGCGATATATGCACTGTGACTCCGCAGGCCATACACCACTGCGATATATATGCACTGTGACTCCGCAGGTCATACACCACTGCGATATACTGTATGCAGTGTGACTCCTCAGGCCATACACCACTGCAATATATGCAGTTTGACTCCGCAGGACATACACCACTGCGATATAATCACTGTGACTCCGCAGGTCATACACCACTGCAATACACTGTATGCACTGTGACTCCGCAGGCCATATACCACTGCAATACACTGTATGCAGTGTAACTCAGCAGGCCATACACCACTGCGATATATGCACTGTGACTCCGCAGGCCATACACCACTGCGATATATGCACTGTAACTCCTCAGGTCATACACCACTACAATATATGCAGTGTGACTCCGTAGGCCATACACCACTGCGATATAATCACTGTGACTCCGCAGGCCATACACCACTGCAATACACTGTAGCTCCGCAGGCCATATACCACTGTGATATACTGTATGCACTGTGACTCCGTAGGCCATGCACCTCTGCGATATATGCAGTGTGAGTTCGCAGTTGTCAATTGCGGAAAAAGTGAAAAAAAATTAATAAGTGAAACATTTTTTTTTTGGTTTATACAACCTGTGTGCTGTTCTCCAGTGCATTTGTTCACCTACATATAAAAGCAATGTGTCTCATCACAAAATGTGAGCTGAGCTGCGAATTAAAGTTGAAATAAAATATTTTCTTCCATTATTGATTGTACTACGTCAGTGCGCTGTCCGCAGTGCGTTTTTGTTAATGTACATATATGCTCTGTGACTGCACGCAGTGTCAGCTGAGCTGCAAAATTAAGTGGAAATATTTCTTTTCTATAGTTTGTACTAGGGGCCTGATTCAGCTTGGATCGCACGGCTGCATTCGCACGCAGCCGGTTGAATATTGGGCTCTGCGCAGTGCGCATGCGCAAACCGTCCGCTGCGATTGGGAAGCGATCACAGTGAGCATGCAGTGCAGTGACCATTTGAGGGTGGAGAGAGGGGGTGGTCGAAGGAACGCAGGCGTGCCTGTGCATTTGAACACCATTACAGGTGCATGAATAATTAAGCCCATGCGATTATATACGCTTGCAGAGGTCTAGATGGTGACAGGAAGTTTAGCAGCTTGTGAGGTAGGGTTAGGTCAACCACATCTGTGCGAGTGGTTCCGATGTTACTCAATGTTACCGATGTTTTCGCTGACTTGCAGATGGGAAGTGGGCGGCTTTATACAGTGATGGGCGTCTCGGTACAGTGCTGCGGTTGCCTTGTGATTGCATTCATTAGCATATTTTCGCAGCTAGCATGTGCATGTGAACGCAGCCATGCGAGCCAAGCTGAATCAGGCCCTAAGTACGTGTGCTGTCCCCCAGTGCATTTATTGTTCATGCACATACAAGCGCTGTGACTGCATGCAGTGTCAGCTGAGCTGTGAATTTAAAAAAGTCTAAAAAATATATTTTCTTCTATTGTTGTTTCACTTGTTTGTATTACGTCAATGCGCTGCCCACTAGTGCATTTTTGTTCAGGTAAACAGCTTCCGCAGAGCCTTACAAAGTACATAAACAAATGAGTAAACAGGAAAACAGCGAATTACAGTACAAAACAATGCAGAACAAGGACAGTTTGTAAATATTGCTGCAATAGCGATCATAACACTCAAATAAGTAGCAGGACGTCAGCAACCAAGTGTTAGGTGCCCTTGTGGGGAGCTAGGAGTAGATAATCATATGAGTAAGGGAAGGAGAAGCACATGAGGGAAGAGGGCCCTGCTCGTGAGAGCTTACATTCTAAAGGGAAGTGCAAGACAGACAGGGGTGACGTAGATGGGGTAGACAGTAAGGAAGGAGCATGGAGCAGCTGGTTAGGATGAGAGCTGGAAAGCTTTGATGAAGTAGTGGGTCTTAAGAGCCCATTCAAAGATTTGTAGAGAAGTAGAGAGCATACATGCCTACCCTCCCGGTTTTCGCGGGAGGCTTCCGATTTTTTTCAGGTAACCCCCTGCACCCCTGGAAGGGTAGGCATTTCTGCCGCATTCTGCCCACTTCCTAGTGAAATATACAAGCATAGCAAAATGAGGCACTAGTCAGTTAAATAATTTATTAGCAAAATTAAAAAAATATATTTAAAATTTGCATATATACACCCTTTATAATGGGTCATGAAACAGAGTGTAGTAAAATACAATATAATGGTCAGGTTACAAAATCACAATTAGAACATATTTTACACCTTACATTGGAAACAATAAAAAAAAAAAAAATAAATAAAAAAAGGTAATATTCATTATATAGTGGGCGGACAATTGTGCTAATATTTCTAATGAAGAGAATTAAATAGTTAATACTGTTTTACTATATATAAAAAAATCTCTGGAGTGCCCCTGGTGCAAACAATACTTAATAGCAGCAGACTGAAAAATCAAAAGATAGTACCCTTCAATAACTATCTGAATCAAGCAAAATAAGGAAATGGTGATGATTCTGAGTGCGCTAGAGTCATAACAAAAGAGAAATAATATACTTTAGTTAGAATTCTATACGCTGGGTCTCGTGTTTTAATAGTGTAGAGAATATGGTGTAGTTAGTACGTCACACACTATTTAATTTCAAAAACACAATTTTTCAAAATATCACACGGAATAAAAAGTGGACTAGTTGTCCAATGAATCAATCACAAATAACAATAAAACAAAAATGATATGCAGAAATCCAAATGGGTTAAAAAAAATGGGAGAATTACCAGAAGTCTCCATGAATAAGGCGTATATAAAACAATATGGTGGAGGTCTCTGGAAACCTCATCCACAATCCTTATCCAAGTGTATCTCCAGATATCTCCTGTCACAGTTCACCAACACGTTTTGGGAGACAGCAGCTCCCTTCCTCAAGGCAGTGTGACTATGTAAAAAATTAATCCTCTTTTATACCCTTAATTGGATACACTTCCAGGTCAATTGGTCATAAAGATTAACAAGAAAAAACAACTCTTAAAAAACACTAGAAAGTCCATGGCGTCAATCTAGCGTTCACAACACAGTCCATAGGTAATATATAATGTAGATAAAAATAGTTTATACACTTGGATAAGGATTGTGGATGAGGTTTCTGGAGTCCGGAGACCTCCACCATATTGTTTTATATACGCCTTATTCAAGGAGACTTCCTTGTGATATTTTGAAAAATTGTGTTTTTGAAATTAAATAGTGTGTGACGTACTACACCATATTCTCTACATGATTTCTTGTTTTCCTTGATATGAAACAAACCATCGATTTTAAGGAACACCATTAAACACACTAGACCCATTTTGTAGAATTCTATGGAAAGTATAATATTTCTATTTTGTTATAATACTGTTGTACTGTTTCTACATAGAAATAGTTAATCATATTATCCTTAATTAATCCTCAGGTAGAAAATTCAGTCCTATAATGTCACTGTATACTTTTGGTCATCCAAGGATAGTTAGTATATCTTATTTTGATAATGTTATTGCACAGATTCCAAAAGGCACAAAGCCTAGTATGGTTGCAATTACGTTAATATTAGCACATTCTATCCAAAGGTATACACAATAGCAAATCAATTTTACAGCTGCCAGAGAAAAACTTTGTAATATAGAGAGCAATCTGTTGATTATAAAAATGTGCATAGGGAGAGTTCTGGGCTTATTTCAAAATAGCATGCATACAAAAAATGCCCCCTTTTGTAAAGATCTATCCCTTAGGGCTTACCCTACCAGACCTTCCTTTTGGTGTGTAGCTTCTGTGTGGCTTGTGCTGCTCCTCACATAAGCCGGCGTGCATATAGTCCTCTTGTAATAGTAAAAGCTAATGTACATGAAGTGTAATATTGGAGGTCTCAGGGACAGCATATTTTCCGGCACCATCAACAAGGTGACCTCTGGCACTTGGTCCTCTAATCAACGCATGTCTACGCCTTTCTACTGACTACTGACTCAGCGGCTTCATCAGGAAGTAGATTCAACAAGTAACTTCCTAGTGAAGTGGGCAGGATGGGGAGAATTTCCGCAGCGATCATGGGTCCCCGTGTAGGGGACGGGGCTTAATGATGCAATTCTCCATGAATCGCGTCATTTTGCCCTGCCCCCTATTTAAATTTACGCCAATCGCGTCAATTTGCCATGAAGGGGGCGGGCTTAATGATGTGAACCATCAGGCCCCGCCCCATCACAGCCCACCTGCTTGTCCTCACCAGGCTTCTCCTGGGGAGGACAAGCAAAAGGTAGGCAGGTATTGTAGAGAGTCTGATATGCGATATATAGACGTTGTAGGGTGATATTCACAAATACCTATCTAGTGAATCGGTCCAAAAAGTAGGCCCCTCTGCGATACTGGGCCCCTCTGTAATACTGGGCCCCTCTGAGATACTGGGCAGAAGATATCATGATCTCACCAAGTATGTACTGACTGTGCATGCTCTAGCAGATGTGACATCAGCAGCCTGACTTGTGATCAATGATCCGTGCTGTGCATTGGAAGCTGCAGGACCACCAGAGACCTCGCACCTTCCGAGCAACCAAGTGACCCTGAGATTGAGCTATCACCGAGGGGAGGGGGACGAGGGGCGGTGGAGGCAGGGAGGCTGTTAGGCAGCCAGGACACAGCATCTGAGATACAGCCACACTAGGACAAGCCTGTGCATTTACCTTCCTCTCCTGCAGCTTGCAGCCTCCTATTCGCTACCCAGGCAGTTGGATTTGCAGGGTGGGGTTTTATCTGCAGCTTTCCCCCCCCTTCCCAGAGCACCCAGCATCACATCGGTCTAATCTGCCCCAGTGGGCCCCTCAGCACAGAGGAGCTGATACCCGCTGCTGCCACCCTTCACCCACCCTCCTCCATGCCTGGGCTACATCAGATGCTGAACATCCCAGATTCTTCTATGGACAGCATCTGGGGCTGTGGTACGGGAAGAAGAGCAGAGCTGCCTGTCACGGTAACAGCATTTTTTTGATCTGTGTCAGGACCCTTGGGTTTAGTTGAAGTGGGTTTGTAACATAGGCTCACCTGTGATTTAGGATGGTTACTAGAAATAGGGATGTGGTCTGTGCTTCCACCCAAACTATTTCTCCATAAATACTGTGGATGACTAGAACCTGCTTGGGTAAACCCTAATTAACACCTTAATTTTCTTAGTGCTGTGATGACCATGCACAATAAATACAATGTTAATAGAATATCAGTTCTATAATAATCAACACAAATTTTAAACAAAATGGTTTCCTTCTTTTTTTGGGGGGGGCAGGAACTTCTTCTTCTCAGGATCACCTTAAAGGATTCATTCACAGGTAAGTGTTATTACTAGTTGGTTCAGAGTATATTTACTTTCTCAGAACCATAACCAAGTTACAAGTATTCACATGGGATATAGGACCTGATTCAGAGCCGCTCGCTAGATGTGATCGCTCGCATCCAGTGTATGCAAATTTGTCAAAGTGACGCCATGGGCAGCGCTCGCCAAGGCATAAGCACACCCACTTTGGCGGTGCGAGCGATAGCTCTGTGTATGCAGACACCCACTAGCGTATGTAGAGATGCCCACTAGCGCACGTCATCTCCAGGAATTGTTTTAAAACATTGGTACATCGAGCACCATCGGATGCGATTGCAGCGCTTGTGGTTGCCTTACCCTACCGCAAGCACTGCGAGGACTTCAGTGTAAAAATCAGGCATGTGACGTGTACTGTGACGCTGCCTGTTAATTATGCATTATGCATTATGCAATTATGCACCTCCACTCCCCCGTTTCCAGTGTCCTGCCCCTGTTACCACACACAAACGGCCTCTTCGGTCACTCATTTCACTGGGCTGTCTTTGCTGGGCGAGCGAGCGGGCTGCAATCGCACAGAGTAGTTTGCACAGGCGCAGAAGGAAGCGTGCGCATGCACGTACGCATACCATCAGGCCGCATGCGAACGAACAGTGCTTGCGAGCGGCACTGAATCAGGCCAATAGTCAGTATCCCAGCAGTTAGAATACCGGCGCTCGAATACCGACAGCTGGCGAAATCCCAGCTCCCGAATCCCGACAACTGACATCCCGACATTAAGTATTATGGTTAGGGGGAGGGTTAGGTTTAGGGTTAGGGGTTAGAGATAGGCACTAGGGGGAGAGTTAGATCGGGGTGGGCTAGGATTAGGCTGCGGAGGGGAGGGTTAGGGTGAAGCTGTGGAGGGGAGGATTAGATTTCGGGAAATCTGGTTTAGGGTTAGGGGGAGGGTTAGGGGCAGGGCCGTAGCTAGGGTAGTGCGGCCGGTGCCATCGCACAGGGCACCACAGGTCAGGGGGCGCTGTTTGGGCCTATCAAATTTCTGTTTATTATCATTCTTGCTTGTAGCTTCCTCTTATTTCATCCCCAGCATCTCCTGGCCTCCCCTATCTCTTCTCTGGCCCTTCCCCATAAAGCCATGGCCCTTTTTTTGGGTGCATTATGTCCCTTTGAAAAATGAGGGGGGCGCCAATGTTCTTTCTGGGACAGGGCACCAAAAAGTCTAGTTACGGCTCTGGTTAGGGGTTATGGTTAGGATACTTACCTAATCCTGTCGTGACTGATGACCGGGATCCCATACCCAACCCATTCACATAACATTCACTTCAATTCAAGGTTTCACAGATAACCAGCTAACTACCAAATTCTATAAGAACTCCTCGTATCACCATCACAACCGGTCACGATGGTTGCAGTTTTGGCCAGGCTGCATTAGCCGAGACTTACTCAGCCTGGCCGATGGTTCTGGTTGCTGCCTCAGCTCAGACCCCCAATGCCACATTATGTAAATCATGCTGCAGCTAAGGGGGGCCAGCAAGCGAGCATGCAGGACCCATTCTGCACATGCACAGAACAGGTCCTATGTCTGCGCAGACCCAGAAACATTAGAGATGTACACATACCATCTGGTTTGTGTGCTTCCCTGAATCAGGCCCATTATCACTTAACCTTCCCTCCTATTAGTAACAAATTCCCACTAGTGAGAATAGATTGACTTCTTTTTCACTTTTAAATAAGCCATTGAATTTTCAGCAGTTCCAATAGCAGATGTGGCACCGGTTCTGTATATTATAGGATTAAAAGTATACCTCCGTTGTTTTATAGTTACTATATATATATATATATATATATATATATATATATATATATATTAGGGGTGGTGTGCACCGGCCACTTTTCGTGTTTTGTGTTTTGGTTTTGGATCTGGATCTTTCTTCGTGTTTTGGATCTGGATTGGTTTTGCCAAAACCACCCTTCCGTGTTTTGGGTTCTGGGTTTTGTGTTTTGGATCTGTATTTTTTTGAAAAAAAGCATAAAAACAGCTAAAATCACAGAATTTGTAGGTTTTTCTGCTCCTATGCTATTATTAACCTCAATAACCCTAATTTCCACTCATTTCCAGTCTATTCTGAACACCTTACACCTCACAATAGTGTTTTTATGTCCAAAAGGTTGCTCCGAGATAGCTGGATGACTATGCTAAGCGACACGAGTGGGCGGCACAAACACGTGACCCATCTAGGCGTGATACTGCAGTGGCAGACAGGATGGCAGTTTGAAAAACTAGGCCCCAAACTGTACATAATGCAAAGAAAAAAAAGAGGTGCAAGATGGAATTGTCCTTGGGCCCTCCCACCCACCCTTATGTTGTATAAACAGGACATGCACACTTTAACAAACAAATCATTTCAGCGCCAGGGTCTGCCACACAACTGTGGCTGAAATTATTGGTTCGTTTGGGCCCCCACAAAACAAGCTGGCAATTAATCTGTCCCTGCACAAACTGGCTCTACGGAGGCAAGATGTCATCCTCATCCTCCTCATCCACCGATTCCTCACCCTCTTCAGTGTGTACATCCTCATCCTCACAGAGTATTAACTCGTCCCCACTGGAATCCACCACCACAGGTCCCTGTACATTCTGGAGGCTGGTCTCCCTCGAAGAATTGATAATTCATTTTGGTGAACATCATCTTCTCCACATTCTGTGGAAGCAACCTCCTACGCCTTTCGCTGACAAGGTTCCCGGCTGCACTAAACACTCTTTCGGAGTACACACTGGAGGGGGGGCAACTCATGTAAAATAGAGCCAGTTTGTACAGGGGCCTCCAAATTGCCTCTTTTTCCTGCCAGTACAGGTACGGACTGTCTGACATGCCTACTTGGATGCTGTCACCGATGTAATCCTCCACCATTCTGTCAATGGTGACAGTATCATATGCAGTGACAGTAGACATGTCAGAAATTGTTGCCAGGTCCTTCAGTCCGGACCAGATGTCCAAACTTGGTCCTGCCTGCCCTGCATCACCGCCAGCGGGTTGCTTAGGATACCTAAGTTTTTTCCTGGCAGCCCCAGTTGCGGGAGAAAATGAAGAAGGAGCTGTTGACGTGTCAAGTTCCGCTTCAGCTGACAGTGTGTTCACCAGCAGGTCTTTGCACCTCTGCAGGCTTGTGTCGGCCGGAAAGAGAGACACCACATAGGCTTTAAACCTAGGATCGAGCACGGTGGCCAAAATGTAGTGGTCTGATTTCAACAGATTGACCACCCTGGAATCCTGGCAAAGCGAATGAAGGGCTTCATCCACAAGTCCCACATGCCGAGCGGAATCACTCCGTCTTAGCTCCTCCTTCACTTTCTCCAGCTGCTTCTGCAAAAGCCTGATGAGGGGAATGACCTTACTCAAGCTGGCAGTGTCTGAACTGACTTCACGTGTGGCAAGTTCGAAGGGCTGGAGAACCTTGCACAACACGGAAATCATTCTCCACTGCGCTTGAGTCAGGTGCATACCCCCTCCTTTGCCTATGTCATAGGTGGATGTATAGGCTTGTATGGCCTTTTGCTGCTCCTCCATCCTCTGAAGCATATAGAGGGTTGAGTTCCACCGCATCACAACCTCTTGCTTCAGGTGATGGCGGGGCAGGTTCAAGAGTGTTTGCTGGTGCTCCAGTCTTCGGCACGCAGTCGCTGAATGGCGAAAGTGGCCAGAAATTTTTCGGGCCACCCAAAGCGTCTCCTGCATGCCCCTGTCACTTTTCAGAAAATTCTGCACCACCAAGTTTATTGTGTGAGCAAAACATGGGACGTGCTGGAATTTGCCCAGATGTAATGCCCGCACAATATTGGTGGCGTTGTCAGATATCACAAATCCCCAGGAGAGTCTAAGTGGGGTAAGCCACTGGGCGATGATTTCCCTCAGTTTCTCTAAGAGGTTGTCGGCGGTGTGCCTCTCACTGAAACCAGTGATACACAGCGTAGCCTGCCTTGGAACGAGCTGGTGTTTCTGAGATGCTGCTACTGGTGACGCTGCTGCTGTTGCTGCGTAAGGTGATACATCTACCCAGTGGGCTGTCACAGTCATATAGTCCTTAGTCTGCCCTGTTCCACTTGTCCACATGTCCGTGGTTAAGTGGACATTGTGTACAATGGCATTTTTCAGGACACTGAGGACACTTTTTCTGACGTTTCTGTACAGTCTCGGTATCGCCTGCCTAGTGAAGTGGAATCTAGACGGGATTTGGAACCGGGGACACACTACCTCCATCAATTGTCTAAATCCCACTGCACTAATGGCGGATACCGGACGCACGTCTAACACCAACATAGCAGTCAAGGCCTCAGTTATACGTTTTGCTTCAGGATGACTGCTGTCGTACTTCATCCTCCTCGCTAAGGACTGTTGGAGGGTCAATTGTTTAGTAAAAGTAGTGGTGTTCCTACTTCCTCTCTGGGATGATGAACGACTCCCAGCAGCAGCAACAGCAGCAGCAGCGGCAGTAGGCGTAGCAATGCAGGATCCTCCGGAGGAATCCCGGATAGGAGAGTCAGTCATGCCAGTGACATGGCCTGCAGGACTACTTCCGATCCTGACTAAGGAGGAAATTGACGAGGAGGGAGTTGACGGTGTGGTTTGCAGGCGCTTGGATACAACAGGACAACGGGATTTAGGTGTCCCTGGACTGCTTACGGTCTTAGCCAAAGTTTCTGAACTTGACAGTAACTTTTTATGAACGCGCTGCAGGTGCCGTATAAGGGAGGATGTCCCTAGGTGGTTGACGTCCCTACCCCTACTTATTTCACCTTTACATATGGTACATATGGCAAGACAGTTGTTGTCCGGATTTGGATAGAAATATTGCCAGACCAAAGAGGTGGAATGTTTGGTCTTCTGCCCAGGCATGACCGTGATGGGCTTTTTCATCCCACGGACAACAACTGTCTCCCCCGGAGCCTGATTTAAACAAACCACATCACCATCAGAATCCTCCTCGCCAACTTCCTCCTCAGCGCCAGCTACACCAGTATCCTCATCCTGCTGTACTTCAACAGTGACATCTTCAATTTGCATATCAGCAAGTGGACTGTGGGTGCTCCTTTCAGCACTTGCAGGGGGCGTGCAAATGGTGGAAAGAGCCACCTCTTCCCGTCCAGTGCTGGGAAGGTCAGGCATCGCAACCACCACCACACTTGGACTCTCCTTGGGGATTTGTGATATCTTCTTAGAAAGCACAGTTCTTCGCTGTGCTTTTGCCAGCTTAACTCTTTTGATTTTTTTAGTGGGAGGGGGGCTTCCATCGTCATGTGAAGCTGAACCACTAGTCATGAACATACTAGGGATCGACCTTAGCCGTTCCTTGCCACTCCGTGTCGTAAATGGCATATTGGCAAGTTTACGTTTCTCTTCAGCTGATTTAAATGTTTTTTTTAAGGTCATTTTCCTGAACTTTGTCATTTGGGATTGTATGTGCCCTCTACTATGACATTGGGCATCGGCCTTTGCAGACGACGTTG
Source organism: Taudactylus pleione (assembly GCA_031769625.1). Lineage (NCBI taxonomy): Eukaryota > Metazoa > Chordata > Amphibia > Anura > Myobatrachidae > Taudactylus > Taudactylus pleione. The sequence goes on along the minus strand of JAUIMM010000005.1, from coordinate 13,760,896 downwards.
ATGGCATGTTATCGTCTATGTCATGACTGGTGGCAGCAGCTTCAGCACTAGGAGGAAGTGGTTCTTGATCTTTCTCTATTTTATTTTTATCGGAGAAAGTTTGGTCCTCCATTTATGTTATATCGATTTGATATATATGTGCGGCTAAACACAGAAAATATTTTTTTATTTTTGCTGGAGAGTAGTACACTTTGTGGATTACACCACCCTTTAAGAAATGAGCCAGCCGGCTCTTTACTTATGGGACACAGGCGCACGCTTGGCGCTGCTCCTTTGTTGATGCACGTGCGGCTACTGCGCACACAATTCACAAACACAGAAAATATTTTTTTTTTTGGTTTGGAGTGTACTTTGGGGGTTACAGCACCCTTTAACGGTCAAGCCAGCCGGCCCTTTACTTATGACACAGGCGCACGCTTGGCACTACTTTGTTGATGCACGTGCGGCTACTGCGCACACAATTCACAAACACAGAAAATATATATTTTTTTGGTTTGGAGTGTACTTTGGGGGTTACAGCACCCTTTAACGGTCAAGCCAGCTGGCCCTTTACTTATGACACAGGCGCACGCTTGGCACTACTTTGTTGATGCACGTGTGGCTACTGTGCACACAATTCACAAACACAGAAAAAATATTTTGTTATTTGGTTTGGAGTGTACTTTGGGGGTTACAGCACCCTTTAACGGTCAAGCCAGCCGGCCCTTTACATATGACACAGGCGCACGCTTGGCACTACTTTGTTGATGCACGTGTGGCTACTGTGCACACAATTCACAAACACAGAAAAAATATTTTGTTAGTTGGTTTGGAGTGTACTTTGGGGGTTAAAGCACCATTTAACGGTCAAGCCAGCCGGCCCTTTACTTATGACACAGGCGCACGCTTGGCACTACTTTGTTGATGCACGTGCGGCTACTGCGCACACAATTCACAAACACAGAAAAAATATAATTTTTTTAGCACTTGGGGGGAGCACCCCTGATGGACAGAGCACCCCCTGGACAACACTACAGCACCCCTTTAGGACTGGGACACTGCACAGGACTTTGGAGTGGACACAGCCCCTATGGAGAACTGACTGCACAACACAGTCCAGCCAGCCCCTATGGACTTTGAAGTAGTGGACACAGCCCCTATTAACAGCAGCACAGCACAACACAGCCAGCCCCTATGGACTTTGAAGTAGTGGACACAGCCCCTATGGACAACAGCAGCACAGCGCAGCACAGCACAGCACAACACTACTCTGCACTACACTACACTACACAGCCCAGCCAGCCCTAACTCCCACCCTCCCTCTTCACTGTCCACAGCCGAGTGAGAAAATGGCGCCGACGCGGGTACCTTATATAGGATCCAAAACCCGCGAGACCCAGAAGGCGGGATGATGACGTTTTGCCTCGATTTCAGATCCGAGTCAGGCGGGAAAAGTCGAGCCTGACTCGGATCGGCCTCGGATCGGGGGGGTTCGGGGGGTTTCGGATTTCAGAAATCCGAACCCGCTCACCCCTAATATATATATATATATCTCAATGTACAAATGTTTGCACTCTCATCTTCTCATCTCAACAGTTTCCAAAACAATGGGGCACACCTCAGTGGGTGCCGCGGCAGCCACTTAAATATAGTATTAATATTTCCAGGAAATAGGAAAGAGGGCACTCACCAAGATATGAAATAACTTATTTTCATAGAATAACTAATGCCACATCTTAAAGTTTCGGTTCCTAAAGAACCTTCGTCAGGATGGTCAACTTAACAGCAAACTAAATGAAGTAACAACTACATCCAGTGGCAAACGCAGGATTTCTAGAGGGGGGTTTCCAAATGTTTGATTTTAGAGTGCGTGTGGCCAGTCCATGAAGAGGGCATAACTAGCACTAATCCAGCTTGAATATGCTTGAATATCATACAAAGTGTATAGTGGGTCATAATTCCAGCATATACAGGACCAGCGATCACAGTAAGCCATTAGATGCGGGAGTAGGGCCATCCTGCCTGAGCTGAATGTTTTTATTTCAGATGTGGGCAAAATTCCAGAGCATTGGAGCAAGTCCGAGAGTCTGGGGGAGCAGCAGAAGAACCCAGCACTGCCCTGGACATATATGTACATATTGGTCTCCTTATGTACTGGATAGTGTATTATTATACAGTATTATAGCAATGCACACCTAACAGTGCATGTTTTCCAGATCTCCTAGTTGGTGTACAGGGGTATTTATTACTGGCTAACATGTTAAAAAAGATTCACAAGCGGTGCTAATCATTTCATTTGTGATACTGAGAAGAACATGCAGCACTAGTAACATTCTATTATATTACTATTTCTATTGTGATCATGGTGTAGGCTGGGGAGGGGGGTTTCCAGGCAGCCGGAACACCCCCCTGCGTTTGCCTATGACATCCAGGTACACGCAGTGTATCCAGATGCCCCCCAAAACATGGGTATGTGCTGCTTTTAGAACCAGTGGGAAATGTACTTGGGGTACCACTAACTGTTCTATAACTTTTTCCTGCATAGTACTCACTCTATACAGACAATCATTCTTAATCACAAAGTAGGGCCAACGCCCTGACGGTGGGGCTAATCGGGGCACCCCATTTATCTCCATCACTGCCTTAAAGGCTTGTTCTAGTGTAGCCCCATTAGCTTGGTCCCGTGCAAACTCCTGCAATGGAAATAGTCTCGGCACCAGTGACCAGTCCATGTCCACATGGTCACTGGGCTCTGCGATGGGCATGTGTGTCTGTTCCCACAGGAGGACTGGGAGCAGTAGGCCAGTGTGCCTTAAAAGTGGCGATTCCTGTATCACCTTGCCTGCAGACACAGTAGCATCTTCTGTAGATTGTGGTCCCAAGGGGTAGATCTTGTTCTTCCTTTGGCATATCATTCAAAACTGAAGACCTGGCTGGTGAATCAATTGCTGGTATGTTCGGTTGGACTTGCTTTAACATCAACTCCTGCAAAAAATGGAAAATCACGCCCCAAGATGAGTGGGTATAGCAGCTTAGGAGCTATCACCGCCATGGCCCATACTGTCTGGCCCTTGAGGGTGATTGTCAGGAGAGTCATCTCATATTCTTCAGATGTCCCATGAATACACAGGACCTTCACTCTTGGCAACAGAGGTGTTGGCTTTGCTGGGATCAGAGAAGCCAAAACTAAAGTGAGTTCACTACCGGTGTCCACCAAGGCCCGGACCGCATTTTGGTTAACCAGAACTGTTATATAGAATAACCTGTTGCCCTTCTGGAATACACTCATGGTACAGCAGCTTGGGTATACTGGCCCTGCATCCCAGGTGAGGGATTAGTCCATAGACTCCTGCAGTGTTGGGAACTCTATTTGGACATGTCTGGGTTCCCCACTTTCGAAACATGTTAGTTTAGCCAGCCTTGGGTTCACCTCTCTTTCCACAGGGTTTTTCACAGTTGGGCCCGGGCGGTTCACGGCCAACCCCAGTTTATGTCTTGGCATAGGTTTTTGGCACAAAGCCACAAGCCTTGGCCATTTGCTGCAAGGTACCAAATCTCTCCATTAGTGTGGTGAGTTATTTGGGGATTTGGGGGTCTGTCTGCAGAACCCACTTTTGCAGACCCTGGTCCAAGGTCCATATGCAGTGGTCAATCGTCAGCAGCTCCACCATTCTTTGGGGTGAATTCTCCCCTGGCTTTAACCACTTCTTCAGCATTTTGATAAAAGTGGCAAAAGTGGCTAGCTGAGTTCTTTGGAGTAACGCCACTCATGGTAATGCTGAGCCTGACCCGGTAACACCGGCACGAGACAGTACCTCAGTTTTTAAGGTTGCATACACCGACTCCACCCTCTCATAGAGGTCCATATAAGCCTACTGGGCCTCTCCGGTCAAGTATGGTGCTAGTTTCTCTACTCAGACTTCCGGTTGCCATTTCGTCCTATTCGCCGTTCTCCCAAAGTGGCGAGATGGGCTTCTATGTCATCATCAGCTATCATCTTCTGAAGCTTGGACTCTGCTGTAGGGCCTGGCTGCCGTTGCTGCTGCATCTGTATCTGTTGTTGTTGTTGCATCTGTACCAGTTGCTGTTGGATCTGCTGATGCTGCTGCTGGCTTTGCTCCCAAAATTTCTTTAATTCCGTTAAACTGCTGGCTTTGCTGCTGCCCGCTCACTAGCACTTTCAGGATTTCCTTCATTCTGGCTTTTTTGTGGGTTGGGAAGCGAAAACTGGCTTCCCTTATCATCCCATGCATTGACACCACTTGTATGTAGTAAGGTAGCCTTATAATTGAAGCACGCACACTGATTCTGATCTTCACCACTATTTTATTGTTTTTAGGATGATCGCAAAACAGTGACTTTCACAGAAAAGTATGTTCACAGCCCTGTCACTAACTAAAAGAGACCTACTCCATAGTCATCAGCCACTATCTGTCATTGGTCATACTGACACATGACCTGCAGAGGCCTTGAATACCCCAGAATCCTCCTACCCCTCCCAGATTGACAGGCAAACCACACCCTCCTCAGGGCTGGCCCGACAGGAACTCTGACTACACTGGTGCGTAGAGCGCCAGCAGCGGGCTGGCCCGCGGCTCCCTGCTGTCAGCCATGCACCTGACTCTGAGAAAGGAAGAGTTTGTGAGATGGAAGTGTCCTGCACGGAGGACGTGTGAGTGACTGTTCCTTAGAGCAGTGGTTCTCAAACTCGGTCCTCAGGACCCCACACAGTTCATGTTTTGCAGGTCACCCAGCAGGTGCACAAGTGTAATCATTACTCACTGACACATTTTAAAAGGTCCACAGGTGGAGCTAATTATTTCACTTGATTCAGTGTGGAGACATGGAAAACATGCACTGTTTGGGGTCCTGAGGACAGAGTTTGAGAACCTGTGCCTTAGAGGACTGTCAAACAGCACACAGACCTGATCTGGTTTCCAAAAAAACGTAGCCTCCGGCCGGTCCTGACCCTCTATAGGGTATAAGTGAAGTGGAGATGTTGCCCATTGCAATCAATCAGATTCTACTTAACATTTATCTAGCACCTTCTAGAACATAATAGTTAGAATCACTTTAGTAAATATACCCCTTGTTTTTATAAGACAGGCCTTTACAGGTGTTAAGATTTGTACAGACATGCTGCTGAGAGAGACACACAACGGGATGCAGTAAAAAAACCGGCGGTCGAAATGCCAACCGCCAGCTTCCCGACTGTCAAATCCTGGCAGGGGACTAATGACAGGCGTCGAAATGTCATTGATCCAAATTAGGCAGTAATTTCATAGTATATATGCAAACACCCTTTACATTACTATGTAATCACTGCCTAATTTGGATCAATTACATATCATTATATTTATAATAGTTAGTTCACATACAGTATGTAGTATTCCCTATGATAGTAGTGTTTATCATGGATTGTTTGTTATTTAAATATATCATGATTATATAAATCTTTTAGCAGATACACATTTGAGCTGCTAAAACTACATCTACCAGAGGGCATTGTGATGCCCTATTGATGTGAATGGCTGGCTAACATGATCATGGGCAGTTTAGGACCAATAGAAATTGCTATAAACATGGGGGAGGCGGGACAGGTATCCTAGTAACCACTACTCGTCTAGTAGGGAATCTAGACTGGCTCTGCTGGCCAGTGACATGTACATTGACACACGATTAAAGCCTGCGACTGTTTGCTATGCGGCAATGGAAACAGCTAGATCCCTTTCCGTAGATTGACCATGACGTCATCAGCCAGTGTCCAATGTCATTCCCTACCATCCAAGTGGGCATAGAGGGGGAATATAATCATGTGGCGAGCATAGCGAGCCACCATGCCCGAAGCGTGGCGAGCGAAGCGTGGCGAGCGAAGCGAGCCCGCAAGTGGCTAACTTTCTCTTTTTGCTGGATTGTGTGGGCAGGAAACTGCACTTCTGTCCTCAGTGCACGTCACTTCCAGGTACAATATCTGAAGTGGAAATAGTCTTTACCATGCGGCAATGGTGAAGGGAACAAGCCTCGACTCGGGTGAAATGCGTGCCCTCCTTTTATCTGCCAAACATCATGGGAGAATCAGTCAGTGCACGGACCGGACTCCACACCACTGTAATATTGGTATTGTATATTAGCTGATGGATCACTGTGTCTGTTTGGTGCTCAAAGCTTTAACAATCCTTCAGTCTGTGCATGCTTTGTCTCCACCATGAAGTTCATATATTGGATTAATGGCCTATTGTGTGTATCTGGGACAATGAGTTGCCAGCATTGATGTGCTGGATTTCCTGTATGCTGGGACTGGTGTTTTTTCTCTGCTATTAAGTTTACATCTGTTGAATATATGTGCTATAGGGTTGTCACAGCCCGCAACAGAGACCCCAGGATCAGAGCCCGTAACTTACCTTTGCGGGCGCTGACACAGAAACAGACAAAATCTCAGGTGCACAACTCCAAATCATCAATAATATATATAAATGCAATAAAATTTTGCAATCAATAGAGGTTTTTAGCATAATCATGGCCAAGCTTATGGGCCTACCCACCATATCCAAGTAACCTCTTTCGGGTAGGTCCCTAACATACTAAGGTTCAAATCCAGAGCGCAGGACCCCCAAAACTGGCCAGGCTAAGCCGCCCCAGGGCACCACCATAGTAAGAAAAGTGCAGTGTAAAGAGATAGTTAGGAGCAGCTGCTGCTGCATATAAAGAATGAAAATAAAAAAGTGAAGTACATATATATTAGACACACAGTGAAGGGTTAAAATGTGTTATAAAGGAAAATGTGTTATACTGCAGTGCCCTGAGACAGACCAACCAAAACAATCCAGGGGGACCCACGCCCCAAAAATGAACCAAAATTGCACTACAGTATATAACTTGTAGGACTTACCTAGAATTGTGCCTAATACAGTGTGTATATACATTACCATACTCCATGCTTTTAAACCAATAATGAAGGGTGCCAGTCCAGAATGAGGGCATCTCCTTTCCCTCAGATGTGCAACAAAGCACATTAAATGGAGTATATGGAAAAGATTTCTGGACTGCACAACCTGACTATATATACAATGGGAGGTGCTACCTGATGAGACTAATTGCAGGCACAGAAACAGACAAAATCTCAGGTGCACAACTCCAAATCATCAATAATATATATAAATGCAGTGTCTCCCGGCTCCCACAATGTGCAGCGGTGTCTTCTCCCTCTGGTGCAGGTCCCACTGCTGTCCTCTCCGATGGGTCCCGCTGTCCTCTCACTTCCATGCTGGCTCCTTCTGACTGCTCCGGCTCCAATACTCACATCCTGGAAATGCTCCCCTCCGGTCCATGGGCGCAGCCATCTTGGTTTTGCCCATGTGATTCCACTACTACCAATGAGGATGTTTCTCCTTCTTTCTCAGCCAATCAGTGTCCTGTGGATCCTATAAAAGGATTCCCTGTTGCACTCACTAATAGCCAGTGCAACAAGTCCCTTAGTCTGACTAAGTGAGCCCCTTCACTGAACTCTGTGAGTATTAGCTACCATCCAGCAAATTCTTTTCCAAACAGCTTCCCAGCAGCACCAAGTAGCTCCCGTGCTACCACCATTTACTTTACAGCTTCCCAGCTGCACCAAGTAGCTCCCATGCTACCACCGTTCACCTTACAGCTTCCCAGCTGCACCAAGTAGCTCCCGTGCTACCACCATTCACCTTATGGCTTCCCAGCCACACCAAGTAGCTCCCATGCTACCACCGTTCACCTTACGGCTTCCTAACCACACCAAGCAGCTTCCGTGCTGTCACCAGCTTTCAGCCATCCTTCTACATGCACTAAGTATCTACAGTTTTATACTCTTTCATGCATAGAAACTTCATCAAACCAAGGGCCTGATTCAGACCCAGTCGCAAGCGCTGAGCACTCGCAACCAAGTCGATGGTGGCCCAGAGCGCATCCAAACAATGGAGCTGGCTCCCTCGTGCACATGTGTGAGACCCGGATAGCGACGGGCAATCCATCACTCCGGGTCTTGTACCAAAGGGGACATGCTGTCAATGTTGAGTGACAGCACGCCCCCTTTGGTGGGTGGGCCGGGGGAGTGGCTGCCCAAACAGAGGCGTTCCCATGTGAACGCCTCCGTTTGGGGTCGGCAACAACTGACATCACGAGTGATGTCAGTGGGAGAGATTTCGGCTCTGTTAGAGCCGAATCTCTCTGGGGCTTACAGCAACGAGACCCTACCACAACGGTCTCGTCGCCAACCCAATGGTCGTGATAGTCTTGACCATTGTGACCATCTTCCTGGCCGCTCGCTATAGCTGTGGGTGGTCACCCACAGCTATGCGAGCGGCCAGGAGGCCGTTCTAAAAAAAAAATAGCCTGGCCCTGATTCAGAGCGAGCGCTCTGTCAGAGCATCCGGCTCTGAATCAGGGCACAAGTCTCCTCCAGAGAGCATCTGAGTTTAATAGTACAGGTCCAAGACCCAGCCTGGGAACACAGCTTCAAAATCCCACGTCTGTGACAAGGGTTATATTAACAGAGATAACACTGCTTGCTAACTTTATTTGTCTGAGAGGGAGCAGGCTATTATATTTCTCCAGGCTGACTTTGATTGATAAGTGATGGACTTTTGTGATGTAGTCGATACCAAGACCACTTGACTGTAGTATCTTTTGGCAATATTAAGCTAAATGATGATTTTACACCACTGATCACACAGTATTATTACAAAGACCTTCTTGAAATATATATTGGTGTTATACTTACATGTCAATGTTTAGACAGTTAAATGGATTATACTATACCCATGCTTAAACGATTAAAGTATGCTCATGCATCACTTTTCTTGAATTTTTTCTTTTATTAATAAATTGGACTTTTCCAAAGGTGATAGTCCTACATTTATACAATTTTGCTCAGACCATGTGCAAGAGCAATTTTCATCCCTGCCTTTAAAACCGTAACCTACAGCCATACTGTAGATCTGCCCAATCTCATCTGATCTTAGAAGCAATATAGCAATAGGCCTGGTTAGTATTTGAATATGAGACCACCTACAGTAGGAATTCCAGGTGCTGTAGGTTAACCTGTATTGGAGGATGAATGGGACAGGATGGCACATGGTGTAGCAATCATACAACTAACCTATGAGATCAATAACTGTTATTGTACCAATATAAGATGGTCTGATATCCATTCCAAGTGTGTTAAGTGGAATGCAAATTCTGTTTAATATTCTCACCATATAAAATTTGGGTATTTGATGCAAACACCCGTAGGTTATTTTAAAACTTATTTAGTCCAACGGATGTTCAATGTTTAAACTCTTGTTGGATAAAATGAATAAAATGTGTATGGATACCTCCTAATTTTTATGGATATATAATAAAGGTTACATTTTAACGTTTTTCTATATGAATTGTCATTCAAGTGTGCCCCAGCAAATAACCTTTCTTTTTCTTGTTTGTTCCCTTTTGTGCCTCACCTGTTTTGTGTGAACTCTCTCTAGGCTAGGCTGCAGTGGTTTCGATCTCTCTGCTTCTTCTCTATACGTCACAGACTATCCAATCTTGATGTTGATGTGTGTGCAACAGAGCAATATTCCCACCTTATAAAGTTATGTAGGACACAAAAGGCCAATACCACCCAGTCAATTTTGTCACTGCGCAGATTGATGGCTGTATAGAAGACTTTAAAACAATTGCTTACATCCCAATGGTATTTTCAATCAGTCATCTAGCTCTTGGTAGTTTGTAGTTAAAGATAACGCCTTTTGTGATTGAGTTATATTTGAGGGGATAATAAGCACATTGGTGTGTAATGCACAACAAAAACAAAATTCAGTCCAAACTTTGTTTGGCTGACAGATGTATATGTAGGGTGCCTTTATTGAGTTGATCATGGAAGTCAGTCTGCTCCAAATCAGAGTGGAGAAGAGGAGGATTGATGAACGGGAAGCTGTTGGGATCAAAGTAACTGGCAAATTAAGGTGTCTAGATGAACTCACCAGGCTTGATACAGAGAGACTAATCAATTACATCTTAAATAAGGCAGCTAAATGAGAGGCAGATGGTATGAGCAACATTGTGACACCCAGGGCTCATAGGTCAGACCTATCTATGCTCTCCTCCACCACAAATATAATTTAAACCAGTGGTTCTCAAACTAGGTCCTCAGGACCCCACACAGGTCACATTTTCCAGGTCACCCAGCAGTTGCACAGGTGTATTCATTACTCACTGACACATTTTAAAAGATCCACAGGTCATTATAACTATTTCACTTTTGATTCTGTGAAGAGACCTGGAAAACATGCACAGTGTGGGGTCCTGAGGACCGAGTTTGAGAACCTGTGATTTAACCTACCAATGCACTATGTCCACCACCCCTTAACCTTCATGCTGGGCCCAGAACCTCGACTCCTGCCAGCAGTAGTATGGAGTGACCAAATGTAGCAGGTCCTGAAATGTGGGATCATCTATTTTCAAAAAAATCCTGCAATCATCAGGATTATTCTCCCAAATCTCTGTAATAAAGGTATATGGGACAACGACTCTCTCCTAAGTAACCAATCCTTTGTCCAGCAGCTCCTAATATGGGTGCCTCTCTTTCTCCTCTTCAGAGCTCTCTGCAATGTCACTGTAGCAACAACATATGTAGCAACAGCTTGATGGTGAATGAGATCCAATATATAAACATTATCAATTTATAAACATCATCAATAGTATAGTGTGTAGCAGTAGATATCATATAAGAAGATTCTAGACAATACAAACAATACTGTGATGGCAAAAATGTCTCCTTCGATACTGTATGTTCAATCTGTCCATTCCAATAATACATTATCTAACTGTGTATATGCAGACACAATATCGCCATGATGATCTTTAGGCCAGATAATCGTGCAGGACAGAACGGTAATTAACTAGAGTGTAGACTCAAATTGGATGTTCTCCAGATTGATTCTTCACTCAAGACATCGTCTAGTCAGTCAGATTGTGAGTAAGATGATGATCACAGCTATAACAGTCGCAAACGAGCATACAGAATCGGGTGGGAATGGTCACAAATATTTGTATAACCCATTATACTAAAAATATGTATTTAGGGTGTGACTCAGAGTTGGGGATAGAGGAAGATAGAGCAAGTAACTGTGTACCTGGACAAACCATGTTGCAATGCATGGGTTGCAAATACATACATTGTTTTTGCATGCATGGTAAATACTGGCTGCTTTTGCATGTAGCCCACAAACACTGCATATCTTTATTTTTACACTGCAAATAAATAGACACCCCTCCCAAATCTAAGGGGTCTATTTATTAAGCCTTGGATAGAGATAAAGTACAAGCCAACCAGCTACTAACTGCCATGTCACAGGAAGTGTTTAAAAAAATGACAGTTAGGAGCTGCTTGGCTGGTACTTTATCTCCTCAAAGTCTCCCGGGTTTATCTATATGATACATGCAAAACAATAAATACAGGAAAAAAGACTGTCTTACAGATCTAATATAATGTTTCTGATAATGTCTATATGGTAGAGATGAAAAAGATGGTGTAGTTCTGTCAATTAATCGGGTAAAATAAGTGCGTACCCCGACTCATTTCAAATAAGTGGTTATCTTCCCATAAAGGTTTCTTTATCCCCTTAGCCCACTCAATATTCCAAGATTAATCTCTTTATGGATATACACCAATCACGAGGAGGGTAAAATGATGCGTACCCTACTCATGTGATATAGATGTTGTAGTCCGCATATAAAGGTTTCTTTCAATCGTCCCACAGGGTGTTCTTGTGATTTATTTCCATATAATAGATCCTCAAAAAAGAGAGGAGGAGTGATGTGTATAGGCTAGATACTTTTAATGGCGTAAAATTCATACACAAACACAGAACAGAGACATAGAATCCAAATGAATATAAAAAATTGTGACCAGATCCACCGTTTTGAAAAAGACCTGCGGTGATAGGTCGAAACGCGTTGGCCTTAGGAATTTTTTTTCACTGCTGGACATTACTGATTGTTGCTTCTGTGAGATGGTGGATCTGGTACTATCTTCTTATCAGGTCACAATTTTTTATATTCATTTGGATTATATGTCTCTGTTCTGAGTTTGTGTATGTATTTTACGCCATTAAAAGTATCTAGCCATACACATCACACCTCCTCTCTTTTTTGAGGATCTATTATATGGAAATAAATCACAAGAACACCCTGTGGGACGATTGAAAGAAACCTTTATATGCGGACTACAACATCTATATCACGTGAGTAGGGTACGCATCATTTTACCCTCCTCGTGATTGGTGTATATCCATAATGAGATTAATCTTGGAATATTGAGTGGGCTGAGGGGTGCCGAAACCGTATAAATTGGTTGCGATCGCTTAATTGCGCACGAATCGCAACACAACATCCATTGGATGATTTGATCGTCCACGGCAATTTTATGCGAACACATGCTCCCGCCGCATTCGCGCACGCACTTGCGCACGCGCGAATTGCACATGCTCGCTATACATGCACACGCATCCCATGCCCCCGCAACTCGCCATATTGTGAATGGCGAGCCATGCTTCTGTGCTCACAACGGTTAAGCGCCATTTTACATTACATGAACACATAACAAAGTTGGTACAGCAATACTGTTTAAATACTGTTTTGTGTTTCAATCACATAGCCAGCTTTTAAGTATTATTATCGGAAACCTTACCCCGATGGACAGCAGCCTTTCCTTACAATAAACTTATATCCCATTTAACCCTAAACTGACTGAGATACGCACAATGCTATTTAGTACATAAACACCTCTTTCCTCTCATACAAATATTCACCCACTTACACAATAAATGTTCCAAACATAGAAGTTTATGTGTTTTAAAGGTATACAGTGAATGTTACATGTTAAATAGCAGTTATATGATATCTGGGCTTAGGAATAAGATAAATGGGTCATGAGTAGTATCTACCGATTTCCCTCTGTCTCAACAGGAATATGAAACCAACATAATGAATATGGAAGGGATCACTATCGAGTTATGAAGACCTGCCAAGAATTACACTCTATATTGTAAAAATCACTGTACACCTCCCCTGTAGATTTGCATGCCAAGGGTAGTACAAAGGGATTTTCTAACACAGTTCAACCTCCAGTGACGTCAACCATCTACTAACAAATGAATAGCAACAACCATTGTGACTCAGTAATAAAGGGCCAATAGGGAGCCCCTCTGAGTATTCAGCTTATGTTCAAAGGAAATTGTACACCTATAAATTCCTATGCAGTCTGGATCCCAACCCCCTTCCTTCCTCTTTCTCTGCTTGACCCTAAAGAAACACGCAGCAATCCTGATGGACAGCTTAGTCTAGGATCCAGACCGCATGGCGAAGTATTGGTAATTGTATCTTTGCCTTTATCCTGTATATAGCTGTTTTGTATAGACTAAGGCTGATTATACCCTTTTTACAATATAATACTTTTGTGTGTGTTGGAACCGCAAACTGTTTCTGTGTGACAAAGTTATTTTATATTGGGATGGGAGGTATGGGCAATCTGGTCTGTGCAATCAAATCTCTCTCTAATATCGATACTGTTTAAACGGTATCAATAGGGGATAAAGAAATATTTATGGGAAGATAACCACTTATTTGAACGTGAGTCGGGGTACGCACTTATTTTACCCGATTAATTGACAGAACTAAGCCATCTTTTTCAGCTCTACCATATAGACATTATCAGAAACATTATATTAGATCTGTAAGACAGTCTTTTTTCCTGTATTTATCGTTTTGCATGTATCATATGGATAAACCCGGGAGACTTGAGGATTCTTCATATAAAGTGATATATGTCAGAATCTCCCATTCAAGAAAAGGATTAAGTATTATCTTTATATTTGTATATCCAGCGCCACCTGATAGCACAATATTTTCTCTTTTTCACATTTTATTTATTGGGGGTGAGTGAGCCTCCATTTTTGTGTCAGGTTGGGGGCAGCAGGTTTTGCGCACCATACTTTATAGTTATTTTTTCAAATATCTGGTACTTTATCTCAGTTCACTTTATCTCCATCCAAGGCTTAGTAATTAGACCCCTAAATCTCTCTGCACATTTTAAATCTGCCCAAGATGCACAGTTACTTGCTATTTCTAACTCTATTCCCAACTCTGAATCAGGCCTTTAGTTCTTTGCAAGCAATGCGGGAGCAGTTATGGCTGACTTGTGTTCAACACTGTATCAGACCATTTATTTTTCTCTTTAAAAGAAAAGCAACTGGCAACAATCTAAAAGAGATCTAAAATATATATTACACCTGGGCACAATTGTAACTCATTTTCTTTGGCCTGAAGGTTTTGCTGTTTCAGAGTAGAGGTTTTTTATTTTTTTATTTTATGAGCCAGATTGCCTTATGGTTTTAATATGAGTCACGGTACATTCCGTTAGCCCACCGATGGTCAACATTTCTTCCTATACAATGTTTATTTTGGTATGGAAATAAAGTGGTTCAGTATTACCTTGTGAGAGACACCCATACATGTGAAAAGGAAATATGTGGCATGCTTGTGGTAGCGTGGGTTATTGCATTTCTTTGTGGGAGTTTCTCCATCAATTAATTCTATTACTCAGGAAGTTACCAGTAGATACAACAAAGAGTGACGCTCAGAAGAATATTGCTTTGAGTCACTTGTCGGGAAATATCAAATGAAGCTCATTCTACTCCAGATATTTGTGATGGTATTAATAAATTCCCAGGAATGTTCCTAAATAGGTACATACAGTAATGTTTTTAATTCTTTAAGGGGAATTCAATTAGTGCTGCCGCTTGCTAAGCGGGTAACTGAATTCCACTCCTGAGGGGGAGATGTACTAAGCTATGGAGGGAGATAAGGTGGTGAAATTGTAATGAATTAATCTCAGACTGTGCTAATATAGCTCTTAATGTGAGACAGCAGAATCCACATACATATATAGAACAGTCATGGCTCCATAGATTAAAAATATATAGAAATCTTTATTATATAAATAAATATGTATCAGGTTTAATAAAGACAATTATCTCACAAATAACAATGAAATGCCTCTTTACATTGAAACAATATAACGCTGCTTGAAAAATCACTTGTGTACTTGACACATTAAAATATTGTGGACAGTTTAGATCAGACACCCAGTTTAGTTTTGACACCCAGTACTGAGTAAAAAATCCAGTTGGAATTCTGAATTTGTGTCCAAAGAGGTATCAAGTGCAAGTTATCTGGCCAGATATGCGTAACGCTGTGAACAAATTATACCTGTCCGTAGCCGTTTGGAGCTGCACAGCGCCGAGGTGTTTTAATAGAATCGGCTTCCCAAGTGAAGTGAACGGCCTCCGGAACTGGGCTGACGTTGCATCAGCAATTACTTTGTCTCCCTTCGTCGTCCGCTGACCTGCTATTATTATGTGCCATTAAAGATTGCAAGACGCTCTACATGGTTATGTCTGGATGACCCATTATCAAGTGGAGTCTATTTATTCTGATTATTGCTTTTCATTTATCTGTCACTGATGTGTACCTGTGATTGGGGGAGCGCTAGAAGGTGATCTATATCAATTATATTTGCAGGTGAAGTGAGTAACCTTGATTATTTCATTACAATGACAAGGTATGGGATATATTAGGCAGAAAGTAAACACTCAGTTCTTGAAGATGCTGTGTTGGAATCAGTAAAAATGGGGAAGTGTAAGGATTTGAGCAACTATGACAAGGTCCAAATTGTGGTAGACAACTTGATCAGAGCATCTGTAAAGAGCAGGTCTTGTGGGGTGTTCCCGGTATGCAGTGGTTAGTACCTGCCAACAGTGGTCCAAGGAAGGTCAACTGGTGAACCAGCAACAGGGTCGTGGGCGTCCAAGGTTCATTGATGTGCGTGGACAGCGAAGGCTAGCCCATCTGGTTCTAGGAGCTACTGTAGTACAAGTTGCTGAAAAAGTTAATGCTGGCTATGATAAAAAAAGGTGTCAGAACACAAGGTGCATCACAGTTTAATGTGTATGGGGCTGCATAGCCACAGATCGGTCAGAGTGCCCATGTTGACCCCTATCCACCATCAAAAGCACATATAATGGGTACATGAGCGTCAGAACAGGACCATGGTGCAATGGCAGAAGGTGGCATGGTCTTACAAATCATGATTTCTTTCACATCATGTGGACAACCAGGTGTGTGTGCATTGTTTCCCTGGGGAAGAGATGGCAATAGGATGCACTATGGGAAGAAGGCAAGCTGTTGGAGACAATGTGATGCTCTAGGAATGTTCTTCTGGGAAACCTTGGGTCCTGGCTTTCATGTGGGTATACAATCGGGAAGCCGGCGGACGTAAGCCCGACAGCCGGCTTCCCAACTGCTTTATCCCGGCGAGGGTTAAATGACATGCGTCTAATTCTAGACGCCTGTCATTTTACCGACGTCGGGAGACCGGCGCCCGGCATCCCGATTGAAGTGATGCCGGACGCCGCTGCGGACAGCCGTGGGGGGGAGGGTTAGGTTTAGGGCTCCTGGGGGGGACTTAGAGATAGGCATCCCATCGGGAGGTTAGGTTTAGGCTAGGGGGAGGGAGGGTTAGGGTTAGGCACCCCCGTGGGGGACTTAGGGTTAGGCACCCCCCCAGGGGACTTAGGTTTAGATGGCAGGGAAGGGGGGGTTAGGTTTAGGCATTTAGAGGGGGGATTAGGGTTAGGCACTGGGGGGGAAGGTTAGGGTTAGGCACCCCTAAGGAGGGTTAGGTGGGTTAGGTTAGGTTAGTTGATACTTACCTGGGGGCGATCAGGATTTTCAGCTGTGTCGGCCTGCCGCTGTCAAGATTTGAACTGCCGGACCTGTGTCCGGTGGTAATTCGTATGTATTCCTTCATTGGAATGTTACTTTAACACATACCACCTACCTAAACATTGTTGCAGACCAAGTACACCCTTTATGTCAACAGTATTCCCTGATGGCAGTGGCCTAATAGTTTTAGGAACATGACAAAGAGTTGAAGGTGTTGAGTTGGCCTCCAAATTACCCAGATATCAATCCGATCGAGCATCTGTGTAATGTGCTGGAAAAACAAGTCTGAGCCATGGAGGCGCCACCTCGCAAATGACAGGACTTAAAGGATCTGCTGCTAACATCTTGGTGCCAGATACCACAAGACACCTCCAGAGTTCTTGTAGAGTCCATGCCTCGTCGGGTAAGAGCTGTTTTGGCTGCACGAGGAGGACCTACACAATATTAGGCAGGTGGTTTTAATGTCATGGCTGATGGGTGTATAATTCAAATGTATCATTTAGTTGCTTTTACTTTGCATACATCTGATACTACAGTGCAATTTTTGATAGGGGAAATGCTTACACCCATCTCAAGGAAAAGGTGAAATATCTGCAGAATATTTTGCATAGTAAAAAAACACTATGGATTTGCCCCATTATGGCTAATTTAAAGAACTTAGAGATTGAATCAGCATTGCACGTAAGTGCAGTGCTCAATGCAGATTCCTGATTACCAGGAATCTGCGCATGTGCAGGACACGTTCTGTGAATGTGCAGAACAGGTCCTGCGTGATCGCATGCAGCCGCTGCTAAGCCTCTGCTTGATTGAAAGGCAAAGGCATGTAAGGGGCGGTGTGGCTGGCGCTCAGAGAAATGGGGCGTCGGCCCCGTTTTCCAGAAGTGGCAAGGCCAGCGGCTGCCTCCACAGTTTCCTAGCCTCGCAAGTTGGCCAGTCTGAGTAAGCTGACGTTGTCCCAGCCTGTGACCTCGGGTTGTCGGATACCTCTTGCTGCATTTGCATATTTGCAAGAATGGAATTGCAAGGCTGCTTACGTGCTGCTTTGCAATTCCATGCAGTACTGAATCACGCCCTTATAGAACAAACACTGGGTCCTATTTATCAACAAAACATAACCCCTTTAGCACTCACTAAAGAGGTTATGTCATCTTTTCAATATTTAACAAACAGCTGTAAACTAAGATTACCACTGTTTGTCACTGTATCGCTCTTGCCATCTTTAGATAGTGAGAGCAATATGGTTCCCATTGCGGGTGAAACAGTCATGCACATGTGCAGACTCACTGTCTCACATGTGCATAACATAAATGCCAGTCATCAGAGTGGAGAATGCCGCCAACGAGGGAGGCGTCGCTGGACCTCGCTGGTGAGGTAAGTAATGATGAATACCAGTGGCATATTCATTTTTAACACTGCGATACTAAACGAAATATGCCACTGGGATTAAGGTTCAATGATAAATGGGGCTCACTTTATTGTAGAATACAACAACAAAAAACTAGAGATGTGTCCGCTTGTTTTGGTTTTGGATCAGGATTCATCCTCGTGTTTTGATTTTGGATTTGAATCTGCTAAACCACGAACACATGTTTTGGTTTTGGATCTGTATTGTTTTTTTAAGAGTTTATAAAAACAGCTAAAATCTTGTAATTTGGGCATTTTTAGCTCCTACAGTATTAGCAACCTCAATAACATTTATTTCCAGTTAATTTTGACAACCTCAGTTCACAGTATTGTTCACCAATATTGTCCAAAGACTAGCTGGCTAAACTAAGCAACATAGCAGCGGCAAAAACACATGGCAATGTGAAAGTCAATGAAACATTGCCACACAGCAGTGGCAGTCAGGATGGCAGTTTAATAACCTATACGACCCCACAGAAACCAGGAATGTTTTAATTAATCAATAACTAGATCAGAGGCCCCAGAGCAGTAAAGGGAAATGAAGGAGAAGTATGTATGTAATGGAAGGCATGTAAAGGAAGGAAGGATTCATTAGTTAGTGGGTTTAATTTAATTGTTTGTTTGACTAAAAACTTTATGAGGGAGGAAAGGGGGTAGTATGGCCAGCAGGTCAGCATCCTAATATTTATGTACTCTAACCGTTGTTGGGAATCCTTGGCTATTAACATTGTATTATTATTTTCTTTTTTTAAATAATATAATTTATTGGTTTTTCAAAGAATAAAAAAAAACAGAACAAAGGCAGACAGACACAAAAGGTACAGTAACACAAAGAAGACAATAGACTGATTTTCTTTTTAAAAATGTGTAGTAATGTATTATAGCAATAACCAATAAAAATGTTTGTCTATGCAAAAAAGACTGTCCCCAATGCCCCCAAAAATACAGAACAGTATGAAAATAAAAGTGGTACCCTTATGTTGTATATTAAAAAAGGACATGCACAGTTTAACAAACCAAGCGACAGGGACTGCCACTTTTGTGACTGAAGTGCTTGGTTTATTTGGGCCACAAATAAAAACAAAATTTTTTCAGAAGGACTACTTTCTATCATTAAGGTGTTATGATACTCCCAAATAATTTATATAAGACACCTAGAGTCACACTAGGAAGGACTTATGCCTGTAACAACAGCCTGTAGTTCCCTTAGAATTTAATACACTCATTGGTACTTAGGATGCCACCAGGTCTTAACCTTCCGGACAGTAGTGGCTTATATTATTATCAGGAGATTGCTGGAAGGTGATGATTCAGAACAATTAGGCAGGACTGACACCTCAATATCATTCACAGCTGTAGGGCCACAAGATAAATTACAGGGCTGCACAGAGGCAATCAGACAATAGTAAATGAATGGACATGTTTGCTGAACAGGGTCGAACTGAGTAAAAGTTGCTCAGAGTCTAACAGCTAAAATAAATGGAAATGGAGACAGGACTATAGACAAACCTAGCACTGGCTAGAATAACCAGAAGCACAAAGCACTATGAAATGCAGGTGGAAGTATTCCAGGACACAGAGTGACAGGAACAGGACCAGCTAGACACATAATGAAGTATAAGCTATCACTGGCAAGGGTCTGTGGGAAAGGCTGTCTTTTACCTAGAACTTGCACCAATGAGATGCAGGCAAAATGATCCAACCCCTAGTTACAATAATAAGCAGCAGCTGCAGTACTGCAAGCAGTTGGCATCCTGGCAGCCAGCCCCGGCCACCTGGCATACCAGTTGCCTAGCAACCCCTAGACCTCGTACCAGTACAGACAGGAAGATGTGGCGTCCTGGCTGCCTAGCGATTGCCGGGATTTGCAAAAGTAATGAGCCATGACAGCGGCTCATAACAGGAGGTTGATGATGAGAGTGCTAGCAGTGAAAATTGCCTGTGGTGGTCCAAACTGCTGGTAGCTGATACTGGACTGCTTGTTATTATTTTACAAATTATTATGAATTTTGTTAAATAAGTTGTATGAACTTGCTGCAAATGACATAACATGGCGGAGGTGCCTAGATGGTTAATGTCCCTACTGCTACTAACTTTGGCCTCAGAACTGGTACAGATGCCTTCACAAATGTTGTCAGGATTTGGGTAAAAATAATTCCACACCCAAGAGGTAGCTTTTCTGGTCTTATGCCCAGGCATGACAATGGCTTTCTTTTTATCATGAGCAAGAATTGCTGCCACTGGTGGCTGACTTACACAAACAACATCCTCATTAGCATCAGTAAGTGCACAAATATCCCCTTCATCCTCCTATTGCACTCCTCAATTTCACCCTCTTTACCTGTACTGCTCATCCCGACATATGCAGAAATGGTGTAAGGAGGTTTCTCTACGAGTACAATGTCAGACTCACACATAGCTAATGTGGACTCCCCTAGACTCTCCTCAGGGAATATGTGAACTCACAGTTTGTTCTTTAGCCTCAGTGTTCTTCTTTTTTTGGTCACTGATTTATCTTTTGTAAAAGTGACAGCTCTACTAGACTCAGAGCCAGAAGGTGTTGCATCATCATCATCATCATCATCATCATCATCATCATCATCATCATCATCATTATCATATGAGGTTACAGAAGAAGATGCCTGACTGTGTTGGCCCCTGCTCCTGCAATAGTCATTCTTCTAACAGAAGTAACACTAGCATGGCCACCACTCACAAACAAAGGCCTTGGCCTGAGTCTCTCCTTGCCACTGCATGTGGTATATGGCATGTTGGCAATTTTACGTTTTCGGCAGTAAACATTCTCTTTATTATTAGAAGCGTTTTCTTAAACTTTGAGTCTCCTGGACCACCTTTAGTGCTGGGATGCTACCCCTGCTCTTCTATCGGCTCACAGCGCTATTAGTAGCAGTGGCACCTACTAAATGGTAATACATAGACCTGAACAACAACCACAGTTTAATTGTTTTAACACTGCAGTAACAATGGCACCTACTGAACGTTATTTTAAGTACAGTGCCTGAACAACACACACTTTTATATTTTTTTATAAATACTGCGATTCACAGTGCTAATAGTAAAGGTGACACAATGAATGTTATTTTTTAATAGTGTCTGAACCAGTCCTGAGCACACACGTTTTACTTATTTTTTTTATAATTATGGTTTGCCCATCACTGACACAGTCACAATGCTACAGCACTGTATGATACAAGGTAGCCCACAGCCCTTAATCACAGAGTCACAGTCGTACTGCAGCCCGCCCCACACCCTAGCCCTCTAGCATCCTCTGTGAATGGTGCCCGAACCTCAAGGGAAGGACTTTTATCAAATCCAAAACATGCAAGAACCGACGCTAGGAAAATTATGTTTTGCCTTATTTTGAGAACTGAACAAGGGGAACAAGTCCCATCTCGATGTGACGTGTTACCCCTATGTTCAGATGAGTTCAAATCCCGGGAATCTGAACCTGCACATCTCTAAAAAAACAACTCACTGAAAGAGAGGGGGAATTTGAGTTTTTCAACATTTCTCTTAAATTTCATCTTCATCATTTCTTTGTAAGACGCTTCAAATTCAGCAGTGCCAGACAGCAGGTATACAAGTTACATAAATACTAAGTAAATAATATAGCAAATTATGTGAGAGCAAACACACGTAAAAATCTGACAAGATGACTTGGTCTATCCCATCCAGGGGGGCGAGAAGGGGTAGGGGGGGTACTAATTACCAGGCTTGTTGGAGCGGCTTGGTGGTGGCCCGGGGTTGCCGCCCCCAATGCCCCCCTTACCTGTCAGCACCGCTGCAGCTGTCTCTCTCACCCTAGCCCAGCACATGCTGCTGTGTGCCGGGCTTTGGTGGGTCCTGGAAGGCTACTGCCGCTGAGCTTAGCAGTGTAGTTTCCTCTGCCTGCGCTTGATGTGCTGGGGAGGGGGGTGATTGCACTGATCGCTCCCTACCACCTCTAGATCTGCCCCTGGCTGAGGGGAGCACTGCCCCCCCCTCCCCCCCTGTAGTTCTGTGTGGTACAAAGGATTTTAAAGGCAAATTACATTTACAAAAAAATATATATACTTGTTTAAAGATGTAAGCCATAGAGGATTTTACATAAAAGGATCTCCTGGCATCTGCTGCTGGCTATGTACACTTCCTAGTGGCATATGACATATGAGTGCTTTATGTCACTCATATGTCAGTGACAGTGCCAAAGTATAGTAAGTGTGCGTTGGCACTTGGCAGTGTAAATGAGAAGCTGCTGGCACATGAATGCTGACTAGCTCTGTTCATAGAACTTGTCAGTGTTGCTTTGTCAGGAACTAGGCGTTGACTATGTCAGCTGTATGCAGTAAAGGAGGAAGTATTAGCACATAGATACAGTACATGAAGCACCTGTGCATCACTAGGCTTAGGGGTACATTTACTAAATGTACGTTTTGGCTGTTTGGACAGTTTTCTATTGTATTTGGAAACAGACCATTTACTAAAGGCTAAACTGACCAAAAAGCCAACTTTAGAACTTTGGACCAACAATTGACTTTTACATAGAGAAGAATAGGATCTGCAGATTTACTAATGGTCGTTTTGAAAACTGACCAAAAATGGACCGCAATACGATGAGACGCACGTCCAAACAATAGACCTGCCTGTGACAGACGAGTTTCAGAGATGCACTGCACAGATCATTATGATATGTGCAGGCTTTGTTAGTTGTAAAAGCCTAGATATAGTTAAAATGTAAACAAAATAATAATAAAAAAAAAAACCAGCCCAGGACCTAGTCTGGATTGGTATTGTAAAATAGGGAGAAAAAATGGCATGGGGTTTCCTCTGTTCTCTAATAAACAGCACCAGGCTGAACCAGCTAGGGGTATAATGCCGTAGCAGAGGGACACACAGCATGGGGTCCCCCTGTCATAACACCAACCATCCCCAAACTGGTCAGCCCAGGGCTGGAACTTAAAAAATAAAACCTTCCTACAGCCCGAGGTTGAAAACCTGTAATGCCTGTTCTCAGCTCCATCAGAAGCCAGATAAGATGGGACCAGGTTACCGATGGTTGTTGGGTTCTTTTTCAAGAATATTAAAATAAAAACAATATGGCTGTTTTTTTCTTGTTCCATGTAAGCATCCATTGGTCTTAGTAAAATAAAAAAAATGCAAACAAGCCCACCGGACACGCATTGTACAAAGGCCCTGATTCAGACCATCCACAGCTTGTGCGAGCGGGCTGGAGACCGTCAAGATTATCGCGACCATTGGGCTTGCGACAAGACCCTGGGGTAGGGTCTGGGCTGCCGCAAGCCTGAGTGGACTCCCTGCTCTAATAGAGCAGGAAGTCCACTACTGACATCACTAGTGATGTCAGTAGGTCCTCCCACAAACGCCAGGTGTTCCTAAAAGAACTCCTGCGTTTTATGCAGCCACCCCCCCTACCCGCCTACAAAACGGGGCGAGCTGTCACTGACCATCGACCGCCACCCCATCTTGTAGCGAGTCCCGCAGCAACTGAAGCTGAGTCGCTCGCCGGGGCTCGCACATGCACACGTCGGACACGGTGCAAGCACAGTGCCAAAACATCGAGCCGCTTGCAAGCGGCTCTGAATTAGGCCCAAAGTGTACAGTGCCTAACCGGAAATTGCTGGTCACTTGTAGTCACCGCCATTGAAATTAATGAGGATTTGCTGATTGGCTGAGAGCATGGGAGCTCTGGACTGGTTATTGATTTTGGGGGGACCCCACACATTTTTATTACATTTATTTTAACTAATTTTAGCCATTTACACCTTTGAAGCCTGCTGTGCAGTCCTTTTTGGGCAGGATTGTAGGAATTTTTCCAACTTCTTTTTGCCGTTGGTTTTGAACTGAGGGCCTGATTTAGACCCGCTCGTGAGTGCTCGCAAGCGGATCGATGGTGCCCAAGTGTGCATGCGCACGACGGAGGCGGTTCCGTCGTGCGCATGCGCGAGACCCGAATAACAACGGCCAAGCCGTCATTATGGATCTCGCACCAAAGGGGGCGTGCTGTCGATGGTGATTGACAGCACGTCCCTTTTGGTGGGAGTGCCGGGGGCGTGGCTTGACCATCGCAACCATCATTTTGGCTGCTCGCTATAGCTCTGGGTGGTTACCCACAGCTATGCGAGCGGCCAGGAGGCCGCTCCAAAAAGGAGTAGGGATGGCCCTGATTCAAGACCATCGCGACCATCGGGCTTGCGACAAGACCCTGCGGTAGGGTCTCCCTGCCGCAAGCCCAGGAGTGCTTTTGGCTCTATCAGAGCCAAAAGCACTCCCACTGACATCACTAGTGATGTCAGTGGGGCCGGACCCAGACGGTAGGCGTTCCCATGGGAACGCCTCCGTCTGGGCAGTCACGCCCCCGGCACACCCACCAAAGGGGCGTGCTGTCAATCAACATCGACAACACGCCCCCTTTGGCTTAGCCGTCATTATATGGGTCTCGCGCATGTGCATGATGGAGCCGCATGCGCACTTGGGCACCATCGACCCGCTTGCGAGCGCTCGCAAGCGGGTCTGAATCAGGCCCTGAAAGTATAAAACCGATGTATTTTAGAGCTACAAAAAACATTGATATCGGGTTTAAATTGAAGCTGAAACCCAACGGATTATAAATAGTTATTTTTTAGACAGCTAAACACCATCAATGTTCTAAACCAAAACCGACAGTTAGTAAATTTACTCCACAGAGTGCACCTGGTAGCTCCGTTCTTCTGATTTTGGACTATAGGTATTAGAAAATAGGTCTAATATACACACACACACACGTTGAGTCTCCCATATCCAAAATGCTTGGGACCAGGAGTATTTTGGATAACAGAATATTCCGTATTTTGGAATAATTGCATACCATAATGAAATATCTTGGGAATAGGACCCAAATATACACACAGAATGCATTTATGTGTTATATACACCTTATACACATAGCCTGCAGGTAATTTTATACAATATATTCAATAATTTTATGGCTCAAACAAAGTTTGTGTACAGAAATTAAATTCATTTATGTTTCATATACACCTTATATACACAGCCTGAAGGTAATTTTATACAATATTTTTAATAATTTGTGCCTTAGACAAATTTTGTGTACATTGAACCATCAAAAATCAAAGGTTTCATTATCTCAATCATGCCAAAAAAAGTCCGTATTTCGGAATATTTGGATATGGGAGACTCAACCTGTATATATACAGTCAGGTCCATAAATATTGGGACATTGACAGAATTTTCAGATTTTGGCCTCTATTCGCCACCACAATGGTTTTGAAATGAAACAAACAAGATGTGCTTTAACTGCAGACTTTAAGATTTAATTTGAGGGTAATTACATCCAAATCGGGTGAACGGTGTAGGAATTACAACAGTTTCAATATGTGCCTCCCACTTTTTAAGGGGTCAAAAGTAATGGGACTATCAACTCAAAAGCTATTTCATGGACAGGTGTGGGCTATTCCCCCGTTATTTCATTATCAATTAAGCAGGTAAAAGGTCTGGAGTTGATTCTAGGTGTGACATTTGCATTTGGAATCAGTTGCTGTCAACTCTTAATATGAGATCCAAAGAGCTGTCACTATCAGTGAAGCAAGCCATCATTAGGCTGAAAAATCAAAACAAACCCATCAGAGAGATAGCAAAAACATTAGGTGTGGCCAAATCAACTGTTTGGAACATTCTTAAAAAGGAAGAACGCACCAGAGAGCTCAGCAACACCAAAAGACGCGGAAGATCACGGAAAACAACTGTGGTGGATGACAAAAGAATTATTTCCCTGGTGAAGAAAAACCCCTTCACAACAGTTGGCCAAATCAAGAACATTCTCCAGGAGGTACATGTATATGTGTCAAAGTCAACAATCAACAGAAGACTTCACAAGAGTGAATATAGAGGGTTCACCACAAGATGCAAACCATTGGTGAGCCACAAAAACAGGAAGACCAGATTAGAATTTGCCAAACAACATCTAAAAAAGCCATTACAGTTCTGGAACAACATCCTATGGACAGATGAGACAAAGATCAACTTGTACCAGAGTGATGGGAAGAGAAGGAAAGGAACTGCTCATGATCCAAAACATACCACCTCATCAGTGAAGCATGGTGGTGGTAGTGTCATGGTGTGGGCATGTATGGCTGCCAATGGAACTGGTTCCTTTGTATTTATTGATGATGTGACTGCTGACAAAAGCAGCAGAATGAATTCTGAAGTGTTTCGGGCAATATTATATGCTCATATTCAGTCAAATGCTTCAGAACTCATTGGACGGCGCTTCACAGTGCAGATGGACAATGACCCGAAGCATACTGCAAAAGCAACCAAAGAGTTTTTTAAGGCTAAAAAGTGGAATGTTATGCAATGGCCAAGTCAATCCCCTGACCTGAATCCGATTGAGCATGCATTTCACTTGATGAAGACAAAACTGAAGGGAAAATGCCCCAAGAACAAGCAGGAACTGAAGACATTTGCAGTAGAGGCCTGGCAGAGCATCACCAGGGATGAAACCCAGCGTCTGGTGATGTCTATGCGTTTCAGACTTCAGGCTGTAATTGCCTGCAAAGGATTTGCAACAAAGTATTAAAAAGTGAAAGTAAGATTTAGGATTGTTTAGTTTGTCCCATAACTTTTGGCCCCTTAAAAAGTGGGAGGCACATATAGAAACCGTTGTAATTTCTACACCGTTCAGCTGATTTGGATGTAATTACCCTCAAATTAAATCTGAAAGTCTGTAGTTAAAGCACATCTTGTTTGTTTCATTTCAAAACTATTGTGGTGGTGAATAGAGGACAAAATATGAAAATTCTGTCAATGTCCCAATATTTATGGACCTGACTGTATATATTAGATATTTTATATATATATATTTTTTTTTATTCACCTCAAACCACTACAGGATGCATACACAATGAACTAAAGTTGGAGTTCTCTGTTTACTAGTTGATTATCTGGTGACTGACAATGATTAAATTGTTCTAGGGGGAATCTAGTATCTAGACGTTACAAACCTGCCCCAACAAACAAGAATACCAATGTGCTAAAATACAATAGATAATACCATAGGGATATAAAGCCAATACTACAATTTAAAATATCTCAGATGCCTGTGCCGGAAGTGACAGTCACATGACCATCGGGACCTGCAAGTAGTGCTGCAATCATCGGTACCAGGTAAGTGATTGCTGGGCCACCAGGGACGTTAGGTCAACATGTCATCCATGTAGATATGATGAATGTCGACATGGTCACATTCATCATATCTACATATATACTAAGCATGTTGACACATTGCATGACAACATGTCGAACATATCAACATGTCAACATGATTTCTGTCAATTTAACATACCACACCCTATATATGTATCTAAAATATGCATATAGAGCAAAATATTATAGGTATATGTGAAAACTTGCATATAAAATATATAAATAATAATAATGAAAATACTGCCACCTTGTGGTCAAGTCTATTAATTCTGTGTAAGAAAAGCTAATGTGCTTATTGGCAGTATTTTGGCTTTTTGTAATAGATTGATGGTGAAATATTTTATATAAAAGTACTATTGTGTGATTTAGGTGAAGAAAATAAGATATTTAAATGATGGAAAAATATGATCTTTGATAGTATTTCAGGCTTTCAGTTGACACATGATACAACTGATGGTGCAAAACTATATTACTTTTTTTTGCCATTTCTGTGTCATCTTGTATATTTCTTGAATTTCTCACAAAGGCTCCAATCTTCATAGGACTGTTCCAATCTGTATAGGACAGTCCCAATCTTCATAGGACAATTCCAATCTTCATATGACTTCCTCAATCTTCATAGAACAGTTCCAAACTTTATAGGCCAGTCCAAATCTTCATAGGAAGTTAATCTTCATAGGACAGTCCCAATCTTCAGAGGACAGTCTCAATCTTTATAGGGCAGTTCCAATCTCATAGGAAAATTCCAATTTTCAGAGAACAGTTCCAATCTCTATAGGACAGTTCCAAGCTACACAGTACAGTCCCAATCTTCATACTGTATGACAGTCCCAATCTTCATAGGACAGTTCAAATCTTCATTGGAACTGTCCTATGAAGAGTGGAACTGTCTTATGAAGATTGGAACTGTCCTATCTTCATAGGACAGCCCCAATCGTCATAGGACAATCCCAATCTTCATACTGTAGGACAGTCCCAATCTTCATAGGTCAGTTCAAATCTTCCTAGGACAGTCCAAATCTTCATAAGACAATTCCAATCTCTATAGGACAGACCAATCTTCATAGGCCCGTCCAAATTTTCATAAGACAGTTACAATCTTCATAGGACAGTCCCAAACTTTAGAGAACAGTTCAAATCGTCATAGGACAATCCCAATCTTCATACTGCAGGACAGTTCCAATCTTCATAGGTCATTTCAAATATTCCTAGGACAGTCCAAATCTTCATAGGACTGTTCCAATCTCTATAGGACAGTGCCAATCTTCATAGGACAGTACCAATCTTCATACTGTAGGTCAGACCCCATCTTCATAGGAGAGTTACAATCTTCATAGGACAGTTACAATCTTCATAGGAGAGTTACAATCTTAGGTCTACTGTAAAGGGGTAATTCAGATACCAGGCTATACAAAAGGATCACTGTGACTTGCATACTAGTTATCTATTGCTAACTATTTTGAGAGGCAGTGACACAGGGGAGGATGTATCAAACCTTCTAAAGAGAACAAGTGGGAAAGTTACACATACAGTAGGAACCTATTAGCTTCAAATTATCATTTGTCAAGGACATTCTAGAAAATTAAATTTAAAAGCTGATTGGTTGCTATGGACAAGTACTCTTTAGAAGAACATATCTCATTGTTTGTGCTTTAAGTGCTGAGTGAGTGATGTAGTCCGACATGGCACAAATGATGTTAATATCCTCTAAAAGCTGTGGTCAGTAATTAGAACCAGACATCCATTTATTAGGGGATGGAGAGTGTATACAACACAACCCCCTGCAGCCTAGTATTACAACACATTTCCTTGTGACTTCTACGGTCTCTACGTCAGGCATAATACCATCCTGGATGAGGAGACATAAATAGATTTGAAAGCTTGTGATTTAAATCTATTCAGTTAGCCAACACAGGTTATTACTTGAGCTCCAAGTTCTCCTGCTTTTAGCAACAGCTAACATGGCACAACATGTACTAAAATAAATATTCATATAATATATATAAATGTAATGTGTACCCCTTCTCTTATACGTGAGGTGCACAATCTAGTGTGGTGTGATCATTGACACCTGTTCTACAGACAATGCATAAACAGTCACTTTACCAGAATAAACTGTACATCACACTGACATTAGGAAACTCATGGCCATAAGTGACATATGGGAAGTCATTGCACTTCATAAAGTTATTAGTCATTATATCAAATTCAGATGCCGTTTAATGTTTTATCACTGTATATTTGAACTTCTTGCTACTTTTGTCATTTTCATTCTGCATGTAATAAAGTATTAGAATGGAAACCCCTCTGCCCACAGAGCACAATGATTAGAGATAGAAGATGTACACTGAATTCAAGGATCTCTACTTTTACTTGTATAACGTTGCATGTGGCTGTCAGGAAAGTCCCACCCGGGGTCTTCCCATCAACCACCCAGTAGTGCACCTCTTTTTATGTGGTATGAATGATAGGAAACAGCAAGAGACTGTCACCGGCTCACACTACTAGAATATCTGTTCTTTTATTTTAGGTGTTTCAGCTTTTTCTTTGTAGCCCTTTGTAACTTATATTACTACTAGAAATGTGCAGGTTCGGATTCCTGGAATCCGAACACACCCAAACTTAGGTGTTACGAATCGAATCAAACCGTGACTTGGGTCTTCCCATCTTGTTCAGATCTCAAAATGAGGCAAAACATCATCATGCTGGTGTCAGATCTTGCATGTTTTGGATTTGACAAAAGTCCCACCCTCATGGTGCAGGTGCCATTGCACACAGTGCGCCGGAGGGTTAGAGTCTGTAGGGCAGGCTGCAGTGTGACTGTGACTCTGTGATTATGGGGCTGTGGGCTACTATGTGTCACACTCAGTGTCATGATCATCTGTAGAGGGCCGTGGGATGCAGCACTGCCTGTGATTGTCAGTGTCTATTTTCAGTGAAGGACTGTGGGCTGCAGTGCGACTGTGACTGTGATTAAGGGCTGTGGGCTACTGTGTGTCACACTCAGAGTGTCATCTTCATCATGAAGGGCTGTGGGCTGCAGCACTGTGACTGTGTCAGTGTCAGGCAAAACATAATTATAAAAATAAGTGTGTTCAGGACAAGTTCAGGCACTGTTAAATAATAACGTCCAGTAGGTGCCCTCTTTACGCTGTGAATCGCAGGGTTAAAAATAAAATGTGTGTGTTGTTCAGGCACTGTACTTAAAAAGTAATGTTCAGTATGTACCACTGTTACTATTAGCGCTATGAGTCGATATGGATCAGCCAATAGAAGAGCAGAAGCAGCAACCTAGTGCAAGTGCTGCACCTGCTGTCAGTCATGATAGTACTTCAACATCTACTAAAGGTGGTCCAGGGGACACAAAGTTTACCAAGTTTACCTGGTTACCAAAAGTTTAAGAAAGGGCATCTGAAATCTAAATATATCATGGTTAAAGAAAACATCATCTCTAGTAATAAAGAGAATGTTTGCTGCCAAAAAGTGTAAAAGTGCCAACATGCCATATACCACACGCAGTGGCAAGGAAAGGCTCAGCCCACGGCCTTTGTTTATGAGTGGTGGTTCTGCTAGTGCAACTGCTGTTTTATGTTTCAAAACAACACTAAGGGGTAAATTTATAAAGGTCAAATGACATTGAATGGAGCAAATTTGTCCATTAAATGCATATTCAGAATTTACTAAAGGCTAAACTCTGCCGACTTTGCTCCATTCGATATCTAAAACTCTGCCAACAATACTTGTAACTTGGCCGGTAACATGTTTTCAGACACATAGACCATCAGTACAACTCGGCAGCACTTTGCCATAGAAAGCAATAGGACCTGGAAATTTACAAAGGATTCATATTTGTTTTAATGGCCGAAATATAGTGCAAATTGGCCGCAAAAGAAACAATAAAGAACTCAAATAGAAAACTCAGAACACCTTATTTCTATTCGAGTTTCACATAAGAACCTATACAGACGCATGCATGGATTAAGGAGATCCATGATTACATGCATCTGTGTGTAAATAAATAAACACAGAAGCACGGACGGGATCAGTGAGATCCATCTGTGTTTCTGTGTTAATTAAAAAAAATGAAAACCAGTGTAAAATTATTTAAAAAAAACAGCGTGGCTCCTTCCCCAAAAGAACAACCGGCACTGGGCTTTGGAGACCCAGTACTGGTTGTGCTAAATACAGGGGACAAACGATGTAGGGGTCCCCTGTATTAAGCACAACCAGCACCAGGCCATTCAGAACCAGCCCTGGTTACCAAAATACAGGGGACAAAAGACATAAGGGTCCCCTGTATTAAGCGCAACCAGCACTGGGCTCTGAGCCAGCCCAGGTTCTGGAAATACAGGGGGAAAAAATGTGTAGGGTTCCCCTGTAAATTTCAGAACCAACACCAGACTGTTTCTAGCAGGGGGGGTAATGCCACAGCCAGAGAAACCCTTTCACCGGGTCCCCCAGCCAAAGCATTACCCCTGACCGCTAGTTAGCCCAGGCCGAGGATCCCTGGGGAGCTGGATACTCTCCCCAATAAAGGGGTCCCCTTCTCCAGTTCTTGGTTTGTTAAACCAATGTCCTTTTTAATATACAACATAAGGATGGGTTGGAGGGCCCAAGGACAATTCCATCTTGCACCACTTTTCTTTACATAATGGGCAGTAATTTTTTTTGGGGAGGGGAGGCATTAGGGACAGTCATAGATAAAAAAATTATTGATTATTGCTCTAATACATTATTAAACATTTTTTAAAAGAAAATAATAATATTACAATGTTAATAGCCAAGGATTCCTAACAAGGTTTAGAGAACACAAATATTAGGAGGCTGACCTTCTGGACATATTACCCCCTGCTCCCTCATAAATTTTCTTAGTCCAGATCCAAAACCAAAACACGGGGGATCAGCACACATCTCTAATTACTACTGTTTGGGCTAATACTTGGGTGGACATCCATTGTCATTGTGGTCCTTGAAGGCATTACATAAAGATGAGCTAGCCCCACTACTCATCACATAAACAGGTAGGACCATTGGTATCTTTATAATGGGTGCAAGGTGTGCGGTGCACATGGGCCCCTGGGTCCAGAGGTGGCCCACACCACACACCCTGCACCCATAGTTAATAATACTTACCTCTCTGCAAATTCTGATGTACTGCTCCGCTGCGCCGGATCAGCGCTGCAGAGTAGCAAAAACTCACTGGGACAATAGCGGTGGCCATTTTCCCAGTGATCTGCGCATGCGCAGAAAAAATGCTCAGTGTGCTGACAGAGAGGAGGGGGCCAAAATGGAGGCTGCACACGGGCCCCATCCTCTCTTAAAACGCCCCTAGGTAGGACTCATGCATTGAGTATATAAGGCAATCATACAGCATACATCTGGTCTGCAACCATGTAGCATGTATATGACGTGTGTGTGATATAAATGCTTATTAACCCTAGTAATGGCAGACAGGAGAATCACACCTCAGAAGTAAGAATAAGAAGCATTATTTACCACTGGCTGCACATTTCACATACTGTACACTCACAATAATTTACACTCATGATATAATAATAACACTGAGCATATAAAAAAAACAATAACGATCTGCCAGACATAGATACTTTCTGTTCAGTTTCACATTTTGGCATCATTTCACATTATCTAGCACTTTTGAATGACATTTGCAATCAACAGATTTCTAGCAGAACACAGAGAGCCAGCTCAACCACAAATTCTAGCTTGTCATGGAGTAATTGGAAACTGGTACATTTGCCTACTACAAAGAGACAAGCACAGAAAACCGCAAATGACGGCTGAAGCTGGTGTAATCTGGCATAGATATATCATTAGTGTGCAGAGCTGAAATATTTATTTTATTACAATAAAACCATGCATTGTTCAAATGAGTTACAACACTTTACAAATCAGAACTGTGCCATTAACTTCCCACAGTTGCTGCAAAACTGCAAGTCCCACAATTAGTGAGCCACAGGGCTGACAATCAGATACTGCTCAAAAGGCTGTAATCCCAAACACTATATTACTATATTTCCATATGGTTTTCCGTATTTGTTTGAAAACATGGAAAAAAAATTTCATTTGTTTCTATGGAAAACCGTTCACTTTATTCTCCACTGACTAATGCCTAAACCAGTCTGTTTGCTTTAGTCCCCAGGCAGTAACCTATTGATGTAATAGTTGTGCTTCATGTGGTGACATTTTACACCACAGCTCTCAGCCATGCCATGATTCACTTATTACACGTTCCAGTTACTCCATCAAGTTGACCAACACGGTTTAATCCATTTGACGTATTTCCGACTGCTTTCTCCGTGACTTGTAAAAAATGTTTGAGTATTGCACCAAGAACAGGTATTAGAGGTCACTTACCCCTGAGATAGCATAATTGCTATTGTTTCCAAGCCATAATACTCATGTATGTCATGTACAGACATACCATAATAAGCTAGAACATATTCATTTCATATATGTATTATGTACATAATAAGGCTATTACTTGCATTGGAGCAGTATAGAACAAAACATGATACATTTGAATTAATCAATCAAATAATTAATCCCAGTAAACAGCAACTATCAAGCTCATTCACAGTCAGCAAGCAATACACAATTCAGTAAGTAAAATATATTTATTTATTACCAGTTATTTATATAGTACACACATATTCCACAGCGCTTTACAGAGAATATTTGTCCATTCACAGCCTGTCCCAGTGGAGCTTACAATCTACATTTTCTACCACATGTACACACACATACTTACACAATAGGGCAGAGGTTCCCAAATGTGGTCCTCAAGGCCAGGCCCCGGTAATGGCGGGCCCCGGTAATAGGGGGCGTGGCCTAATAGCGGGAGGCGTGGCCATGCCCCCTTGCCGAAAGAGAAAAAAAAAGATTTGCTACGCGCTGGGGAGGGGAGAGCGCTCTGAGCCCCCTCAGCCCGGCGCAAAGCCAGGGGGGGCGGGATCAGTGTGATCGCTCCCCCGCACAGGCATAGGAGACTGCTGTGGCTGCTGCTCAGCAGCCACGAGCAGTCTCCAACTGCAGCTCAGCACATGCTGTGTGCTGGGCTGCTGTGAGGGAGGGGGGCGGCGCCGGACCCGGGCCCCCACCAGGCCCCTCAGAAAGCCCGGGCTCGGGTAATCTGTACCCGCTCCCCCCCCTCTCGGCGCCCCTGCTCAAGGCTCCTCAACAGTTCAGGTTTTAAAGATATCCATGGTTGAGCACAGGTGGTTAAATCAAATTGACAGATACTAATTAAGTCACCTGTGGTCAAGCACGGATATCCTTAAAACCTGGAGCGGTTTTAAGGATATCAGGGCCTGATTCATTACCGATCGCAACTGTGATTACTCAAGCAATCGGCCGATTGTTGCGTTCTGCGCATGTGTATGCATCGCAGTAAGTCTGCTCGAAAACTCAACTGCGATTGGGACTGTGATCGCAGTGACTATGTACACCCTTCACAGAGTGATTGACAGGAAGTACCATTTGGGGGTGGTGACAGGGGGTGGTTGACAAAACGCAGATGAGCCAGTGCGTTTGAAGGGTGTGCATAAATTATCCATTGCGATGCCATACGCAGCTTGGGCTTTCACTGCGTGCGATTAGGTTAGCAATTTCTAAGTAAGGTCAGAGCTTGTGCAAGTGTACATGAGGTTGCGATGGTACTCAGTGTTACCGATGGTTTTGCAGTCTTGCTAAGTATTACGGCTGTGTGTAAGGGAAAGTGGGCGTCCTTATGTTAGGCTGCATACAGCATTGCAATTGCAATCATTAGCATACCTTCGCAGTGAGACTGTTGCGATCCATACTGAATCAGGCTCTCAGTCCACTGCCGGCAGCCAGGGAGAGAGGAGGGGGCCCCGGACAGGGAATGCACACAGGCCGACAGTGGATTGACCACAGCAGTAGACTCTGGGCACTGCTGCAGTCATTTTCCCAGAGATTTCCCCACTGCGCATGTGCAGAATGGCGGGAAAATGTAAGTATTTGAAAATATGGGTGCAGGGTGTGCAGTGTGGGCCAGTGTGCACCACACACCCTGCACCCAATATAGATATGCCCCTGATCATATCAGATAAATAATTTGCTTTATCCATTGTTTCTAAATTAAAAACTGCAGATAAAATGGAGGGAGGTGTCTGAAAGGGTAATGGTCAAAAAGTTGTTATGTAGCCCTTACCTGATGTTATTCAGATTCTTTTTCCGAAGATGTTGTTGCTCAGGACATTATTGGAGATTATTGGAGAATATAATCCAAAATCCATATCAGTAGTAGTTATCCAAAGTCACTTAAATAAAACAGGAACTACTCAGAGATTATCAATGTAGTACAAAATGTCACCACAAAATGGCTGCCAGTAGCTGGGCATTCTGTATATAGGGCTATGACCTGCATTGTGACATCACAATGCATGCAGGCAGCAGCTAAAGATGGCTATAGCTTTAGATCAGCTTTCTGCCCTACTGCTACATTTATATAACATCAGTAATGTGAAGGCTGGTGCTTCCTTGGTGACTGCAGTACCTGCTGCTCATGAAATATAGAAATCTAACCTCTGTATCCCACAACCAGAAGAGGATGGAGACTCAGTTATTATAAAGACAGAGGACAGTAATGACTATTTCTACAAGGCCTAGTATTGTGTCTCATCATGTTACCCATGATGCACCTTCAGTAGCTCCTGCCTTAAAATAACAACATGCTTTCACGTCCACCTGCTATCATTGGTATAAATAATCAACCATAATAATAACAGTAATAATTATAATAATAATTCTCTTCGTTATGTATTAGATCAGCGGTTTTCAACCACTGTGCAGTAGCACACTAGTGTGCCGTGGGCGGTTGTTCAGGGTGCCGCACTGCTGTCGGAGCTGGCAGTCAGATCCGCTGATCATTACTGCAGTCAGTGAGGCCCGTGCAGCGCTGCCGCTGAGCTCTTCTGGGAAGCTCAGGCACGCCTGGGCCGTGACCTCTATAGACGCGGCAGTGTGACATCAGAGGTCACGCCCACGACTCTCTTTGCCAGTCATCCAGCCTGCTCAACCGGCCTGCCTGCTCGCTTGCTCCACCAGCCGGCCACCCGCCTGCACTCTGCTGTGCTGACAGCTCTGCCTGTCAGCTGATGAGGCACAGGTATGTGCCAAAAAATGTGTATTTATTCTTAAATAAATATACAAGGGGCTCTTAATGTGGGAGCTAGTGTGACTTGTTGTTTTTGGGGGGAGCAATGTTTTTTTTTTCTGTAGGGGTCAGCCACTGGTGTGTGTTTTCTTTTGTGTGGGGAGCAATGTGGTTTATACTTATAAACCTCCCATCATCTGAGGATTGACCAGTGCGTGAATCATTGACAATAAAACATACTCAATTGAAATAAAGACACAGAGACTTGTATTTGGCAGAATTGTTAGCTATTTTATTTAATTAACAGATAATGAATTAATTACTAAAATTAATTAAATTAATTTAAATATGGTGGCAAGGAAAGAACGGCTAACAACAGCCCAAGCCTAACACTCTAAAAACACTCCAACCACAACACATACACTCAAGCCTTCTACCTTGACTACCCACCCGGAAAGGTGATGATGCTGCCCCCGGCGGGGTGGTCCAGCAGACTTTAACAGTCAACGAAGGTGAGCGAAACAAAAAGTAAACCAATATTCACAGTGCTAATAGGTAACCTGCCGTTCTTTCCCGCATAAAATAGCCAACGAAGAAATCACCAAACCCAAATCAAAGAGAGCACATAACGTAAAATTTAGGGAGGGAGGGAGGGTGGGAAGACAGGAACAAAAGAGGCTGACTCCGCCTCCAACAAACTCTAATATCCCTGCTAAAACCTACAATCCTAAGAACCTATAGGCCCTAATTATCACATGATTCCCCACACTGGTCTGCCCCCAGCCTAGGAGGTTTAACCCTCTCCACTCCTATACAGTCATTTCGTTTATCTTCTGTGTGGCTGGCAATGTTTTTTTTTATCTGTTTCTGTGGGGGCCAGCCAATGTTATTTTTTTCTGTGGGGCCCAATGTATGTGTTTTATTCCTGTGGGGGACAATGTATGTGTTTTATTCCTGTGGGGGACAATGTATGTGTTTTATTTCTCTGGGGCCAATGTGTGTGCATTTTACTCCTGTGTGGGGCAATGTATGTGTTTTATTTCTCTGGGACCAATGTGTGTGCATTTTATTCCTCTGGGGGCCAATATATGTGTGTTTTATTCCTGCGGAGGCCAATGTATGTGTGTTTTATTTCTCTGGGGCCAATGTGTGTATTTTACTCCTGCAGAGGCCAATGTAGTGTGTTTTTTTTATGTGGGAGCCAACATGTATTCTTTTTCATTGGTCGCGCACGCCGCATCACCGGAAGGTGTGCCTTGGCAATTTTAAAATCGTGCGCAGTGTGCCTCAAGTTGAAAAAGGTTGAAAATCACTGTATTATGTGTTTCCCAAACCCCAGACTGTAAGCTCATTGTCACACGCCGTCCTGGAGACCCCAGAATCAGACCCCATCACCTACCTTTGCGGGTGCTGACCCGCGCTGTCTTCCGGCTCCCGCGCTGTGCGCTGCTTCCCTCTCTCTCTGTCTGGTCTCCACTGTCCTCTGGAAGGTCCCGCTGCTCTGCTGCTTCCACGCTGGCTCCTGCTGATCGCTGGTTCCCGCTGACTTCTTCTGAGAAGTTCTGTCCTCCGGTCCATGGGCGCGGCCATCTTGGATTGCCCATGTGACACGCTACCACCAATGAGGAGTCTTCTCCTTCTTTCTCAGCCTGTCAGCTCCCAGCGTCCACTATATAAGGTTCCCCAATGTTGACACAAGTTGCCAGTGCAACTAGTTTCCTAGTGAGCTTTCCCACTGTGCTCCAGTCACTCCACATAGCTTCCCAGCTACCGACGTCTACCCACGGCTATCCAGCCGCTCCACGTAGCTTCCCAGCTACCAACGTCTACCCACGGCTATCCAGCCGCTCCACGTAGCCACCCAGCTACCAACGTCTACCCATGGCTATCCAGCCGCTCCACGTAGCCACCCAGCTACCAACGTCTACCCACGGCTATCCAGCTGCTCCACGTAGCCACCCAGCTACCAACGTCTACCAACGGCTACCCAGCCGCTCCACGTAGCCACCCAGCTACCAACGTCTACCCACGGCTATCCAGCCGCTCCACATAGCCACCCAACTACCAACGTCTACCCACGGCTATCCAGCCACTCCACGTAGCCACCCAGCTACCAATGTCTACCCACGGCTATCCAGCCGCTCCACGTAGCCACCCAGCTACCAACATCTACCAACGGCTATCCAGCCGCTCCACGTAGCCACCCAGCTACCAACGTCTACCCACGGCTATCCAGCCGCTCCACGTAGTCACCCAGCTACCAACGTCTACCCACGGCTATCCAGCCGCTCCACGTAGCTTCTCAGCTCCTAACGTCCACACAAAGCTATCCAGTCTTTCCAAGTGGCTTCCAAGCAACCACACCACTTCTAGCAGTACTCAAATTCCCTATTAGTTCACTGCTTCCTCTCATGCGGAGGAACTTTATTAAACCAAGTCTCCTCCTGCGGGCGTCTGCGCCAAGTGATACAGGTCCAAGGCCCAGTCCGGGAACACAGTCTTTAAATCCCACGATTGTGACACTCATTGGGGCATGGCCAGAATTACCTTTTGTGCCATATCATTGTATGTAATTTGTTTATGTCATCATAATCCCTTCAGTGTGCAGCACTGTGTAGTTTGTCAGGACATTATAAATGAAAGATAATAAAATTGTCACAGCGCACCGGATCCGGACGTCCTCATACTTGGTCCAGGAGCGCTGGTGTTGGGCTATATCTGCAGGGTAGTGGCTGGGAGGTCCCCGGCACCCGCTGCTATGAGTTCTTATCCAGCCGTTCCTTCTGTGCACGCCCAGGGCACGCTTTGCCTCTTCCCTGATGGCTTTCCTAATTTCGACTGTGGCTCCAATAGGGCTATGTGGCCGCTCAGTAAATGTTTTTAAAGGGCCATATACGCCTCCAGGGACGTCACAGAAGACGCTAAATTCAAACTTTCTCCTATATAAGGAAGCCTCTGAGTACACTCCTGTGCCAGAGTATAGACTACCTAACCTAACTCCAGCATTCTTACCTGTGATACTGCTGCTCATTCCTGACCTTGGCTTTGTTCATAACTTGACTTCGTCTGATCCCTGGTACTGCACTTGATATTCCGGTTTTGACACTTGGCTACTCTCTGTGACCTGCAAATGTCTGCCCCTTGGTACCGTCTTGTCCATCTTGTTCTGATCCGGCTTGTCAACTTTGCTGTAGGTCTTCATCGTACCCTACTCTTGTCCAGAGAACACCAGCACGTGTATTAGGGAACCTAGTCTGAGGGCTGCGACCTGCATGTCAGATGCAGCTAAATCCAAACCTCCATGCGGGGGCTCCTGGTGAATACCGCCAGCACGATAGACTCCACGCCTCAGTACTAGGTCTCGCCTATTCCAAAGTATGGGCTAGCATCCACTATTCACCCGAGAATTGTGACAAATATAAACTTCTGATTAAAGCTTTGTTTATCTGATTAATGGGCATATAAATGTAGGGACTTTAATGTGGCATAAATTTCTTTGTAGCCTGATAATTGGGTCCTGAGCATAGGTCCTGCTAAGAACTGTGGGGAGCGGTAGCTTAAAAGCCTCCAGCCCGCTGCTAGTGAGAGATAACTGGCACTATAGATAGGAACATTATCCTTTTATAGGCCAGATCATTACACATTGGGAATATACAGTACAGTATGTATTCCGTCACCCGGATAGCATTAAGAAAAGGGAGTATTATTGATTTTTACCTTCTTTTTCTTCATTCCAATGTGCACTCATTTGTAGATATTACTCATTCGCTGTACTGTTTTTAGACTTTCTTATTTTTTATAGCATAGTATAAATGTACATACTGTAAAGAAGCCCCCACTTTCTTTCTAACCTTCTAACCCCAGCTACTTTAAATACATAACATGGTGTATGGGGGAGATATTTGTGTTTCTATGTTTGTATTCTATTTATTTACCTTTTAAAGTAATTTAGAACATTGGGAAAATCATTAGCATTTTTTTAAGAACTGGTCATCAGATCTGTCTAATAGTACTGCATTCTGCAAATGTGCAATTGGGGTGCTTTTGCCCTGTAATAGTCCTCTACATGTTATCAATTACCTATACAGACCAAACCCGCTCCCTCCCCCACACACACACACTCCTCCCACACGATTTCTCCAAAAATATTGTATTATATGTATATAAATATAATTTGCCACCTTACACTTTTTGTTATCTTCCCCCTCCTTACTCCATCATGCTACAGATATGCCCACCAGTGGCATAACTAGAGGGGTCGAGCAGGGCATGTGCCCTGGGTGCCATGGCAAGCCCTACAAAGGGGGCGCCGCTGGCCAGGGCATTGTACCTGCATGCCTGCCCCCCCCACCACCATTGTGTACTGAGTCTGGCCTTTAACGAGCAAGTGTGCCTGCTAGTCTGGTGTTGGCTTGGCTGCCTGAAGGGGGAGCTGCAGCGGAAGATCGCAGTCCCTCCTAGGCAGCCTTCCTATCAAGCTCTATCCTCCTCCTGACATGGACTAAAGCTGCTGTCTGCGCTGGGTGAGGAGTGATTCTTCCCTCCCCAGCGCTCTCCGTCTCCGCTCACCGCAGGTAAGTTATTGGGGGGGGGGGATCGGGGACGGATGGCTAAGCTGCCGTGGGGGAGCTAAACTGCACCATTTTGAATGGCTAAACTGCAGTGGGGGGATTGGATGGCTAAAATGCCGCAGGGGGGGATTGGATGGCAAAACTGCCACGGGGGGGCATGGATTGGGTGGCTAAGCTGCCGCGGGAGGGGAGGTGTTCATTTTTTATATGTGGCGGGCTGCTGGCTGCATTTGTGTCATATAAGTGTGTGTCTGCTCTGTATAGGCTTTCATTGTTTTGTAAGTGTGTGTGTCTGTATTAGGGGTGTGCACCGGCCACTTTTCGTGTTTTGTGTTTTGGTTTTGGATCTGGATCTCTCTTCGTGTTTTGGTTCTGGATTGGTTTTGCCAAAACCACCCTTCCGTGTTTTGGGTTCTGGGTTTTGTGTTTTGGATCTGTATTTTTTTTTTAAAAAGCATAAAAACAGCTAAAATCACAGAATCTGTGGGTTTTTCTGCTCCTATGCTATTATTAACCTCAATAACAATAATTTCCACTCATTTCCAGTCTATTCTGAACACCTCACACCTCACAATATTGTTTTTAGTCCAAAAGGTTGCACCGAGGTAGCTGGATGACTATGCTAAGCAACACAAGTGGGCAGCACAAACACGTGGCCCATCTAGGAGTGACACTGCAGTGGCAGACAGGATGGCAGTTTGAAAAACTAGGCGCCAAAAAGTACATAATGCAAAGAAAAAAAAAGATATGCAAGATGGAATTGTCCTTGGGCCCTCCGACCCACCCTTATGTTGTATAAACAGGACATGCACACTTTAACAAACCAATCATTTCAGTACCAGGGTCTGCCACACGACTGTGGCTGAAATGATTGGTTCGTTTGGGCCCCTACAAAACAGCTGGCAATTAATCTGTCCCTGTACAAACTGGCTCTATGGAGGCAAGACGTCGTCCTCATCCTCCTCATCCACCGATTCCTCACCCTCTTCAGTGTTGTGTACATCCTCATCCTCACAGAGTATTAATTTGTCCCCACTGGAATCCACCACCACAGGTCCCTGTACATTCTGGAGGCTGGTCTCCCTGGAAGAATTGATAATTCATTTTGATGAACATTATCTTCTCTACATTTTGTGAAGGCAACCTCTTATGCCTTTTGCTGACAAGATTCCCAGCTGTACTAAACACTCTTTCAGAGTACACACTGGAGGGGGGCAACTTAGGTAAAATAGAGCCAGTTTGTATAGGGGCCTCCAAATTGCCTCTTTTTCCTGCCAGTACAGGTACGGACTGTCTGACATGCCTACTTGGATGCTGTCACCGATGTAATCCTCCACCATTCTGTCAATGGTGACAGTATCATATGCAGTGACAGTAGACATGTCAGAAATTGTTCCCAGAAATTGGTCCAGAAATTGTTCTGGACCAGATGTCCAAACTTGGTCCTGCCTGCCCTGCATCACCACCAGCAGGTTGCTTAGGATACCTAAGTTGTTTCCTGGCAGCCCCAGTTGTGGGAGAAAATGAAGAAGGAGCTGTTGACGTGTCACGTTCCGCTTCAGCTGACAGTGTTTCCACCTGCAGGTCTTGGCACCTCTGCAGGCTTGTATCAGCCGGAAAGAGAGACACCACATAGGCTTTAAACCTAGGACCGAGCACGGTGGCCAAAATGTAGTGGCCTGATTACAACAGATTGGCCACCCTCGAATCCTGGCAAAGCGAATGAAGAGCTTCATCCACAAGTCCCACTTAGCTCCTCCTTCACTTTCTCCAGCTGCTTCTGCAAAAGCCTGATGAGGGAAATGACCTCACTCAAACTGGCAGTGTCTGAACGGACTTCACGTGTGGCAAGTTCGAAGGGCTGGGGAACCTTGCACAACACAGAAATCATTCTCCACTGAGCTTGAGTAAGGTGCATACCCCCTCCTTTGCCTATGTCATAGGTGGATAAATGGGCTTGAATGGCTTTTTGCTGCTCCTCCATCCTCTGAAGCATATAGAAGGTTGAGTTCCACCGCATCACAACCTCTTGCTGCAGGTGATGGCAGGGTAGGTTCAAGAGTGTTGCCGGTGCTCCAGTCTTCGGCACGCAGTCGCTGAATGGCGAAAGTGGCCAGAAATTTTTCGGGCCACCCAAAGCGTCTCCTGCATGCCCCTGTCGTTTTTCAGAAAATTCTGAACAACCAAATTAATTGTGTGAGCAAAACATGGGACGTGCTGGAATGTGCCCAGATGTAATGCCATTACAATATTGGTGGCGTTGTCAGATATCACAAATCCCCAGGAGAGTCCAAGTGGGGTAAGCCACTAGGCGATGATTTCCTTCAGTTTCTCTAAGAGGTTGTCGGCGGTGTGCCTCTTACTGAAACCAGTGATACACAGCGTAGCCTGCCTTGGAACGAGCTGGCGTTTCTGAGATGCTGCTACTGGTGACGTTGCTGTTGTTGCTGCGTAAGGCGATACATCTACCCAGTGGGCTGTCACAGTCATATAGTCCTTACTCTGCCCTGTTCCACTTGTCCACATGTCCGTGGTTAAGTGGACATTGGGTACAACCGCATTTTTTAGG
This sequence comes from Taudactylus pleione, assembly GCA_031769625.1. Taxonomy (NCBI): domain Eukaryota; kingdom Metazoa; phylum Chordata; class Amphibia; order Anura; family Myobatrachidae; genus Taudactylus; species Taudactylus pleione. The sequence goes on along the minus strand of JAUIMM010000005.1, from coordinate 13,717,227 downwards.
ACACGGAGGACACTCTTTCTGACATCTCTGTACATTCTCGGTATCGCCTGCCTAGTGAAGTGGAATCTAGACGGGATTTGGTCACACTACCTCCATCAATTGTCTAAATCCCACTGCACTAATGGCGGATACCGGACGCATGTTTAACACCAACATAGCAGTCAAGGCCTCAGTTATCCGTTTTGCTTCAGGATGACTGCTGTCGTACATTATTCTTCTCGCTAAGGACTGTTGGAGGGTCAGTTGTTTAGTAAAAGTAGTGGTGTTCCTACTTCCTCTCTGGGATGATGAATGACTCCTAGCAGCAACAGCAGCAGTGACAGCAGTAGGCGTAGCAATGCAGGATCCTCCGGAGGAATCCCGGATAGGAGAGTCAGTCATGCCAGTGACATGGCCTGCGGGACTACTTCCGATCCTGACCCAGGAGGAAATTGATGAGGAGGGAGTTGACGGTGTGGTTTGCAGGTGCTTGGATACAGCAGGACAAAGGGATTTAGGTGTCCATGGACTGCTTATGGTCTTAGCCAAAGATTCTGAACTTGACAGTAACTTTTTATGAACGCGCTGCAGGTGACGTATAATGGAGGATGTTCCTAGGTGGTTAACGTCCCTACCCCTACTTATTTCACCTTTACGTATGGTACATATGGCAAGACAGTTGTTGTCCGGATTTGGATAGAAATATTGCCAGACCAAAGAGGTGGAATGTTTGGTCTTCTGTCCAGGCATGATCGTGATGGGCTTTTTCATCCCATGGACAACAACTGTCTCCCCCGGAACCTGATTTAAACAAACCACATCACCATCAGAATCCTCCTCGTCAACTTCCTCCTCAGAGCCAGCTACACCAGTATCCTCATCCTGTTGTACTTCAACAGTGACATCTTCAATTTGAATATCAGCAAGTGGACTGTGGGTGCTCCTTCTAGCACTTGCAGAGGGCATGCAAATGGTGGAAAGAGCCACCTCTTCCCGTCCAGTGTTGGGAAGGTCAGGCATCGCAACCGCCGCCACACTTGGACTCTCCTTGGGGTTTTGTGATATCTTCTTAGAACGCACAGTTCTTTGCTGTGCTTTTGCCAGCTTAACTCATTTGTTTTTTGTAGCGGGAGGAGGGCTTCCATCATCATTTGAAGCTGAACCACTAGTCATGAACATAGGGAAAGACCTTAGCCGTTCCTTGCCACTCCGTGTCATAAATGGCATATTGGCAAGTTTACATTTCTCCTCAGATGATTTAAATGTTTTTTTCCTGAACTTTGTCATTTGGGATTTTATATGCCCTCTACTATGACATTGGGCATCGGCCTTGGCAGACGACGTTGATGGCATTTTATCGTCTATGTCATGACTAGTGGCAGCAGCTTCAGAACTAGGAGGAAGTGGTTCTTGATCTTTCCCTATTTCATTTTTATCGGACAAAGTTTGGTCCTCCATTTATGTTATATTGATATATACGTGCGGCTAAGGCACACACAAACACAGAAAAGAAGAATTTTTTATTTTTTTTGGAGTGCACTTTGGGGGGTTACACCACCCTTTAAGAGATGAGCCAGCCGGCCCTTTACTTATGACACAGGCGCATGTTTGGCGTTACTTTGTTGATGCACGTGCGGCTACAGAGCACACTATTCACAACACAGAAAAGAAGAAATTTTTATTTTTATTGGAGTGCACTGTCGGGGTTACACCACCCTTTAACAGACGAGCCAGCCGGCCCTTTACTTATGACACAGGCGCACGCTTGGCGCTGCTACTTTGCTGATGCACGTGAGGCTACAGCCCACAGAATTCACAAACACAGAAAAGAAGAATTTTTAATTTTTTGAAGTACACTTTGGGGGTTACACCACCCTTTAACAGACTTATGACACAGGCGCACGCTTGGCGCTGATCCTTTGTTGATGCCCGTGCGGCTACAGCGCACACAATTCTTAACACAGAAAAGAAGAATTTTTAATTTTTTTTGGAGTGCACTTAGGGGGTTACACCACCCTTTAACAGACTTATGACACAGGCACATGCTTGGGGCTGCTCCTTTGTTGATGCACGTGCGGCTACAGCGCACACAATTCACAACACAGAAAATAAGAATTTTTTATTTTTTTTGGAGTGCACTTTGGGGGTTACACCACCCTTTAACAGACGAGCCAGCTGGCCCTTTACTTATGACACAGGCGCACCCTTGGCGCTGTTACTTTGTTGATGCACATGCGGCTACAGCGCACATAAGTCACAAACACAGAAAAGAAGATTTTTTTATTTTTTTTGGAGTGCACTTTGGGTAGTTATATCGGGCCCCTTTTTCTGAACGAGTGAGCGCAAATAGCGTCCGGCTCTGAATCAGGCCCACAATTCACAAACACAGAAAAAAATTATTGTTTGTTTTGCACTTGGGGGGAGCACCCCTGATGGACAGATCACCCCCTGGGCAACACTACAGCACCCCTTTAGGACTACAGCCTTTATGGAACACTGCACAACACAGCCCAGCCAGCCCCCTATAGACTTTGGAGTGAACACAGCCCCTATGGACAACTGACTGCACAACATAGCCCTGCCAGATCCTATGACAGCAGCACAACACAGCCCAGCCAGCCCCTATGGACAACAGCAGCACAACACAGCCCAGCCAGCCTCTATGGACAACAGCAGCACAACACAACCCAGCCAGCCCCTATGGACTGAGTGGACACAGCCCCTATGGATGACAGCAGCACAACAGATCCCAGCCAGCCCTAACTCCCACCCTCCCTATTCACTGTCCACAGCCATAGTGAAAAATGGTGCAGATGCGGGGGACCTTTTATAGAATCCAAAACCTGCAAGGTCCAAAAGCGGGATGATTATGTTTTGCCTCGATTTCAGATCCGAGTCAGGCCGGAAAACCCGAGCCAGACTCGGTTCCGGCTCAGATCGGGGGGGACTTGGGGGGGTTCGGATTTCAGAAATCCAAACCCGCTCATCCCTAGTCTGTATAGGCTTTCAGTGTGTGTTTAAGTGTGTGTCTCTATAGGTTTTGCATGTGTGTGTAAGTGTATGTCTGTATAGGCTTTCAATGTGGGTGTAAGTGTGTGTCTGTATAGGTTTTGTGTGTGTGTAAGTGTGTGCCTGTATAGGCTTTCAGTATGTGTGTAAGTGTGTATCTGTATAGGCTTTCAGTGTGTGTGTAAGTGTGTGTCTGTATAGGCTTTGTGTGCAAGTAAGAGAGTGTCTGTATAGGCTTTCAGTGTGTGTGTCTGTATAGGCTTTGTGTAAGTGTGTCCGTATAGGCTTTCAGTGTGTGTGTGTGTGTGTGTGTATATGTGTCAGTGTGTGTGTGTGCGTGTATATATGTGTCAGTGTGTGTGTGTACATGTGTCAGTGTGTATCAGTGTGTGTATATGTGTCAGTGTGTGTGTATATGTCTGTGTGTTTATGTATGTATGTATACTTGTCAGTATGTATGTGTCAGTGTGTGTGTATGTATCTGTGTCAGTGTGTGTGTGTATGTATATGTGTCAGTGTGTGTGTATGTATGTATATGTGTATGTATGTGTGTGTATGTATATGTGTGTGTGTTTATATGTGTCAGTGTGTATGTGTCAGTGTTTATGAATGTATATGTGTTAGTGTGTGTGTATGTATATGTGTCAGTGTGTGTGTGTGTCAGTGTGTGTGTATGTATATGTGTCAGTGTGTATGTATGTATGTGTCAGTGTATGTATATGTGTCAGTGTATGTGTGTATATGTGTCAGTGTGTGTGTGTGTATATATGTGTCATGGTGTATGTGTATATGTGTTAGTGTGTATATGTGTCATGGTGTATGTGTATATTTGTCAGTGTATGTGTATATGTGTCAGTGTGTATCTATGTCAGTGTATGTGTATCTGTGTCAGTGTGTGTCTGTGTGTTGAGAGACGATGCAGTGAGATGATGGTGTGCTGAGAGATGCAGGGGGGAGATGATGGTGTAGCTGAGAGACACAGTGGGGAGATGATGGTGTGGCTAAGATGATGCTGTGAGATGATGGTGTGCTCAGAGATGCAGGGGGAGATGATGTTGTGACTAAGAGACGATGCAGTGTGATGATGGTGTGGCTGAGCGACGCGGGGGAATGAGTTTTGTGAAACCGCTGTTGTAAGATGATGACCTTGTTAATATTCCTACACAAACAGGCATCTTCCGGACGATGTGACCTACATGAATAGTGAATACCGACTGAAGACGCCATCATCCAAGGGAGGATGTATTTCTTCAGGTTCCAAATTGTGAGAAACCACCGTATAGGCAAAGTGCATATGGAATGGAAATGAATGTTCCCAAACTGACAAGAAATTGTTGGCATGCTATGATGGCACGCCCCATTTTGAATAACCACGCCCCTTCCAGTATTTGACCATGCCCATTTTTGGCACACGCCTTAAGCGCGCATAATATATTATACTATGTGGGGGGGCACCAATCTTAAATTTGCCCTGTGCTCCGAAGACCCTAGCTACGCCACTGGTGCCTACATACATCTATCCTCCATGCGATACAAGTAGCATTATACATAACGCAAGAGCAGGGGTTAAAGAGTGCCATAACAACAACTGCGTTCCATCACTTCTATTTGGAGACGGAACCAGTTCCACCTCTTCCAACCCACCTCGGCCCCCGGCGCTGCAGGGAGGCTCCATTTGCCGGGTGCCCACTGAGATTTGGTTATCAGCGGGCGCCCAGCTCCCTCCCCGCAGTGCCAGCCAGAGGCTGGAGCCCACTCTTGAGCTTCGGCTTCCAGCTCCCCCCATGGGCACTATGGGAGAGACGTCTCTCCCATAGTTCAGAGAAGCAGCCAGATGGACCGGACGGCAGCGGACGCAGGAGCATGGCTTAAGGTAAGTATTGGTTTTTTTTGTGTGTAAGCAGCTTTACTATAGGGGGCATAACTTTGGGGGCACTACTACTGGGGGGATTACTACAGGTTGCATTACTATTGGGGGCACTACTACAGGGGGCATTACTACAGGTGGTACCACTCCTGGGGCACTGAATAAGGGGCACCACTACTGGGGGCACTGCATAAGGAGCACTACCACTACTGGGGGCACTAGCACTACTGGGGGCACTCCATAAGGGGCATCACTACTGGGTCACTGAATAAGGGATACTACCACTGTGGGCACTGCATAAGGGGCTTTACTATAAGGGGCATAATTTCGGGAGCACTACTACTGGGGCATTACTAAAGGTGGCATTACTATTGGGGGCACTACTACAGGGGGCATTACTACAGGGGGTACCACTTCTGGGGGCACTGAATAAGAGGCACCACTACTGGGATCACTGAATAAGAGATACTACCACTGTGGGCACTGCATAAGGGGCACTACCACTACTAGGTGCACCACTATTGGGGACACTGAATAAGGGCCACTATCACTGTGGACACTGCATAAGAGGCACTACCACTGTAGGCACTGCATAAGGGGCACTACCACTGTGGGCACTGCATATGTGGCACTACTGGGGGCACTGCATAAGGGGCATTACCCCTACTGGAGGTACTGCATAAGTGGCACCACTATTGGGAGCACTGAATAAGGGGTACTATCACTGTGGACACTGCATAAGAGGCATTACCACTGTAGGCACTGCATAAGGGGCACTACCACTGTGGGCACTGCATATGTGGCACTACTGGGGGCACTGCATAAGGGGCATTACCTCTAATGGGGGTACTGCATAAGGGGCACCACTATTGGGAGCACTGAATAAGGAGCACTATCACTGTGGGCACTGCAAATAGCGTCCGGGTCTGAATCAGGCCCTGAGTTCCACCACTTCTCTAGGACCACTTTAAGTACTGTGGGCCTGATTCAGACCCGGACGCTATTTGCTGCCGCTAGCTCTCAAAAAGGGGCCGGATATTTAAATTGAGCGCTCGCTTTTTGCGGTGTGAGGACGCCTCTATGTCTGTGCGAGCGTCCGCTAAATGCACTCGCTATTTTTTCAAGATGCCCCTTTGCCGTTCGCAAATCACGTCATCTCCTGTTTTTATTAGATTAATCGGGAACATCGAAAGGCATCTGAACTGCTCGCAGCGCTTGAGGTAGGAATTACTTCCCGCAATCACTGCGAGCAGTTCAGGCTAAAAGACAACCGTGACGTGATCGATGATGCTCCTTTGCTAATTATGCACTCCCATTAAATGCCCTTTTGACCGTTGGGCACGCCTGCGTTTGCACAACTACTCCCCCGTTTTCAAGCACCTTCCCCCGTTACCACCCACAAACGGCACATTCTGTCACTCAAAATAGCAGCCCCTCTGTGTTTTACGAGCGCATGATTTCTGACCACAATGACTGGTTTGCGCATGCGCATTGCGAACCATACGCATGCGCAGTTGTGCGACCATCGCTCAGAGCGAGCGTGCGGACGCTTACGAGCAGGTTTTAATCAGGCCCAGTGTGCGAGTGCTCTGTGACTCAGTAGCGTCGGGCGTCTTTTCATGAGACATTTCACCTTTCAGTGAGTGTAATTCACACAGTGATGCGAATAGGACACACAAGCAGCTTCTGCTGATTAAAATTATATGCAGCATGCCTATATTCTGTGTGCAACTACTGGTGTATATGCATGCGAAATGCGACTTTAGTGTCAGCAGCTGTGACACTGTGACGAAGCATTTTGTATGCAGATACACCCACAGTAACACACACAACAATGGCATGCTGCATATCATTTTAATCAGCAGAAGCTGTTTGAGCTTCCTATTTGCATCGCCGTGCAAATAAGATGCATTATAAGGTAAAAAGTTGCACAATAATATGCTCGGTGCTACTGAGTCACTCCATGGCATGGCGCTACTAGAAGGGCTGTTTAACGTGCAAGGAGGCTAGCTGTATGTGGACACATCTGTAAATATTGTTTTAATTTGGACTTGATCCTCTCTGCCTACTATACCGAATTTGGGCCTGGGACTCTCCCTCTCTCCCTCACCCAACTAAGGCCCCGGTTTATCAACGAAGCATAACCCTTTTAGCGCTCGCTAAAAGGGTTATGTCATCCTTTCTGGATTTAACAAACAGCTGTAATCTAAGAGTACCATTTTTTGTCCCAGCAACATTCTCACTATCTTTACTGTAGATGGCGAGAGCGATGATGTCCCCATTAATGGCAATGGGGACCCGGCGCTGCCTTTCCGGCTTCAGTGAAACCTTCCAGGCACTGTCAGCTCCCCATGTCATGCACATGCGCAGGCAGACCGTTGCATATGCGCATTACACAAGACCCCGACTCTTGCAGCGTTATATATATATATTTATATATATATGTATATAGTTTATTCATTTAAAGTTATCAACGGAGAGCAGAGGAGTTTAATTTCATGGAGGATCACCTTGGTGTTATAAGTTTTTCTCCCAATTCATCCATGTGTTATCAATTTTTCTCTTACAGTAATTTATCCCTGTTAGCCAAGATTGGAAGCGTGTGTATGGTGACACAATCCTTTCAGCAGCTTGTTTCAGCAGACATTAGGTCTGAGATCTGCTGCACAATTGGACAGGTGTGGAGGCATATATGTGTCATCAGTTTGGTCTGGAGTAGGATCCCCAGAGGATTAGACAAGTGTATACCCATCTTAGTTATGCAGCGCCACATAAGATGAATAATTTGCTTTATCTATTTTTTTGTAAATTATAAACTGCAGAAAAAATGGAGGGGGTGTCTGAAACAGTAAGGGTGACAGGCGAATAGTTGTTATATTATAGTCCTTACCTAAAGATGTTTTTCAGATTCTTTTTCCGAAGATGTTGTTGTTCAGAACATTATTGGAAAATGTCATCGAAAGTCCTTATCAGTAGTTGTTATCCAAAGTCGCTTAAATAAAGCAGGAACTATTCAGAGAGTATCAATGTAAGACAAAATGTCACCACAAAATGGCTGCCAGTAGCTGGACATCCTTTACATAGGGCTATGACCTACATTATGACATCACAATGCATGCAAGCAGCAACTAGAGATGGCTGTAGCTTAGATCAGCTCTGAGCCCTACCTTCCACATTTATATAACATTAGTAATGTTTCTGTAGGTTGGTGCTTCCGTGGTGACTACAGTTGCTGCTGCTCATAGGATGTATAAATCCAAGCTCTGTATCCCACAACCAGCAGAGGATGGAGACTCAGTTATTATAAAAGCATAGGACAGTTATTATGACTATTTTAAGGTTTCTTACAACATGCCTCACCTCCTTCTGCTACCATTGTTTAAATATACAACAATAATAATAATTTCCTTCATTATTTATCAGGTGTTCCCCAAACCTGTTAGACTGAAGCTTATTGGGGCATGGCCAGATTTACCTTTGGTTTCAAGTCATTGTATGTAATTTGTTTATGTCATCATAATCCATACTTGCCTACATTGTATTTAGCTGTTGCGGGAGACTTGGGGAGAGGAGAAAGATCGGGTCGTGATGGGGGCGGGGCCTGACATCTTGCATCATTAGGCCCCGTCCCCTTCACAGCAAATTGCTGCGATTGGCGAAAATTTGCATAAGGGGCGGGGCTAAATGACATGATTCGTGCAGAATCACGTAATTAAGCCCCGCCCCCTACACAGAGACCCGCGATTGCCGCGAAAGTTCTCCTCATTCTGCCCACTTCACTAGGAAGTGGGCAGAAATCGGGAGAAATGCCTACCCTTCCGGGGGTGCGGGGGGTTACCCGAAAAATCGGGAGCCTCCCGCGAAAACCGGGAGGGTAGGCATGTATGTCATAATCCCTTCAGTGTCCAGTGCTGTGTAGTATGTCAGCACACTATAAATAAAATATAATGATATAAACTCCTGATTAAGGCTAGTTTATCTGAGTAATGGACATATAAAGGTTGGGACTCTGATATGGTATAATTGACTCTGTAGCCTGATAGCAGGACCTACAGTATGCTCAGGGCCAGATTAAGGACTGTGTGGACCGCTAGCTGAGAAACTGCAGAAGCCTCCAGACTGCTGCTGGCGAGAGGTAACTGGCACCATAAATGGGAACATTATCCTTATATACTGTAGGCCAATTCATTACACATTGGGAATATATGTATTTTGTCACCCAGATAGATTTGAGAAAATAAGAAATTTTTGGTTAAGATTTTATTTTCTTGAATGTGTAATTTTTTTTTTATAGCATAATATATATTTATATACTTTAAGAACCCCCTAAATTTTTCTAACCTTGTAACTCAAGCTCCTCTAAATAAATAACATGGTGTATGGGGGAGGTATTTGTGTTTCTATGTTTATATTCTTTTTATTTGCTGTTTAAAGTAATTATAAAATTGGGAAAATCAATTGCAGTTTCTTAAGAACTAGTCATCAAATCCATGTAATAGTATTGCATGCTGCAAATGTGCAAGTGACGTGCTTTTGCTCTGTAATAATTATAGATGAGCGGTTCGGTTCCCTGGTCTTCCCACCAAGTTTGGATCCCAAAATGATGCAAAACGTCATCTTCCTGGCATCGGATCTCGCATGTTTGGATTGCATATAAAAGTTCCTCGCATGTGATCATGCGCCATTTCACACAGGAGAGCGGAAGGAGATGGCGTGGAACTGTGGGCTGGAGCACTGTGTTCTCAAAAAATGCTTTTAGCACACCATTAGAGTGCCATTAGGACTAGAAGGGGTAGGTACGGGTGCAAATAGTTTTCAAAGTAATACCTAAAGTAGATGCCTTGTGAAAAGGGACAGGGTGACTAAGGCATCTTCATTGTCAGTGTGTTAGTTTAATTTGTTACACACACTGACTGCACACTCACACACTGCAGCACAAAAAAAAGCTATTGTGTTGTATTTGTTTGTTTGTTAGAGTGAACCTGCACCCCCTAGGAAATCACTGCAGAATACTATTATATAAATATTGTTAATTTCTCCCAAAAAATCTCTACTGTGTCTGAGGCTGCTGCACCCCAAGAAGACCTCTATGTTTTGAGTTTTCTCAAAGTTATATAAAAAAAATTGCAAAACAAAATATTTATTTCCCTGTGGTTGTCTAAAACAAAAAAAAACTCCAGTCTTTTCTAATTGAATTAATAAATGATATTGTGTATTTAAAGAAGTGCGTGTTCCGTTCAGATTAGTGACACAACGTATATTACTATTCTTTGTGCAATGGTGTCCCCTCATCATTTGCACCCCAAAACAATTCTCACAAACACCTGTTCCTCCAGGTGCATGAGAAAACAATTGCCAGTGTTGCTTGTGTATAAAAAAAACAAATACATTATTGCAAAATAAAAATGTATAATGTGTTATGCTTTTATTGTAAACAACGGTGTGTGCAGTTGTCTCCCCCCCATCATCTTGCACCCCAAAACAATTCTCAAGTGTAAATAAATAATTTCTTGGTTGGTGTAAAAAATAAAACCAATCATGGGTCAATCGATAAAAGAGCAGGGGCAGCAACCCAGCACCAGTGCTGCGGCTGCTGCCAGTCACGATAGTACTTCAATATCCACAAACTTTAAAAAAGGGTACCTGAAATCTAAACAATAATTCACAATATTAAAAAAAAATCACCTCTAACAATATCAGGAAAATTTACTGGCGAAAAATGTAAAATTGCTAGCATGCCATACACCACACAACAGTAACAAGGAAATGCTCAGACCATGGCATTTTTTGTGAAAGGTGGTCCTGCTACTGCTGTTTCATGCCCTAGAATTCCTATTGTGGAAACCAGGGCCAAACACAGTCAGGCATCTTCTGTAACCTCGCATGAAACACCTTTTTGCCCTGAATCTAGAGGTGTCACCTTTAAAACAGGCAAATCAGTGCACAAAAAAGACACTGAAAAAAGCTGAAGAACAAACTGTGTGTTCACAAACTTCACAAATCCCTGAGGAGAGTCGAAAGGTGTCCACAAGTACTATGTGTGAGTCTGACATTTCTGACACTGTAATCTTAGAGAAGCCTCTTTTCTCCATTTCTGCACCCTCTGCCAATGTGAGGATGAGTAACAGTAAAAGTAAAGATGGTGATATAGAAATTAAGGATACTACTGTAGAAATGCAACAGGATGAGGGGTATATTTGTGAATCTGATGCTAGTGAGAATGTTGATGATCAATGTTTTGGACAAGAAAAAGTTAATACATTTTAGGAGGAGGATGTTGTTTGTGTCAAAGTAAGTCAACCACCAGTGGCAGCAGTTCTTGCCAGTGATGAGAAGAAGGCCATTGTCATGCCTGAGTAAATAGACCTAAAAAGCCACCTCTTTTATGTGGAATTCATTTTACCCAAATCCTGGAACATTTGTTAAGCCATCTGTACCGTTTGTAAAGTAAGTGGAGGTAGGGACCTTAACCATCTAGGAACCTCCTCCCTATTATGTGATTTTCAGCGAATTCATGATAATTATTTGGGAAAATCTGAAAAATCCTGTAAAATAATAAGCATTTCAGCATTAGCAACCAGTAGCATGGATAGATCCCAGCACATGCAATCTCCACCGCCAACACCTTCATCATCAATATTCTAATAATGCATCCAATTTGCAGGCTAACTGATTCCTCCCCTATTACAGATTCCCAAGGAGAATCCTCAAGCACTAGGGCTGTTGCTGGGGATGATTCTTCATCACAAAAGGGGACTAAGATGATTAATAGTTTCAAACAACAATTGGCTGTGAAACAATCATTTTCAAGAAGAAGCAAGTATGAAAGCAGCCATCCAGTTGCAAAACAGATCGCTGAAGCCATGATGGCTATGTTAGCATTAGAGCTGCATCTGCATCCAATATTTGCCATCAACGCATCTGGTTTTAGACAGTTACTTGAGGTTCTGTTTCCCTGCTACCAAGTTCTATCTTGATTCTATTTTACCAGAACAGCAATTTCTCATCTGCATTGGTAAGTTAATAAAAAACCTTATCCTTGTCCTAGAAAATGCCATTCTGCAGAGGATACACTTAACTACAGATATGTAGACATGACATGACTGTGACAACCCACTGGGTGGGTGTATTGTCTTCAGCAGCAATATCTAACACAAACTGCAAGCTCATTCACAGGCAGGCTAAACTCTGTAGCACTGGCTTCACTGAGAGGCTTACCGGTGTCAACCTGTTGGAAAAAGGGAGTTGTGATAGCAATAAGGCTTACTGTCATGTTTGGGCTAAGGAGATCTTGTGCTAGAGGATTAGAAGTCGAGGTCCAAGGTTGGGAAAGGAACCGAAGGCAAGGGTCCTGGATGTATGTCCTCCTCATCCTCAAGTATTGGATGTTGGCAAGACCTGAACAAAAGTATGGAGTCTAACCTACTGGGAGGTGTTCACCAGTGACCTCTCCAGTCTGGATTTAGGTTTTAGCTGCACCCAGCAGGCAGATAGCTGCCCTTTGGTCAGGTTTCCGGCACCAGTGGGAAACAGAGGAACACAATCACAGGTAAAGCACAGGAGAAGGACACTAGGAGTCAGTACTTGGATAACATACAGAGTACACACACTGTGGATCCAGATGCAGAACTTGCACAGGAGGATGACACTTTAGGAGATTGTACTCGGATGGCTAACTGAGTACACACACTGCAGCTACAGATACAGAACTGGCACAGGAGGATGATACTTAGGAGATTGTACTCTGGGATGTTCTGAGGGCCTGATTCAGAGCCGGACGCAAGTGGCCATTCGCTCGTCCGCCGTACGAGCGGAAATATTTAAATTCAAGAGCTCGCTCGTAAGTTCGCTCGTAGCTAATTTTCCGCCCCATAGTCTCCCAACCCCTCCTCTAGCTAGCGAACGTTCAAAATATCGACTGTCCGTCTCCTCTTTGGTTGCAGGGAACGCTCGCACAAGTCAATTCCGGAAGTGGCCCTGTCAGTTTTCGATTGCCTGCTATTTCATTCTTCAAACATACTTTAATCGTTTCATGGCAATCACTATATTAATTACCTTAATTGCTATTCACATGTTTTCAATCCTGTTTTTTTTTTCATTGTCAATAAACTTTATTCTTGTCAGTGTGTGTCATTTGTACCGCAGAATACGTACGGTTTCACCAATGGTATTGTTTTTCGAAATTAAAGGTTTTTTGGAATGATACTATTGTTTTCCGTTGTTTTTTATAGGCATATTTTAGTACTTTATTTGTTTTATTTAAATTAGCTTACGCATGTCACTGCATCAAGCCTATCATAACTCACATTATATTTGTCAGGCTGTAGGTCACATGACTCATACAATAACCAATAGAATGGTTCCTGTTAATTTACAAAGTACATTAGCCAATCAAATTTTTTCTAGGGCCTTTATTAAAACTGTTTTGTGTAAAACAAATCATTGCCATCATGAGAGACGCGTTTTGTAGGCAGGTGGTCGGATTTGCGCTGCCGAACCCCACGCCTGCTTGACGTTTGCATCTCCAGATTCTGGAAAGTAAGTGTTTATGTGTTTGTATATATTTTTTGTTTTATTTTTTTGTGGCCCTACCTGCATGTGCATGTTTCCAGTATAGCCCTGTTTGTGTTTTTTGGCCATACCTGCGTGTGCATGTTTCCAGTATAGCCCTGTTTGTGTTTCTTGGCCCTACCTGCGTATGCATGTTTACAGTATAGCCCTGTTTGTGAATTTTGGCCCTACCTGCGTGTGCATGTTTATGTTATAGCCCTGTTTGTGAATTTTGGCCCTACCTGCGTGTGCATGTTTACAGTATAGGCGTGTTTTTTTTTCTGTTTTTTTTTGTAAAAAAAATATAAACAAAAAAGCATTGTAATTAAATATGTTGGTCTCCGTCATTTAGGGGCCGAGCGGATAATGAGACGGCGCAGACGGGTGTCTCGACCCCTATCCCCCACTCCCACCCAAACATCCTCTGCCCACTCTTCCTCAAATTCCCCCTCCACCCCAGACCTTGCCGCATGTCAGTCCCCTCCCTCTCCTCACCTTACCATCCCTCCAACTTCCCCCTCCCCTCAAACCCCCCTCTCTTTTCCTCACCCTCCACTTCCTCCCAAATTACACCTCCTCCTTCCCAGAGCCACTGGCCAACCTCTGAAGAGGAGGATTTCGGTGCCCCAGGCCCAGGCACCATTTTGACCGGTATGTTTACATTTTAAACTATGGATTTTTTATGGTTTTTGTCATTTGGGTTGATGTTGTCCTTTTGCCTGTGCAGTTCAAAATAGTAAAGTAGTTCCAATGTTTTTGATATATATCTTTGTGAAACAATGTCAAGGATGTTTTCCCCTTACACATATGACACATGTCCAAACACTCACACTTGTGTCTTTCCTGTTAACGCTACCCACAAATGTTGTATTTTTTCCCCTTTGTAGTTTTTTTTAGTTTTGTATTTTTCTTTTTTTGGGGGGGCCCTTATTTGTTTTGAATCTGTTCGTTTTGCATTCCTTTTGTTTTGGGCCTGTTTTGGCTTTTTTTTATTTTTAACGATAGTCTGAATTGTTAGATTTTTTAAAAAATATAAATGAAGGTGTCATTTTAGTAATCCACACATTTTTTTTTACCCACAGAGGAGCAGAGGCGGAACGAGGCATTGTCTGTGGGCTTAATGGAGCTACGGGGCCATGTCGTAGCAATGCTGGTCTCCTTGGACCATATTTTGGCGAGCCTGCGCCACTAATGTTTTTTTTTTTGGCAAAAACAGTTTGTTTCAAAATAAAGTTTATTTTGAAAAGTCTCATTCCTTGTGTGTAAATCTTAGATTGTTGAACCTTACATAAGTCTACTATTTGTCCCTGATTTTTAAAATAATGTAAATTTGTTTGTCGAAAGCTCAAGTAAGTATGTAAGCTTGCACATTAAACACATAACAATACCAATAGGTTTGGAGAAGTAACCTCAAAATGTGATTATTTTTTGGTGTGGGTAATGTTAAAATTAAAGCAACCTGCTTAGGCCTACAATTGCAAACATACTGATTCACCATAATACCTTTGGTGTTTGTTTTTAGCAACAAAGCAGGGTACTAAACTTTTCCAAATAAGAAATTACAGTATTAGGCATTAAGCAACTTTGCATTTTTAGAAACAGGTTACACTTGGTTGTAATTTACGATGGAAATGGTTAGTTAACATAAAATAAAATTTTAATGCACACAAATAATAAACACCAAGTGAATAGACACAATAAATTCAAACATTCAAAACACACACACAAGTCAAAACCACACCCAAACCCCCCCAAAAAAACACAATCAGAAACTGTTTGAAGAAGTAGCATGCCAACATGAATCCACAAATGAGGAGAAGAAATCATTGTTCCCGAAGTTATATCCAATGTGTCCACATAAAGTCATTTGTGTTGATCAGGTAGTAGGCATGGATTTTTAGGGTCATTTGAGGGATTAAAAAAAAAAAAAAAAACAGTTAAAAGTGTACTTTAAAATATTACATACATAAAAATTATTAGGAAATAATTACCTAAAAAATCTGGCCACAACTTCATCACGTATGGCCCCCCCACATACTGACCTCTGACCAACCTCGGGGGGGGTGTCCTCAGGCAAGGCATCCTCTGGCTGCATTGGGACACCACTCCTTATGGCGATGTTGTGACATATCCCACACAGGACCACAATTTTCGAAAAAACCATAGCCGGCAAATACATGAGGTCGCCACCAGAGCGGTGGAGGCATCTGAATCGGTCTTTTAAAAGGCCGATACAGCACTCCACCACCTGCCTCATGGCTGTAAATGCGGAATTATACTGACTTTGTGGCCCTGGTGTGAGAAGTGAGCAGCCAGGGCGTGCAAGGGTAACCACTGTCTCCTGTGAAAATATAAAAAAAAACATCAGGACCATTGTGTAACAAGCTTTGCATTGGTTTCAACAGAAGGTTTCAACTTACCCAGAAGCCACGCATCACCAGCTTGTAGGTTGTTTAATTTGTGCCAAATCCCTGATTGCCGGATGACGAAGGAATCATGTGCACTGCCGGGGAATTTGGCATTCAGGGACAGGATCTGGAGGGAGGCATCACATACCACCATTACATTCATTGAGTGAAAGTGCTTTTGGTTCCTAAATATAGCCTCCTACCTTGCTGGAGGCTGAAGTGGTATGTGAGTGCCATCCACAACCCCTATGATGTGTGGGAAGCCAGCTATTTGGTAAAATTAGCATTCGCCACATTAAGGGAACCCATATCCAATGGCATTTTAATAAAATGATGGTGGTGTTTAAAAAGTGCCTCCATCACTGCCCTCAGGATCCTTGAAAAGGAGGATTGGGATATTCCAGCGACTATTCCCACAGTGGTTTGAAAGGATCCTGAGGCACAAAAATGTAACACCGACATTAATTGCGTAAGTGGTGGTATTGCTGTAGGACTGTCAATTTGCCGTTCAAGATCACTCTCTATTAATGAAGGAGTGTCTATGATGATTTGTGGCGGAAGACGGTAGCGCCTTAACACCTCATCATCTGGCATTCCAAAAAGGGTGACACATGTTCTATATATCTGGGGCCTTGCACGCCTACGAGGCCTATGCCTGGGACGAAGTTGAGGTAGGTCGGGTTCTGGAACCATGGCCAATATAATACGACCAACATCAACCTGAAATGTTAAGCCAGGTAGTTATTGTTTAGACAAATGTGTTAAGAAAAATATACTTATCTTTTCCAAGCAAACCAAAGATGCTTACAGGCCTGGGCTGTGTCATGTGCAAAACAACCTATATTTCAAAAGTAGAAAATATTTTAAAGATTAATTTAATAAACTATGATTGAAAACAAATTTCATATTCGAAAAAATAGAGAAGGGAGCACACATTAGTTCTCAAAATAGTACACTACATTTAGTGGTAAGACATGATTTTACACAGAAAAATTAAAAAAACATTAGTTTGCAAAATAGTACGTTAATTTTACATTTAAAAACAAAAAAAACATTTGTTCGCTAAATAGTACGCTACTTTTACAGTTAAAACCACTAAAACATTAGTTCGCTAAATAGTACGCTACTTTCACAGTTAAAACCACTAAAACATTAGTTCGCAAAATAGTGCGCTACTTTTACAGTTAAAACCACTAAAACATTAGTTCGCTAAATTGTACGCTACTTTTACAGTTAAATAAGGACACATTAGTTCGCTAAATAGTACACTACTTTTACAGTTAAAACCACTAAAACATTAGTTCGCTAAATAGTACGCTACTTTTACAGTTAAAACCACTAAAACATTAGTTCGCTAAATAGTACGCTACTTTTACAGTTAAATAAGGACACATTAGTTCGCTAAATAGTACGCTACTTTTACAGTTAAATAAGGACACATTAGTTCGCTAAATAGTACGCTACTTTTACAGTTAAAACCACTAAAACATTAGTTCGCTAAATAGTACGCTACTTTTACAGTTAAAACCACTAAAACATTAGTTCGCTAAATAGTACGCTACTTTTACAGTTAAATAAGGACACATTAGTTCGCTAAATAGTACGCTACATTTAGTGATAAGACATGATTGTTCACAGAAAAAAAAAACATTACTTAGCGAAACATATGCTAAGACCAACACATCGAATTTGTAAAATCATGAAACCAAAAACACTTACCAAAAACAGACAAATATCCCAAAGTTATAAAACGTCACTGGGTCACTGCCAAAATAACTGTAAAAAAAAAAATTATTTAAAAAAAATGTAAACTATTTACTATTATTTTTTAAGGTGGTTCTTTGAAATACTTACTCAAAAATTCAAATAAAAAAAGCCAAAAAATAAACAAAAATGCTAACGGGAAAAAAACAAGTAAGAAAAAAAGCAAAAAGATAAAAAAAAACAAGTACTCCTTCTACACAACAATCACCAAAAATCCACTCCAACGCAAAACCTCCAACAATCATAACATGCCACCTCGACTCGAGTCACACCAAGCCATAAATAGGCTTTATTTTCCCGCTCAAATTAAGGACGGACAATAGGAGCGCACAAGGAATGATGCGGCCGAATAATGCTGACGCATGTCTAAAAACGTCACTGAAGGCCAAAATCGGTCTGCTACATTGAGAAAAAACAATGAGTACAGAGCAGCAAAGTACTAGCCAACAGGCACCATGTAAGTGTTTTTATTTTTGATGGGAAAATGCGTATGTTTAACATTACATTTTAAAACATTTTACTAAAAAAATTTTTTAACATTTAAAAAAAAAAGGTGTGGAGGATGCCATGGAAGAGGCTGCTGGCCCTAGTAGGCAAACTAGGGCCAAAAAAAAAAGGCAGCCACAATTCACAAGGAAGGAGATGGAGGTTTTGGTGCAAATGTGCAATGACAACCTGGCACAGGCACCAAGGAATATGGGTGCAACCCAGAGATGGAAACTGTGGGACGACATAGCCAGTGGTGTCAATGGTGTGGGTGAGTTTGAACGTTCAACCCGGGAGGTCAAGCGCCAGTACGTAAAAACTACATTTTAGTAAAAAGTGTTTACAGGTCAAAATACTGCAGGAATAATGCCAAATTTTAAACCAACAGATGGAGCGACTTCAAATATCGGCTTAAACAAAAACTGGCTGATAGGGCTAGGCATGCAGGGGGGACAGGTGGGGGTCCCACCCCTGTGTCACTTGAGCTCACAGATTTGGAGGAGCTGGCCCAGTGTGTGCAGGATGAGGAGGTGTTTGGCATGTCGAACATGGATGCCGACATGCCAGACTTTGCGGCTCCTCATGTTGCCCCAGGTAAATGTTGTAATGTTATCAACTCAGAAATGTGTTTTTGACAATATCTAGATTATAATTTAACTCTTTTCTCTTTTTTCTCACAGAGACACAGGCGGATGAGTCTGCCCCAGAGGTGAGCTTTGGCCGCAGAATTTCTTCTGGCTCTGCAGGGGAGGAAGCAGTAGATCCGGCTGGGGACCCTGTGTCAGACAGTCCAGGGCATTCCCCCTCACAGGCAGTGGCCCTCCTCACTGATCTCAATGGTAAAACGGATCAGCAGACCGAGATTCTGCTGAGGATGGACGCCAATCTGCTACGGGTGGCGGACGCCCTGGAGCAAAGTGCTGCGGCCAACGTGACCATTGCTAAGGCCCTTGCGGAAAATACTGGGGCCAACGTGCGAACAGCAAATGCCCTGGAGCAGCTTGTTCCCCAGCACATGTTGGAGCCGGCCTCCCTTCCTGCCGGAACATCAGGACCCTCCACTTCTGGCACAACAACAGCCATCCCTCCAAATGTGCCTAGCCCTATGCCTAGTCCAGAGGCCACAACATCTGCCTCTGGCAAGGCCAGCCGAAGGACTTCCCGGACCCGTTCAGGCTCCCTCCAACCCCCGGCCAAATGGCCTAAAAGGCGATGACAGCACTGGCTAATTTCCCCATAATCCATCTCTGTGTTTGCCCCATATTCCTGCATGGCAAAAACCTCCCTCTCCTTTCTTGTGAATTGTTTTTATTTGTTTTATTTGTGTTCAAATGCCACTTATTTTGTTGGTGTGTGGGCAAAATGATTTCTAGATTTTGTCCCATGAAAAAAAATATGTTTACTTTAAAAAAAACTTAAAACAAAAATAACAAAAATATTATTAAACTTTGGAAACAAAATTGCAAAATTCTATTGTTGATTTATTCACAAACTGGTTAAAAAGTAATCCCTCTAACAAACTTACAAACAGTACAACGGAAATAGAAACATTTCATATTTTGCCTAAAAAAAAGGGTTAAAATCAATTTATGAGTTTTAATTAACAATTATAAAAAAACAAAAGGACGATTGGTTTCTTGGTCAAAAAATAAAATAGAAAAAACCAAACGTGTACAATATTGTTTGCCTACAAAATAAACACTTACACATATGTAAAAAGCACTCAAAAAACCCAAACATTTGTTAGCTAATTGTTTGTATGCCCCAGAAATTAGCAGCTGAGTAGTTCACCTGCATTCGGTTTTTAGCTACTAAAAAAGGTCTATTTGCTAAACACCTTAGAAGCTGTTTAGCAATTAAAACTTAATTGTTTTTGTTGCCTCACTTGATTATTCGCAACACCATCGATGAGTCCAGGGAAGTACGAGGAGACCATCGTCATTGCGGTAGACTATACCAGACCACAAGCTGAGCGAGCAGTCTTAATGGAAATTTGATCATACAGTGACGTGTACAAAATGGCGTCCACATTGGACATTCGCACAAGATAATACATGTACGCCCAAAAAACGCCTTGCCACGCCTGCGTTTTCTCATCTCCACCCCCGTTACCACCCATAAACGGAACATTCTGTCAATCAAATGACATAGGTCACTTCCTGTTCACTGTGTATACGAGCGAACAAAAAATGACCGCAAAGATCCGGCCGCACATGCGCAATGAGAACCAGACGCATGCGTGGTTTAGAACAATCGAATGCGTACGAGCGAACGGCTGATAGCATCCGGCTCTGAATGAGGTCCTGAGTACACATACTGTGGATTAACACTAGGAATAAATCACTAGAAGCAAGGAGCATGGAACCTGGAACACTGCAACAAGTATTCACTGGAAGAGTGACGTTGTACAGGCAACTTCTGTTAACCAGAGCCTGGCTAAATATCTTAAGGTAGCGGTCCATTGGAGGACAGTGTCAGCTGACAGCAACTAATGCTACAATTGAGTGAAGGGCTAATCAGGTGATGTAGACTGTCATAGCTGCATCCATGATGGTAACTCGTTGCCGCACCTGGCATCTGACTGCTCAAGAGGTCAGGGGAAGCCGGCACTAAGGTGAATAACAACCAATCCTAGGTCACAACCTGACACCCCGCTAAAACTCCTCAGGATTTGTTATTTCCAATAAGTAACATTATACAAGCATTGCAACTGGGTGGATTTGAACACATCCCATATTTTGCACACACAGTTAACTTGGTTCCGAATTTTTTTTTAAATTGACATGTCCGAGAAGGACATGCAATCTGTGGTCCATAAACCTTCTGCCCATTTTCGGCATTCAACAACCTCATGTGAAAGATTGCAGCAGCTGCAAATTGCTGTTCCAACAACTGAAGCAAGGTGGAATTTTACCCATTGTATGCTTCAGCAACTGGAGGAACAGCACTACTGGAAAATCAGATAGAGAAACTGAAGGAGGAGATGAAACCAAGTGATTCCACTAAGTATGTTGGACTTGTAGATCAAGTTCTTTATTCGTTTCACCAGGGCCAAAGGCTTTGCAACATCTTGCAATTGGATCACTCCATTTTGGCATCCTTGCTTGATCCTAGAGTTAAGTTCTACTTAATGTCGTTCTTACCAACTGGCACAAATCTTAAGAGATGCAAAGAGCTCCTTGCGAGCAAGTGGTCAGCTCAAGTAGCACATGACATGATAATGTCTCCTGCTTCAGTTTCTCCTGCAAATGATGCTGCCAGGAAAATAATGACCTTTACCAAGAGACCCACAGGTGATGAGGATGAGGCATCTTCGCGCACCAGAGTGAAACACTATTATGACATCTGGTCAGGCTAAAAAGAATTACCCAAAATTATTGACACCCTTACCATGACTCTGAATCTGGTACAGTAAGCATCAATAGAATGGTGGAGGATTATGTTAATGACAATGTACAAATTAGCATGTCAAACAGTCCCTGGGAAATACTGAGAGGAAAATAGTAGATTTTGAGCCACCTTGTACAACCTAGGTTTGTTTTACTTAAGCTGCCCACCCTCCAGTGAGTACTCAGAGAGTGTTTAGCACAGCCAGGAACCTTATGAGGGATTGTTGTAGGAGGCTACTTCCTAAAAATGTGTAAATGCTAATGTTCATAAAAATGAACTACAAATTCCATGAGGAAGACCTTTGCCTCTAATTACAATGAAGTACAGAGACTTATGTAACGGTGGATTCAAGTGGATGATGATAATAACAACACTGATGAGGGTGAAGATGATAATGACTTCTTCCAACTGTATACATGATTAACAACTCTATTTGCTGCCTTAAGCTCATTGGTAGCTTGGTTTGTGAGGCCAAACAAACCATATACTTAGCCACAAACATTGAAGTTCCTGTTGCTGAAATGCTTGGTTTACTAAACTGTGCATGTCCTTTTCAATATACAACATAATCCCAGTGACAGGACTATTCCATCATACACCACATTTCATTATGGGTTTTGCTAAGATTGTGTGTGTGTTTGACAGGCAGTGTACTATTTATTACTGTATTTTACTTCGGCATTCATTTTTTGTATCTTGCAATGCCATCCATCACCAGCTTCTCATTCAGGCAAATAGGCCCAGTTTCCTGCAGTTTCTCAGCAGATACAGACTAGTATCATCCAATCCTATAATTAATTGTTTAATTTGACTAGGCTGTTACCCTGTATTAAATTCTGAGGAATCAAATTTATTTGGACTTTAGATGTTTATTTTTTTACAATGTTTAATGTTTCTCCTATTTACTTTATTTATAGTGAAATTATTAACACTAATCAATCAATCAATCTCATTTGGATTCTTGTTTTTTGATGGTTTGTTCTATTTATCAATTTTTCTAGTTATATTCTGTACTAAATCAATTAATGAATGAATCAATCAAGCAATGCTTTACCTGGCCTCCACTACATGGTACTCCATCTCCATTTACTTGTGCTGGCCTCGGGTCTCTGATCTACTGTAGTACTTGATAAATTACAACATTTGATAGCATTGTGTAGTTTATATTAACCTGCCACCTGCCACTGTAGTCCCACTGTTATGAATGTAGGGGAAGATTCACCTTTGACTTAAGGCATTAGTGCTGAGGATTATATGAAGTGATGGGAACAACTGAAAAGGAAGTCCTTGTTAGGATTAAGGCTGGGTAGCCCAAATTTTAAGCCATAGTGCTAAGGATTATATGAAGCAATGAGGACAACGGTCATTGTCAGGAGTGAGGTTGGTAGCCCAGTTGCAGCCTTAAGGGCTGGTTGATGTTTGTCAAGGTTGTGGTCTGGCAACCAAGTTGCAGCCTTGAGGGCTGATTGATACTTGGCAAGGTGATGGTCTGGTGACCACGTTGCAGTCTTGCGGGCTGATGTGAGCTTGGCTGAAGTGCAGCCTTGGGGTCGAGTTGCAGGCTTGCGAGCTGTTGTGAACTTGGCTGAGGTGATAAAGATAGTTACAGAATGTCCACACAGACACAGAAGTGCGATAGAGACAGCAGCAATGTCCAATAACAAGAGTCCACTCAGACACTGCAGTGCGACTGAGACTGCTATAATGTTTGATGCAGATTGTCCACTCAGACACTGAAATGTGGCTGAGACTGCTGAGATGTTTGCCACAAATTGTCCACTCAGACACTGGAAATGTGGCTGAGACTGCTGAGATGTTTAACACACAGATCGTCTACTCAGATACTGGAGTGTAACTGAAACTACTGTAATACATGCTGGACACAAGAAGCTGGAACACACAGAAAGAAGAATTCCACACCCTGGAACCAGAAAGCATGAACTGTACTGAACACTCACTGGCATCTGAGCAACCAGCAAGCGGGAAAGAAAAAGGAGAAGGAACCAATCCAGTCAAGGCAGAGATAATGGAGCAGCCAGGTAGGAGGACTTCACGGAGTAGCAGCACATCATCCATGTCTCCTAGCAATGGTCCTGAGAGAGCTGCCCCAGAGAACTGTTGTCCGACAAGATGCAGCGGCGGCATGTGACAGTATAACCCCCTTGATGAGGGGTTAAGGAACCCCTTAGAACCAGGTTTATCAGGAAAGTTCTCACAAAAATCTTCTTTTCAAGGCGGAAGCATGTAGCGATCTCTAGGAGACACAGGAGCACTCCTCCGGCCCATACACCTTCCAGTGAATCAAGAACTGAAGACCTCCTCGTGAAAATCTGGAATCTAAGATTTTCTCCACAATAAATTCTTGATGGCCCTGGATGAGAACAGATGAAGGTCTAGCTGGTCGTCTGGAACTGAACCTGGCAGAAGAAAAAGCTGGTTTGAGCAGAGAGCAATGAAATGTATTGTTGATTTTGAGTGTGTTGGGTAATTTCAGGTGAAAGGCAACAGGATTAATCTGAGAGATGATTCTGAAAGGACCAATGAATTTAGGACCCAACTTCTGTGACCATTGGCGAATGTTGATATTCTTAGAGGATAGCCAGACCAGATCTCCAACCTTGAAGCTGTATGGCTTACGGTGTGTCTATCAGCCCATGTCTTGGAGTGGAAAGATGCTTTGAGAAGGCACTGGTAAACCTTCTTCCATAAAGACCGGAGTCTAGAGACTGATGTAGAGAAAGAAGTTCCAGTTGCAGCAATCTCAAAATGATTAACTCTAGGATGCAGCCTAGAATTACAATAAAAATGGGGAAATGGAGGAAGATGAATGGCAAGAGATATTGATGGCAAATTCTGCCAATGGTAAATGAGAGACCCAATAATTTTGGTATTTGGAAACAAAACACATAAACGTACTGTCCCAAGGACTGGTTGACCCATTCTGTCTGTCCATTTGATTGAGGATGGTATCCGGCAGATAAGCTGAGGCTGATGCCAAGAGCAGAACAAAAAAATTTCCAAAAAAGTGCAACGAATTGAGTCCCTCAATCAGAAACAATATCCACTGATAATCCATGAAGTCTGAAAATATGTTGAATTAATAAAATAGATAGCTCTTTGGCAGCAGGCAGTTACTGAAATGGTCAACAAAAGTCCAAATGACCGAGCAACGAGAGGAAGAGGGAAGATCAACAATAAAATCCATTGCAATGTGAGTCCAGGGTTTTGATGGAGTAGGAAGAGGAAGCAGATGACCAGAAGGAGCAGTAAGAGGAGATTTATTCTGGGCACAGACGTCACAGGACAAAACAAATTCACAAACGTCTTGGAACATGGATTGCCACCAAACTGAGCGGGAGAGTAACTCAGGAGTTTTGGAGATGCCCGGATGACCAATAGCTTTGGAGGAATAGAAGTCCAACAGAACTGCTTTGCGAAATCTCTCAGGGACAAAGAGTAAGCCCAGCGGTTTTCCAGAAGGAGCTTCAAACTGACAGACCAAAAGAGCATCTGCTAAACTCCTAGTCAAGGCCAGATAAATATGAGAAACGGGAATTATAGTCTCCTCTGAAACTGTAGAAGGCTGAATAGGTTGAAAGCTTCGTGAAAGAGCATCCTCCTTGAGATTTTTGGAGCCGGGTCGGAAAGAAATTATTAGTTGAAACAAGTGAAGAATAAGGCCCAATGTGCTTGTCTAGCATTTAATCTTTTATCAGTCTCTATATAAGACAAGTTCTTATGATCCATCAACATAGTGATCACGTGATTAGCTCCCTCCAGCCAATGCCTCCAGTCCTCAAATGCCCATTTGACAGCCAATAATTCCCGTTTACTAACATCATAATTTCGCTTGGCAGCAGCAAATTTTCATGAGAAGAAGGCACATGGATGAAGTTTAATATCTCTGGGGTCTTTTTGAGCCAAAATGGCACCCACACCAACTTCGGAAGCATCCACCTCAACAGTAAATGGAAGATCCGGATTGGGATGACAAAGGACTGGAGCTGAAATAAATGTTGAATTGAAGGCTTGAAGCGTCTTGGCTGGCCAGTTAGTAGTATCAGCCCTTTTTTTTAGTAAGATCAACAATAGGAGCAACAATGGATGAAAAGGACTTAATACATCTCCAATAATAATTAGCAAAACCCAGAAAACAATGGATGGATTTTAGTGTGGTAGGTTGAATCCAATCCAAAATGGCCTTGACTTTGCTTGGGTCCATGGAAAATCCTTGGGAGGAGATGACATATCCCAAGAAGGAGACCTCCTTCTCCTCAAACTCACACTTTCTGGTTTCGCATACAAATTATTTTGTTGGCGTTTCAGTAGAATCTGTCTCACATTCTGGCGATGTTGTTCCAGAGACTTTGAGTAAATGAGAATGTCCTCTAAATAAACAACAGTGAAAACTCCAAGGTACTCCCTCAGTACATCATTTATGAAATCCTGGAAGACAGCTGGGGCATTGGAAGACCAAACGGCATGACAAGATATTCATAGTGGCCCAAATGGGTATTGAAATCTGTCTTCTATTAGTCTTCCTCCTTTATCTGGATCAGGTTGTACGCCCCTCACAGATCAATCTTGGAAAATATGTATGCTTTACAAAGTTGGTCGAACAGAATGGAAATCAAAGGGTAAGAGTTCTTGATGGTTATCTTATTCAATCCCCAATGATCAATACATGGTTGGAGCGATCCATCCTTCTTATGCACAAAAATTAAACCCGCCCCAACTGGAGATTTGGATGGACGAATGAAACCCTTTTCCAAAGCATCTTGAATGTACTCCTGCATAGCCTTGTTCTCAGGAATGGCCAAGGCATACAACCTGCCTTTCGGAAGTCTTGCTCTGGGCAGCAAGTCAACCGCACAGTCATATGAGCGATGTGGAGGAAGCGTATCAGCTTTCTTCTTAGAAAACACTTCAGCTAAGTCTCAAGAGAGAGCAGGAATTCCAGGTGATCAGGCTGAATGGTGGCAGCAAGTCGAACAAGAAGGTTAAGACATTGAGAAGAGCAGGTGGATCCCCATTGAAGAACTTCACCAGTCTGCCAGTTGATTACCAGGTTATGTTTCCTGAGCCATGGTATCCCCAGAACCAGGGGAGCTAGAGGACACCGAAACAGAAGGAACATTGTTTTCTGAATGTAAGGCACCAATGGACAATCAAATGGGAGGTGATTGGAAGTAAACTGCCTTGGACAAATTATTGCCATTTAGACCAATAACAGAGACCAGTTGAGGTAAGGGCTCAGAAACTAAACCTAGTGTGTTAGAAAATTATATGTCCATGAAATTATCTGCAGCACCGCTGTCCAAGAAGGCAGAAAAGGGAAATTTTTATCATGAACCTGGATTAAAGTGGGAATAAGAACTGAATTATTGGGCGATACAAATGCAAGGCCTAGATGTAGCTCTCCCTCGACATCTAGACCTTGCCTTTTCCCAACTTGAATGGACAAACTAAGGCCATATGTCCTTTTCCTCCACAATACAAACATAAGCCTTGTGACTGTCTTTTGCGTTTCCCCTCAGAGAAAAGATGGAAAGCCCCTAGCTGCATGGCCTCTTCTTGATCAGGAGGTGTCATGCAGACTGGCGGTTTTAGAGTGGACATTGGTAGTTCTTTCTCTAGTCTTTGGTCAATGCGAATGGCCATGTGCATAAGACCATCCAACGTCTCAGGAGCAGGGCATTGAACAAGAATGTCCTTTATTTGGTCAGAGAAACCCAAATGAAATTGACTCCAGAGTGCAAGTTCATTCCATCCACAGTCAGCTGACCATTTGTAGAACTCTGTGTTTTAAAGATCAAAGGCTAGCTTCAGCCACAGCTGCCTTGTCAGGATCGTCATAAAGAATTCCTAGTGCAGAGAAGAAAGAATCCACAGACTGAAGCGCTACATGAGTGGAGGGTAGTCCAAATGCCCAGGTTTGAGGATCTCCCTGAACATTGGCATAAATTCATCCCAGATAATATAATTATAATTTGGTGCCCCCCCATCACAGCTGCTGACACTGTAATGTAGCAATTTGCATGCAGACAGGCAATAGATAGACAAAGGCAGCAGCTGATGGTCTGACATGGAGCTCTCCACTAGTGTATGGTGGCTTCTCAGGTGTCAGGAAGGGGTGCCATGTATTGTGCGGCAGTGACGGTACACTCCAGGTACATAGTTACAGACCTAAGTGGGGTGAATGTGTTGTGGACAATGGAGGAGGTGCCCCTTCAGAGCTGGAGCCCAGCAGCAGGCACCTCCATTGGCTCCTATAGTTCTGCCCCTGTCCCTGAAGTAGGGATATATATACTGAACGCTATCACCGGCATCTGAGCAACCAGCAAGCGGGAAAGAAAAAGGAGAATGAACCAATCCGGTCAAGGCAGAGATGACGGAGCAGCCAGGTAGGAGGACTCCATGGAGTAGCAGCGCATCATCCACATCTCCTAGCAACGGTCCTCAGAGAGCTGCCCGGAGAACTGTCGTCCGACAATACGCAGCGATGGCTTGTGACACCCACTAAGGGCCTGATTCAGACCCACTCGCGTGCGGCTGTCCGCTCGCAAGTGGGTCGATGTTATGGACTGAGCATGCGCACGATGGAGGGAGCTCCGTCGTGCGCATGCGCCAGACGTGACGAGCGAAGGAAAGTCCTTCGCTCATTGTGCCTGATCAAAGGGGGCGTGCTGTCGATGTTGATTGACAGCACGCCCCCTTTGGTAGGCGTGTCGGGGGCGTGCCTCCCTGACGGGGGCGTTCCCACGGGAACGCCTCCCATCAGAAGCCGGCCCACTGACATCACTAGTGATGTCAGTGGGAGTGATTTTGGCTCTGATAGAGCCAAAATCACTCCGGAGCTTGCGGTTGAAAACCTCAACCGCAGGCTCCGGCTCGCAATTTCGATGGTCGCGATGGTCTCGACCATCGCGGCCACCAAAATGCACGCTGTTATAGCCTGTGGGTGGTGACCTACAGCTATACGAGCGTCCAGAAGGACGCTCCATTTTCATGGAGGCCGGCCCTCATTCAGAGCGTGCGCTCTGCTCAGAGCGTTCGGCTCTGAATGAGGGCCTATGTTTCCTATATGTGCCATATATTTTTTCAAATATTACCATGTGTTTGTGTCGCTGCTGTGTGGCTTAGAGTTTGGCCAATATGGGTGAAAACTGAAGACAATCTTGTATTCTGTGAGGTGGTCAGTATTGATTGGAAATTAATGTTATTGAGATTGATAATAAAGTAGGAACAAAAATTATTCCCAAATTACATGATTTTAGCTGTTTTTTATCATTTTTTTCCATGTATTTTTATTCATGGAAATGAAACATATAAACATTACTCAGAAAACAATATTGTCATTGTTTAACATATTATGAAAGGTCCACTGAAAATAAAAATTATCTATAATAATAACACATTGTTTGATGATTACCTAAAACTGTAACCAGTAAATGCATAAACAGATAAGAACACATAAAGATAGATACAGTACTATATAGCCTTGAGTAAAGGTAGAAGAAGGGAGGGATTGACAAAATCAAATCATTAAACATTCAGACATAATGCATCAAAAAACAAAATCAAAATGGGGGCCAGAGTCATTAGATTATACCATGTTGTTAGTTGTATCGATGTGCGAAGGGTGGATTTAACCTGAGGCGAGAGAGTAAGGACATAAGGAATCGAAATAGAAAATAATTTTTTTGCCCTGCCCTCTTATCTATGGACATTTCTGTCTAGTTCATGTGAAAAAGTAAAGACTCTGCTTATCAAAGGCGAGTTGCGGCGGTGCATGTCTATAACCTCAAGGCTGCCCGCGGGACACTTTGGCAGGTGTAGACTGCATGTGTGTATTCCCATGAGCACACAATTCTGTGAATTAGCAGCTCCACCATTTTGTGACAACAATCTCACTCTGAGCCAGATGTACTAAGCTCTGAAAAATGATAAACTGGAGAGTGATAAACCACCAGCCAATCAGCTCCCAACTGTACATTTTTAAACACAGCCTGTAACATGACAGTTGGGAGCTGAGTGGCTGGTCATTTATCACTCTCCAGTTTATCACATTTCAGAGCTTAGTACACCCCCCCCTCCAGTGAGAGTGCTGAATCTGCAGTTAACCACAGGGTGTGATGGCATACCATATCTGTACTGCACACGGAACACGTCCATTAAGGCATCAGCCTTACTGATCAAAATCTGGAGCAGTGGGTGCCGGGTTGATTGTGTGAAGTGACCCCCCCTCCCCCAAAAGCACAACCAGCCCTGGGCTTTTCACTGCAAGCCCTGGTTGTGAAAATACAGGGGACAAAAAGCGTAGGGGTCGCATTTAGCACAACCAGCAGCAGGCTTTTTGGAGCACGTCCTGGTTGTCAAAATACAGGTGTCAAAAGACATAGGGGTCCACTGTATTTTGCACAACCAGAACTGGGCTCTGAGCTGGTCCTGGTTTTGGAAATACAGGGGAAAAACTTTAGTAGGGTTTCCCTGTATTTAGCAAAACCAGGACCAGAAACTTTCTAGAGGAGGGGTAATGCCACAGCCAGGGGAGCCCTTTCACCGGGTCCCCCAGCCAAAGCATTACAGCTGACCACTAGTCATCCCAGGCTGGGGATCCCTGGGGAGCTGGGACCCCACCAATAAAGGATTCCCCCACACCAGGGCACCCCAGGCTTTGGCTGATATACCTGGGTGCTGGGGTGTTATAGATTTTTCTTTACAGGTGAACCACAGGTCCCAGCAAGCCTCCCCTACATGTTGGTACTTGGAAAACCACAACCACCCGCATGCAGGGCATTAAGGCTCCACTGGCACTTGTAGTCCACCTTTAAAGAAAATATTAAAATAAACACAATACACTTTAATATTGTAATATTTTATTTTACTGTGTCTTCACCAGGGGGGGCGGTGGCCATTAAGCTCTTTTGCATGGCTGCCATCAACCCAGGGCTTTGGCATCTTCGCCTGGTGGGTGCCAACCCACCAGGGCTTTGGCATTTTCGCCTGGGGGATGGCAGCTTTTAAGCTCTTTTGCATGGCCGCCACCCCAGGACTTCTGAGTCTTCACCTGGTGGGCGCCAACCCGCCAGGACGTCTTCGCCTGGTGGACGTCAACCCGGCAGGGCATCCTGCGTCTTCACCTGGAGGGTGGCAGCCAATTATCTCTTTTTTCACAACTGCCACCACCCCAGGGCTTCTGGTGTCCTCTTCAGTGGGCGGAGCCTTTAAGCTCTTTTACATGACCACCACACACTAGGACTTCTGGCATCTTCTTTCTTCAGGAGCTCTTCACTGTGTTTTATTTAATCACAGTGCCACTAAAGCTTTCTCACTCCAGCGTTGAGCCTCTTTTGACACTTTTTGGATTGGTTCAACATCAATATCAGTAGTTTTTTATGCGAAGCCCAAAAAATTACACCTTTATTTTTTCATAAGATTTTTCAAAAAATTGCATATTCCTTTTGATGCAGCACATATAAATGTAACCAAAATTGCAAGCAAGTGAACTTAAAACAAATGTGTGTGTGCACGTGTATGTTTGTGTGTGCATGTGTGTGTGTGTGTTATTATTATAGTTACTCATGTATGTGAATTGTACTATAGTAATATGCTTTCTGACTCATCGGGCCAAATAGGGTGAGAGTTTAGAAAATGTGAGTCAGAGAACAAAGCAACAGATAAAACTTGCATGTTTTCAGACTCAAAAAACTCTCACAATGTAAACTCTGATCAAGATGTTTCCCCATTTTGAAGATAAAACTCAACCAATGTGAGAGATTACTGCTAAACTTTAATATGTGGCATATGTGGCATTTTTCACTTCATCATTTGTTGAGAACTTATTTTGGCGCAGTTGTTTTTTCAGGGTTGGGAATGCCCAGAAATCACTGGGCGCTAAGTCCGGGCTATATGGAGGGTGTTCCAGTGGTGTCCCATTAATCTAAGTCTGTGCTGCCAATGGAACAGCAGCAATATGTGGTCGGGCATTGTCTTGGAGCAAAAACCACTGTTTCTTCAGCAAATGTGGTCTTTTCTTCCTCATGACTCCACACAAATGGGTTTCCAGGACGTCTGCATGGTAGTCACCATTAATTGTCTGTCCACGGGGAACCCAGTGCTGTAGGATCATACTGTGCGCATCAGAGAACATTAGAAGCGTGACTTTACACGCTGAAGGAATCACACAGAATTTTTTGGGTGGAGGCGAATTTGTGTGTTTCCATACTCTAGATTGTTGTTTGGATTCCGGATCATAATGACGAATCCATGATTCGTCACACGTCACAATCGATGTCAGGAAATCCTCTCATACATTCAAACAGTGGGCCTGATTCAGACTCGGACACTAAGCCGCGAACGCACACTAAGGCTGATAGTTGCCTGTCTGCGCATGAGTATGCGTCACAGTGCATATGCGCAAGCCAGTCACTCTGATAACATGTGTTCTAACGGCGTTTCATAGACTGCATAATTAGCATGTCAGCATCATTGTACACGTCACCTGGTTGTATTTCACCCTGCAGTGACCACAGTGCTTGCGGAGGAGTAGGGTCTACCTCAAGGGCTGCGAGCAGCTCCAATGGCTCTCGATGTTACTAATTAATCATACACTTCCTGGAGAGGACATGTGCTCTGCCGTTGCTCTCTAAGACATATAGGGCATCCTTAAGCCTTGCCGTGCAATCACGAAATTTGCATACCCTGCCCCTGATGGCAGCGAAAGTGCGCTGCTTTGCGTCGAGGTCTGAATCGCCGCAGTGTTCTTGCACGATTCAACTCATCATCACAGCTGCTCTTCTGTGAGATTTCTGGGTAACCACCTGGCACACACACAATGCATTTTCAGTTCCTTTGTCACAATATGCTGAACCTGTTAGAATGAGATGCCAAGTGAAGCCGAAAGTTTGCATAAAGTTAACCTTCTGTGATTTCGCAACATCTCCGCAGCTTGTTGACATCTGTTAGCCTCTTTGAAGTGCTTCCACCACCGACTGCAGAGCGGCTAATTCTTTCTCCACAGTATGCTTGCCGTAACATTTCATGAGTTTCATTTCTGCTTTTTCAAAATTTAACACAAGATTTAATCACACATCTCTGACGTCTTCTCACAGAAACGTCTTCCTCATCCGCCATGAAGAAACGTACGGAGATCTTCCACTCGCTGTGGCCAAACAATGAAGACTACGGCAGTCCAACTGCAGGGTCAGACACATCAATGTATGAGCTTCACAATAACCAAAACAGAGCCAGTCTCATTACTTTCAAAAAGCCCTCATAATTAATTGTATTGTTGCCATCACCAAAAAATGTTTTGATAATTTTTAAAATGTTTACTGACAAATCAGTAAAATAATATGTTTGTACAAATGTATTATTTATATACTGTACTAGAGTGACCCAAAACCATCAGTGGTAAATGCCACATGGTACTTCGTAGTGTTAAACAGTGTCATATTTTTACTCATGTCTATTTTATTTCTTACAGACAGGATAACATTAAACTGTATTTTTATATGTTTTTATAACCTTATAAATATTATGCCACTTTGTGGT
Source organism: Taudactylus pleione (assembly GCA_031769625.1). Taxonomy (NCBI): domain Eukaryota; kingdom Metazoa; phylum Chordata; class Amphibia; order Anura; family Myobatrachidae; genus Taudactylus; species Taudactylus pleione. The sequence goes on along the minus strand of JAUIMM010000005.1, from coordinate 13,684,218 downwards.
ATAAACATTAAAAATAATGGACAAACTAGCAAAACAAAACACAAAAATAGTTGCCACCTTCCACCTTATTCCCCACTCATAACATGTGGCTCATAAACTTCGATTATTTATTTGATCTGTGCAAAAAAGATCTATTCTGTCACATTTATATTACATCAGTCTTAGGCTCTTCAGATTTGTCATCACAAATCTAGATTGCCAGATGTCCTTTGTAAGTCTAGTTTTAGTCAAATGAAAGCAACTGTTTCACTTAGCTGTATATAATAGTAAATATGGACTATACATTTCCTGACTTATCTAGAAGGGCTGCAGTAGAGAGCGCATTGAGATGTGCTGGAATTTGGCCATATATTTGCAACTTGACTATTTTTTACTGGCTGACGGGGCATCTGCTGGCTGTTGGCCCCCTTGATTGTTTGTGTTATGTTCTTTACAGTGCTGTGACACCTAAGGGAATAAAACTCTAAGGAGTCTATTTACTAAGCAGTGTTAGGAGACAGAGTAAAAAGTCATAAGGTGCCAACCAATCAGCTCCTACCTGCCATCTCACAGGCTGTGTTTGAAAAATGACAGTTGGGAGCTGATTGGCTGGCACCAGGGGCGTATCTATAATGGGTGCAGGGTGTGCGGGGGGGCCCACACCGCACACTCTGCACCCATAGCATACTTACCTCTTTGGAGTCCCATGTCAGAGCGGGGGTCCGGCATTTTAAAAATGACTGGAAAATGGCCGCCACGGCCATTTTCCCATCGTTTGCGCATGCGCAGTACAAGGAAAATGGCCGCCGCTGCCATTTTAACAGGGACCTGTGCATACTCTGTAGACTCTGGGCACACTCTAGTGCCCAGAGTCTACAACTCCGGCGCTGACCGTGCACAGCTCAGTGCGCTGCCGGCCGCCGGACAGAGAGGAGGGGGCCCGTGTCGGAGACTGCACACGGGCCCCCTCCTCTCTAGAAACGCCCCTGGCTGGCACCTTATCACTTTTCACTCTGTCTCCTAACACTGCCTAGTAAATAGACCCTTATGGGGTATACTAAATAAGGGTTTTGCATATTTGGTGGTTTACTGGCGGAATTGCATCCCATTGATTTACTAAAGCCCAAACTGTCAGAAACACACTGAGAATCCAGACTTTAGAATACAATAGAACATCGGAACACAATCAATGATTTTACCAGTATAGAAACCCCAGATTTACTAAGCCGTGGCTTTAGAAATCGCAGGAAAGCACAGTCAAAACTGCCCAAATAATTGACTAGCTACTCAGAGGCAATTTGTGTGTAAACACATTCAGTTGGTCAAGGTTTCATCATGATGCCTGGAAAAGTCACATATGCATGTGTAATACTGTGGCTGTAGGCAATATAGTGTTTGCAGGCAATTACATGCTCACCACTTACCTGAGTTATGCAGTACACCCCTACCTGGTTAAACGTCAATGCTGTGTCTGATAACAAGGTCAAACAGACGTTCCACCTCAATCGCACAAACCTAACGAACCTATATGACCTGACGAAGGAATATCTTGAGTCATAGATGGCAAGGTCAAGATTAGTGTTAGGCCTGCATAATCTGCTCTGTGCTCTTTATTTTATTTACCGCTGGTTCCTTCTAGTCAGTAACATCTAGAGTGGTGGGCATCAGTCAGCCTACATTCTCCTGCCATTTCTTCCAGGCAAAGGTATAACGTGAGGCCAGGGCGCCCGGAGCACATGCGTGCCAGGGAGGAGGCGTGTCCATCATGTGGAGTTAAATTAAAGGGAAATAAAAATAAACATTAAGGGCGGTATTTAACTGGGGCATAGAGGGCTATATTCCAAATACCTAAGTAATTCCACTAATAATATCCAGTTTTGTGTGTACTTAATAAAAATACACCTTACCTATATGGTGGTTTCTCTGCAATGAGGAACCTCTAAAGAAATTGATCTTCCCTGGGAAGACAGTGTCTTCAGTCGGTACTCATTCTTCATGTAGGAAATCACATGGTCCAGAAGATGTCTGTTTGTGTAGGAATGTAACCAATGTCAGCATCATACAACAGAGATTCAAACGGACCCGTGGCACCTGTGTCGCCTCCTGCCCTGTGTCCCCTACAGCATATTGCCCCCTCTGTCTCTCCAGTGTCCTGTCCAGTCTTTCCAGCCTCCTGTCTTTTCAGCCTCCTGCCCCGTCACTCCATTCTCCTGCCCCATGTCACACCATCAACATCACTTCAGCCCCCTGTCACACCAGGGTTGTCTATAGCTCCCCTTCACTTGATGTACCTGGACGTGATGTGGAGTGAAGGCAGAAGTGCCGTTTCATGCCCTTAAAGCGCTGTCACTTTAGAAACTTGTAACCTCGCGGGCTTGCTTCGCTTGCCATGCTTCGGGCATGGCAGCTCGCTTCGCTTCTCTCACCACAGGTTACTATTACTGATCGATGTCCATATGAATAGTACCTGATGAAATCAGGGTACATTACTGAAGGGGATATAACCCCAATCATCACACCAGCCCACCACCACACTTGTACTCTTTATCTTCAGCCCCCTATCACTCCAGCCAACCCCTTCCCCTGCACTTACCTTCTTCTCTTCAACCTGCATGTTCCTCTTCTTGTTCGTCATAGTATAATTGTTGTGCATAGCAAGATAGATAGATAGATAGATAGATAGATAGATAGATAGATAGATAGATAGATAGATAGATAGATAGATACAAAAATAGAGAAAAGGGCACTCACCAGGTAGTTGAAAAAGTAAAATCACATCTTAATTAGAGACTCTACAAAAATATCATCATAATGATAGTTGACGTTTCGGTCCTCGCAGGGACCGTCATCCTGACTGTCATGATGATGACTAGATCCCGAAAAAAGTACTGGAACACTTACATCTGATCTCCAGTGACCTAGTAGTTTCAAAAGCATTAGATGACGCCCCCAAGTTTGCTTACTGACGAGGTCCCAATCTAAAAGACCTATTAGTAGTCACAGACTACTCCAATAGAGCCTTAAATACCAAACATCATTGGTTAACTAGAAAACCTGATGTATTTAAGTGCACAGGATGCACTAATTGTCCATTTCTACAGACAGGCAAATCCTTTACCAATCCTCAAGATAAAAAAAATACTGTGTTAAATGCAGACTAGACTACAACAGTAAGTTTGTGATCTATGGCCCTCATTCAGAGCCGTACGCTCTGAGCAGAGCGCACGCTCTGAATGAGGGCCGGCCTCCATGAAAAAGGAGCGTCCTCCTGGACGCTCGTATAGCTGTGGGTGACCACCCACAGGCTATGCGAGCGTGCAGTTTGATGGTCTTGACCATCGCGACCATCGAAACTGCGAGCCGGAGCCTGCGGTTGAGGATTTCAACCGCAAGCTCCGGAGTGATTTTGGCTCTATCAGAGCCAAAATCACTCCCACTGACATCACTAGTGATGTCAGTGGGCCGGCTTCTGACGGGAGGCGTTCCCGTGGGAACGCCCCCGTCAGGGAGGCACGCCCCCGGCACGCCTACCAAAGGGGGTGTGCTGTCAATCAACATAAACAGCACGCCCCCTTTGATCAGACACAACGAGCGAAGGACTTTCCTTCGCTCGTCGCGTCTGGCGCATGCGCACGACGGAGCTCCCTCCATCGTGCGCATGCACAGTCCAGAACATCGACCCACTTGCGAGCGGACAGCCGCTTGCGAGTGGGTCTGAATCAGGCCCTATATCTTGAGATGTCTCTGTGGCCTAATTTATGAATGTAAAACCAGCAGGAAGTTAAAAGAAAGATTAAGGAGTCTACGTACTAATAATCATGGACCAGCCACGATTATTATCTACCTAGCTCGCCGGGGATATTTTTTTCTTTTTTTTCTTTTTTTCTTTTACATATTTATTTTAGATTTCACAAATATAAAAATAATACAAAGATATGTGCATAAGCAAATAAGATATCAGGAATGTACAAGGACAAAATGTATGAATTTGCATAGAGACATAAGTAGCAATAAACTAAACTAAGAAAAATACAAGGAAATGAGAACTGCTAAATGTCAAAGCACATATCAAAATAAACTGGAAATAACAGTACAAAGCATGAAAAGAGAACAGATACGAAACATAAGAGCATGTAAGAAAATTAAGAAAGAGGAAGAAGAAAAGGAAGAGAAGAGTATCGGGGGGAGGTGTACAGGAGGAGTATGACAGAGGCCTAATCCGGGTCTATATTACATGCGGATATTTTAATTGTTAATAAATATATTCCCATATGTACATTGGGGAACTCACAGGGACAGCGGTTGCGGTAACCGCTGTCTCCACTAGTTATATGCCTCTCAGAATGTAGGAGAAGTTTTTCACATAAGTAAAAAACTTCCCCGGGGGAAGCTAACACTGCGCATGTGCACAGCGTCAGCTTCCGAAGCCGGCTGGGGGCTACATGGGAGAGATCAAAAGATCTCTCTCCTGCCCCTGGAGCCCTCATAGGCTTACAGTAGTTTACACCATCTCAAGATGGTGCAAACTACTATGGCTAAACTCCGAAAAACTTCACTTTTTGGAGTTTAGTACATAGGGGTCAGACCGTAGTTCCCACTGATAATAATGGGGACTGCGATTTGCATCGCTAATTAGCTCTTTCAAAGTTTGCCAGTGGTGAGCCATTTTTTTTACATAAACCATTCTGTAGGGAATGTCACGGCATGGCGTGGGCTTAGACCAAGAGTGGAGTCGGATGCGGAATGGAAGCTTGTTTGTTGATTCTAAAAGGCAGCTGGTCTTAACGGAGTATGACTCATGAGGTGAGTGGGTACACGGAGGGCGAGGTGCCACTGAAAGGATGCGGACTATACTCAGCGACCGGGGTCGATTGGTCCGCAGAGGGTAGCGGGTACAGGTGACAAGCTGGTACACAGAGCAGGGGAGGTACAGAGCTATGAGGTGGTAACACTGAGACACTCTGGAACTGCAGCAAGTACGGATCAATGGAGCACAGGAACTAGCTCACAGCTATGCTGTGATAAACGTTGCACTGGCAACTGGAGACTGCTGGGCACAGCCATGTTGGATTTTGGTCAGGTGTCTGGTGGGAGCCAATCAGGTCACAGCGGTCCTGGGAGTGTTTTGCAGCCAATCCTGCACTACCTGAGGGTACTAAAGGGCTGTCAAGAGGTCCTTTAGTTGCCAGTGCAACGTTTATCACAGCCTAGCTGTGAGCTAGTTCCTGTGCTCCATTGATCCGTACTTGCTGCAGTTCCAGAGTGTCTCAGTGTTACCACCTCATAGCTCTGTACCTCGCCTGCTCTGTGTACCAGCTTGCCACCTGTACCCGCTACCCTCTGCGGACCAATCGACCCCGGTTGCTGAGTATAGTCTGCATTCCTTCAGCGGCACCTCGCCCTCGTTGTACCGACTCACCTCATGAGTCATACTCCATTAAGACCAGCTGCCTTTCAGTATCAACAAACAAGCCTCCATTCCGCATCCAACTCCACTCCGGGTCCAAGCCCACGCCATACCGTGACAGTTTGCACTGGCCCAATGGATTCGGTTAGTGGACCTGCTCCAAAGCATCGCCAGCCGCTTGGAGGGTCTGGAGGCTTCACAGCGGCAAATGGCCCAATTTCTACAGGAGATGTCTGCTCGTCAGGATACCTTGCAGGCCTCTCTGGTCACAGTGAATATGCCTGTCGCCACAAACCAGCCAGCGGTCCCTACCATTCCTGCACCATCCACACCATCCCATCTGCACCTCCCGACTCTAATAAATTCGATGGGACTCCTAAATTTTGCCGTGGGTTCCTGAACCAATGCGATGTGCATTTCACGCTACAGCCTAAGAACTTCCCATCTCCAAAATCCTAGGTGACCTATATTGTGTCCCTATTGTCCGGCTTGGCTCTAGACTGGATTTCACCCCTTTGGGAAAGGTCCGATCCTCTGTTGGATATTATTCCGAATTCCTTTCAGCTTTTTGAAGGATTTTTGACGAACCAGGAGGAACTACGTCAGCAGCAGCAGCCAAGATCCTGCGCCTTCATCAAGGGAATCGCAAAGTTAGCCAGTACATCATCCAATTCCAGACATTGGCATCTGAGCTAAAATGGAACGAGGAGGCCCTAATTTCTGCCTTCTGGAGCAGGCTGTTGGATCACATTAAGGATGACCTTGCCACACAGGACCTTCCTACTACCCTAAATGACCTCAGTTCTGTCTGCAATAAGGTGGACTTACGCTATAGGGAATGTCAGAGGAAAAAGAATAGGGGAGATCATTTCAAGTTCCGGCCCACTACTGCTCCCGTCGCCCTTCCGCCTGAGCCAACTAGCGATGAACCGATGCAGATTAATCGAGCTCATCTCTCTGTTGAGGAGCGACAGAGGCGTCAATGAGAAAATTTGTGTATGTACTGCAGAGAGACCGGTCATCTGGTCGCTGCCTGTCCTACCTGTCCGGGAAACTCACGCTCTTAACCGGTTCCGGAGACACCAGGTTGGGAGTTATGTCTTCGTCTCCACTTAAAGCTGAGTCTGCCTTGTTCATTACCTTGGAGTTAATGCTCGGTTCTAAAATTGTTCTCTCTCTATTTGATTCAGGGGCGGCCGAGAACTTCATCACCGCTGAACTCGTCCAGAGACTCCAAATTCCGGTCTTCTCCCTCGAACATACACTTACCCTATCTGCCGTGGATGGTACCTAAATTACCAATGGGACTGCATCCCTTCATACTCACCTGTGCAGGTCCGTGTGGGTGCTCTCCACACGGAAGCAATCCAGTTTTTAGTTATACCTAAAGCCTCTCACGGAGTCATCCTCGGATATCCCTGGCTGTGCAAGCATTCTCCCAACATAGACTGGGGTACCATGCAAATCCTGTCTTGGGGAGAAGCGCGTCATGTGTCCTGCCTCCCTCAGATTAAATCAGTCAATAAGCTCTGTATGGCAGCAACTACGCAAATACCCCCCCAGTACCTCTCTTTCAGCGACGTCTTTTCTAAAACAGGTGCCGATACTCTGCCTCCACATCGGGAGTGGGACTGTCCTATCGATTTGGTTCCCGGCAAGGATCCTCCTCGTGGACATACATAGGATCCTCCTCGCTGTCCTTACCAGAGTCTGAGGCCATGTCAGCCTACATTCAGGAAAATTTTCAAAAATGATTAATTCAACCATCCCCCTCGCCAGCCGGTGCAGGGTTCCTCTTCGTGTATAAAAAAAGATGGAGGTCTGTTTCCCTGCATCGATTACCGGGGCCTAAACGATATAACTATCAAAAATCATTATCCGATACTCCTCATCTCGGAATTGTTCGATCGTGTAAAGGGTGCCACGATATTCACCAAATTAGATCTACGAGGGGCCTATAAGCTCATCAGGATCCGGGCCAGAGACAAATGGAAAACTGCATATAATACCCGATTCGGTCATTCGAATATTTGGTGATGCCCTTCAGTCTCTGCAATGCCCCTGCTGTTTTCCAAAACTTCGTGAATTAGATTTATAGGGACTTACTTTATGTCTCCATGGTAGTATATTTAGATGACATCCTAATATTCTCCTCTAATATTGACAAACACTGGGCTCAAGTCAAGGAGGTCCTGACTCATCTACGCAAGAATCATCTGTACTGTAAGGCAGAGAAATGCTTGTTTGAGGTTCCATTCCTTGGCTACATTCTCTTGGGTTCTGGCCTTGAGATGGATCCTAAGAAAGTACAGGCTATTCTGGACTGGTCTCGCCCCAATTCGCTGAAGGCAGTACAAAGATTCCTGGGGTTCGCGAATTACTACCGGAAATTCATTAAGGGGTTTTCCACCCTTACGGCACCCATTTCCTCATTAACTCAAAAAGGGGCAACCCCATCACGATGGCCTCCAGAGGCTGAAACCGCCTTTCAAATCCTGAAGCAAGCCTTTATTTCAGCTCCGGTGCTGAGACAACTGGACGTTGACATCCCGTTCTTTCTAGAAGTAGATGCGTCCTCCGAAGCCGTGGGTGCAGTACTCTCTCAGAAATTTGAGGATAATAAATTCCATCCTTGTGGATTTTTCTCGAAGAAATTCTCTCTAGCCGAGAGAAATTACCCCAGTGGGGAGCAAGAATTGTTGGCAATTAAATTGGCCTTTGAGGAATGGCGATATCTCCTCGAAGGGGCCACGTTCCCCATCACCGTTTATACGGATCATCAAAACCTACTGTATATAAAAAACATCCAGTGCCTTAGTCCTCGTCTGGCTCGTTGGGCAATTTTCTTTTCCCGTTTCAATTTTACTTTGACTTATCATCCTGGTTCACTCAACCAAAAGGCGGATGCTCTCTTCCGTTCCTTCTGCTCTGAAACATCTACTGAACATATTAAAGAAACTCCAGTTCTGGAATCCAAAGTATTCGCCACTACCTGCATCCAACCCCCTCCTGGGAGAACCTTTGTAACCCCGGATCTACGCAAACAACTATTGAATTGGGCTCATCCTCTCACTTTTCCGGACACACAGGTATCCGTAAAACCCTAGAATTCCTACAACGGTCATATTGGTGGCCCGCCATGAAGTCCGAAATAACGGAGTATGTTTCCTCATGCCCACAGTGTGCTCAACATAAAATATCCAGGCAGGCTCCAGCCGGTACCCTATTGCCTGTCTCTGTACCACTTCGCCCTTGGACACACCTATCCATGGACTTTGTAACCGACTTACCTATGTCCAACGGGTTCACCACCATCTAGGTAGTGGTGGATCGGTTCTCGAAAATGGTACACTATAATCCTCTGAAGAAACTGCCTTCCGCTCCAGAGCTAGCTCAATTATTTGTCGTCAACATCTTCCTTCTACATGGTCTTCCGACCGAGATTGTCTCAGATTGCGGGGTACAGTTCGTGGCAAAATTCTGGAGGGCCCTCTGTTCCATCTTTCAAGTTAAATTAAAATTTTCCACGGCCTATCACCCCCAGTCCAATGGATCCATGGAAGGGGCAATCAGGACCTGGAGGCTTTTCTACGGATCCATATGTCCTCATCGCAAGATAACTGGGCAGACACTCTACCCTGGGCAGAGTTTGCTCACAATAGTTCGTACCATTCGTCCACAGGTCGTACTCCATTCTTCACAGTTTTTGGCCTGCATCCCAGAGTATCAGAATTTAAAGAACTGCCAGTGTTTGATGTACCAGCAGTGACCTCTACACTACAGAATTGTTCACAATTATGTTCTCAAGTGCATTCCGCTTTACAAAAAACCTCATACCGTTACAAAGTTGGAGCCAATAGGAAGAGAAGAGCGGTGCCCAGCCTAAAGGAGGACGACCTTGTCTGGCTTTCTACCTGTAATCTTCACCTCAAGGTTCCGCCCATGAAGTTTGCCCCTCGCTTCATTGGTCCATTCCCTATCACTCAAGTGATTAACCCAGTGGCATACAATATAAAGCTCCCACCCTACCTCAGAGTACCAAATTCCTTCCACATTTCCTTGTTGAAACCTCTTGTCCTAAACCACTTCCGGAATATTCTTCCACGCTCCCCTAAAGTCTGCACTGAGCGAGGCGTAGAATTTGAAGTCAAGCAGATCTTGGACTCTCGTTTTCGCTATGGTCAACTTCAGTATTTGTTGGATTGGAGAGGTTATGTGCCAGAAGAACGATGGTGGGTAAAGGCAGAGGATATACATGCTCCCCGATTAGTACGTCAGTTCCATACGAAGAATCCTGCAAAACCCAAGAACTGTCCGGAGGCCACTCATAAAAGGGGGGGTACAGTCACGATTCAGGCTGTCAGGCTGCCAGGATCGTGACTCTTACCTCGCCGGGCACTCTGGCGCGGTCCCTCCGGCAGTGGAGCGGGGTCCTGGAGTGCGGCGCTGGGCACAGGGGGTCCCCACAGACTAAGGGGGCTCATCCGGAGGGAGGTGTGAGCAATTGAAACTGACAGCACTATCGCGCTGGAGACTACTGGGCGCGGCCATGTTGGATTTTGGTCAGGTGTCTGGTGGGAGCTAATCAGGTCACAGCTGTCCTGGGAGTGGAAATAGCTATGCTGTGATAAACGTTGCACTGGCAACTAAAGGACCTCTTGACAGTCCTTTAGTACACTCAGGTAGTGCAGGATTGGCTGCAAAACACTCCCAGGACAGCTGTGACCTGATTGGCTCCCACCAGACACCTGACCAAAATCCAACATGTCTGCGCCCAGCGGTCAACTGCGCTGTCAGTTTCAGTTGCTCACACCTCCCTCCAGATGAGCCCCCTTAGTCTATGGGGACCCCCTGTGCCCAGCGCCGCTCTCCAGGACCACGCTCCACCGTCGGAGGGACCGCGCCAGACCACCCGGCGAGATAAGAGTCGCGATCCTGGCAGCCTGACAGTCGTGACAGGGCAACTGAAATGCTTTATAATGGACCACATTCCACCCTTATGAATAGGAGGTGACAGGGAGAGAATGAGATCCTTTTAAAAGAGTTGAAATGGATTCAGAGACTAAATAGTCTATTTCCAATGGCTGATTTATGTTTACTCTTCAATAAACACCTCTTCATGTTAAATGTGAGTGCTGGTCTGTACTGTGGGCTTGATTCAGAGATGTACATCTGAGCTGGGTCGCGCATGCGCAGTGACATTATCAGGCCAGGAGACAGTGCCCTTTAACAGTGTATATAAATATATATTATATATATATATATATATACACATACACACATGATGAAGCAGACTGCTCACTGTACCATTGGAAACAATCTATATATTTCTCAATACGAGAATGTGTAACATTTGAGGTCAAGGAGTGAGCTTGGATACTTTATTTAGTTCTATGTAAGTGTGGGCTGCTGTAAAACCACACATACAAAACAATCTAGGCTTACGCTATTTATGTCTGTACGACTAATAACTGTCTGTGGAAAACATTGACTCAAAAAAATAGGATACAAAATGATAATCTGAATAATACAGACTGTACCATATTTTCTTACTAATATTTTCATAGTTACTACCTTGACTGAGACACAATTGGTACCAATATACTAATATCAATATACAATACAAATACTGTATACTGTACAAAACATTTTGCAAATTTACTAACATTTCTACAAAAATTGTAATCTAATACAAGGGTTCAAAACATACTTACCTACTATCCTGGTTGTTATGGGAGGCTCTCAAATTTTCGGGTAGCCCCCCGCAGCCCTGGAATAGTATCCGGATCTCCTATGTGCCGCCCATTTCCTAGTGAAGTGGGTAGGATTGGGGAATAATTGGCAGGAATCGCGGCTCCACATTGAGGGGCTAAATGACGTGAAAACAGATCATTTAGTTCTACCCCCTCATCGCGGTCCCACAATGATGCGGAAGTTAGCCCCCACAGAGCCCTGATCTCAACATCATCGAGTCAGTCTGGGATTACATGAAGAGACAGAAGGATTTGAGCAAGCCTACATCCACAGAGGATCTGTGGTTAGTTCTCCAAGATGTTTGGAGAAACCTCCCTTTCGAGTTTGTTCAAAAACTGTGTTCAAGTGTACCTAGAAGAATTGATGCTGTTTTGAAGGCAAAAGGTGGTCACACCAAATAATGATGTGATTTAGATTTCTCTTCTGTCCATTCACTTTGCATTTTGTTAATTGATAAAAATAAACTACTAACACCTCTATTTTTAAAGCATTCTTACTTTGCAGCATTTTTTATACACCTGCCTAAAACTTTCGCACAATATTGTATATATATTGTATATATTGTGTATATATATATATATATATATATATATATATATACACTATGTAGATAAAAATTGTCTGGACACTGACAGCACATAGATCAACAAGATTTTATTGACGTCAGCAGTATTATGTAGGACCACCACGTGGAGTGATTACTACAAATGCCCTTCTTGGCAAACTGTCCACAAGTTCCTGAACAACAGCAGATGGCATATTTTGCCATTCTGCCTTAAGTACAGTGACCAACTGTGACACTGAAGAAGATCGAGTCGACCTAGAACCCACACGTTGCTCCAATTCGTCCCAGAGGTTCTCAATTGGGTTAAGACCTGGACTCAGAGCTTGCCAGTCTATCTGAGTTACCGAATATTCTGTATACCAATCCAGCGTTGCACTGAAACATGACAGGTGGCATTGTCGTCCTGGTAAAAACATTTGTTGTTTCCGTAGAACTGTTACAATGTAGGTAGCACAGAGTTATCGAGAACATCTCTATATGTCTCAGAGTTAATGTGACCATGCATTACAACTAGCGGACCCATGCCACCACTTCCATGCATGGGGGTGTCCAATCACTTTTGTCTATATGTGTATATATGCTAATGCTAATACTGAGGCCACATTTTTATTAAATATGAAGCAAGTGTTTGCAACCACTAACTGTTAAGATTAATGTACAAAAATAGCATCAACTTGTGGTCACATATCCAAATTATATGAAAATGTTCTTCTACTCATAATGATACTGATTTGCCCTTTTACAGAATAAAGCGCAGGCAAACTCCTTTGATCTCAGCTTACATCCCCTTATTCTTCAGTCTCCCGTGCTTTGACCACTGAATTTTACCACTCAACCTACAGGGACAAGTTCCTTGGTCATTGGTGCCTGTGACCCATGTCACGGTGCCTCTTCCTGGCAGCAGCATACCTGTACGTTAGGATTCTCCAGTGAGGCAGGTTTGTGATCTAACTGTCCAGGTTTTAACAATATCCATGATTGAGCAGAGATGGTTAAATCAAAAGACTGAGGTACTGATTAAGTCACCTGTGCCCAAGCATGGTTATCCTTCAAACCTGGACTGTTATGCTGCCCGTCCACTAGGCGATTAAACCTAGCGATGGAGCGATAACGATGGTCGTTATCGCTCCATCGCTTGGTAATTGCCCGCAAATTGGGCTGTAAAAGGTTAAAAACGACCAGCGATGCACGCGCCCGCTGCTCATTTTTAACATCAATCATCGCCTGAACATGACGGTCAACCTGACGACCGCTGTCAGGTTGCCATGTTCGGGGATGATTGATCTGCATACACTGAACGTCTGAACGTTCAGTGTATGCACTTCACCCAGCGGGAGACGACGGCGTCGTAATCGTGCCATCGTCCCCGCATCGTGTAATGGATGGGCAGCATTAGGGTGTTAAGGTGTAAACAGTATGTGACCTAGTTCTGCAAAATGAAAAATACATTTTTTTCTAAAGGCGATTTTATACCCAGGACGACAAACAACGAGGGGGCATTCCCTGTGACTGGAGGAAAGGCTCCTTCACCTTCAACTGGGAAAGTACGTTTAGCTTCCAGGGTAGTTTTACAATGGGATTCCCCCCAAAGGAAGTGGTGCTGACACGTTACTAAAATGGTTTAAAAGCTTTTTATTTTTGTTTGAAATGATATTTGTAGCTATAATTAGGACAGATGAGCGGTTCAGATTTGGCTCAGATATTCCCGCCAAGTTCATATCTCAGAAAGAGGCAAAAAGTAATCTGTCACGTTCATCTGTGCCGAGATGTCCATGAAAGATGACGTTTTGCCTGTTCTGAGATCCGAACTTGTAGTTCTGAGCAAAAACCGAACCACTCATAATAATAATAAGTAATATAATTGTGGTGATTTATCCTAGGAATGAATCCAACTGTCTTGTGCTATACAGTATATACCATATACAATTCAGTTCAGTCGTAGTCATCCTCTTCCCTCTGTATACAACATTTGTATTATGTTACAGTAGTTCTACACAATGGATACATTTTCTAATACCACAGGAGCTATGTCCCCAATGTAGATATTTTTTACTATTTTGTAAATCTAGGCCATGGAGCAGATGACTATTCATTACGGAAGCAGTGAAAGTTTCAGTAAGCCTTGAGTGTAAGAACACTGACTCTTGACTTTTGTGGTGAACACAATCCCACACACCATTTTCATCAAAACACCGGATACCTTTAATGCATAAAGAAAAAAAATTATGGCTTATATCTTAATATCACGGTATATGTAAAGGAAAGTGATTACATGCAATTCTGTATTTGTTTTCACACCTTTTTAATAACATTTTCTGTGTCTTACATTAATCTATAAAACAAACATTTACTGAAAATAACAATAGCACACAAATGAGTAAGACTATGCGAAAACGGGAAACCAACAACAAATTATACAATGATTTATGCAATGTGTATGAAACAGAGAAAATGATTCTATATATGTAGAAAAGGTATTTAACTGGTGGGAGAGGATATATATATATATATATATATATATATATTCTTTGCTTTTATTCTTTACTTGTGTTGGTCTAATTCAAACTTCCTCTGGCTAATCCCTATTTTAGGAGATGCTGGGAACCTATCCGAGCCTGAAATGACTTTAACAGAGAACATTTTAGTGGACAATATAGCCCATTGATAAAAGTATTCTGCCCAAATGAAGCCGCCTACTACAAGTACTCCTAAATGAGAGGTCCATTTACAGGTACAGACATTTCCCATCCAGGTATTCTTGCTCAGTTCCCTTTCGCAGGTAGCAAAAAAGAAAAACTGTGGGGTGACCTCCCCATTACCCCAGTAATGATTATTCTCTAACTCCACGTGTCCTGAGGCTGCAGAGCAAATCAAAAAGTAATATATGCATTTAAAAATTATTTTGTGACTTTGAGACCAGCATAGCAGCTTTATTTAGCACAAATTCCTTGTATCATGATTGCAGTGTATAGAAGTTATATGGTGTGAATAATTGGAGAAACTGAAAATGTAGGGATAAGTCCTGGGACGGTTAAAAACTTATCAGTGCCTTTGATTATATATTAGTGCTCATTATACACACAGAATGTTTTGAATAGAAATAAATTGAAATAAAAAGTATTACTATTTCTCATTAGACTCTATTTGCTGTTATTACTGTAAAAAAAAATATAACATTTTATTTATAACGACCTAACAAAATAAGTCAAACGCTGCACAGCTGCCTGGTGCAGACCTAGCTGGACTGTGCAATGTGACCTGAGAACCGGAAGTCACACAACTCAAACCACAATCAGGGCATGGAGTTCTTATGCAGCTGCACTCACCTTATAATGACAAACTCAATATAAAAATATACACATACATTTCTTATGGAAATGCCATAATTAACAACAAGGAGTATTCAACATCCAGCGGCACTCTAAGACTTATAGTAAAGGTAAAGCCTATATGTCTTTATTTCTACGGCGTTTCGGGGATTACCCCGTCTTCAGGACAGACAAGATTATACAGTGAAAAACACAGACTTAAACACTTACATGTCCAAAGGGACTCCATTCTCACCTCCGGACCAGCAGCCGCCCCCGTCACGAACTCCTCCTTCCTGTTGCGCTGCTCCGTGTCACCGGAGGTGACGTGATTATGGATCAGATGCCGGTCTGGCCCTATGGAATGCCAATCAAAATATTATTTTAAAAAATAATCACAGAACAATGCATAAAAAGGGAAGAAATCAAACGAAAAAGATTTTATAATAAAGTGCAAAAAAGACCACTGATTAACTGAAAAATATATACATAAATAATTTAATATAAGGCAGTCTTCAGTAAAGATGTGGCATACCAACCATAGTGCTATTATATTAAAACACTCATGTGAGTGTGTAGAAATTATATTTTAATAGCAGAAAAATCTATACACAGTGCATATATCATACTCTACATACAGAATTTTTTTTTTATAAAAGTGTGAAAAATATATCTAATAAAAAAGTAATTAATATTTGATATCTAATACATAATGTTAAAAAAATTTATTTAATAGGAACCTACTATGAAAAATAATAAAAATAGCACAGACATCATATGTATAAAAGTAAAAAGATGTACTTCAAATATTACAAAAAACAGCTCAGACTAAAGCTGGGTACACTAGTAAACTAGTTGATTGGTTGGAATGAAAATCTGGTCACGTATGGGAGTAACTGATGATCAGCAATTTGCTCCTAAATGCCAGAAAACAGATGAAAATGGTCATCAGACAAGTTTGTTAAATGTTTGATCTAAACAATTTGTTCAAACAAATTTTTGTCCATTTTCCTGCATTTGGGAGCAAATTGCTGATTGTCATTTGCTTTCATACCTTACCAGATTTTCATTCCAACCAATCAACTAGTTGGATGGTTGGACAGAAAATCTTTACGTGTGTATGCACCTTTAATGCTTCATTTAAGCCTTGAGGGCTCACAGTGTCTAACATGAAAATTCATTTGGCCTCAACTTGTAGCAGTGTTTTAGACCTATTACCTCTTCTTATCTTAAACTGCACCTGTTCAATCATTCTATATCTTAGCATAGCCATACTATGTTTGGCTTCAACAAAATGCCTGGCCACAGCTTGGTCACTGTGCCCGGACACCAGAGCTGCTCTGATGGCTGACATGTGCTGTGCCATGCGTTCTTTGAACTGCCTCTCTGTCTTGCCCACGTAGTGTAACCCACATGGGCAAGACAGAAGGTACACAACAAACCTTGAGGTGCATGTGAGGGGCCGTCTAATGGTATACATTTTGCTAGTGTAGGGATGAGCAAATTTATCCCCTGTAATCAAATAATTGCACATAACACAACCTATACATCGGTAATTACCACCCTTTTTGCTCAAAAAATGTGACTCACTACTGTTATTCATGCCCGTTACATCAGTTTTCACAACAAGGTCTCTAATACTAGGATCTCTAGTGTAACTGGGAATGAGTTTGCACTGAGCGATGGCAAATCGGGATCGGTGGTAATAAGGGGCCAAAGACTTGCTGCTGCCTTCCTACTATAATTACTAGTACTTGAGAAATTATTAACCCATGGTAGTGTGTTACCAATGTCTCTAGAGGGCCTCTCCATCAACAAATCCTGTCTACTGTGCGCTAATGCTTTCTTTTTTGCACTAAGTATTTATTTCTTTGGATAGCCCCTCACAATAAATTTCTCAACGATACTGTTAAGTTGTTTTTCTTTTCCTTCTGCTTCGCTTGAAATACGACATGCCCTCAAGAACTGGGAGTACGGAAGAGTCTTCACTGTGGATCTCGGGTGAAAGCTGTTATGGCGTAATATCGTGTTCCTATCTTTGGGCTTCACAAATAACTTTGTGATAATTTTGTTATTGTGTAGCACAATCGTAACAACAATGAAAATTGATTTCCATTGTGCTAATGGTACTGGTCAATTTAGCTGGACAATTAGACAAGTTGTGCTCTTTGATAATGTTGGTTAAATCACTTACAGAGCCTTTCCACATTAGCATGATGTCATCAATAATATGATAATATCTGAAAACTTGATCACCAATGCTCTTATTATCAAAAAATTATTTGGTCTCAACACAATGCATGAAAACATTTGCATACGAAGGGGCTACTCAACTCCCCATTGCAAAACCTGCCACTTGTATAGAAAACTTGCCATCATATAAGAAATAGTTATATCTGAGTGCATATTCCAACAACTGCACAAGAAAATCAAACACCGGTCCAGTGTATTTATCAATGCCACTGATCAAATTGCATACTGCAGCTAAACCTTCTATATGCGGTATGCATGCATATAAACTTGGCACATCAATGCTAGCCAACACCAAATCATTGGGTATCACATTAACTTCGGATAACATCCTAAGCAAGAAATTAGTATCCTTTAAATACGTAAAAGTATCCCGTTGTCGAAGCCGGATGGTTGGCTGAGACCTAAATTGTAAAATTAGAATCTGTACGACGCCATTTTATGTTGCCCCTGACGACGCCATCTTGCGTCGTCAGCATGAAACCATTGTGTGCGATGCTAATATGCTATTATTAGCGTTGTGCGACTACATTGCTACCGCATATTGTTAAAAGTCCTACCATACCCCATGCGCACATTAAATCATACATATAATATACAAGACGCACAGTGCACAGTTGCGCTGTTTAGCAAAGCACTCTACACATAAAACGCACCACGCATATTAGCGACTATATGCAATATCCCCACACTGACACATTGCATACTTACACAAAAAGGTTCCCTAGCATTAAGGTTAATATTAAAGGTTTTATATGTTATCAAATCTATTGTGAAATGATATCTAGGGTTTAGTACATGATAAGCAGACCGAGTTTGGTGCTATTCTAAACCACTGTTTACTTACAGATCTCTGGTTCTGTCAGCAAGGAGATCGCAACATGCGTCTGCGAATTATGGATCATAGAGAGATAGATATGTAATGTTTATTAGCCAGTTTAGACTTGTTCTTCGGCGGGAAAACACACACAAAGAGCTGTTGGAGGGCTGAACTATTACAATACAAACTGATCTATGAACTGTATCATAACAGAAGAACCAGGAATAAGAACCAATGGGATTATGCCAACTCGTTCTATTGTATTGCCTATCTCTGCAAGGGTACATATGCAAGCACCCTGGATCTGGTAGTTAGTCATCTTTTCTTTCTGTTGGCGGAGGTTTCATAGTTGATGCTGGGAAATCTGGATCCAGAGCGCATGCGTATGTATCGACTGTACCTTGTATTCTGTATAACCTGTGCGCTAATTGTATTACAGATCAAGGCGTGTAACTATATGCTTTTTATGTGAATAATAACTTTTGTGTTTTGGAACCACACTCAAAGTCTGTAAAGCGATTATTTCATTTGCGTATGCAACGCTAAACAGCGACTTTCTGGTATAAAGGTTAAATAGAAATTCATAGTTGGGGGCTCGTAGAGTGAGATCACGCTGCCAATTTACATGGTAACACACGGTTATCGATCTCTAAGCAAAGAACGCATTGCCTTCGAAAACCTGCTACCACTTGGTGCTGAGAGACCGCTATCCGTTATTGTGTGAGTTCAAGGAGCGCTGATTAGAATCCAGGGACAAGGAAGGAAAAAGTTTGTTTTCCTTTGTTGAAAAAGTTTTGTGTTAAAAGGGGACGTCGCACAGTAGCGTACGCATATTTCCTGTATTGCTGCCATGTGTTCAAACAGTCATTGTATGCATAGCATGATTGCTTGTTAAACCTCTGTATTATACTGCTATATTAAAGGAAAAGGTTCTATTTTCTGTGCAGAAAAGGGGTATGTAAATTGAAACATGTGATTGTGAAGGCTACTGTCTGTTATGCTTAAATAGTGGAGGTTACTGTCTGTTAAACCTCAGTGAAAACTCGGTAGGTGCCTGATGGGGCAGTACAAACTACTGGGCCAGTGTGCAAAGCAGGTACATTGTGGTTATCAAGAAACCTAGGGGTTTCTTGGTCCAGCACCCATTAATCACAAAGTCCATTAATCAGTTAGGTTCTTCGGGCAAAGTGATCGAACCGCATGGTTATATAAACCGTGATTGTGAAGTGGGTTGTCGTGGGAGTGAAACTGCTGGCAAGGTTAGGAGTTATTGGAACTTCTAGATGCTACCAGTGGGAGTAAACTCAAAGTAGGAAGCGAGCGATGGAAGCTTGAGTTAATATCATCGCAAGTAGAATAATTTTCAATAGGTGATTATTCTGCTCCTCGTTATACAAGCCGAATGTAATGCCAGGCTGGTCTGCTGTGTATAATGGGCGGGAGTTTGTGAATGTAGCTCATTGAAAATCGTTCACCAATCGAAATTCTCTAGAAATTGCTAAGCGTTTACTCAGATGGGTGCAAGACAAGACAATCTCTAGTAATGGTCGATGATGTGCTGCTGGTGGAAGGGCCACTTGGATTGGCCAGGTATGTTATGCTCAAAAAGTATGCGACATAGGGGTCAAAATGACCAAGAAATGTAGAACACCTTTTCCTAAGATTGGTAGCTTTGATTCGGAGGTTCTGAACAATCTCAGAGACAGTATATGTTTAGTGAAGTCTCTGAATAAAAGGGTAAAGTTTAACGATTGCTTGAAGTTGTGGCAGCATGAGGGGAACATGTGGCTTAGTGGTGTGCACGTGACGCAAACTAGCATCGCGCGCACGACGCAAGGGAGCGTGCATGCAAATAGCATTGCATGCATGCAGCAAAATGGCGCACACGAACAGCAAGGTAGCGTTGCAGAAGGTAATGCTAGTAGCGCACACACACCACCACCGCCCTATGCAGATGGGGGTGAAGATACAGTCGATCTAAAAACTCATAAAAATGTAACAAGTAACCTGTACTTGTTCTTCTAAGTAACTATAAGGAACATGTTTATGATGCAGATGATGAACCTGTTGTGATGTCTGCTCTTCCCATGTTGCACAAATATTAAATGTACCACCACAGCAAGCATAGGTAGCTGCCCCGATAGTACCAGAAATGGAGGTAGCCCCACCAGTGCAGGAAGTATTAGCACCCACTGTAACAGTAGCGGAGATTACTAATACCATACATAGTAGCAATAGGCTGAACCCTCAAACAGGTAGTAAGGTCAAAGGTAGCAGTGTGGCAGGCATCCATCCCGTCCAGACAATAACTGTTCCAAATTGGAATGCGGATGCACATGGTGTAGTGGTCACAAGGGATGTAGCAATGCATTGTCCATGGACAAGAGCAGAACTACGTTCCATAATGACAGATTTCCCCTACCCTAGGAAAGAACTAGCAAAGTGCCAGAGTTTTGTAAAAGATTTAGGTAATGCTCATGAGCCAACCAATAAAGATTGGCGAGTGGTATTACGGGCATATCTCCCACACAATACCGATGTGAAAAAGTTTATCATGGCCTGTGTATTGGACGGAGATAGTCCCATAACTGATGCTGGTAATCAGGACAATATAACCCACAATGTCACATAATTAGCTGTATTTTTCCCATTAATTGTAAACTGGGGTAAAATCTTCACGATTAAACAGAAAGAGAGTGAGTCTGCAGCAGATTATTTTACCAGAGCGCTGCAGACTATTACCCAATACACAGGCATAGAAAATATAAAAGACAGTACCCATCACAGGGAAATGACAATCACAGTGCTTATGGATGGCCTCACTTCCTGGTTGGAGGGGAGTTACAGTAGACACACTCAGGGAATCTGCAATTGAACATGATAAAAACATCCTTAGGAAGAGAGAAATGCAGAGCGAGTAACTAATGGCTGTTAGTATCCAAGCTCTGGAAGGAATGCAAATAACACTCAGCTACAATACACTCACCCCATACAACCTCCAAACCCTTATCCCTATACACAACCACAATCTTTCCTCATTCCCCAACCCACACAACAACCACCTTTCACAACACGTCATCCACGAAGGTGTTATAGATGTAACAAGGAGGGCCACATAAGTGAGTTCTGTAAAGCCAAGAAGTGGGAAACGCCAAACCAGGGAACACCGAGATACCCACAGAAGGGGCACCCACAGCAGTCAGGACAATTCCAGCCATCACCTGCTCACGTTGTAGCAGTGAATGCTTTGCTGGAAGAAGATAGTCAGCTCTAGGGGTCAGGTCACACCTGTAGTCTACAGCCAGTCAGGTTAACTGGGGGTACTGGGGAAGAACTTGTAATGATAGTTGATGTAGCTGGTACTAAACATTCTTTTCTTGTAGACACAGGGGCGACCAGATCAGTGATAAAATCTCCATTTAATTTACAGGTAACCATCAAAACAGTACCAGCAATGGGTGTAATGGGTAAAGTGCAACATTATCCTTTAACCAAATCTGCAGAGGTTACTATCGGTCCATTGCATACCAAGCATTCCTTTCTCCTGGCAGCAGCGACCCCTACTAACCTACTGGGAAGGGATTTGTTATGTAAAATGGGATGTGTCATTTATTGTACCCCTGATGGTATATTTTTAGATATCCCAGAGAGAGTTGTGCATGAGGTGAGGGATATATTGGACACTCCCCAAAGGTTAATGTTTCACTCTACTGTTTCAGATAAGAATCCATCTCAGGTAGAGCAGATGTTATCTCAAATATTGGGTTCACTTTGAACCAAAGATGGACAGGACACTGGATTGATGGCAAATGTAGCTCCCATAATGGTAAATCTAAAAAGTGGTAGGCAAGCTCCAAAAATTCCCCAGTACCCATTAAAACAGGAGGTAGAAACAGGGGTTTATCCCATAATTGAGCGGTTATTACAACAGGGAATTTTAGTCCATACAGCGAGTGTAGACAACAGTCCCATCTTTCCTGTGAAGAAGAATGGTGGGAGGGGTTATAGGCTGCTACAGGACTTGAGAGGAGTTAAAAATGTAGTAGAGAGCCAATTCCCCGTAGTGCCAAATCCATCTGTCATTCTAATGCAGATCCCACCAAATGCAACCCATTTTACTGTCATTTACCTCTGTTCTGCCTTCTTCTCTGTCCCTCTTCATCCTGACTGTCAGTACCTATTTTCATTTACATACAGGGGGTACAATACACATGGACACGATTACCCCAGGGCTTCATAGACAGCCCCAGTATCTTCTCCCAGGCCTTACACAACTGTTTACAATCTTTTCAACCTGCCAATGGATCTGTTCTAATACAATATGTGGATGATTTATTGCTGTGTTCTGATTCATTTATGTTATGTTTAAATGATAGTAAACTTTTATTGCTTCATCTCTTGCAAACAGGACACAAGGTTGCTAAGGACAAACTACACCCATGCCAGTCCAGGGTTAAATACTTAGGTCACTGTCTAATGCAGGGATTACAACATCTGACTACTGATCCAGGCCATACGGACCATAACACTGCCACAGAACCAACAGCTAATCCGTACCTTCTTGGGAACGTGTGGATACTGCAGAATGTGGATCCCAGGTTTTTCAATTTTGGCTTTACCATTACAGGACTTAGGACCTCATTCAGAGTCGGACGTTGCGGCCGCTCGGTCGTAAGGGAAAAGGGTCCGGATATGCAAATGAAGCGCTTGCAAGTTGCATCGTTAAGATGGGATCGTTAGCTGGACGAGCAAGGGGAGGATGCGGCCATAAGACTAAAAACACGCCCCCTTCTCATTCACAATACACGTCATCTCCGGGTATATAAGGATTAATCGAGACCATCGGGAATCATCTGAGTTGGTCGTAGAGCTTAAGGTTGACCATACCCTCTCTTAAGCACTACGAACAAGTCAGTGTAAAAACCTCCCATGTCACATGTGCCATGACACTACTTAGTTAATTATGCACTCCCATAAAATGCCATTTGCATAGTCAGGCACGCCTGCGTTCGGATCTCCACTCCCCCATGCACAAGCACCTTCCCCTGTTACCACCCACAAATGGCTCAATCTGTCACTCAAACTAATGACCTGGCTGTGTTCAAGGAGAGAGCAATTTCTGATCGTAACAGCTAGTTTGCGCATGTGCATTGCGAATTTTACGCATGCGCAGTTTAGCGAACATTGGTTACGTACGACCGAGCGGCCGCAATGACCGACTCTGAATGAGGTCCTTAGTCTCTTCCTCAAAGCCCGATCGTGTCATACACACAGAGAAAACATAGCAGGCTTTCCTTAATCTTAAGGATAGTCTGACAAGAGCACCTGCATTGGGAATACCTGATTATCAAAAACCTTTTGATTTGTATTGTACGGAAGCTGACAGTTGCGCAGCAGGTGTCCTCACACAAAAACATGGTGATGCCAGTAGGCCCGTAGCATAGTACAGTGCACAATTGGACACTGTGGCAAGATCACTCCCAACGTGTTTAAGGAGTGTAGCAGCAACTGCTCTTTTGGTCAGTAAGAGTGAGGATGTAGTATTAGGCCATGATATGATTGTTTAAACACCCCATGCTGTATCTGCTTTGCTGAATTCTGTCCAAACCAGACATGTTTCCTAAGCTAGGTTCACAAAATGGGAACTAGCTCTAGTAGCACCTGCAAACATCACCATTAAACGGTGCAGTACGTTAAACCCAGCAACATATTTACCATATGTGCCTCAGGATGCATAAAGGGTGGAGAGAGGTGAGTTGCTGGCAGAAGGTGAGTTTTGCAGGTATACTGATGCACATGATTGTATGGAATATTTAAATCAGACCTTTACTGCAAGACCTGACATACGTGATACACCTTTAGAAAATGTAGATGTGACATTTTACACGGATGGGAGTTATCATAGACAAACTGACACTGGAGGGTTATGTACAGGTTATGCTGTTGTAAATGACGAAGACATCATAGAAGCTGAACCCCTTGGTCAACCTCACTCGGCCCAAGTAGCGGAGCTGGTGGCACTAAGCAGAGCATGTGAATTAGCAAAAGGCAAATCTGTGAATTTTTGCACAGACTCTAGGTACGCCTTCGGGGTGGTACATGATTTTGGTGCTCTATGGCGTCTAAGAAATTTTATGACAGCAGCAAGCATACCAGTCGCACACTCAAAACATAAAAGGACTATTGACAGCTATCCAAATGCCTAAAGCAGTAGCCGTCATTAAGTGTAAAGCCCATACATGTGAAGATGATCCTGTGTCACTGGGCAATAACAGGGCAGACAAAGCTGCCAAATGGGCAGTAGGTTTAAGAGTAAACATGCCAATTAATCAAATGATGATGGTTTTCCAAATGATTGATATGCAGAAATTAATTGAGATGCAAAATTTGTGCTCCATTCAGAAAAAGGCAGTCTGGAGATCTAAGGGATGTGGGCAAGAGTCCTCTGGACTCTGGAGAGATGGACAAGGTAAACCGGTGGCACCCAAGGCATACTACCCGAGCTTGGCTGAGGCAGCGCACGGTCTGACTCACCTGGGAAAGCAGGGTATGTGCAAGTTGGTTAGGGCATATTGGTGTGCACCAGGTTTCTCTTCCCAAGCTGAAAAGAGGGCAATGTCCTGTTTGACATGCTTGAGGAAGAACGTTGGAAAAACAATACCAACCGAGCCATCCCACGTTCCTCCGACAGACGGACCTTTTCAGGTAATACAAATTGATTTAATCCAATTACCACCCTGCAGGAATCTCAAGCATGTATTAGTTTGTACAGATGTATTTTCTAATTGGGTTGAGGCATATACAGCTGCAACTAATACTGCTGTGTTTACTGCTAAAAAGATTGTTCAGGAGTTTGTATGCAGATACGGTATCCCTAGAAGTATTGAAAGTGATAGGGGTACTCATTTCACAGGTGATGTCTTCCAGAACATGTGTAAGTTGATGGGTATTAATAGTAGACTTCACACCCCTTACTGACCGCAAGCCAGCGCCAAGGTGGAGAGGATGAACGGTACTATTAAAAATAAACTGAGTAAAATCATGGCAGAAACTGGACTGGGATGGCCAGAAGCCTTACCACTAGTCCTTCATAGCATCAGGACAACTCCCAGACTCCCTCTCAATCTGTCCCCCTTTGAAATACTGTTTGGTAGACAACCTCATTTGATTATAAATCCACAGGAAGATTTGAAAAAGTAACAACGAGGTAACTGTAAGGTATCTTATAACAATGAGAAACCCAGTACAGTAATTGTTAAGAGATCTGTTATTTTGGAAACTCAGAGACAGTGTGAAGGTCTATTGTCTGAGGATTATTGTATGTGTGAGTTTTGTGGGTTCCTATGCGATGAGAGATGCATCTAGTCAACCTAAGTATAACCCGTATTGGGGTGGGTATCCTTTAGAGGATTATGACACCATGGTGGGCAAAATTTTAAACCAAACTGACTGTTGGGTGTGCTCTCACGTGCCTCAAGGACAGCATAATGTAGGGTTAGCGCCATTTCCATTTACATGTCTCTGAGGTTTTAGAATTGCGAAAAGGGGATGCACTGGGTGGAAAATTTCTTATGTCCAAACCACCTCATTTTAAACTCCACCAGTACCAAGTAGATAGATCAATTTTATGTTTGAACATCACCAACTTCAATAAACCAGGAATTTGGGATGTGACTGAGAATAACCAGACGATGACCTTCTCACTAAGAGCTGATAGTGAACTTATACATTTTTAACTTTCACGCACAATTAGAACAAGTGGAAGACACTTCCGGTATAAATATACACCAAGATCCAACAAGGAAATGGTTGGTAGGGTACTAGAAGGGTACTGTACCAAGGTAATACAACCATAAACTTGTATGAGTCAAATGGGAGAACCTGAAATAGGATCACTGGCTAGGGAAATGTGTTTAACGATAATGATGATTACTATCCCTTATGTACTCCCTGATGATGTGTATTTTATATGTGGAAGGAAAGCATATAAGTGGCTCTCTCCGAGTTCAGAAGGTTTATGCTATCTAGGAAGAGTAGTTCAGAAGTTATGACTTTACACATAGTGAAATGCTTGGTATTCATAAAGACACACCATCACCATATCTTCACACACAGTATGAACACCGTGACAAGAGAAACATGATACCTGGTGATGTGCATATGGCCACACAGTTGATTAGTAAAACAACAGGCATTCAAGTTTTACAAATAAATGAAAAAATACCAGCGCTGATGTACATAATAAAAAATATATATCAATGGACAGTTGATATCCTTGTAAAAAAAACAGTTTAATACACAATAATCCTAAAAAAACATCATTTATATGTAGAAAAACATGTGCATGATTGATGTAGCCACAAAATATTAAAAAATAAAAAATAAAAAATGAAAAAATATTAGAACCAATAAGTTAGTCCTTAATGGGTACTCCCTCCAGATTATGGCAATTCAAGTGCTGGATAGAATAAGATGAAATATAAGGCTCCTGAGGAAGCTGAAGGTATATTGAGCCAGCGAAACGCATTGAGTTTACAGACCCTGGGACACCCCTATTCTTTGCTGGTACTACGTATGCTGTGGAATCTTCATCCCTGTTTACTTTAGCACTATCAACATTTTCCGGTGGACTATCACAGCCCTGCAAAATTATCATTAAGGCTGCTGCAGGCTGCCAAGGACTGTGACAACTTGTGAATTTAACCGGTAATTACATCGCCTAAGGGATACAAATATTTCATCTTATTCTATCCAGCACTTGAATTGTCATAATCTGGAGGGAGTACCCATTAAGGACTAATTTATTGGTTCTAATATTTTTTAATTTATTATTTTTTATTTTTTTATTTTTTATATTTTGTGGCTACATCAATCATGCACATGTTTTTCTACATATAGATGATGTTTTTTTAGGATTATAGTGTATTAAACTGTTTTTTACAAGGATATCAACTGTCCATTGATATAGATTTTTTATTATATACATCAGCGCTGGTATTTTTTCATTTATTTGTATTACTCTTTTTTAGGGGCTTACATCCCCTATATACCAGCAGCTCTCTGACAGCGCTCGGTATTTGTGTGTTTTTATATATAGGCATTCAAGTTTTAGTAGCATTGGATCCCACCAGGATCGCTTGGGGTACTTTAAATTTCAGATATATTCAAGATCTTGCTAAATTAATAGATAATATCACTGAGATGTATGATGATACATTTAGGTATACAGGTAGGGAGTTACAAGCTTATAAGAAAGAACTTGTGCAACATAGGCTAGTGTTAAATTATTTAACAGCTGTCACTGGAGGGTACTGTGTGACTTTGGCCACCCAATTTGGTGTAAAGTGTTGCACATACATCACAAACAATACTAGTGACCCCAAGGAGGTGATAGACCGGAAGATGGACAAAATTCTGCAGCTGAAATGGGAATTTCAGAAGAACCATAATGCTTCAGTGGCTGAAGTAGAGGAGAAGGTAGAAGAATGAGTTTCTTGGTTGAACCCAGTGAAATGGTTCTCCGGTCTAGGAGAGTGGGTCCAAGAAATGGTTGCTAGTATAGGTAAACTCCTGATCCTTATATTGGTTGTCATCTTAGTAATTGGCTTATGTGTCAGGTGTGTTCCTGCTGTGTTGAAATGTGGAAAATGTAATGCTAAAGTTAACCGTGAGAATTAAATCATGATGGTGGTAAGCAATGATAGCATGAATACCAAGGTAGATGTAGAGCTGCATTACAACCGTGAACTAGAATTTACCATCAAATGATGTATAGATTTAGCCATGCATGAAATGTATTATGAAATGTTATTTTAAACATCTTAAATAATGTAAATCCCTATCCCCTTCAAGACTTCCTTTATAGGTTAGGTGCATCCCCACATCTTTCCCATGATCTCCCAAGATCCGCGGTGTGCGTATAAGGGTAGTTTTATGTCCCTCCCAGAGACACATTATTGATGGTTTAAGAACCACCTTGTGCCATCCCATAATATAACATTAAATAATATGTCATAGTGTAATGGTGCATACACACGATCAGATTTTTCCTTCAGATATGAACGATAACGATTTAAAAATCGTTCAGTCGTTCATATCTGAAGGAAAATCGTTCATATCTGACATGCCTGAACGATGGACGATCAACGATGCGCGTTCCCGATGGTCAGATAACGATTTCTGACATCTGATGGGTTTGCAGTCAGACTTGGACGATTCCATTCATTTTAATGTAGTCAAAAATCGTTCAATCGTTCAAATCGTTCAAATCGTTCAAAACTTTGGTAAAATCGTTCAAATCGTTCAATCGTCCATCTGACAAATCTGACAAGTCTGACAAATCTGACCATGTGTACGCTCCATAAGACTAAAAATAAAAGTAATACCAGAGTGTGATAGCATGTTGTTTGCTATCAAAGGGTGGACTGTCGAGGCCGGATGGTTGGCTGAGACCTAAATTATAAAATTACAATCTGCACGACATC
The DNA here is from genome assembly GCA_031769625.1 of Taudactylus pleione. Lineage (NCBI taxonomy): Eukaryota > Metazoa > Chordata > Amphibia > Anura > Myobatrachidae > Taudactylus > Taudactylus pleione. The sequence continues at coordinate 13,655,651 of JAUIMM010000005.1, read as the reverse complement.
ATTTTATGTTGCCCCTGACGATGCCATCTTGCGTCGTCAGCATGAAACCATTGTGTGCGATGCTAATATGCTATTATTAGCATTGTGCGACTACATTGCTACCGCATATGTTAAAAGTCCTACCATACCCCATACACACATTAAATCATACATATAATATGCAAGATGCACAGCACACAGTTGCACTGTTTAGCAAAGCACTCTACACATAAAACGCACCATGCATATTAGCGAATATACACTGACACATTGCTTACTTACACAAAAAAGTTCCCTAGCATTAAGGTTAATATTAAAAGTTTTATATGTTATCAAATCTATTGTGAAATGCAGGTATTTTGATATCTAGGGTTTAGTACATGATAAGCAGACCGATTTTGGTGCTATTCTAAACCACTGTTTATTTACAGATCTCCGGTTCCATCGGCAAGGAGATTGCAACATGCGTCTGCGAATTATGGATCATAGAGAGATAGGCATTGAAATGTACTCTGTAATGTAATGTTTATTACCCAGTTTAGACTTGTTCTTCGGTGGGAAACCGCACACAAAGAGCTGTTGGAATGCTGAACTATTACAATACAAACTGACCTATGAACTGTATCGTAACAGAAGAACCAGGAAGAACCACCAATAGGATTATGCCAACTCATTTTATTGTATTGCCTATCTCTGCAAGGGTACATATGCAGGCACCCTGGATCTGGTAGTCATCTTTTCTTTCTGTTGGCAGAGGTTTCATAGTTGATGCCAGGAAATCTGGATCCAGAGAGCATGCGTATGTATCGACTGTACCTTGTATTCTGTATAACCTTTGCGCTAATTGTATTATAGATCAAGGCGTGTAACTATATGCTTTTTATGTGAATAATAACTTTTGTGCTTTGGAACCACACTCAAAGTCTGGAAAGTGATTATTTCATATGCGTACGCAATGCTAAACAGCGACTTTATGGTATAAAGGTTAAATAGAAATTCATACCGTATAACAGGTTGCAGATAAGCATCAAGATAGGCTGCAACAGGCTCACACAGAGACCGAAATTATGGGTCTACCAGGAGGCCTCTGTGTGTCCTTATGAACCTTGGATATAGTATAGAATAATGGTACCACTGGGTGCTCAATCAATAATTTATCTTTAATTGAAGAATGAAGAATTCCTGATGTAACTGCCTTTTAGAATAACTTCAAGTTCCTTCTGAAATAGCTCTATAGGATCTTTTTGTAAACGTTGGTATTTTCATCTGACAGCAGTCTCTTGCATTCTTCTTTCTAATCACATAAATCCATGACCACAATAGAGCCCCCCTTATCAGCTCCTCTTAACACTATGTCTTGCTTGGCACTTAGATTTTTTTTAGTGCCTCTTGTTCTCCCTTACTAAGATTATGGTGAAAAGATGGTTTAATCTTGGTTACAGATCCTTCTAGCATTCAAGAGAACGTCTTGATTGAAGGGTTGAAAGACTGAGGATCAAATGTGGACGTTGTTTTGAATGTAACTATAGCTTGAGGAGTCTGATTAGTCACTAATGAATCTTCTGTATTTTTGTTGTTCTTATCAAAAAAATTATTTGAGACGTCGTTTGCGTTGCGATTTATAATTATCAATCTTCCATTGGAAACTATTATGTGGTTTGCTGGGAACAAAGCCTAAACCCTTACTTAAAACTTGACATCCAAGTGTGGTTAAAGGTGTTTTAGACAGGTTAAAGATTAAATTCTCCTGTTCTTGGGTGGTCTGCCCCCTCCTCGCCCTCTGCGTTTGGCCACGCCTTATGGTAGGTCTGAATTTCCATGCTCCCTCGTGGCACGGGTTTCTACCGCAAAAGGGTTACCTCTCCCAGAAAATGTGTTACCATGTGCATTATCACTCTCGCTAGCAGAGGTACTTGAGTGGTGCAAAATACGCGTAGTATGCTGTCTCCCTCTATAACTTCTGGCTGTTCCTCTATTTGCGGTGTTGGATGAATGTAACCAGTTGTACAACATGTCGAAGCTGAATAATTGGCTGAGACAAGTTCAGTTTAAAATTGAATCGCGATGACGCCATCTTGCGAATGGCCGCAAGACGCTATCTTGAAAATGAGATCGCAAGACGCCATTTTGCGAATGGCCACCTAAGCACCATTTTAGATAAACTCACATTTTAGTACGTGGCGATAATACTAATAGCACCATGCATTTGCATCTTTCACCATTTCTCATACACACATTAATACACACAATTGCGCTGTTAACTAGTCGCATATTAGCGAATGCATAGGACTTTGTATGAAACCGCTGTTTTATTAGCTTTATGCGCACGCATCTGCCCCATGTTAACTAGCAACCTTATATCAAACCCAGAATACCCACACATTACATATTCACACATAAGGTTCAATACGCTTTAAAGTGTATGATTTAAGTTGGTTCAGTTAGTTTAAATGCTGAGAAATAAAGATATTTGATAACTAAGGTATTATACATGCTAAACAAGTCGTATTTGGAGTTGTACTGATGCGTACTCTTTTTACAGTATTCCGGTGTTATTGGTGGGGAGATCGCATCATGCATTCTCGAGTTATGGATCGCAGAGCCTACAAGCAACAAAATGTATATTTTAGAAACAACCGTTAGGATGTTGCAGGGGGTGTGAAGAGGAAGATCCCCAGCTGTTAGAGGCAGGGAGAGTCTATTTGAACTAGCCTGTTAATGTGTTGTAACAGATGCTTCGCCCCTGAAACCAATGACACCAGCAACAAACTTCCCTATTGTCCTGTTTATTCTGGTGGGGTATAAATATGTGTGCATGACCGCTGGTTCTCAGTCTTCGTGCTGAACGCTGTATGACTAGGGGTCTCTTGCTGATGCCTATCTCTGGGTCCAGAAGCACCTGCGTATGTATACTGTACTTGGGTCTGTATAATTTTCCTTTTGCGCCTAAATTGTGTCTTGATCAATTGCGTGTAACTGTCTGAACTTTTACCTGAATAACACTTGTGCTTTGAAACCACAGATTCCACGTCTAAGTCTTTACTTATGGTATGACTGCGTACGCAGATTAGCGTCATCCTTAGAGGTTTATAGGAAGGGTTTTAGAAGGTACAGGCAGGGGTATATAGAGGTTCTGATCCAGTATCGTTAGTTGGGGGCTCATAGTGAAGTCACTTACCTGCTCACATGGTACATACGTCTATCGATATTTCAGCAAAGGGTGGAGTGGCCACATGCAGGGTTTGCCTGCAACCGCTTTGTGCTGAAAGATCGCTATCCGTCTCCATGTGAATCAAGGAAACTGACTAGAATCCAGGGAGAAGAGAGGAAAAAGTTTGTTTTCCTCTGTTGATAGAACCTTACGTTTAAAGGGGTGTCGCAGTACTGAGTACGCGGCTAAGTCGCAGGTTTGCACATAGCAAAGATGCACTTTTGCGTACACAGTTAAAAAGCCATTATACGGTTGTGTGGTAGTTGCATTATTGTGTATGCGACTGGTCGCACAATAGCGTATACGTACTTCCGGTTGTGCTGCCACGTGTTTGAACAAAGCCATTGAGGTTTACATTTTTCTCGATTACCAATATCTGGGTACGGTGTATTTTTCTGCGCAGGAAAAAAGTGTGTAACAGTGAATATTTGTTGAACAAAGTTAAGGGTATCGTATGATCCTTAAGGGCTAGGTGCAACAAGGGTTAGTCTAGCCGCTCGGTAAGCAGCTTTACCGTTCTATACACAGTAGCAGGTGTACATGTTGTCTTTGTTGTAGAGAGGTGCGTGAGAGTAGCCAACATATAAACTCTCATAGGTGTGGAAGTTGCCTTACTAAATCTTATCCGGGTGTGGAAGTTGCCTTTTTCAAATCTTATCCAGGTGTGGAAGTTGCCTTACTAAATCTTATCCAGGTGTGTGGGCGCCGCCAACTTAAATCGTCTATAGGTAAGTGAAAGTGTCTTGATTGTCTTTCACCGGTTTAAATCTTTATTGAAAAGCGCAGGAGTTGTCTCAGAATGGGAGCCACGCAAACAGTAGAGATGTTAGGCAATGATGTGCTGCTAATGGAGGCACCGATCGGATCGGCCCGTCGTATCATGCATACGAAGTACGGTACTTATGCAATAAGGTATTGTGATTTATGGTTTAATATGACGAGGAAGAGTGTTAGACCATTTCCCAGAATTGGTAGTTTTGATAAAAATGTGTTAGACAATGTCCGGGATCACATCAGTTTGATGCGCTCCCGAGAGAAAAAGGTTAAATATTTTGAATGTTTAAAACTGTGGCAGCATGGAGGGGATGCATGGCTTAACAATGTGCAAACGACGCAAACTAGCATTGTGAGCACATTGCCAGAAAATACATCTGCGACGCTGAATTGCAATACGGGCGAGCCGCAAAACGGCGTGCATGTGCGGAAAGGTAGCATTGTGGAGAGTATTGCCAGCAGTTCACGCTCACCTCCCCCACCTTATGTGGATGGAGGTGCAAGTACAGTAACCAAAAATACCCATAAAAATATAACAAGCAACTTGTACCCTCTCTTGAGCAACTATAAAGCTGAACTGAATTCCATCATAAATGATTTCCCCGATCCCAAAAAGGAATTAGCCAAATATCAAAGATTTTTGAGAAATTTGGGTAGTTCACATGAGCCCACTAATAAAGACTGGCGTGTGGCGTTGAGGGCCTGTCTGCCACGCAATACCGACATGACAAAATTTATCACGGATTGTGTATTGGATGGTGATGTTCCCTTAACAGACCAAGTAAACCAAGGTAACATTTCCCGCATTGTAACTCAATTGGGTATATAATTTCCAGTAGTAGTTAACTGGAACAAAATTTTCACCATTAAGCAGAAAGAGAGTGAGACTGCAGAAGATTATTGCGATAGGGCTCTGCAGGCTATCACCCAGTATACTGGGATAGAGGATATTAAAGATAGCACTCACCACCGGGGGATGATAGTCACAGTACTTGTGGACAGTCTGAAAGAGAGTTTAAAAACTTGGGTTCAGACCTCCCAGCCTGGCTGGCGGGGATTCACAATAGATACCCTCATAGAAACCGCCATTGAACATGATAAAAAGATCTCCAAAAAGAGAGAAGCCCAGAGCGAAAAACTAATGGCTGTCAGTATACAAGCTCTGGAGGGAATGACGGTAACATCACAGCCAACAGACACACTTGCACTTGCACACACTCACGTCTGAACAAGTATGTGCTCTCACTAACCCCACTCAACAACAAACACAACTCTATCCCACTAACCCGATGCAACCACAGGTCCCAGGCTATCCACCAACTTATCCCCCACAATACCCTTACCCTCCCTATCCTTAGCAATATCCACCACCTTTACTCTCTGTGCAAACCTCACAACACCACGTCTTCACCCGAAACATGAACCTGTTTTAACTGTAAACAAACAGGACACTTAAGTAGAAACTGTACAGTAAAAGGAGTAGGGATCCCACATCAGGGAAGACCTAGATATCCCCATAAGGGATATGCACAGAGGCCAGCAAATGTTCAGCAGGCACCAGCTCCATTTGTAGCCGTAAATGCTTTATTGGAGAATGGTAGCCAACGCTAGGGGTCAGGTCATACCTGTAGTCTACAGATGGTCAGGTTAACGGGAAGTACTAGGGAAGAACCGGTCATGATGGTTGATGTAGCTGGTACTGAATAATCCTTTTCTTGTAGACACAGGGGCGACCAGGTCGGTGATAAAATCTCCCGTTAATTTGCAGGTGACCAACGAGACAGTACCAACAATGGGTGTAACAGGTAAAGTGGAACATTCTCCTTTAACAAAGTCCACAGAGGTTACTATTGGGCCGCTGCATACCAGGCATTCTTTTCTCCTGGCTGCTGCGGCTCCTACTAACCTACTGGGCAGAGACTTGTTATGTAAGATGGGATGTGTTATATATTGCACCCCTGATGGTGTATTTTTAGATATCCCAGAGAGAATGGTATACGAGGTGTGGGATATGTTAGACACTCCTCATAGGATAATGTATCACTCTACCGTTTTAAATGAAACTCCATCACAAGTAGATGAAATGTTGTCCTGAATTCCAGATTCCCTTTGGACTAAAGATGGACAGGACACTGGATTAATGGCAAACGTAAGCCCAGTAATGGTACATTTAAAAAGTGGAAGGCAAGCTCCAAAAATTCCACAGTACCCACTAAAACAGGAGGTTGAATTAGGGGTTTTTCCAATAATTGAGCGATTATTTCAACAGGGAATTTTAGTTCGTACAGCTAGTGTAGCCAACAGTCCCATCTTTCCAGTGAAGAAGAGTGGTGGGAGGGGTTATAGGCTGGTACAAGACCTTAGAGGTGTTAATAAGGTAGTAGAGAGCCAATTCCCCGTAGTGCCAAATCCAGCTGTCATTTTGATGCAAATCCCACCAAATGCAACCCATTTCACTGTCATTGACATCTGTTCAGCTTTCTTCTTTGTGCCTCTCCATCCTGACTGTCAGTATCTATTCGCCTTTATATACAGAGGTTTACAATACACATGGACACGATTACCCCAAGGTTTCATAGACAGCCCCAGTATCTTCTCCCAGGCATTGCACGACTGTTTACAATCTTTTCAACCTGCCAATGGATCTGTTCTAATTCAAAATGTGGATGATTTATTGCTATGTTCTGACTTGTTTATGTCATGTTTGAATGATACTAAACTTTTGTTACTTCATCTCTCACAAACAGGACACAAGGTGGCTAAGGACAAACTACAGCCGTGCCAATCCAGAGTAAAATATTTGGGAAACTGCCTAACCCAGGGGTTACGACACCTTACAACAGATAGAATCCAGGCCATACAAAACATGACACTGCCGCAGAATCAACAGCAAATTCGTACCTTCTTGGGAATGTGTGGATACTGCAGAATGTGGATACCAGGTTTTTCTATTTTGGCCTTACTTTTACAGGAATTAGTCTCTTCCTCAAAGCCCAATCGTGTCATACACACAGAGGAATCAGAACAGGCTTTCTTTAATCTTAAGGATAGTCTGACAAGAGCTCCTGCATTGGGAATACCTGATTATGAAAAACCTTTTGATTTGTATTGTACGGAAGCCGATGGTTGTGCTGCAGGTGTCCTTACACAAAACATGGTAATGCCAGTAGGCCCGTAGCATACTACAGTGCCCAATTGGACACGGTAGCAAGATCACTCCCCACCTGTTTGAGAAGTGTAGCAGCTACCACTCTATTGGTGAGTAAAAGTGAGGACGTAGTATTGGGCCATGATATGATTGTCTACACTCCCCATGCTGTATCTGCTCTGTTGAACTCAGCTCAAACCAGACACGTCTCCTCGGCTAGGTTCACCAAATGGGAACTAGCTCTAATCGCTCCTGCAAATATTACTGTTAAACGTTGCAGTACGCTGAATCCAGTAACATACCTACCATATGTACAACATGATGTACAAAGGGTGGAAGGAGAGGAGTTGCTGGCGGGAGGTGAGTTCAGCAGACATAATGATACGCACGATTGTATGACATATCTGAATCAGACCTTTACTGCTAGACCTGACATACATGACACACCTTTAGAGAATGTGGATGTAACTTTTTATACGGATGGGAGTTGTCATAGACAAACAGACACAGGTGAATTATGTACAGGTTATGCTGTTGTAAATGACACAGACATCATAGAAGCTAAACCTCTAGGTCCTCCTCACTCAGCCCAGGTGGCAGAGTTAGTAGCACTGACTAGAGCATGTGAACTGGCAGCAGGCAAATCTGCTAACATTTACACTGACTCGAGGTACGCGTTCGGGGTGGTGCACGATTTTGAGGCTCTATGGCGTCTGAGAAATTTTATGACAGCAGCAGGCACACCAGTTGCTCATTCCCGACACATAAAACATCTTTTAGAAGCAATCCAACTGCCCAAGGCAGTGGCAGTAATTAAATGCAAGGCCCACACATGTGAGGAAGACCCGGTGTCACTGGGCAACAACAGAGCTGATGAAGCTGCAAAATGGGCAGCAGGGTTAAAAATGTTTCCTCCAACTGAAACAATTATGTCATTTCAAACTATTGATATGCTGAAATTAATTGAGATGCAAAATTTGTGTTCAATTCAGGAAAAATCCATTTGGAAGTCCAAGGGATGTGGGCAAAAGTCCTCTGGGCTCTGGAGGGACGGACATGGTAAGCCAGTAGCTCCCAAGGCATATTACCCCAGCCTGACTGAGGCAGCACACGGTCTGACTCATCTGGGTAAACAGGGTATGTGCAAGTTGGTGAGGGCATACTGGTGCGCAATGTCCTGTCTGACCTGCTTGAGAAAGAACATAGGGAAAGTGATCCCTACTGAACCGTACCACATTCCACCGACTGATGGACCTTTCCAGGTGATACAAATTGATTTCATCCAATTACCACCCTGCAGGAACCTTAAGTATGTATTAGTGTGCACAGACGTATTTTCTAACTGGGTTGAGGCCTACCCAGCGGCCACTAATACTGCTGCGTTTACTGCCAAGAAAATAGTTCAGGAATTTGTATGCAGGTACAGTATCCCTAAAATCATCGAGAGTGATAGGGGTACCCATTTCACAGGTGATGTTTTTCAAAATATGTGTAAGCTGATGGGTATTAATAGCCGACTTCACACCCCCTACCGACCGCAAGCCAGTGCAAAGGTAGAGAGGATGAATGGGACTATTAAAAAATAAGCTAAGTAAAATCATGACTGCGACTGGACTAGGATGGCCAGAAGCGTTACCTTTGGTCCTACATAGCATAAGGACCACTCCTAGACTTCCTCTGAATCTGTTCCCATTTGAAATATTGTTCGGTAGACAACCTCATTTGATTATAAGTCCACAGGAAGATCTAAAGTGCAACAACGAGATAACTGTGAAGTATCTTATATCAATGAGTAAGCAGTTAAAGCAACAGCAGCAGAAACTGAAATTGTTGTCTAATGTTATGCCTGAAACGAACTGTCATGATGTTGAACTGATCGGTGGGAAGGTCCGTACCAGGTGCTGCTGACGAGTACTACATCTTTGAAGGTGGCCGAGAGAGATACCTGGGTCCATTCCACTCACTGCAAAAGGTCAATCAACTGGTGGAGAAACAAGTCGGAGACAAAGCTGATAGCGTGGACCTGTCGCTCGTGAGCTTGTTCCAGGAGGATTGAAAAGGTCGTATTAAGATACCTGAACTGAGAGAAATTTGCAGGTCTTGTTGTGACAATGGACAGGCCTGCTGTGTTCATTTTCATATTCTCTTTTAAAATGTTCACCATCCTGGTCAGTCCAGGGATATCCAGTGTCTGTGATGGGAGACCGATTGAGGAAACGGGAGCTGATGGCAGTGCTGATGGAGTGGAATCAGGAGAAGTGCAATGCCAATCAGGGGAGTGTCTGACCAATCTTAGTACTGTTATTGTTAAGAGAGCTGTCATTCCGGATACTCGGGGAAGGTGTGGAGGTTTATCATCTGAAGATTCCTGTATTTGTGAGCTTTGTGGGTCCCTAGTTGATGAGAACTGTATCCAACGGTGCCAACCTAAATATAATCCGTACTGGGGTGGATATCCTCTAGAGGATTATCATAGCATGGTAGGCAAAGTGTTAAATCAAACTGATTGCTGGGTGTGTTCACATGTGCCACAGGGACAGCATAACGTAGGGTTGGTGCCATTTCCGCTGAATATCACAGAAATTTTAGAATTGCAAAAAGGGAAACATTGGATGGAAAATTCCTCTCATCCAAACCACCTCATTTCAAACTCTTTCAATTCCAAATAGATAGATCACTTTTGTGTTTAAACATAACCAACCCCAATAAACCCGGGAGTTGGGAAGTGACGGGGAATAATCAGATGATGACCTTCTCACTGAGAGCTGATAATGAGTCCATAAACCATGATCTTCTGCACTCCATTAAGTCTGGTGGGAAACATTTTAGGTATCGGTATACATTGAGTTCCACCAAAGAAATTATTGGTAAGGTGCCAAATGGTTATTGTGCTAAAATAATACAGCCAGAAACTTGCATGTACCAGATGGAAGAACCAGAAATGATGATGCATACCATTCCTTATGTTCTCCCTGATAATGTATATTTCTTCTGTGGAAGAAAAGAGTATAAATGGCTCTCCCCAAGTTCCGAAGGTTTGTGTTACCTGGGAAGAGTAGTCCCAGAAGTTATGACCCTCACACATGTTGAAATGCTGGGTATACATAAAAACACACCGTCACCATATCTTCACACACAATATGAACACAGAGGCAAAAGAAGTATGGTACCTGGTGATATACATAAAGCCACTCAGTTAATCAGTGAGACAACTGGCTTTCAAGTTCTGGTCGCATTGGACCCCACCAGGATCGTTCGGGGTACATTAAATTTTAGATATATCCAGGAACTTGCCAAATTGATAGATAATATCACCGAGATGTACAATCACACGTTCAGGTATACAGGGAGAGAATTGCAAGCGTACAAGAAAGAACTGGTGCAACACAGGCTAGTGTTGAATTATTTAACTGCTGTTACTGGAGGGCATTGCGTAACATTGGCCACCCAATTTGGAGTAAAATGTTGCACCTATGTCACCAATGATACCAGCTACCCTAAGGAGGTGATAGACCAGGAGATGGATGAAATTCTGCAGCTAAAGTGGGAATTTCGCAAAAACCATAACGCTTCAGTGGCTGAAATAGGGGAGAAGATAGAAGGATGGGTTTCATGGCTGAACCCAGTGAAATGGTTCTCAGGTCTAGGGGAATGGGTCCAGGAAGTGATCGCCAGCGTAGGCAAATTCTTAATCCTTATACTGATTGTCATCATAAGAATTGGCATATGCGTCCGGTGTGTTCCTATTGTGTTGAAGTGTGGAAAATGTAAAAACAGAGTGAAACGAAAGAATGAAACTATGATGGTGGTCAGTAATGACAATATGTATACCGAGGTAAATGTAGCACTGCATTACAACCCTGAACTAGGAAATACAATCATTTGATGTATTATATTTAGACATGCATAGAATGTATTATTGAAATGTTATTTATAGAACACCTCAGATAATGTAAAGTCTCAACTCCCCTTCAAGACTGCTGTTATAAGACTGGTGCATTCCCACACCTTTCACATGATCTTCCAAGATCTGCGGTGTGCCTATAACAGTAGTTTTATGTCCCCACTCAGAGACACATTATTGATGGATTAAGAACCACCTTGTGCCATCCCATAACAACACCAAATAATATGTAAATGTAAGCCTAAATTAAATTCTAATAGCAAACAACATGCTATCACAATCTGCTATCAAAGGGTGGACTGTCGAAGCTGAATAATTGGCTGAGACAAGTTCAGTTTAAAATTGAATCGCAGCGACGCCATCTTGTGAATGGCCGCAAGACGCCATCTTGAAAATGAGATCGCAAGACGCCATTTTGCGAATGGCCACCTAAGCGCCATTTTAGATAAACTCACATTTTAGTACATGTGGCGATAATACTAATAGCACCATGCATTTGCATCTTTCACCATTTCTCATACACACATTAATACACACAATTGCGCTGTTAACTAGTCGCATATTAGCGAATGCATAGGACTTTGTATGAAACCGCTGTTTTATTAGCTTTATGCGCACGCATCTGCCCCATGTTAACTAGCAACCTTATATCAAACCCAGAATACCCACACATTACATATTCACACATAAGGTTCAATACGCTTTAAAGTGTATGATTTAAGTTGGTTCAGTTAGTTTAAATGCTGAGAAATAAAGATATTTGATAACTAAGGTATTATACATGCTAAACAAGTTGTGTTTGGAGTTGTACTGATGCGTACTCTTTTTACAGTATCCCGGTGTTATTGGTGGGGAGATCGCATCATGCATTCTCGAGTTATGGATCACAGAGCCTACAAGCAACAAAATGTATATTTTAGAAACAACTGTTAGAATGTTGCAGGGGGTGTGAAGAGGAAGATCCCCAGCTGTTAGAGGCAGGGAGAGTCTATTTGAACTAGCCTGTTAAATGTGCTGTAACAGATGCTTCTCCCCTGAAACCAATGACACCAGCAACAAACTTCCCTATTGTTCTGTTTATTCTGGGGGGTATAAATATGTGTGCACAAACGCTGGTTCTCAGTCTTCGTGCTGAACGCTGTATGACTAGGGGTCTCTTGCTGATGCCTATCTCCGGGTCCGGAAGTGCCTGCGTATGTATACTGTACTTGGGTCTGTATAATTTTCCTTTTGCGCCTAAATTGTGTCTTGATCAATTGCGTGTAACTGTCTGAACTTTTACCTGAATAACACTTGTGCTTTGGATCCACAGATTCCACGTCTAAGTCTTTATTTATGGTATGACTGCGTACGCAGATTAGCGTCATCCTTAGAGGTTTATAGGAAGGGTTTTAGACGGTACAGGCAGGGGTATATAGAGGTTCTGATCCAGTATCGTTAACCATATGTTGTGAATAGTCTTGCTGAACTTTAGTACATTTTTCTTTTTTATACTTAAGGTCTTTCTTATACGTATAGAGTTGATTCTGTAATTTGTCCAGCCATTTGGTTGTATGATCAGCTTGCAGCGCGTCTAGGTGCTCTTGCTCAAAAGTGGTTATCATCTCCTTTGCACTATTTAATTCCTTAGTTGATTCCTCTATTACAAGCAAAATTAAATCCATGGAACATTTATTCAAAATGGCAATCCACTTAGTACAAAACGGTATGCTGTGACGTCCAATCGTTGGGGTATTATGCACTCTAAAACCCCTGGGGATTTGTTTGTTTCTAAAATATTCTGACAAAGTCATTCCATGATACAGAAAATCAATTTTGCATTTCTTTAACTTGAAAAGTTCTTTGAATAAATATTCATTGCTGTTAACGATACTGCTGTCAAATGCTGATTCCGTTTATAAGATGTTACTTGCTTCCACATCGGAAAAGCTAAATGTTTTGGTGGTATCACACAGCAGCATCTGATTCATTGCTCCTAATGCCTTCATATCAGTGGAAGACATATTTCTCTATAGTAAATTGCTGGCTAAATATGATAAATGTGCAAAAAAGTGCAAAAGAAGTGCAGCTGCAAAAAAAATCTTTGCTTTGAATGGTAGAACAAAAGTGCACTATGCCTCTAAAAAAAGTGCAAGTGAGAGATGTAGTCCTGGAGATGTAAAAAGCAAAGAGAGGTGCCTTGACATGCTCACAGGTCAGTGCAGTCAGACCCCCTGTAGCTCAATATATCCAAATTACAAAGACCGGCACTCATGGGTTGCTGATACCCGACTAACTGTCTCAGGTGCCTTCATCCTAAGTGCATCACACTCTCCAAGTATTCAACATCCAGCGGCACTCTGAGACTTATAGTAAATGTATATTTATTTATGTATATGTCTTTATTTCTACGGCGTTTTGGGGATTACCCCATCTTCAGGACAGACAATAACAAAATTATCACAAAGTTATTTGTGAAGCCCACAGATAGGAACACGATATTATGCCATAACAGCTTTCACCCGAGATCCACAGTGAAGAGTTTCCCATATTCTCAGTTCTTGAGGGCATGTCGTATTTCGAGTGAAGCAGAAGAAAGAGAAAAACAACTTAACAGTATGGTTGAGAAATTTATTGTGAGGGGTTACTTAGTGTGAAAAAGAAAGCATTAGCGCACAGTAGACAGGATTTGTTGATGGAGAGGCCCTCTAGAGACATTGGTAACACACTACCATGGGTTAATAATTTCTCAAGTACTAGTAATTATAGTAGGAAGGCAGCAGCAAGTCTTTGGCCCCTTATTACCACCGATCCCGATTTGCCATCGCTCAGTGCAAACTCATGCCCAGTTACACTAGAGATCCTAGTATTAGAGACCTTGTTGTGAAAACTGATGTAACGGGCATGAATAACAGTAGTGAGTCACATTTTTTGAGCAAAAAGGGTGTTAATTATCGATGTATAGGTTGTGTTATGTGCAATTATTTGATTACAGGGGATAAATTTGCTCATCCCTACACTAGCAAAATGTATACCATTAGACGGCCCCTCACATGCACCTCAAGGTTTGTTGTGTACCTTCTGTCTTGCCCATGTGGGTTACACTACGTGGGCAAGACAGAGAGGCAGTTCAAAGAACGCATGGCACAGCACAGGTCAGCCATCAGAGCAGCTCTGGTGTCTGGGCACAGTGACCAAGCTGTGGCCAGGCATTTTGTTGAAGCCAAAAGATGTTATAATATGTTAAACATAGTATGGCTATGCTGAGATATAGAATGATTGAACAGGTGCCGTTTAAGATAAGAAGAGGTAATAGGTCTAAAACACTGCTACAAGTTGAGGCCAAATTAATTTTCATGTTAAACACTGTGAGCCCTCGAGGCTTAAATGAAGCATTAAGTCTGAGCAGTTTTTTGTAATATTTGAAGTACATCTTTTTACTTTTATACATACGATATATGTGCTATTTTTATTATTTTTCATAGTAGGTTCCTATGAAATAATTTTTTCTAACATTTTATATTAGATATCAAATATTAATTACTTTTTTATTTGATATATTCTTCACACTTTTATAATGTTTTTTATTTTTTTCTGTAGGTAGAATATGATATATGCACTGTGTTTTGAATTTTTTGCTTTTAAAATATGATTTCCGCACACTCACATGAGTGTTTTAAAAAAAATACCACTATGCTACATCTTTACTGAAGACTGGCTTATATTAAATTATTTATGTATATATTTTTCAGTTACTCAGCGGACTTTTTATAATATTTTTTGCACTTTATTATAAAATCTCTTTCGTTTGATTTCTTCACATTTTTTCTGATAATAGTTTGGTTGGCATTCCACAGGGCCGGACCGGCATCTGATCCATAATCATGTCACTTCCGGTGACGCGGAGCAGCGCTACCGGAAGGAGGAGTTCGTGACGGGGGCGGCTGACGGTCCTGAGGTGAGAATGGAGTCCCTTTGGACATGTAAAGCTGGCCACACATCTAAAGATTATCTGTCCAACCAGCCAACTAGTAGATTGGTTGGAATGAAAATCTGGTAAGGAATGCAATCAGCAACTTGCTCCCAGACGCTGAAAAATGGACCAAAACTGTTGTATGAACAAATAGTTTAGATCAAACATTTAACAAACATGTCTGAACGACCATTTTCATCTGTTTTTTGGCATTTAGGAGTAAATTGCTGATCATCATTTACTCCCATTCCTTACCAGATTTTCATTCCAACCAATCAACAAGTTGGCTGGTTGGATGTAAGTTGTTCTAGTGTGTGGCCAGCTTAAGTGTTTAAGTCTGTGTTTTTCACTGTATAATATTGTCTGTCCTGAAGACGGGGTAATCCCTGAAACGCCGTAGAAATAAAGACAAATTGGCTTTACCTTTACTATAAGTCTCAGAGTGCTGCTCGATGTTGAATACTTTATTGGAGGGTGTGATGCACCTTGGATGAAGGCACCTGAGCCAGTTAGTCAGGTATCAGCAACCCGTGAGTGCCAGTCTTTGCAATTTGTGTGTGTGTGTGTATATATGTGTATATATGTATACATACACATAACAGTTTAGTTGATTCATTGTAATGTATGGTCACTTGACACTGGGCTCCTATGAATGGGAAGGAGCATTTCTCATTCATGTCTGAGTGGCACTATGAGGATGCTCTTAAGGATTCCTTCCAAACATCTGGACTTTTTGATTTAAAAACATGGAATTTTAAACTACCTGTGTGACACGGTGCTAACGTGGGTAATTCCTCTTTAGGTGTGTGGTTTTATCTAGTTGATTACTGGGGGGCAGAAATTCCTACACAAAATGTCAGTTGTATGAATCCTTGTGTGGCATTGTGTTTGCTAAATGTGAGGAAAATTAAGGCAAAATAAAGCAAAAGAGATGCTCTGTAAATGGAACCAGCAACCAAGACATATACGTGAAAACTGAAACCAAGAATAGGTCATAATAGATGGCTCAATGTGCTTATTAGGTTTCCTCACAATGTTTTGGAAACAGTAAATCGGAGCACCCATAGCTGTGACATGACTGTCTTTGCAGAATATGCTGTAGTGACTGGTTGCCTGTTTACAGCAGAGGTTTAGAGTTAAAGTAACCCACTAGCCAGCCACATAAACAGTGTGATTTATATAAAATAATGATTATTTGATGTTCTATATTTAGTATTGGTGATACTATTGTGATAACTGCCACTCTTGTATTTTGCGCATAAGAGACAATATCTTTTTGAGTGTGATTTATATGTTCCTTATTACATCAGCACAGTAATATTAATTAGTACTGTGCTCTGGGTGCAGGGTGTGCTATGCACTCTCTTACTGAACTTACAGAGGTCACGAATCGTGGTCTTAGCCGCCCATACAGGGTACATTCATTGCTGTGTCTAAAACCTCCAACAGACTATCCCAGTGATTACCGCTTACCCGGCTGCTCACCTGGTCAGCCTGACCAATTACCTGTTACTACTCCCTATATATTTCCAGGCCTAGGAAACACTCAGTGGCTGAACAACTATATTCCTTCTGAGGATTGTTCCAGACACTGTTACCAGAGCTTTCTCCTGTGGATACTCTCCTTGCTGGAGCTCAACCGTTACCTACTTGTACCATCGCTGTTTGCCGTTCAGCGCTGCGGCTTCCATGCCACATACAGATAACCACCGAGACTGTTTACCAATGCTGCGGTTTACCATCTCAACACCGCTACACGCCACACACAGACAACTTGCTGTTGTCTGCATTCCATCTACCGCTGTGGAGGGAGATGAGATCATCAACCCAAACCATGTAAGAAAATGTTTTATGGACTAACTAGCTGATGTGCCCGGTTTCACCAGGGCAGAACTTCGATATTTACTATTTTCATTTCCTTCATCCCATTTTAACGTAACATAGAGCTTCGTTCATTTTATGCCTCTGGGGTAATCCATTTACGTAATTTGTTTTTTTAAACTTTTTTTTTCTTAAAATATGAATGATTTGAAGGTGAGTTATAAGACGGATGAAAGTGCTTAGATCACCAGGCTGCTGGGTGAGCTCACTCTTTAGCAGGCCATGTAGAACTGCTCATGTAAAGAAGCAGTCCTCCCTCAAGTCAATCCCTGCCACCTTCAGTGACTGCCCCCTAGGAATTGTTGATAGTCATTGTAAAGCAGACCTTGAGGAGGAACTGCAGCCTCTTAAACTTGAAGGGGTACTCTGATGGTATGCGTGGTATGAACACCTATTCCTCCCAAGCACAGCCGGTGAACACTGTGGCCTTAATTATGTTCCTGTGGAGGACCTTTACTTGCAGCCTTTATTTGGATACATTTAAATGTATTATATGTTAGGATATAACTCTAAAGGCCAACAAAAGAATACATTTGAAAGGGTTGTCCTTTACCACTGTATAGAAGACCAAAGCAGACTTCATTATTACAAAACTCTTGTCAGTAGGTATCTTTACTATTGTAAATCTGTGGGCCAACGTGCTAGGGGGCATTACCAAATACATCCATAACCAACATTAAAAAAAAAATCTATGCGGTGTTGCTTGGGGAGGAAGGGGGGGTTGCCGTTACCGGAGCAAGAAATTTACCAGCAGCAGTAACGGTAGTGTGGCCAGGCTAGACCCCTCAGTCATTCACATCAGTCCCTGCCCCCAATGGAATTTACAATCTATTCCCCTCAAAATGCAGAACAGCCCACTCACACACCCATGAACAAACTTACCTGTCTTCACACTGGCACCGCTCCACACCGTCAGGGCTCCCAAAGCCCGCTGTCTGTCGGATCCAACAGGCTCCTCACATCACTGGTAATGTCATCATGTCTCCCACACCTGGCATAGCTGGCCTCTGAAGCGATCAGAGGCTTCTTTAGCCTCTGATCGCTTCAGAGGCCAGCGTTCCCAGTTACTATGGTTAAGTTGGTAGCAAGCGACCGGTAGATCACGATCGACCTTTTGGCAGGGCCTGATGTACACCAATTGTTCTGCATCTCTTATGCCAGCACACCATATACAGCTCCCTTTTTATTTCATTTTTAGTCACATATAATTTATTAATTCCAAGATATACAGATTAATGGTTGGAATACAATATGACAGAATTACAATGGAGGTAAAAAAACAACGTGAAAGGCCCCAAAAGTATAGCTCAGAGTGATCATTACAGTGGAACCAAACAAGGAAAAAGTTCTGCTTTATACATTTAACAACCGAATTCTAGAGAAAAAAAAATTATAAAACTAGAGTAGTACATCTTGGAACATCAACATTTTCTACATTTTCCACCTTTACAAACAATGACTCTGCACATGGGAAATACTGAAGCAGAGGAGAAAAATAAATAAATATATATATATATATATATATATATATATATATATTATTACACAAAAGAAGTGTCGGCGCCAACTTGGAATTAGTACAGAGGATAAATAGTGTATAAAATAAATATATATATATATATATATATATACGTACTCCCTTAGTATAGTAGGGTGTCAGCTAAGCCCAATGTAAAAGGACTTGTGGGGTAGCCCTTACAAGTGAAATGTTATAAGTGTATAGGTGATGAGCGACTGATGTATATCTGTGCAATAATTAATAAAATGTGCTATTCAGCCAACAAAACATGATACACACAGTATATATGTATGAAAAAAATATATATCACAATTTAATAATAATAAAATATACACACAAAAATAGACATATATAGATATACTGCTTAGATAAGCACAAAGTGTACTATTAACGTATCCACAATGTGCAAAAAGTGCTAATAAATATTCTAAAAGTACAATTCAATATAAAAAGCGAGCAGAATATATATACTTGAATATTTAAAACATTTTAAACCAGTATCACAGAGGAATTAATAAAGAATAAAAACAATTATAAAAAACAAGTTAAAAAGTTTCAGACTCGTTTCTTAAAAAAGGAAGTTCAGAGTAAAAGTGCAAAGCTTATCTGTAAAGGTTCATTTAAGGCAATGGTGGCTTAACCCAACGCGTTTCATCCACTTGGGGACTTCATCAAGGGGTGCTAGTGAACAGGGTTTGCCACTTTTTATACTCTTTGAGACAGGATTCTAATTGTCTCATTAGGGCCAGCTTTTTGCATCACTTCTGGTTGGTTACTTCCGGAAATGCGCTCTTAGCATGAGGTGATTAAAACATATTTAATAACCCATGGATATATCGTGAAACAACCTTGGTGGACTGTCCATAAATCTAATAGATGATCTTGTATATTGTTACATGACTCAATGCCCCCGATCGTGCAAAGAGGTCTGCCAGTCTCCGTTCCTACTTCCGCCCAGTTGCTGATGTCACATCCTTTCTATAGGTATGTCTTCATTCGTGATGTAGCGTCCGCCATTTTGTAGAAGTCTATACGCGGCTGTAGTCTTAGTACAATTCGGCTCATCTCGGCAGGTACTTCAGGCTATCTTCAGCTCCCATCCTCTTCCGGCCGTAACACCGGATCTGTTCCCCGTCTGGCACTTTGATTGGCGCTCGCAGGTCTCCTTCCTGTTGTTCATATTCCGGTTGTCATAGTAACCGGGATGCCATCTTCACGTAAACAGCTGATAATTCAAAGGGGGACAGATTAGTGAATCTATTCATAAAATATATGCATAGGGAGCGGGCCCTGGCTAATAGCACAAATCAAGAACATGCTGAAGTATAATTGGATTCTGTATATTATTATAATAAGAGGATAATATGAGAGATAGCAAGATTTATATTTTGGAGCATCATGATGCTCCAAAATATAAATGTTGCTATCTCTCATATTATCCTCTTATTATAATAATATACAGAATCCAATTATACTTCAGCATGTTCTTGATTTGTGCTATTAGCCAGGGCCCGCTCCCTATGCATATCTTTTATGAATAGATTCACTAATCTGTCCCCCTTTGAATTATCAGCTGTTTACGTGAAGATGGCATCCCGGTTACTATGACAACCGGAATATGAACAACAGGAAGGAGACCTGCGAGCGCCAAAGTGCCAGGCGGGGAACAGATCTGGTGTTACGGCCGGAAGAGGATGGGAGCTGGAGATAGCCTGAAGTACCTGCCGAGATGAGCCGAATTGTACTAAGACTACAGCCGCGTATAGACTTCTACAAAATGGCGGACGCTACATCACGAATGAAGACATACCTATAGAAAGGATGTGACATCAGCAACTGGGCGGAAGTAGGAACGGAGACTGGCAGACCTCTTTGCACGATCGGGGGCATTGAGTCACGTAACAATATACAAGATCATCTATTAGATTTATGGACAGTCCACCAAGGTTGTTTCACGATATATCCATGGGTTATTAAATGTTTTAATCGCCTCATGCTAAGAGCGCATTTCCGGAAGTAACCAACCGGAAGTGATGCAAAAATCTGGCCCTAATGAGACAATTAGAATCCTGTCTCAAAGAGTATAAAAAGTGGCAAACCCTGTTCACTAGCACCCCTTGATGAAGTCCCCAAGTGGATGAAACGTGTTGGATTAAGCCACCATTGCCTGAAATGAACCTTTACAGATAAGCTTTGCACTTTTACTCTGAACTTCCTTTTTTAAGAAACGAGTCTGAAACTTTTTAACTTGTTTTTTATAATTGTTTTTACTCTTTATTAATTCCTCTGTGATACTGGTTTAAAATGTTTTAAATATTCAAGTATATATATTCTGCTCGCTTTTTATATTGAATTGTACTTTTAGAATATTTATTAGCACTTTTTGCACATTGTGGATACGTTAATAGTACACTTTGTGCTTATCTAAGCAGTATCTCTATATATGTCTATTTTTGTGTGTATATTTTAGTATTATTAAATTGTGATATATATTTTTTTCATACATATATACTGTGTGTATCATGTTTTGTTGGTTGAATTGCACATTTTATTAATTATTGCACAGATATACGTCAGTCGCTCATCACCTATACACTTATAACATATATATATATATATATATATATATGTTATTATATATATATATATATATATATATATATATACACACACATATACATACACACATACAACTGTCATATTTATCAATATAGGGGACAAACTAAAAGCAAAAGGGAGCAATAAAGGGTAACTAAAAGGTGGGACTATCATTCCACAAGGATATACAGTATATTACATGGCTATACAGTTAAAGGTAAATGTACAAACATTGTAGGGCTAAGGAAAAAATAGATAGTGGGATAAATAGTCCACAAAGACCTATAGTTTAAAGTTATAAAGAAAAGTAAAATAGAGGGGTGGGATGAGCAAACAAACAAGAAACACCGTAACACTAGAATAATAGGCTAATGGGAATAAGCAAACAACCCAATAGAGAATGTGGAATAGGGTGTAGATACACAACACATCAAATAAAGAATAGTATTAGGCTTCATATTCATAACCAAAATGGCATATACATAAAGAAATAACACAATATTCAAGCAACGGAGCCTCGAAGGCCGTGACACAGAAATAAAACATACAGAGTGGGGGGTAAACTGAGTCGCTAGGCGTGCAATGGCAGCATTTCAAAGTCATAGGAAACGAAAGGACAGGCACTTTTTTTTTTTTTTAACCTTATACACACCCACATTTGCATAAACATGGTTTGATGGCAGATAAGAACCACTTGGCCAGTCTAGTCTGTACTTTTTTTTTAAACTTATGGTAACCTCAAACACTATTTGATCTTTAATTCTTTGTAAGGCTATCCTTTATCTATCCCAAGCATGTTTAAATTGGTCTACTATTTTAGCCTCTACCACTGCTAAGCGCAGATTCCTGATAATCGTGATTGTACGCAGTGGCGCAGCACTGTCAGTGATTGCAGTCTGCTGCCGTTTGGGGGCGGTGACTGCCTGAGGTTCCCAAAAAGGAGGCGTGTGCTACAAATCAGTAGCAGGAGTCTATTGACAAGTGGAGTAAGTATACAGTAGCCCTCAACCTTCCATTAACTATGTGCTTTTAATCATGTAACTGGAAATATCAAACAAACCAAGTGATACGCTTTATAGTATGTGAATCAGCTAAATTACCTTATACTGGTAGTTGGGTGGAGCAGTTCATGCACCAACAGACAATATAAGAAATCTGTTGTCATCCCTGGTGTAGTAAGTAACTGTACAAGTCTGGTAATGCAAGTTCTAGGATAAAATTCCTGTTTCCAGAAAAAGTGCCGGGACTCAGTATTATTATACAGAAAGCAGTCATTTGTATTCAGCAACTTCTGTAATCTGCCATAGTCACAATGCAAGACTCAAGTAGGAGTGACTTTATGATACTGGCCAGTGGCAAGTGTGAGAAGAGGTGGAAAGGGCTCTGTGTAGTACAGATCACCAAGGTCCTAATTGTAGGATAGAATAGAACTTTATACAGTCTTTTGCCATGAGTGTAGAAGGACATTGGGTAAACGGGTTATATATAAAATGGGGACAGACAGGGTAGATAAAATAAATGCATACATGGGAAGCATAGTAGGAAGCTAACAGCTTCAGGTGGCTACACATATAATATAATTCCAGCAATAATAGGAAATAGACAAAAAGTACATTTCAAATCAACTTTAATTTTTATTATTACAATTAGTGTTTGTATAAAAGAATAACTCAATAAATTATTTTCACCATCATCCTTTTTTTCAGATGTTTTTTATTGCAAAACATTGAAATTATCACACACACACACACAAGAGTTAATGACTATACATATTAATCCCTCATAGCACTGGGGTCACTCATGGTTTAACTTCCAACCAGGGCCCTATCTGTGTGGAGCTTCTATGCTGTACCTGTGTGTGGGTTTCCTCCCACATACCAAAGACAAGCTGATTGTGTGTGTTAGGGAATATAGATCGTAAGCTCACTGAGGCAGGGAATGATTTAAATTTAGACATTCTCTGTAAAGTGCTTTGGAATATGTAGGCACTATATAAATAAATGGACATAACAAATGCTATTTTAAAAATGCAACCTCACATGGACTCGTGGTGGCGGTTGCCATGGTAATTGCATGACACTTATTAAACTAAATCATCAATATAAGATGGAACGAAAATTTTGCAAAAAAAAAAAAAGATCAACTTCACGGGCACAATTAGCCATGAACCTCCGTAGTGCCCGTGTGCAGTGCGTTTCTGCGGAAATCACTCATTTGTTGTGTGAAAGAGCAATCATTAGCGTCTAAAAATTATGCCAAACCAAAGCCATGTGATGCCACATCCAGGACCTCGCACCATCTGAATCGGCCACCATATGCCTTCTTACACGTAACCAATTATTGAATTTGGAAAAAATATCACACCTCTCATTTCAGGGGATTACAGCTTGAATATAAAGAGAAGAGAAAAAACCTTCTCCATATGGTAATGTCATGCAAATAAACCACGCATTCAGTGAAACTGCTGATCTCCCACATATATATGTCTATGTGATGAATCATTATTGCTGCTTATGACAAATCACTCAGCTAGATGAAGATTTATTGGAAGCTGTATTATTTTGTCTGAGGCGGCAGTTCTCATTTTCAGATAAAAGTCTGGATGACATGAGAAATATAGAGCATAATGTCTGTAAACACAATTTACTGTAAACACTACATTTTTCAAAAATATGACTGATTTACTTGTTTGGAAATGTATCCCAAAGATCTGATTACATTGACATCAATAAGGTAGAAAATTATAGGCAAGGAGGTTATACACAACTAATAAAAGGAAGAAACCAGGTGGATCTACACATTGAAAACAATGGCACCAGGAGGCTTAAACAATGACCTGGGATTACAAGGACTCCTCTAATGACATATTAGCATCGCCTTGCATAGTTTGATTTTAGTATTAGGTCGTCTCTGGATTAATCATTAAGGTTTATTTATGCACTTATCTCCCTAACCCCCTCCCCGATCTATGCTTACCATTACCGGTTTAAGGTAGATTCAATTATAGTACACAAAGGAATAGGTTCGGACGATTAAGAAGTGGACTAAAGCTTACTCAGAAAGCGGGGAACAGATTGGATTGTCTGAACACTCCTAAATTGATTCATGAAGTAGCATTAAAGCGCAGCACTGTGATGTTACACAGTTACTACATGGAGTGTCATAGAAATGTATCTAATTCCTGCACAATGGGACCGAGATTGTCAGTGTGTGGGCAACAGCTATGGACCACGGTTCTGGGACATTCAGGCGATGGATGGACTGGTGAGATCTTTGCTTTACTCATTTACTTGAGATTATGTTTTCCTAACAGAATCCTGAATCTAACCATTTAGGCTACAATTATGTTCTATGCCCAGTACTGAACTCAATACTGAAGTTACTGTATTAATAAAATAATTGTAAATTGATTAATATGTTGGAGTTTATTAGACTTAGTACTGAGGTGTATCTTTTTTTGTTTCTTTTTATTACAGAACTAGCATTGCTACTCACTATAATCAATACTTAAATGGATTTATAAGCTTTCTGGTGGTTGGGAGTGGCAATCAAAAGACAGCCATATTTTTTAAAATGTATAAAACTAGTTTATCATATAGAAAGCTACTTCTTAAATGACATCATTCAATTACCAAACAGGTGGTTTAGGACACTCAGGGGAGTCAGTCTGTAAAATAACACAAATGATGCAAATAACACTGGGTACATCTGCATAATCAACTAGTGGATTTAGAAAACCTGTACCTTCTTGTACTGAACATACTGTTTGTCCATTTAAGTCACCAAGTATATGTTTAATGTCCCAAATATGCTTAGTGGCCATTGTAGTACTGAGAAGGAACCCCCAATGCCCCCAGAACAACCGGAATTATTAATGGCACGGATTCAATAGGGTGCTGGATACATTCCTTATAGATTCAGGAAGCACATGATTAGAAACAATACTCAGGTAGGCTGTAAGCATTTAAACAATTCTCAATTGGTATTAACCATCCTTACGGGTGCCAAGAATTATTCCCCACACCATTATACACCACCTGCAGCATGATGTTGTTTTTTATGCCAAATTCTGTCCATTTTGCAGCA
Source organism: Taudactylus pleione (assembly GCA_031769625.1). Classification (NCBI taxonomy): domain Eukaryota; kingdom Metazoa; phylum Chordata; class Amphibia; order Anura; family Myobatrachidae; genus Taudactylus; species Taudactylus pleione. The sequence goes on along the minus strand of JAUIMM010000005.1, from coordinate 13,630,599 downwards.
GAAATCGAGATCCATCAGCCTATACAAAAATGTTCCAACCTCTAACTGTCCAGTGCTGTGCATGCAGAGGTGCCCTTAGGCATACCTGTTGCATGGTCATTTAAATGGGATGCAGTTAATATCCCGACCGCGGGGATTCTGAAGGTAAGTAGCGGTGTTGAGGGAAGGGTTAGTAACTAGGGGGAGGGTTACGTTTAGGGTGTGGGGAGGGAAAGGTTAGGTTTAGGCACTAGGGGGGGTTAGGGTCAGGTGCCTGGGAGGGAGGGTTAGTGTAGAAAGAGGCGGAGGGTTAGAATACTGACCGACACATCAGTATTCTAACCCTGTTGCCAGCTCAGGATTCTGACCGCCGGGATCCCGAGAGCCAGCATCCCGTACCCATCCCCATTTAAATTACTGTTGCCTTTCTGTTATCTTGAACCATCCTGGCCATTCTCTACTATCCACTAACATTAACAAACTGCTGATTTTCTGTATTTTTTCACAAAGTCTACTGAGATGCACAATTTTCTAATAATAAACAATTATTCCACCATTAAAACAAGAGATATGGTAAGAACTTACCTTTGTTATCTCTGTTTCTACGAAGTCCATAGGGTCCACAGGGTGACCTTGGGGTATAGCTGGATCCTGGATCCTCGGGCACCACAGAGTTAAAGCTTTCAGCTGCTCCCAGGATGCACTTGGGTCCAACCTCCCCTATACCCCGCCCCCGAGCCACAGGCACCTCAGTTGGTAAGCAGCCCAGGCCGGAGGAGGAGACGAAACAGAGAGAAGGAAGACTGGAACACACAAGAACCATACTCACAGAAATGGGAGACGGAAAACCGGTGACCAGTCACAGAGCCCATATGAAGCCAGGTGCGTCAGGGCGGGTGCCCTGTGGACCCTATGGACTTCGTAGAAACAGAGATAACAAAGGTAAGTTCTTACCATATCTCTTGTTTTCTACTTCAGGGTCCATAGGGGTCCACAGGGTGACCTTGGGGATGTCCCAAAGCAGTCCAACTAAGGGCGGGGACGCTCCTGTGCTGATAGGAGAACCCGGCGCCCAAAGGATGCATCCTGAGAGGCAAAGGTGTCAAACGCATAGAACCTCAAAAAGGTCTGAATGCAAGACCAGGTGGCCACCTTACAGAGCTGAACAGCAGAGGCGCCACGGCTAGCAGCCCAAGAAGGGCCCACAGACCGAGTGGAATGAGCCTTAACAGAGGCTTGAACAGGTAAACCCTCCTGCATATAAGCCTCAATAATAACAGAATGAAGCCAACGGGCTAGAGTCTGTTTGTTGGCAGGCCAACCCCTCTTGTGAAAACCAAAGAGGATAAACAAAGAATCCGACTTCCTCACAGAACTAGTCCGGTCCACATAAACCTGGAGTGCACGGACAACGTCTAAGGAAGCCTCCCCAGCCGAAAGATCAGGCGACTGAAAGGCTGGTACAACAATTTCCTGATTAATGTGGAACCTGGAAACCACCTTAGGCAGGAACTCAGGACGAGTGCGAAGCACCGCTCTGTCCTGATGAAAAATCAGAAAAGGGGGACGACAAGAAAGCGCCCCCAAATCTGAAACCCTCCTGGCAGAAGCAATTGCCAAGAGGAAAACAGTTTTAAAAGTTAGCCACTTGAGCTCCACTGACTCCAAGGGCTCAAAAGGCGGACCCTGTAAGGCCCGAAGAACCACCGCCAAATCCCACGGGGCCACAGGTGGCACAAAGGGAGGCTGGATTCTCAAAACTCCCTGGAAAAAGGTGTGTACGTCCGGCATAGCAGCGATCCTGCGCTGGAACCACACCGACAAGACACGTGCACCTTCAGCGAAGAAAGACGTAATCCTAAATCCAAACCCGACTGAAGGAAAGCCAGAATACGCGAAACCCGGAACACCTGGGGATCATAGTTTCTGGCCTCGCACCACTGAAAGAAAGTGTGCCACACTCTGTGATAGATCCTCGCGGAAGCAGGCTTGCGCGCCCTCAACATGGTGGTAATACGGAGCTAGAAAAGCCCCGAGACCTCAGGACGGCTGTCTCAAGAGCCACGCCGTCAAAGATAGTCGACCCAGATCCGGGTGAAGACAGGGCCCCTGAGACAACAGGTCCCGCCGTTGAGGTAGGAGGTACGGAGCGCCGATGGACAGGCTCCGCAGATCGGAGTACCATGGCATTCTGGGCCACCAGGATCAGTGTGCCTCCGTCCTGTTTGAACTTGCGCAGGACCCGAGGCAGCAGAGACATCGGAGGGAACAAGTAAGCCAGTTGAAACAGCCATTTCACCGACAGCGCGTCTATCAGACTTGCGCCTGCGTCCCTTGTCCTTGACCCGTACACAGGCAGCTTGTGATTGTGACGGGACGCCATCAGGTCCAGCTCTGGCAGCCCCCACTTGTCCACGAGTAGTTGGAATACCTCTGGATGAAGCGACCATTCCCCGGGATGCACGTCATAACGGCTGAGGAAGTCTGCCTCCCAATTGAGGACTCCTGGGATGAAAACTGCCGAGAGAGCTGGAAGATAGCGCTCCGCCCAAGCCAGGACGCGGGACACCTCCGACATCGCAGCTCGACTGCGAGTCCCTCCCTGGTGATTGATGTACGCCACCGTGGTGGCGTTGTCTGACTGCACCTGAACGGCCCTTCCGTGAAGAGCGGTGCCGGACAACTGCAGGGCTCTGTGTACTGCCCGCAGTTCCAGGATGTTGATGGGAAGAAGAGCTTCCTCCGCCGACCAACGACCCTGAAGTGACAAGGAGCCTGTCACCACCCCCCAACCCCGGAGACTGGCATCTGTCGTGAGCAGAACCCATTCCGGGATCCAAAAGGGGCGCCCCTCTAGGAGATGAGCCGTCTGCAGCCACCAGGCTAGGGACAGACGCACCTCCGAGGACAACACCAGCATCTGAGAGCGGATCCTGTGTGGCAATCCATTCCATTCCGAAAGAATCAGCCCCTGCAGGGGCCTGGAATGGAACTGGGCAAACTCCACCATGTCGAATGCCGACACCATGGACCCCAAAACTCTCATCGCTGAGTGCACCGACACTCTGCCACTGCTCAGACAACTGTGAATCCGCAGCTGTAAGGAGGAGACCTTCTCTGGAGTCAGAAAAATCCGTTGCTGACGAGAGTCCAGCAGGGCCCCCAAATGAACCATCCGCTGTGATGGGATGAGGGAGGACTTCTTCCAGTTGATCAACCAGCCGTGCGCCTGTAGACAAGCGACCGTCAGGTGGAGATGCTGGATCAGTACCTCCGGGGAGCTTGCCAGCAAGAGGAGGTCGTCTAGATACGGTAGCAACCGTATTCCCTGGCTCCGAAGATGAGCCGCCATGACCGCCATCACCTTGGTAAATACCCTTGGTGCCGTGGAGAGACCAAAGGGTAGAGCCCTGAATTTGTAGTGGTTGTGGAGAATAGCAAACCGCAGAAACCGTTGGTGCGATGTTGCTATAGGCACATGGAGGTAGGCGTCCTGGATATCCAGGGAGACCATATAGTCCCCCGGTTCCATCACCAGAATGATGGAACGCAAAGTTTCCATCCTGAATTTGGGAACCCTGAGAAACCTGTTCAGGGACTTCAAATTGAGGATGGGGCGATGAGAGCCATTGGGTTTCTGCACCAGAAACAGCGTAGAGTAATACCCCATCCCACGTTGAGACTGTGGCACGGGTATAATGACCCCCGCCGTCAGCAAGGCCTCTATGGCTTCCTGAACCTGCAAGGCCTTGGTTTTGTCCTGAGAAGGACTTGTGCAAAAAAACTGGCCAGGCGGCCTGTGCCGAAAAGACAGGGCGTACCCCTGGGAGACCACTTCTCGCACCCAGGCATCCGTGGTGGTATTGTGCCAGCACTGGGCAAATTGAAGAAGTCGGCCTCCCACTCTGGGGTCCCCCAGAGGGAGGCCCGTCCCATCACGCAGAAGGCTTATCTTCTTGCTTGGAAGAAGGGCGCCTAGCACTCCAGGCTTGCTTCTTTGGCTTTGAGGCGGTCTTGGGTGCGGACTGCCTCGGGAAGGACTGACCCTTTGCCTTGCCCTGAACCCGAAAGGAACGAAAACCCGAGCTCCGGACCTTAGCAGGTGTAGTAGCTGAAGGGAGGAAGGCTGACTTGGATTTTGCCAGGGTATCTACTATTTTGTCCAGGTCCGGACCAAATAGTAATTCTCCATTAAAAGGTAAGGCCTCCAAGCCTTTCTTTGAATCCGCGTCTGCTCTCCAAGACCGCAATCACAAGGATCTACGAGCAGACACTGCTGCCGCCGAAACCCTAGAGGTCAACAGGCTAGCATCCAACGATGCTTCTCCGATGTAGGAGGCGGCATCTCTCATCTGTCCTAACAACGCCCTCTGGACGGCCGGAGCTTCATCCGTAAACGTGTCCTCCAAGGCGTTGGCCCACCCCTCAATGGCCTTGGCCACCCAGGAGATGGCCATGGACGGCCGGGCTACAGCCCCTGAGAGAGAATAAATAGACTTTAGACAAGTCTCCACCTTCCTGTCCGTAGGATCCTTCAGCGAGGATATAGACGGCAATGGCAAAGTAGCACTCCTGATGAGGCGTGTTACATGGGAATCGACTGCAGGCGGAGTTTCCCATTTCTTACAATGCGCTTCCGGGAATGGATAATTGGACGCCAAGCGTTTCTGTGGCAGGAAACGCTTACTGGGTGTCTGCCAGGCCACCGCCATGTGATCAGTCAACTGATCAGACAAGGGGAACGCTGCAGAAGTAACCTTAGCTTTTTTAAAACTAGGATACCTCGACTTGGAAGCGGGTGCCTCATCCTCAATCAGAAGAATGGCCCGCACCGCCTTAACCAGAGCCCGCACATTGATGGAAGACTTAGTGTCTACCTCCTGGACTGAGGCATCTGAGGCTGAGTCATCCTGCACCTCACCATCATCCGAGGACCCCTCAGAATCCGAAAGATGCGCAGCCTGCGCCATGACTGAGCGTTTAGACGCCATGGAGGGCACGTCACTGCGCAACATCGACTGAAAAGCCGAAGATGCTGCCGCCAAATCTTGGACAGTGTGGGAAAGCGCATCCACCCAGGGTGGAGGAGCTGCCACAGGACCCTGAAACGGCACCACAGCCTGCTGTGCCACAGGGGTGGACTGAATATACATTGGCAACCCCGCATAGGGACCAACAGGCTGAGACCCCGGGGGAGTCTGCAATAATTGTGGGACACCCGGGGAATGGGGGATGGCAGGCAGAGGCAACGCCCTAGTAGGGGCGGCAGTCGGGACCGACAGACGGTCCGCGATGGACACCAGCACCTGGGAAAACATCGCCCAAGGTGGCTCCTGCGACATGGGAGGTTTAGACATACCAGGGAGCGCCTGGCACCGTCCGCACAGGCCGTCCTGTGACAATTCTTCCCTATCCACTCCTGCAGAACGCCTGCAGGAGAACAATACCGGAGCCCCGGAGTGCTCGATCTCCTCCTCAGACATGACTTAGGAAGAAAACGTGCGCACTCACCAGTGTGCTGAACAACAGCCCACAATATGGTACTGTGTAGCACACAACTGTATGTGACGGACCTCACAAATACGTGATCTATATAGGTGAGGTCAGTAGAAACACCCTTCCCCCGCACACCTGTAGGGCTTGTAGGAGAAGGAAAGGGATAGGTATAAGCTGACAGTAAGTAGAAAAAAGACACAGACAGGCAGCACTAGCAAAAGTCACATACCATGCAGAGAAGATATACTCACTGCACCTTTCCACTACAATCAACCTCCCAGATTCAGTGTCTGGGAGGGCTATAGTGCTGTGTACACTGTCCTTTGCAGGGGAGAGGTACACAGGGGGACCGGTCCGCGTGCTCCCTGAAGATCTGCGCTGCCAGTAAGAAAATGGCCGCTGGAGACCTCAGAGGAGGAGTGGCCGAGTAACTGCAGCTCAGCGACGCCAGACTCCGTGCTGAAAGGCGCGCTGAGCTGAGGGGAGGAGCCGCTAGACAGGGAAGGCTTCCTCCCCTGGCTAGCAAATTTAACCCCCGAGTTGCCGGCATCCCGCTTGCCGCATAATTTACCCTGGTGGTCTAGTGGTCTGGCGGGGTATGCCTCCGCTGGAGGGGGGGCCCGCCGCCACCGCTAGCGCCCCCGATCTGTCCCCTAGACCGGGGGCATGGGACTGCATTTACAAGGAACCCGCGCACCGCTGATTAGCTTACCTTAATCTCCCCGGCGTCTTCCGGCAGCAGTCTTGGGGGAAACCAGAGTCCGGCTAGTACAGACTCTGGCTTCCCCTGCCGCGATCCCCAGTTCAGTGCTGGCGTCGCGGCGCCAGCAGGGAGGAGCGGCAGCGTGGGCGTCTGTACAGACAGCCCAGCGCTGCCGCTCTGGAGAAAAAAACTATAGTCAAAAAAATAAATAAATTTAACTAAGTTAAAAAAGCTTTAGGGGGCTGCTCCTGCAGCCCCCCCCCCGCAGGGTAACCCGACTCCGGCCGGGCACCATCTTAAACTGAGGTGCCTGTGGCTCGGGGGCGGGGTATAGGGGAGGTTGGACCCAAGTGCATCCTGGGAGCAGCTGAAAGCTTTAACTCCGTGGTGCCCGAGGATCCAGCTATACCCCAAGGTCACCCTGTGGACCCCTATGGACCCTGAAGTAGAAAGTCACTTAGATCATATCTTCCTCAATCTGGATCTCTTGTTTTTGTCTACATGCTTTTGTACATTGAGTGCTGCTACATGATGTATTTATAGAGGATTATGGGCCTAATTCAGACCCGCTTGCGAGCACTGAGCGCTCGCAAGCGGGTCGATGGTGCCCTAATGTGCATGCACACGACGGAGGGAGCTCCGTCGTGCGCATGCGCGAGACTCGCATAGCGACAGCCAAGTGGTCGCTATGGGTCTCGCACCAAAGGGGGCGTGCTGTTGATGGTGAGTGACAGCATGCCCCCTTTGGTGGGCGTGCTGGGGGCGTTGCTGCCCAGACGGAGGCGTTCCCATGGGAACGCCTACCATCTGGGGCCGACCCCACTGACATCACTAGTGATGTCAGTGTGAGTGCTTTTGGCTCTGATAGAGCCAAAAGCACTCCTGGGCTTGCGGCAGAGAGACCCTACCGCAGGGTCTCGTCGCAAGCCCGATGGTTACGATGGTCTTGACCAACGCGACCATCTTTTTGGCCGCTCGCATAAGCTGTGGGTGGTCACCCACAGCTATGCGAGCGGCCAGGAGGCCGCTCCATTTTTAGGTAGGAGGGCCCTGATTCAGAGCGAGCACTCTGGTTAGAGCGTCCGGCTCTGAATCAGGCCCTATATTCCTAAACATTTACTGATGTTCTCCTGACAGCCAGCAAAAAGATATTCAACAATTAAAGATTTTCTAAAATCACATGGAAAAAAGAAGCTTTGGTTGGTTAGAAAAGAACTACGCATTAACAAGTTTACAGTAATTGCTTTATTAATATGTACAATTGTGAAAAGGTACACACAAAATAGAAACCATTCATATGCTGCACATATCACTTTTGTAGAGAGACACTGTATCTAGGTAAGGCTGCTGAAACACAATAGGGCAATATACATTTATCAAATGACCAGTCTCAGAAAGCTTTTTAAAAATATTTTCTATAATAGAATAAAATTCATATTTGCATAAAAAAAAAAAAAATTACTAAACACTCATAGTTATTGACCTAAATGACAATTACATGATCGAAGCATGGTAAAAGGAGAGGCTCACTTTTATTCATTTATTTTGTGTGGGATGAGTGCAGTTTTCTTAAATTCAAATCTCCAATTAATAAACGTGTAAGCTTTGTGATGCTCTTCTTTGTGGTTTTACGCTTGAAAAACAATTAATTGATAACTTCACTTACCAGACAAAGAAACAACTATACAAGCATATACAAGTAGATTCAGTAAGCTTATACGTCTTATTTTAAATTTTTAGGCCTTGCCATCAGTGGCGTGGCAAGCTAATTTTTTATCTATTCTTATATTGAATGAATGTAAAATAATCAGATTTTACAGAAGTGAGATTGAAAAATGTAATCAACTTAATTATGGTCATTTCAATAAATATGATTTTGACATACATGACTTCACAAAAGTTGGGTGGCCTATCCACATAATTCCTACATATTTTAGGACTGTGCAAACTAGCAAAGTTAATCATAATTTGCCTTATAAAGTTGAAAGTGCTGATTTTATTAGGAAAACGTGTCTGTGTAATCCTGACTATGCCGTTTTGGATAAGCAAATTGATACCTAACCTGTAACCACAAAGTGCTGGTGGATCTCAGCAAGAAAACAAATAAGCACACACATATTTACAATTCACTTTCTGGCAGTTGTTTTGCCCATTTTGGGTAGATCTGGCTTGTTAGTATCTCAAAATATTCCAAAACAGACACAGCTCTGGAGTGATAAAGTGCCCAAAGAAGCAAGGGTTAAACATGCCAGCTTCTATATGTAACAAACTTGATTCAACACAGTAAAATATGAAAAAAGTAGTTTTTCTGCCTGCTCATATTGTAAGGAATAGGGAAAGTAGAGCAAGAGATATGTCAGAGGTCAGACTGTACAGTTTCCAAAAAGTTAAATTCAACGCAAATTGAATAGCGCCGGGAAGGGGCTCCCGGAGCTATTAAATTCAGGACTCTTATGTCGGAGAATGACCATTCTCGCGTCTTTAAACATGATGTTCAATCGCGAGAACCGGCATTCTCTGACTTAAGTGCCTGCCGCGATGCTGTTTACACCGCGCTAAGGGCAGAAAACCGCATCGTACCAGTAGTTTTGTCGGATTTCTGCTCGCATGCACCCCAGGAGGGGTGCGGGAAGAACTCCTTCAGTTGCGCGTAACAGCGCGCTAAATTGAATAGCTCTGGGAGCTCCTTCCTGGCGATATTCAATTTGCGTTGCATTGAATTGAGCCCAAAGTGTCAAATTTGGACTAAATCTCCATCAAATAAAAGGAAAAAACTAAGATATTCTGATTTTGTTTTTCTACCGAAAACCAACAGAAATTATAAGTAAATCATAATATCACTTGAGGACTTGTGAATGAAACAATGGGTGGAGTTATTTTTAAGTAAAATGTACCTCAAAAGACACTAACCTGTGCATTTTATTTAGCTTAAGTACAAGTTTATATAAAAACAAAAACATACACAACGTGCAAAGTGTAATTAGAATGGACGGCATGCCACAATGTGTGAAATCTGTTGTAGATTTTGTGGCAGATCCCTATCTATATTGATATATATGTGCCTGGCAAATATGCAAAACTTGTTTTTAGATATTATGAAGTTCAATGCATCAGAAAGAGTGGAGTAGGGCAACTATACATATTACAATCACTATTCTCACAAGGCTTTGTTTCCTGTGCAAACACGTTTCCAAAGAATATGAGAGATATTCAGGAAAAACGTGTAGGATGTTAGGACATAAAATCAGCTTGGAAAACGTTGGGTAGAAAAAATTTTTACTTGGTGGATACAAATATGTGACAAATAATAGTGTCCCCAAGCTGATACAACAAGTGCCAACACAACTCACCACCTGCCAAGAACACCACAGTACTCACAATGTCTTGGGTACCAATCACATAGATATGCTATATTATAATAAACTATGTGTGTACGTGTATGTAATTATATATATATATATATATATATATATATATATATATATATTACATTACACATACATACAAATGTTTCACAATGCAAAGGAAACGCTACATTTTGTTAACTGTTTTCTTAACAGATAAATATATAACTCGTGCTAAAATAACTGTCCCTTCACTTCTTCCAGTAATTTGAACTATAAAGTGCCTGTTAACAATATTCCAGAAGCCAAACAAACAAAGGATTCAGGATATTTGAGGACATCTCTGAGTTTTCACAGTACTGAAGAACAGCTTGCAAGAGGTCACCGATTTTCCAACCTCTTTCTCTAACTCGCCTGAAAACCTAAAAGAAGAAAAGTGGTTAAGATTCTGTAAGGATAACAACCATAGAAACGCACATTCGGCTCATTAAGCTAATCTGGGTCTCTCCGTTAACAGAAATATTTTGAAATAGGAACCCATACAGTCTAGTGGGTTGTGGGTTTTATCAAAAGCAGGGTAGAAACAGGAAATTTGGAACGAGAAGGTAATAGATTTGCCACCACACCCTAATACCACACAGAGGAACACAAGCTTAAATTATTCATGTGGATTTTCCTACTGTGGCAGAGAGTGGTTTTTATGGGTTTGGCTACACCTTAAACCAAAACAGATCTTTTATTTAGGTATCAGGCTTTCATACGATGTGCATTTTCCTAAATCTCACATAAAAAAAAATCGGTCTGTTGCATTTAGCATATTTATACAGGTTTAAATGCACCATCTCCAAATCTGGTTCATGCAGGTTAAATGGAAGGTCTCTCATACAGCCCATATCCATCTTAATTCTCGTATCCATATACAAACTGTAAAATACAATATTGCACAAGCACAAACCAAAACTAAGTGCTAACTGTACAGTGCAAACTAAATTATACTGTATTTATAAAGCATCAGCATTTATTACACTACATCCGTTTTCAAAATGATCAGACTTTTATTTTTACACTGATAATGGTTTGTTTGTTGCCATCACTAATAATTGCATTATATTTAAAACAGGATGTAGTTAGGTATCGGCGGTCGAAATCCCGGCGCCGGAATCCCGACCAGCAGCCAGACCTCCAGCCCCGGAATCCCAATATCAGTTGAGATGCTGATGCCGGAATCCCAACAGCCGGCATCCCTAACATAAGTATAACGGGGCAGCAGAATAAGACACATTTGAAGATAGTTTCTCGGAAACTATCTTCAAATTGGCGCTACAGTGTCATGGCATGGTGTGGCAAGAAGGGCTGTTTAACAAGCAAGGAAGTAAGAAGTCTGTGGACACATTTGTAAGTAGCAAGAATACGTATATTGAGGTATAAAATAGCTTACATGGTGAATAAATAAAAACAATATTATTTAGATTAGCTAATTTTGCCCCGATCTAGAACATACAGCACTTAGCTGTCATGGTAAAGACAGACACTCAAATTTTCTTCTCCTATTTATCCTTGAGTGCCCAAACACCAGTACACATTTTTCTTCTTTATTGTGTAGTTAAGAACAACTATTATTAGCATATAAATATTAGTATTCATTCTAGCACCCTGCACCTGTCACAACCAGTGCAGTTCCTCTTTCCTGCCTGGGGTGTTGCTATCTGCTCTGGTGCTTCTAGCACACTCAGCTGATGAAACAAACTACTGACATACAGACCAGAGTGTGCTAGAAGGACCAGAGCAGAGAGCAACACCCCAGGCAGGAAAGAGGAACTGCACGGATTGTGACAGGTGCATGGTGTTAGAATGAAGACTATATAAATGTATTGGGACTGATGGTTATAATTGATTTTCCTGTGCAGATTTTCCACAACCTTCCAATAATTCCAGCTATTTATAGGCTCAGTGCTAGAGCGCATACAGGCACATTATGGGCAAACAACCTGCTAAGTGTATTTTATATTGGTGTTTACATTTTATCTGTACATAAAATGAAACATGTTTTATATTGTAGAAAAATATCAGCTTACAGGCATCAGCTCTTTCTTGGCATTCTCTGGAAAGTATAGCTCGGAAACACCAGACTCTGATGCAGCGACCCACTGTAACATCATCCGCAGCTGGGACTCAACCGTACTTGGTCCCACATCAACGTTTCTGATCAGTAAAATCTTACAGTGCTGCTCTACAACTGAAAAAAATAATGTGGCTTGTGAAATTCCCTTAAGAATACAGGCCATATGGTAACAAATGGTCACAATTATAAAATTGGCTACTGAGATTTGTCATAGCTGTTCTTTATTTAGGACACTTTACTTATTCCAGTTATTTTGTAGCTTCCTCATCCTGAAATTAAGAGTTATGATAAAACATACCCTTGTTAACTCTATTTCCATAGGGTCCACAGGGATACCATGGGGTATAGTTGGTTGTAGTGAGCCGTGCACCAAACAGTTAAAGCTTAGCTGCCAGGGTGCACCGACCCTCCTCCACATATATCCCGCCCCCAGCCACAGGCAGCCAGTTTTGTAAGCAAGCCCAAGGCAAGAGAAGGAGAGAGGAGAAGAAAGAACAATATACACTCTCACAAAAGATGAGGAAATCAGTGACCAAGAGAAAAATACTCAATGAAGCCAGGTGCGTCAGGGTGGGCGTTGAAAGTTGGTGGGAGATGAAAGACATCCGGTGAAGAGCCCAGAGGATGGTACATCTGGGTGCACTTCTGGATTCTCAAGTACAAAGGATCTTTCTACATAGAAAACAGATGCACCATACAACCATTAATAATTATGCATAAATTTGGACAAAGTTATGAGCTTACCCACCATCGTCAAGGTAACCTCATCAAGTAAGTCCCTAACACTATGGCGGTTCATGTCTGGGGCGTGGGGCACCCCCAAACCACCCCAGGACACCACACAAAATAAAATAAAAAATAGCAGTGAAGTGTGACGTGTTAGGTAAGTGAAAGTGGCTGCTTAGTGTTAGAAAAAATGAAAAATAAATTTGTGAAAATGTAAAACAAAAAACAAACACAGAGTGATATAAAGTGTTAAAAATAAGTGTTAAGTGGTGATGCCCCAAAGAAGTCCAGCCAGAGCAGTTCAATCGGACCCACTCCAGAAAATTCACCCCATAAAGTCCAGACCCCCTTTCCCCAAAATAGTTTTATATTATATACTCAAGCAACACTAGGCTGGTAGGATTTGAATGCAGTATAACCTGGCTCCGTGGAGAGGTATTCAGGGAGACAGGACTGGATCTCCTGAGACCTACAGCTTCAGAAAAGCCCTGATTAAAGGCACCTGAGCATCTCATTAGGGAGGAGGGTAGGATTAGCAGCTCAGATGTGGGAAGACACCTGAGAAATCACACTCTGAGCTGGGGGAAGGGCTGTCAGGGGAGAGCTTACCCCCCCATTGCTTACCCCCCCCATTGCGGGGTCTACTGGCTTAACAAAGGCCCCAGACGGCAGATTTTACTGTCCTGGTGGTGTAGAGGGGATACAAGTGAACCAGATGCCCCACAACAGCGACCTCTGGAGGGAAGGACTGCATTCAGATGCAAGCGGGGAATCACCTTACCTGACATCCCCGTTATCTGGCTGCAGCACTGGGTCTCCCAGTGGAGAGGCAAGCCAAGCTCTGCTGGTGCCCACTATAAATCACAGGACCGCTCACCAATGTTGCGGCTCCGGCGGAGGTAGAAGGAGCAGTCGCGCAGGTGTCCATTAGGACACTCAGTGCGACCTGCTCAGAAACAAAGTAAAAACTTTAAAACATAAAATAAAAGCGGGTGCGACTGTTTCTGCCAGCACCAAACTAAAAACTGGCTGCCTGTGGCTTTGAGCGGGGTATATGTGGAGGAGGGCCAGTGAATTATGGGAGCTAAAAGCTTTAACTGTTTGGTGTATGGCTGACTCCAACCAACTATACCCCAGGGTGATCCCTATGGACCCTGAAGAAGAAATAGGTGATTTGAAAAAACATGCGAGTCAACTATGGGGACCAACTCTTAAAAGTAACAATTTAAGCACTACCTGCATAGTATGAATAGCACATAACTTGACGTTGTTGCTTTACAAACAAGAAAACAAAAAGTACAGTAAAATAAGGAGACATCATGGTCCCTAAACAATAACTGATGCCATTAATAGGACAGATCTTAGCGCATTACTAGCTAATTGCAGGCCAGCTGCAGGGACCGTGGACTAAAGGACAGCATATATAACAAGCTCACAGTGGTGGCAGAATGAGAGTATTGGGAGTGGTGGGACGTCAGAGCTTCTTACAAGATGACCTGTGTTTTTTTGCGTTGCCTAGAGATGCCAGAGATCAGTTGCTGTACTGTAGTTTAATGGGAAGCCAGAGAGGAAAGTACAATTGCAAATATCAATATAAATTAGCACATTGATACAGGAAATGTTAATTTTCTTTTTTTAAAACATAAAAGAGGGTGTTGTGTAGGAGACCAGAAATATGTAGAAACCGGCTGGAATTTATGAAGGGGTGATAGCAGACAGGACATTTAATTACAGTGTTTACATTCTCAAAAACGTACATTTCCATTTTGTAGACTTGCAGATGGTCATGTAGAGAATTTCCAGGGCGTACATTCCACACTGGGTGGTAGTCATGCCCCTGTGTATGTACACTGCAGACAATTTAGCACATTTACACAATACGAGGTGTGGTCTGTCCAAAAATAAATGACCCTTATTGTGTGTTTAATACAGAGTCCCTAATGTACTGTACAATGTCCCCCGTGTTTGTTGACAACACAATATATAGCCAGCTCCCTCCAGTGTCTTCTCCATGGATTTCATAGCATCAGTATTAATCAACAGACATAGATCAACCCAACCAGCATAGTGACCTCCCAATCCCTGTGACCATGAGTCCAAGCTATATAAGAGAATGTGTGATTTAATACATACTGTACCTTCTGCAGTTACTTTGGGGTCTTCATCTTTATCTTCTGCACAGTCACTAAATTTTAATAAGCAAAACTGGTTTAGTTGATAACAAATATGAATCTGAAATTTGATTCCTGACTTGTAAATTGGTTATTTATGCAAATTTTCATGCAGAAATAAAAGTGAACAAGAAAATAAAAGGTTAACTGGATCAGGTCACGGCACCGAAACGTGATCATGCTAAATACTGCACACAAGGAGAAGAGGGTTTGGTACTAGAGCTGCTGATCTCCCAGAATGCTCTCTGAGTCAGTAGAGCATGCCACAACAGATGGATAGCCAATGATGTCCTATGCATGCTGGAAACATTCACATATAACCTGTGACAAAGGGCTTATTGTCTATCGTACTGTAGCGATTGCAAATAACTGATTCTTTGATTAACTTATAGAAAAACATACTAGATGTAGCTGAGGATTAGTAATGCACGGGGATCCAGCAGCAACAGAAAGCCAGACAAGTGCTGGTGTTGCTGGTAGGTGAAAGTGGTGGAACGTGGATCAACAGGTGCGGGACCTGCTCCTACATTTTCCTCTCCTGAAAATAAAACCTTCCCAGTGATAAGTTTCAAGCTACAATATTAGTGATAAACAAATTCACTAATCACATGTAAGCACATGTCTGCCCACTACTAAAACACATTATATATAGCAATGTCTCTGAGCTTATGGAAACAATATGTCCGAGGTTGTACACAGGCACACACCAGCTGCTTAGGAGAGAAGGGATTCACTAGCTTCTATCACTTTGGAAAAGGTGATGTCTGGTGATGACACCTGAACCTCAATTATCCTTGAAACATGTATATTTCCAGATGTGTTCAAACTAGATCGTATGTTTAGTGGTGCTTTGTTGGGAAATGTTCTAATGAAACTATATTTCTATTCCAAAAAATGAACTAGTAATAAACAGAAGAACAGATAGCAAATAAGTTGTAGAAAGATCATCAGAAAATAAATAATGTTAGAAATTAAAAATGAATGTTCGGACAGACAGGTCCAACATGCAAGCTCATAAAAGGTGCTCAAGTATCTTAGAAGAGGTCATGCACATAATAACGGACTAACCTACTTGCATGCAATACCTATAACTAAACCAACCTGTCTGAAGGCGGGAAGGATACATTTTCTTCACACATGTCTCCCTCCAATCCCAGACTGCTCCAGCTACTGCTGTTACCATTACTACCAGAAGAAGACAATATTGAACAGCCTCAGATAGAAAGATCATGGCTAAAGAATGAATCATTTATTACACTGCAAAAGCTGGCTTCCATAAACTAATCTAGCGTTCCAAATATTCACAGGCAGAAATATTGGAGCCTCATATATATCTTGCTAATATAAAGGAGTGATTAAAAGGTCACAGGAAAAAAAACCAATTGCTTGCATAGCAAGGCGTGGTATGCCAATGGTTTAATTGGATCTTATTATGGTTTCATATACAGATAGAATAAGTTTATATGGCACATAGTGTGATCGGGCAACCAGTGAAAGTTAAGTATGTGTCCAAGTGTACCATATGCTGCATTCCAGCTGTATTAACCTCATTCGCTCCTGTTAAACAAAGGAGTGAAACAGAATTATTGGTGCGACACTCGGCCACCCCAATTGTAATAGTTATGGATGTAAGCTGTGAGTGGCCTATCTTACCTGTTTGGCTGTCTACCAATACCCATACCTGTTTTATTCCCAACTGTAAAGTGCTGCTCTGTATGCTGGCACTATATAAACGTTAATAAATATTGAAAAAATGCTCACGGTAAAACGGCTTAGCCACATATAGCCTCTCAGTGTAACTGGATTACATATATTTTATAACAGACATTCATTAACTTGCTAGTAAGGGAGGTTACTCCTAGAATGGAATTTCCCTGACTGCTCACAAATGCCTGAGACTTTATATAAACACCTATTGTACAGGAAATGGAGGACATTTGGGGAAAGCCTCTAATCTCTTACTACACTCAGCTACTGTGGCTCTAACAGCTTCTGCTGAATAAGAGCAGATAGACCTCAAATGGTACAATGGTATGAGGCAGAAACAGGGCAAAATAAGGATTAGGTGATTATATTATTTACATATATATATATATATATTCAAAGAATACCATTATCTTGCACTACAATACAAATGCTGCACCATACCAGTAGATTCCCTGTTAGTAAGAATCAAAAACAAAGCATACAAAAAAATTCTTCAAGGGGGCAATTTTAATATGAAACCCTCTAAAGGTCAATGTTGAAGGAAACCTTATCAGTCCGGGCAATTTACGCCAATGTTCAAAGCCAATAGAGCCAATAGCACAAGCATGTGACAATATGACAATAGCACAAAAATGTGAACCACCAGCATCCAAGTCTGAAGCTTCAGACTGGGATGCTGGTGGTTCACATGTTTATGCTATTGTCATAATCGATTACATTACACCTTACCTAGTTTGGATTTATTACAACATAATTCTGAATTTGTACCCCTGATGAAGTCCATAAGGACGAAACGAGTTGGGTATAAGATTTTGGTTAAAGGATCCATGTGTTAACGGGTAGGCACCTGCTGAACAACTTGTATACCCTGAAGGGTGAACAACAGGGTACAGCCATCTTGCCCCCAATGGCATGTGGTATAAAATTGCTGTAAGAAATTTTTTTTATCTTGTAAAAATTATGTGCTAATTAGCATTTATATATATTTTTTTATAAAAAATAAATTTTCTAAAGAAAATATATCTAATGATTGGCCTTTGGGCCCATTTTGGGTGTTTTCTTTGGTGAGAGGGTCTTTTTTAGTATTATTTGGAACAATCCAGTATTAACATACGAACAAAAGATCGGAGAGAAAAATATCAAGTTCGCTACAGGAGTTGTAATAAGGACTCTGGCTCTATTGGCTTTGAACATTGGCGCAAATTGCCCGGACTGAAAAGGTTTCCTTCAACAATGACCCTTATAGGGTTTCATACTAAATTGCGCCATTGAAGTATATGTGTGTGCATATATATATATATATATATATATATATATATATATATTTGTTATATCAGAAATGTAATTACCCACGCACAAAAATATAACAAGTCACATAATTGGAAAGCTCAGTAAATACCAATTTCTCTATTGTGAAACTTTAAGGGCATATTAGAATTAAAGAGGAAATGTAGACTTGAACACTATCACAACCAACATTAATATTGGGGTACATAATACATTGTCCCGTAGCTTGGAAGCTAGCAGGAAGGGTCCTCTTTCTCTGTCTGTTAATACCTAGCCTTGTTTTATCTCCATGTTTGTTCCAAACTGTAAAAGTGCTGTGGAATGTGCTGTCACTATACACATAAATATTACTAATAAGAATACTGCTCTCAGTATACCTGTCACTGAGGTGAAGAAAACTGCTGCTTTCATCTTGGTGTTCATCTTCAAAACTGAGATTGGACCAGCTGCCGGTGCTGTCATCACCCACACTGACACTGGTCTGTTGGCTGGTCACAGAGTCCACTGACTGAAAGCCATCTTTATCAATAGAACTGAAGAAAACCGAAACAATGTTGAGTCTTTTATGTGATTATAAGGGTAATTCACCCTTAAAAAGTACAATATAATTATGTAACATATACTACAATTTTAAGATTGCTCTTTTTTACAGGCTGCAATTGCAGTCCATGATAATGTTTGGTGCCTTTGTCATAGAAAACATTTACACAAGCAGCTACAAAAGTAAATTACACTGCACTATATTAAAGGTCAATCTGAAAGCAAAATAAAGGTGCCCATCCACCCTAATATTAAACACTATCCTGATCCGCTCATACAACTGCACGACAGGGATTCAATGTGCAAAGCTCCTCTCATATGGGCAACACTAACCTCCCCCCCCATTCCCACCTTCAGTACTGTATGTCTGACATTAAGGCTTAAAGTGTGTTAGGAGCACTGACTAGATAACAGCAGTTGTCCTTTCAGCCTTCACAACAAATGATGTTTAATTGGCCTGGACTGAGCCAAGAAACTACATTCCACTCCATACTGTATGTCCCTGACACTGGGCTCTGTACTTAGGAGGCCTTCCATGTCCGGGGGCAGTGGGAGCGATTCATGGGGCCATAAGACTGCATATGGTCACATGTTTTGAAAAGGCTACTCCAGAGGTTCTCAAACTCAGTCCTCAGGACCCCAAACAGTGCATGTTTTCCAGGTCTCCTCACTGAATCACAAGTCAAATAATCCCCACCTGTGGCTTTTTTTAAAAATGTGTCAGTGAGTGAGTAATGACTACACCTGTGCACCTGCTAGGTGACCTGGAAAATGTGAACTGTGTGGGGTCCTCAGGACAGAGTTTGAGAACCACTGAGCACTCCAACTGAATAGTGCTACCTCAACAGCAGGAAAATTAGGCAGCACTATCACCAAAGAAAAGGAGTGAGACACACTGATGAGCTATTGTAATACTGTAGTTAACAAATCTTAAACTTTCAGGACGTTTTCAAGTAACCGGTTTAACATACATAAGTAAATAATTACTGATAAAAATATTTATACAGATGTTGAACATCAGCATTACAACTTACCTGATGTTAAAAACATGTCCGATGTTCTTCATAGCAGACATCATGATTTCTGTGGTAAGGCTTTCTGCAAAGCTGACCCCATCGTGTCCAATGCCACTATCTGCTGCCAAACTTGTATTACTTAGCTCGCGCTCAGCTTTTTCAATAGCCGCACTCACAATTTTATCGGCAATCGCTGCTCGCTTATCAAAGTCAATGTGGATTTTAGGGATTTTAAGATGAAAAAGTCTGGATTTTTGGCAAGCATTTTGCTTGGATTTAGAACATTGCTTAGTTTTTCTGGAAACATCTTGTCCCAGCAAGAAGTGACACGAGGACACAGGGTTACCATTCGGCTCTTTCGCACTACATAGCCTGCAAGCAGTTCCATAAGAATGTATACGTTTTCCAGCATATGGGACTTTATCTGTTTTTTTTCTATTTTCCGCAGCTTGTAGCCTGGCCGCCTCCATGCTGAATTCCAAGGTGCCTTCTACGACCTTGCAGGCATACTGTTCGATAGTTTGCATAATCCCCTCACTATAACCGTGCTCATTTAAACTGCCTGTGCTGTGATATAACTTCTGCTTAGGAGTTAAAGGAAGCAATGTCTTGGGATAGGATGTTTTAACGACCTCACCGGTAAAATAATCATTTTTAGATTTTGTATAGAGACAAGAATCGGTCAGTGATTTGGGAAGAGAAGCAGTTGACATTTTTACCTTTCTCCTTACGTCACATGTTATGGTATGTGCTAGAGATTCAGCAAAAGAGAGCAGGCCACTATATTCAGATTTCTGTACAGAGTCCTCAGTAAAAGAACGAAGGGTAAAGTTACTTGGTCTGCATTTGTCTTTGTCTGAATGACGGGTTCTACTCAACAGTCTACGTAGCTCTTTGTTACCGCTTGCTTCAGACTTCACTCTATGGATAACCTTCCTATTACATTTAACCTTAATTGTTTTAGAGGCCTGTTGGAGGCCAGACTTTATAGCGCTATAAGCTAACCTGCCAGCGTATTGATCCAAAATTAGCTCACTGTTCCCTCCTTCCATCTTTAGCACCCGTATAAGGTGGTCTGCATATTCTTCAGTCACACTTTCACAGCTTGGGTATTTTGAGGTCAAACCAGAACCACCATAAAAATGAGGCAAAGAAAGAGTGACAGGATCAGTCGATTTAAAATTCATAGTTGCAAACTTATAACCGCTTTCTTTGGGCCTACAATCTTTATCATATAGTCGGGAATTGCCATAGTCTACATCACACAACGAGTTTTTCCTGCTGCCGATCACTTCCTTTGCATCGTTAATGACTTCCCCGGCAATAGAGTTTGCGTATCTACACATGGTCTCTAACAGATCTTCAGTAATATTTCTCATGTAGGCAGGGTAACCCCATTTGTCACTCAACATACTTAACTGTGACCGGTTCCTAATCCCTCCCTGGACAGATTCATCATCTAATGAACAAGCAGCCAGGTCAGTGGCCACAGATATGATGCTACTAGATAAATAGTCTGCATATCGACAGGTTTCCTTGGATACTTCAAACTCTTCAGAACTATCATCACTGCTTGAGCTTTCAACCTCTTCAGAAAGTGATCTCATGAGTTTAAGCATAAAATCATCTCTCTTTGTATTATCATGTTCAATCACAGACAGGTGGGGAGTAGAAGGTGGCGTAGCGGGATAGAAGTCTTTGGCCAGTTGTCCTTTAAGTCTCTTGCCAAGCTTTCGCATGCTTCTTTCAGGACTTCTGTCATAGGACGTTACAGGTGTTGGAGGCGGTGTACCAGGCAATGCTTTCCCATTTAAATCTTTCTGCTGAATCTTATCTTCAATAAAGAATTCATTGCCACAATTACACATTACTGAGAAGTTGTTGATGTGAGGGAGACAGCTATTAAGGCTGAACAATGAAGGATCTGAAACATCATTCTTCAGAACCGTTCTCTTTGCAGCCCAACCTTCCATATTTGCTTTACTATACACAGTATTTGTATTCATCGCACAACTGCCGGAGGAATGTTTATCTGAGGCTTCCCACTTGTAATCCTGTGCCGACTGGGTCACGATAAAGCATGGACTTAGGGAACTACGCTCACCCACTTGAGAAGACCTAAAAATCTTTTTCTGCTGCTCTGAAGATTTGGGGGAATAAGTCAACATATCAGCATCTTGTGACATAACTTTATACTGTTCAACCAAATTAATAGGCAATTCCCTATTCAGTTTCATTACTTCTAATTTATTTGAAAACATGTCTGCAGTCCTACCTATTGAATGTTTAAAACTACCCTTGCCAAAATCATCAGCACAGTGATGCTGTGATGCGTCTCCATCTAATGAAAGGCACAGAGAAGGCCTCTCTATTAACTTTTTAGACATCATCTCAGCATAATCTTCTACCGTTTTGGCAGATTGTATAACATCATATGCTTCATTGACAATCATATCCACCATAGTTACAGAGAAGGCCTTTACTCCATCTGCATCTTGTTGCCCCTGTTGGCTATTGGATGCACCATCCTTAGAAGAAGATATAATAGTTGTCTCAGATATTTCAGCAATGCTTTTTGTTGACAAGTTATACTTATTTACATTATCTACATAAACGTATGTATCTTTGGATATCGGTTGCTGGCTCAGGACTTTGGCAGCTACAGGGACGGGAACAGAGCTCATAAGCCCAGAAGTAAAGAACAGAGCATACTGAACAGTGTAATCTCTTTTAGACTTTGCAGGTGATGCTTCTTGAACTCCAGGAGAAGTGAATGTGGGTGATGGCTGTGCTGACTTCGCTTCAGCGCTTACGTATGGGAGATTGTCCATAGAAACACTTATAGCGGCTTCTGTTGTAAAAGACACATTCACTTGAGATAATTCGATAAAGGCTTCCTGAATTACAGATTCTGATAAATCTTTAGCATAGGAACTTACAGCTACATCTTCATAGACAAAAGATTGGCAATAAGATACAGTTGGAGTCGGTGGGTGGGAAAACTGACAAACCTCCATGATCCCTTCAAAAACAAGCTCTTCGGCAAGGTCAGCAGCAAAACGCGTGACGGCATTAGTAACCATCTGCTTCTTTATATGACGGAGTTCCTGCAGGGCGCTTGTAATGACTTCACTAACCATGAGGTTTGCCAAGCTACTGATGGCTCGTTTCTTAATTGAAAAAGCCTGCCTCCTCCCAATTTCATAGAAAGCCATTTGGAATACATAGGAAGTTAGTCTTGCAGCTAGGTGGCATAGTGCACTAGTGCAAGATGAAACACCCCTTTGCAAGTCTTTAAATGCACCGCCTAAACTGTTTTCTACCAGATCTGCAGCAAATTTCTGAATGCCTCCCTTAATTGATTTGTGCTTCGACTTCAATTTACGGTCTGACTCTTTGCTATGAGATTTGCGTTTATGCTTCATATTTTTCTCCTGCTCTTTCTTGACAAGACTGGAAGATGGATTTGTATTAAAAACTGAGTCAAACACATTAATGCATACATGGTTAGCGTAATCACCAAATTTACTGTAAGATTTGTCTTTACACGAAGCATTGTCCTTCTGACTAACCCTATGAGAAGAACAATCTATTGTTGTTGGAACTCCAGGAGGACTAAAGGCAGATGATCTAATTGGACTAAACAAGGTGCCATTATCCTCGGCACAGGTCTTTGCCGGACGAGGGGAGTCTGGTACATCAGAAGCACTATTAAAAGGAGATTCTGCCTTACGAGGGGTGGGTTTTTTTACACTGGCCGAGACTGTAGGGAGATCAAATTGAAACTTTTGTGGATTCATACAAACTGTGCTCACGTGTCCTTTGGCACATTTCCTCTTTTTAGGTGGGCTGGCTAGAATGCTTTTCTGAGTAGTTTGGACATGATCTTCCAATGGTGACTCCGGTTCATCAAATCGATCAAAACTATCAAAAAATTCACTTAGTTCTGAATCAGAGTCTTCAATGCCATCTTTCCCAACAGGTAGCTTTGGCAGGTTCAGTTTTGCTCTTAAGCTTTTCTGATAGCCCACTTCATCTAGGAAAATAATTGGACTTGGGCTGGAGCTCTCAGACTCTGATGAATCTACTGGAGAAGGAGACAAAACGATTTTGTCTTGGGAAGAAACCGTCCTTTGCTTCCAAGTATTACACATTGAGGTTGTGACAGTATTTTTACCAGAAGATGACGTTTCTGGAAGTTCTATGTAACTCATTAGCATTGTAGACTTGATAGATGACCTACGGCGCACAGAGCTAAATATGATTTTCGATCCACCGACATCTAGACAATGAGCAGGTTGGGTTTGGGAGGCAGCATCACGCTGATTTCTAACGTTATCCCACCTTACTCCTGGAAGAAAATAACATTTTATTTTATTCCTTGTAAATATTCTAGCAGTGTACTCAGAACCATCATAAAACATATATGCATTATAGTGAGGCTAACTTCAATTTCAAAAGAAAAAATGTATCTCTTTGATTGGAAACCCTATTCAGGCCAAATTCAATAAGCCACATGCACCACAGTTACACGGGACAAGTCTCAGAGGCTGATTTCTGCTCGCATCCAATGGAAGTGTGAGCAGGCACCAGCCTATCGTAATTTGCAGTTATTGATCATAGTACAAGAACGCTTTTCTCTTAGCTTGATAGAATTTAAAGCATAGAATTTGAAGGCTGATAAGAACCATTTGGCCCCCCTAGTTTGCTCCTATTCCATCTAGTCTGATGATAGGAGATGGGTATTTTATACCAGAAATTCCCTGCAATGCAACTGGTTTGCCATAGAGGTCATTTGTAAACTAAAGTTGAACTGATTGGGGAAGAGATAAACACCAATAGTAAGAGTATCTAAACTACTATCGTCAGATGTCACTGTTCTATATAAAAGGACCATTAATGTGCAAACATTTTGTTAAATATATAAAATGTGACTAGTTGCGCTGAGAAAAAAATAAAGCAATATGATAAAAGATGCATTACAGATGTGTCCTAGTCTTTCCTGCAGTAACGTCAAACAGCCTCTCTTGGCATGCCTGGTCCTGTGAGACTCTGCTAGTGCCGGGTGTCTTTTTTGCATTTTATTTTGCCAAAAATTGCAATGTGATGCGACAAGAATGCACCAGAAGACTGTACTGATTAATTTCATATCTGACACTTGTATATATGTGTGCGACTTAGTCAATCAGCATGCAAAGTGCAACGATGCACCGGCTGCAGCTTTTTTCCACGCCAAGTTCTGTTCACAATCTCAGTTGCACACAGATATACAAGTGTCTCATATCAAATTAATCAGCATCTATTTTCGGGCAAAAAAAATAATGGCCAAAACTAGCAGATTTGCACGAGACCTGGAGGCTCACTCACACCAGGCAAGTCACGCTGCATGAAGTATTGAGGCTAGATGAGCAAGAACACATATGTATAATATACAGTAGTGTGGTCACTGGGAAGTAAAAACCAGTATATATATATATATATATATATATATATATATTTATTTTATTTATTTATTTATTTTTTCAACATATAGCAAAGTATGCGAGCTTCAAAAACTGTTCACATTGCCGCACTACGTATTTGTACGTGCACAGCTTCCCTATTCTGCCTGAGATAGACATCTAAGAGAAGTGGCACCGTACCTTGGTTGTCATTTGCATTTATAGGCTCCTCTTCATCCAAATGCTCAAATGCAGTTACAAAGTCATCCTCGATTGAAGAGACAGACTGATTCGTGTCATCATCCTCATGGTGATCTGTCTTCCTATTCATTCTAGTTACATCTTCCTGCTCCATTGCATACTTAACACCAGCTGTGTATTTGCTCAGCAGGACAAAGAAAGAGTCACTCTTAAAGAACGGAAATGATATGGAGGTCATCATGCACACTGCTCCTGAAAATAAACGCTAAAAAGAGAAAAAATGCACATGACATCCACTAGAAAAATAATGCAGAAAGCCAAAGTATTAACAGTTTCATTTAACAAAATAAAAATAAAAATCCAGGATAAATAAACTTGACAAACATTCTGCTATATAATAAAGTGCAGGCAGGCGGCAGCCATTCTATGCGCTAAAAAAATAAACATCAGCGTGTCTGAGTGATGTCACTACTTCCTAGTAATATGACTGGCTTCACAATTATTAGCTCAACCCTCAAAATGGTTGCTTACAAAATGAGTAAGTGATGGGAATCAGCACTTCCCAATGGTTTTTTTCATCATTTCAGAGTACAATGCTTCTATACAAACGTAGCTTCAAATAATCTCCTATTGCTATTCTTTACCCAAATACAGTCCACTTCACACACTGCGACTGACGTTACGCACTTACCTGTGACGCACATGCTTGTGTAGCTTCTTTTGCATCTTTTAACAAAATGACTTCATTCACATTTAGGTTGCACAGACGGAGCGATGTAATGAGCTCAGGAATGTCCAGGTGAAAAGCTGCTACACCCTACACAGACATGGAAATGTGTCAGATTGCACAAGTTATAAATAGAAGAGTGTGTGTACATAAATATACACCTAATATACAGGGCCATTGAGAGGAAACAAAACAAAATGAAAGTTCTACTAACAGTAAGTTCCTACTGCATAGATTAAGAGGAAAAAAAAAAAATCTATTTAACCCAGTGGTCCCAAACCCTGAGATGCCACGGGGCTGCCACGGACTGGTGTTCCAGTACCAATTCAATTTATTTATGGTGGATGTGATAGGCAAACCCAGTGCTGGTGGTCGCCAATCATTAAATATGTGGATAAAGACTAGAGAAACCCTGTCCGCACCCACATAACAGACCCTAAGGATGGCAGATAACCACAGTTTACTTCATTTTATACATTTGTGCTGAATTTCTCAGTACATAACTTTTGACCTAGGGGTGCCATAGAATAAAATGCCGATAAGCTGGGTGTCACAATACAAAATAGTTTGGGAACCACCAATTTAACCTCTGCATTCATGACCCTATAAATGCCATTTGGGTTATTTATATTCATTCACTGAGGCCTATGTATTTTGAACTTGGACAGAAACCAAATAAATGCATTAAAATTATAAAAAGTCTATGAGGGTAACTGGCAGAATAAAGGAAACACTTAAATACATAAGGGCTACAATATATAGTGGTGAAAAGCAGATACTTAAAGCACAGACATGTATGATTCTCAGTAACTTAAGCAATTAGTTTACATCACATCATGCACAAGATCATGTACACATTCTATATTTGGCAGTTATCAAATCTTTTTATCTATTATGGTTCAAGATAAAGACATGAGTGACTTGTTGACACACAGGTAACTAACTGTACAGTATTACAAAAACAGTAGTTACCTTGGGGGCAGATTATCGCAAATATGAATACATAAATTAATTTATAAATTGCATTTCTTCTGCGGAAAGGGTCAGTGACAATTACATTTTTATCC
Source organism: Taudactylus pleione (assembly GCA_031769625.1). Classification (NCBI taxonomy): domain Eukaryota; kingdom Metazoa; phylum Chordata; class Amphibia; order Anura; family Myobatrachidae; genus Taudactylus; species Taudactylus pleione. The sequence goes on along the minus strand of JAUIMM010000005.1, from coordinate 13,604,072 downwards.
AATTACTCAAATGCATCGTTTACAACTTGGAACTAGTCTTCATACAGAGATATGATGGCAGCCGGCAACATGACAGCAACTAAAGCAGTTATTAGAGCCAATCATAAATGACCGCTGAACTGAGACGGTAACAGTGCGCAAGGATGTCACTTGTGATTAAAGCTATTGCCCTGGAAGAGCTCAGGTGAAAGATGTAACATTGCATGGTCTCTGCAATACACCTGAAAAACGCGCCTGCTGGGTTCCATAAGACTATTATTCATTACAACGTATTCCTCTATGGTTATATTTCAATACAATATTATGACCATACTTCAATTTACAGGAAGGTCTGTACCTATTTACAGGAGATTTCATAATTCGCTCAGTCACAACTGACTAAGAAACAATGTTTGCTGTTGATTCATATATAATAAATAAGACTCTTTGATGTCTGTTTCCAGTGTGTTCTAGTTTGTAATATGTAAACAGAGGTTATTATTGTAGTTGTAAATGTAAATATTTTTTTAATTTTGTAAAATATGAATTTATTTGTATTTCTGCAATATTTATTTTGAATTTGTAAATAATAAAATATTGACCTAGACTGAACTATTCTGGATAGGAGCTAGATAACAGTTTGGCCTTTGTGTCATCTGCTACTGTATAGCCCACTACATACAAAAGATGCATGACCAAGTTGTACAATATTAGAGAGAGACTGACAGTAACTGTAAGAAGGCATTACTTATCACCTTGAGCTGAAGCCTATGAGGGAGAAAAAAAATAAAAAATATACAGCCTGAATCTTTAGCACCTTACTTCAGATCCAAAATGGGCTGCCGCATTACACCCGAATAAGCTGGTCAGAATCATCCTCTTGATTTCAGATACTGTACATGATTCTCTGCGGAACTCTTGCCTTGGTACGGAATCACATGTAAAATTGCTGCCTACTTTCCAGCTAGGCCAACAGACAAAACACTCGATAATGTCATTATAAGCAGCATTTACAGATGTGTCCTCTTACATCCTTGCCGATCGCGGTACAAAGGTGCGCACCTGTAGAGTCATGTGATTACCCACAGCAGCGTACGCTACAGTACGCTATGGCACGCACTACAATCGCACCATGCAATCCAATGGAGTCGGTGCAAATGCAGTGCGCGTATCGCCTCACAGGCACACTCCTCCATGGCGCAATTTGACGCGTACGCAGCAAAGATGCAAGAGGACATATCTGTACCAGTCAACAAGACTTCTGACCCATGCCGAGACTCACCAGCAGCACATTTGCCATCAGCTGCGCTCGTGCTCTGATTCCATAATTCAGAGACACAAAGCTTGCAATCTGGGACTTAGCAGCATGTGGCCCCGTCTCTGCTACACAGCAGGTGGCCTCCCACTCTTCACAGGAGTGCTCGCCTGCGAGACCAGGTCCTACCCTCTGTGATAGCAGGGAGGACACAGAAACCAGTTTCAGCAGCGAGATGCCAGCCCCAGCGTAGGTCCATAGCATAAAGGGCGCCATATGTTTGCCTAATACAGGTAAACAATAATCGGACTGTCTCTTCCTGCAATCAGATTTGCTCAGAGTACAAATAGACATACAGGCATCAAGGCGTCTTGGATCCTCCATTACACCCCACATCCTACCAATGATGAGAGCATCCTCTGTTGTAGGTCCACTCCGATTTTCTCTAGTAGGGGTGGTTTGTATAAATTTGTTTACTTCCAGTAGGGCACACTGCTAAAACTTTGAAAAAATCATTTTAATGTCTCCAAATTTAAAGAAGTCATGGAGAAGGCAAACTTCCATATTGAAGAGCTTATTTCAGATCACAGCTTTGGGGTATCACTTATTCCAACATAAATTGAGACTAAACAACCTGTTAGACTTGTGCGAGCTACTGTACAGGTTGAATTACCATCATATTGTGACTACCTTGTGGGCATCTGCCAACGCTTAGTCCAAGTATTAGCAATGCTGTTAGTGCAACATTTATGGTGTTGCCTTAATTAGTCATTTTGTAATCCCTTTAACAAGAAAACAAGTAATGCCCTGAATACCACATCATATTATTACTTATACCATTTTGCTGCTGATATACCCAGCCCAGGCCTCTGTCTGTTGATAAACAATGGAAGGAATCTTGAAGAAACTGAGGCTACTATCCTTGAAATATTCTGTACTACCTTATATCTGCTGACTGTGGCTCTCTAGCATTGGTGATATTCATTTGCTTGTATGTTTCCTCCATCTCTTCCGCAGAAAAAAAGATGGTAATACATTTGATGTTCGGAAAAAATCCCAAAGTGAGTCATAGTCCATGGACAACCCTTGAATCATGAAGATGTCATCATCTCTAAAAGTACACCATTTTATTCAAGTGTATTTCAGCCTTCTTGAATGGAACATTGAATGTTCCACGGGTAGGTCTGTGCATTTGATGCCATGATGGACCTGTAATTTCAGGTTTAACGAATTGTGCAGATAAAAATGGAGCCCTGATACATTATGTGGGAACCAGCCACTTCCATTGGTTGTTATCTGAAACTATTAATATGTTGCAATCTCCTACTGCATCAGCATTAGTCCCTTCACTTCGGTTTGGTTTACTTTCAGTGTCTTCTTCCTTACAAAGAATTTGGTTATGTTAGTTTTAGTTAAGTGGTCAGGCCGCAGGTGTTGCAGTCCTGTATATAATATTACCTGACCATGGGGTAGAGCCTAACCTCCCCTCACATGGTTCACATTGCTCTCTAATACTACACTGATTACCGTGTCCCTTTCTTTGTCTCCTTGCCCCTTCCCTCTATTCACCACCACTTCCACAGGTCTCTAGATTCTGGAAACTGTCTGGCTAACACAATGTGACTACACAATACCTTCTCATTCTAATCCTTCCTCACCATGACTCCAAGGCAAGATATATTAAGGATCTCTTCTATAAATTGCGAATGGGCCTCAACATTGCGCTCTATATTTTTTTATACAGATAGGACAGCTGTGGCTTTTTAGTCACGAACAGATAATGTCTCAATTTAAACGTACACTTTGTAATTGAGTCAGTTAGCCTTTAGATCCTATGATGAATGGTCAGGGCCGGATTGGCCATCTGGCACTTCTGGCAAATGCCAGAAGGGCCAATGGCCTCAGGGCCGGCTCGAGGAGGGCAGAAGTGCCCACTCCCTCCACCCCACGCCGCCAGATACACGATATTAGATCAGGGGGAGGGAAGGGGTGGCGGCTGTGATGGGCCGATGCACACTGCTCAGCCGGGAAGAGACGGGGCAGACCCCCGTGACTCGCGGCACGCCCCCTTCGTAAACGCCCATGCCTAAGGCGTGCGCACAGGGCGGACTGCCAGGGCTGATCTACAGCCCCAGTCCGTCCCTGTGAATGGTACATGGCACAACAGCAGTCTAGAGCAGAGAGCAGTGAAGTTGGCAGGAGAATGTTTTTATGGGATACACTCCAACTAACTGTATTATTTCCTCCTTGACCTTTAAGACTCAACTGTGGAGATACTGAGGACCCTAATACCATTCCCCTAGTACTGCCATCCTACATTTACCCATGTGTTAGGTCTCATTCCAACTATTGGATTTTATGCGGTTTTCAGGAAAGTATGAAAAATATTATAACAATACTTCTATAGTTCTTTACTACTTGCATTCATTTTTCAATAAAGAAGAGCGAGAAAAAAAAAAAGGCCCAATGAATGGTACAATACCTGAATATTTGCTGCTCCTGATTCCCCTGAAAGGCCGAGGAAAGTGATCTACAACAGAATAAAACTTGTTAGAAAAAAAGCAGAACTCTCCCAGGTAAGCAGTAGTCTTGTCACAGCAGCTGGATTATGTGTTTTAGGAAGATTAATGTCACTTTTAGATTTATAAAGTGAGCAGCAGCTTTACATGATCTCTGGAGGCCACATAATAAAGCATTTCAATGCCTAACTGAACAACCCAAGCGAGCATTCACGGGCTTGCTTCTCATAATAAATACTTCATGTCATTTATGTGCTGCTTTTCAGCTTTACATATTGGAAGTAGTAGGCAGACTGACAGCCAAGCCCAGTGCCAAAGGCCAGAACCAATAAGCAAACATTATGGGTGATAAATAAGGAGGAAAAGAAAATACTTGTTTTCAATTAAATGTTTTGTTTCTGCACATTAAACATGCCAAGCATCTTACCGGTTGCATATAATTCATCCTACACTTTAGTCTGATCACTATCTTAGCAAATTTGAAGTAACCCATAAACATTTTTTCAGCATTTTCATTATAAAATCAACACATTTGGAAATAGATCGAGAGCACCACCAAGAGGTACATATACAGCGCTGTAGGAAAGTGTATTCAGCAGTTTGAATGTCACTTGAAAGGCTCATACAAGCTACAGAAGATACACATGGTCTGCCAGCAGTATAGAGCATGCTCCGCATAAAACAAAGAGATTCAAGTTGTGTGGGAGCCAGTTTGTTTTCAACTGTGACTTAACCAGGGTCAGAGAACATTTTCTTTATTCCACATTTCCTGCATATCTGTACAGCCCCGATGATTTGTTCCCTGAGTGGGGATAGAAGAACCGTAGCAACAAAACGCTCACATAAGCAAAGAGTATTTCTGGAAGAGTGCTGCTCATATCGGAGTCAGTGACCTGTCGTTTGCTGTGTAACAAAGGACAGGGCTGCATTTGACAGGGGTAGTATCATGCCGAGAGAGGAAGCATGGAGGCCAGAGAGAGCTGAATATGAGAGTAACAAGTACATGAATTGTGGTATGAATGCTTTGTGCAACAGTTGGAAACAGACATTAACCCTACTATCGCTATATATACACTATGCAATATGGCACTTACCCTGCATCAGCCACAAAATGTCCAACAATAAATATATGTATTTCTCGATAACACATGAGAATGTAAACCGGAGCATTATAGTGCTGGGTAGTTTGCTATCCCCAGTGATCGGGCATTGGAGTTAGTTTAAGCAGAATATATACATTTCTCTTGGAGACCAGGTGTATAGACAGCTCCTGCAGTAGATGGCCAGCACGAGAACATTCCTCCCCTGGTCATGGAGTAAAATGTTAAAGAACATTTTACTCTGTGATAGAGTTCCAGTTTATTCCCTTGATAGATGTTATAAGGGATCAGGCCTGGTAAAAAGGCATAAAGGCCTGGATTATCTCTATTCTTAGAGCAAACAGAGGTGGTAGCTATAGATTGCTGTCACATCATGATGCACAAAACAAAAGCAATAAATGGTGAGTACATCTGCACGACATATAGTAAGTGTTCATTGTAGCCATTCATTTCCTCCAAAACAAAGATACAGTATTTTTTGTTGCAGTTTATTAGCTATTAACATTTGTTATCAATCCTCATTATAGGGAGGGGACAGTCAGATCGCTTTGATCACCGGTCATTTAATAACGTGAGAAAGGTATCCAAACTTATCTTGTAGTTTTGTACCTGATATGGACCCAAAGTACACAGTCCATTAATATACAGGAGGTGGTATTGTGTTAAACATTCAAATAATCTTTTATTTTGTTGGTGACGATAAAACCTACATATACACTGTGTTATAGAAAATGGGAATACATTTCTGTTGCAGATAGCTAACTTGAAGTGTCAATAGGGCATATAATAACAAAAGTGTGCAAAGTTTCTATTTAGTATAGTGCATTACCTAATTCCAAGTCAGATACTGTGGCTCTCAAGTTAGCAGTTTGCATAGTTAATTACATTGTGACAAGCTTGCTAATGACATACAGTACTGCTGTGTTGAATGAGGTGAGGCAGTCCTTTCATCACAGGGGATTACAAAGTGCCAAGCTGAATAGTCTCACTGCGATTGTATGATATCAATTGTGATAATAAAAGATGAACACCATACCACCTCCTGAATATTAATGAACTGTGTACTTAGGGTCAAACTCCAGCATAAAAATTACAACATAAAAGTTTGGATACCCCTTTACACTTTATTAAATGACTGGAAATTATCTGTGAGTACCTATTCCTATGATGAGGATTGATAACAATTACTAATATACTGCATCTTTGGTTTGGAGGAAGTGAATGGTTACAAGAACGCTTAAATTGGGTACACACTATTGATGTTGGGCCAATTTGCCGTTTTGGAGCAACAAATCGCCAACATCGCTTAGTATGCGGGGGTGCCCGTGGTTGCTAGCGACGTTGTCAGGTTTGACGTTCTGTACATCAAACCTGATAACGCCAGCCTAGGGTGTATGACCAAACGACCAAGCGATATGGCTTTCCGATTTGGCCTCTGAAGATGGCACCTCTTGCCACTCCTAGCCAGTGATCTAAAGATAGTTGTTCTAGCGTGTAGAGGAGTAACAATAAATCACATATGAAGAAACAATGCTATATATCGATCAGTCGTTGGGGTGTACGCTCAATATCGCTTGTTCTGAGCACAAGGGAAATCATTGCCAGTTGCTCCACTGTATACCCAGCTTTACTATAGTACAGATGCACTCACTATTTGGAGAATATAAGACTACTTAAGGAGTGTTGACCTATATCTGAACTTTGAAGCGCTCATATTGTGACAAACGCCATAAAAAAGTGCTTAAATTAATTAACCTAAGCTCTAGCAAGATAAGCAACCATTTGAGTTGTGGCTATTTATACCTCCACTGAATATTTATAAAGGGAATACACAGGTATATTTATTTTCTGCTTACCACAACTAATTGAATATAATATAGATAGAGGTACAACCAGTGTTATAGTCTTATTTTAACAACCACATTTTTTTTCAACTTTTTCATTCAAATATTTTTGTTTTATATTTAATGTATATATCGATCTTGAATATTTTACCTGTGTTGTTTCAACGAAAATTTTAATATTCTTTAATAAAAGTAAAATTTTATGTATTGCTTATGTTTTGTGCATCATGATATAAAGGAATTTTTTGTATCCTACCACTGTTTGCTCTATGACTAACAAAGCTGTTAATGATAGTACCCCGGTGACATTTACACCAATTCCAGATATGGGCTCATATTATAACGGGGCCAATTTATTTTCACAATAAAGCTCATTTCCTGGCCGGTGCAGCCAATACCATTCCATGTTTTCTCCATTATCTCTAGTTTGTAAGCGCTTACAAGCAGGGCTCTTTCCTATGGTCCCATTCCGAGATGGAACGTAGTAGCGCGGTAGCACAGTAGTTACGTCTTTAGAAAAACACGGTAATGCTGCAGGCGGCATCTTGTGTTACTCAGGATAGTCAGTGTTTTCACTCAGCTGAAGCTGCGTACAGGGACGCAGCTATGGCTTCAGCCTGCCAAAGAACGGGGCTGACACATCCATATTTTCTGGGATGCTGCCTGCCTCCGCCCTTGCTCTACTCCCAAACGACCGCAGCCTGTCAATCAGGCTGCAGTGTCCGGGCACTATGAGCAGACTTGGAGGAGGAGATCTGTATGTGCGCAGTACAGATCCTGCGGATGTCTTCAAACATCAGAGCTGTACGCAAACCATCGGGTTTGCGCAGAACACTGAACCAGGTCCTATGTTTCATGACTGCAAATATGTCAAATTCTGCAACCTTTAAGTGGTTGTTACGTGTAACATCTCTTTTAGGGCAGTTTCTGAGCAAATTAACATCACTACTAGTAATGATCCTGCATTGATCCTGTGAGAGACCAACAGGTATGTAGTCTTGTTACCTACAGACAAGAGCTAATACACCATCCTTTCTATGGTGAGGTGATACTGTACTTTACTGAACTCAGCTTCCTGATCTAACACTCCTTCCACCACCAAGCAGTACTGACCACAGTAATGAAGGCATACATTATACAATCTGCCCGATATGCCACATAATTGAACAGTGTATTTGCGTGACCGATCATTAATTATCTGTTTATCATCCAGCTAGTCCTAACGATACAATAATTGGTCGGCTGCATCAGGCAGTGTATGTACTTCCGCGGGTCACTGACCGCTATTTTCCCTGTTCCTTCACAGAGGAGGAATGTGCACATCTCCTCCCCAGGGGAGGAACTAAAACATCGATATCTGGCTGTCTGACATGCATTTTATCTGACTGTGTATGCCCAGCATTATATTTCAGGAGGATCCAGCAAGTGTAGCCAGCAGAAAACCACCTCAGCAGTTACACACCACCCTGAAGCACGCGTTCCAGGTGCAAGTGAAGGAGCCAGCTGGTGAAAGAGACTATTCTCCCACAATTGGGAGCCCAGTATTCATCAACAGTAGATACTGACCGTTGTTTCTGATGATAAATTAAACCTAAAACTATATGTAAAAAGCACTTCCCCTCATGGATGTCATAGTAAGCCCACACCATCCCATTAACATATCAAAGAAGAATGAATACATCTGTCTTTAAAAAACAGTGACAGTCAGACTCCACAAGCGGGTCTGTCCCTTCCGTCAGCACTTTTGGCTACAACTTAGGAAATTTGCTTTTGATAATCTAATCAACTACTTACTACTAACCAGTGAATGGGCTATCTTTGGCAATCTACCTATTGGTCAAAGAGGGACTGGAGGTTGTAAAAAACTACTTTTATTTATTAGTGCTGCAGCATGGAAAGCCATATTGCATACTTGAATCAGCACTGTGCCTCCTACACTAAAAACTTATTTAAAGAGAAACTGTTCCATATATTCAGTATGGCTTGAAACCAATTTGGATAATGAGAACTGGGCCTCTAGGTCCTTTGATATGTGGGAGAGTTACGTGAGTAGGCTCCAACTAGACTTTAAACGGAGAATACGTGACTCACTTAAACAAAACCAGCGGTACGGTCACCGCCAACTATCTCACATTCTACTCCTTATCTACTCAGTTACTTTTTTCTCCTCTTGGGCATATGGTCCCACCACTCAACTCTCAATTGTCTATGCTCTTCTCTTTGTTTCTATTAATGTGTGTTTACAGCCGATTTACAGTATCTCCGTCCGTTCTTTCATATCCTATACATTCATATATTGGTTGTGTTAGTCCTTTTTTGCTAGTTTTTATGCTCAAGGTTTCATTATTGGGTGTACTACTGTGATTCAAACCAACTCTTATTTCAATTGCTGTTTCATCTGACACTACTGTATCACTTGTAATGCGGTAATGGTGTTTCAATAAAAATATTTAAAAAAAAACCAAAAAACCAGTAAGCGATTCTAAACGGGCAAAGGAAAACATTTAAATGAAAAGAGGTTTTCCAAATCAAAATAAAGCTCTCTCCCCCTAAAGGAGGACTATAAGAAGAATAAAGAAAAAATAAAATACGTTGTTAAATCCTGTAAAAATAATACATCATAAAATCGGCCTTGGATTTAATGGTGTTATACAATGGTATACATATTGCTAATGTGTTAAAAGGATAAAAAGGATATCCTTTTCTGGTCTTTCAGGGAAGGAGGCTAAATACCAGTTATTGTACAGAATGCAGTCCTGTGTCTATTCCAGCCCCTAGTGGTGCACATTCAGGTTTTCACCTATTAGCACAAGTAGCTTTTAGATCTAATCAATTCACACCACTGATGTCAGTCTGATACCTTGGTGATGGAAACTGGCGCAGCAGAGGATGGCATCACCCGGCTCCTGAAGATTGAGAGTCAGCTCAATCAGGTATTAAATACACAGCTACCATTAGGAAGCTGACTGGGCGCTGACCCCTGGAGGGCGCCACTGAATTCACCAAACAAAAAAGATGAAGAGACATCCTGCTTTTATACTGCGCTGTCCGTGGCTGCGGATCTAATTAGCTGCAGCCACCGCTATCTGGCCCAACCGCTGTTACCCATCAACACATACTGTAGCTGTACAAGTAAGCATTTATGTACATCTCTCAATGCAATGAGGTCTGGGCTGTTAACACCTTTTATTCTGATTTGTCCTGGACAGTATTTAACTTCTTTTCCATGAATTATAGCCCAGTATGTATGTAGACCAACAGCAAACTGTTAGCAACTATTAACTTGATCATGAGCAACCACTATTTTGTATTGCCGTTAGTAAATTAATCATACATATAGATAGCCACTGCAGTCAAGACATTTTACCCATAAATACAGTAATGGAATAATTATCCAGCCAAACTAATGAACATCTAATAACCTAATATGTTGGTTGATAACGTGTCATGTTACCAATTTGCAAAATACTGCAAAACAAAAATGTAAAAAAGTTAATTTACATGTGGTCACAGACATCTCTGATCCCTATCCTAAGTGGATATAGTATACCAAACCCCAGAGTGACCATGACCACTACTTACTGTACTGTCCTGTGTTCAAAGTATTTTAAAGCATTCGCTGATTCAATTACAAGCGCGGTGCCGTCAGAATGGTTGTATCACGTCTGTGCGACATGAGTCTGTCATTCACTTCTGTTCATGGCCCAATAAGATGTGTTCAGAAATAAAGGTACATTTTCTTACCATAATTGCTGCTGTGTGCGCTGGGGCATGTCACTAAGCTTCAGCGGCACCTTGCATATAAATGATTCAGCCTCATACGTACTGTGGTTGCATTCTGCATACCGATGAATAATCTCTTTTCTAAATGACATATTTACTGCATTCACCATGCAGATGAATGCAGCTTAGACTTCACATGCCATGGGAACTCTGTCCAAAGCCGCTAAAGAAATGCAAGAGAATAATTCCTTCTCATGGCCAGACATTGCTACCCTCAGGGGCATATTACGTGACGAGGGGTCCCCTGTGCAGTCTCTGTCCAGGCTCCCTCCTCTCTAGCCAGCGGTACCAATGAGTAGGGGCCAGTACTTCACATACACAGATCGCCAGCAAAATGGCGGCAACTCTGCAGCTGCAGGACTATGGAGCGGTACTTATTTAAGAACCTGGGTTCAGGATGTGCAGTGTGGGCCACCCCGCACCCATTATACACCACTGCCTACTTTGCTCAAAGAAGGCTCTCAAAACTATTTTCTAATCAAAAGCAAGGGAATTATCTCTTGCGCTGGAAAGAAGACCCATAATGATTTATTCTGATCATTTCCTTGCTTATATACTATTATTAAAACTATTTGGGTGGTTCAATGTCTCCTAGGCGGCAGGTTATAAGCCCCCATTCTTTTTCCAGTGGTTATTATTCTAGTGGTGTCATTCAGAATCTCTCCTCTGACTTTTATTTTATCAAGACCTAGCGGCGGTCCTCCTAACCCACCCCTCTTGTTCCCGCACACTGACTCACCACTCTGTGTCACCCATGCCTGTTCTCATGAGCATGGCCCTATCCCCTCACCTATCCCCTCACCTGCACACTTTATTCCTGTTTACAGTCAGTGGCATTGAACCTTACATTCCTACTCTTTGGGAACATACGGGAAATTTCCCAATTTTTGGAAGTCTCCATGGCTCCAGGGTGAAATGGGCAGGACTGGGTGGTGCGAGGGAAATAGTGTCATAGAGGCTCTGCCTCAATCAATTCACCCCAGCACACATAGCTGCCACCTGCATCTCCCCTCCGGTGGGGAATGGAGGGGGGCGCGGTGCTAGGCTGTAGCTCTGTGTAGGGCGCAGAGAGACCTTGCACCGGCCCTGCACAGCAGACTGTTTGGATCTATTGAAAACCCCATTGTACTGCTAATTGTGGGTTGATAAAGAAATGATCTAGTGATGTAGAGCAGCTGGGCTGTTTTTAATACATACTGTAGGTATAAGAAGGTACAGAACAACCAGAGCATCAAAACTTTTAGTTCTTATTAAACATGTTCAGGCATTTACTAACTTGGGGTATATTCCGCCCAGATGTAATACACATGGATTCTATATCAATGCTATAAAGATACATACAGAAATGTCAATGCTTAAAAACATTCAAATCATCCTCAATAGGAGTTTTGTACACAGACTCAGTAAGCATGGATAAGACAATAAGTTCATGGCTTACATCCAAGGCGGACACCTCTGGATACATTGTGCTGTCATTTTCAGTGCAGAAAACGAATATGTGAAACAGACAACTGTAAGCAATACACAGGTACATTATCTAAATAAAACTAAACACAAAGGCAGGAAATCAATGTTTCTTTCATTTCTAAAGGTTTTCTACTTTTTTGGAGCAGTGCAATAACATGATGACGTACACAGTGGTAGAGAGTGTACTGACCTCAATAAAATCCCCTTTCCTGCCGGTCTTTGGGCTGTCTGTGATAGTGCACAGCTCCTTCCTGCTTTGTAGCAATGACTTCACAGCGCTCAGCAGCCCCTCGCTGATATTCTGTAGACAAAAAGCTGAAGTGAAAGGAGCTGCAACATGTCTAGTAATACAATACATGTATGTCAGCAACTGAAGAACTTATGGTTAGTAATATACCACATACATACACACACATACATACTTACGTGGTTGTATGTGCTCTTCCCTTTTCTATACATTTTCTTTTACTTACACGGAATGTTAAAGGTTTATTTTGTGTATTATTTGTAAATATAGCAATAAAATGGAATATTGGAAAGGAAGAAGAATAAGGAAAAGACAGCAGGTATAATGACAACTTGTCTTTACAGAATGCGTGAAACTATGATCCCATTTATTAGACATGAGAACAGAACTTACCCTCCCTGCAGTTCATACCAGTAAGTGTCACCATGTAGACATGAGCACGCTTTATATTCTGGGGCATATGTAATAGGGTGCGATCTGGTGCTGCTGCGGGAACGCCTGCGAGCCTTCCCGTATTTATAAAGCAGCAATCATTTTAAAAGGCAAAACCAGCGGGAGAATCCCCAGAGGTGCATCTTTTCACACAATGTACAGTACAATGTAGGAAAGCACAATGCTATTTAGTGTATCCAACAATCAGACAGCTGTAACTTACTTCTTTTTTCAGTGACAATTTAGGCTTCATTTGGCAACCCTGGTTTCTTGTACAAGCGTCCATGACTGAAGGATTAAAGATATTCAGACGATCTGCATATCTGTAGGGAAAGGGAACATTTTCAGGAATATGCTCAACTCAGAATAATCAATTACTGTCTAATAAACTGGATAAATAATAAATAGCATAGGGTTTATTCAGCAATAAAAGTAAAAACTTTAAAATGTTGCATCACAATTTCTAGCAACATGTAATTGCACCCCAATGATTAATCATATTAGACACTACGCCCACTGAAGTCCTAGTGAATATTATCATAGTGTCACAATACTGCAAAGTTGCAGAAAAACAATGGAGCTCTCAGGAAACCACTTACATATAGAAATATTCCTCCTATTTCACACTAGTTAGCAAGTTACATTCTCATCTATAAATATAATCTGACGCAGCTTTTAACATTACCACACCCGTTGGCATTGTTGTGATCGGCTTTTCGCTGGCTGCTCTCGTGGTTTTGCCTGTTAAAGATTTTAGGATATTTTTTTGGATAATGAGCCTACTAGAGTCATTGTTCAATTAATGGACAATATTTCTATGCTACAACAACTTTTGATAAGCTTATTAGTATGTTAGCAATATGTACTGGGTCTCCTATAATGTCCGTAACAATATGTTTGTAGCCACACCACACCTGAATATATATATATATATATATATATATATATATACATACATACATACATATATACATATATACACACACATATATATATATATATTTTATCTCAAAAGAATCCCGGCACTCACCAGTCCTTTAGTTTGTAATTGCCCGTGCCTTCCAATTGCTCCCCACAAATAGTCCACAACTGCAAAAGGCGGCACTCAGAGACTCCAATAAATGGTGCAGAAAGACACTCTCCGGGGTAACTTTATTGTGTCATACAAAGGCAACGTTTCGGGGAACATGTCCCCTTTCTCAAGGCAACATAAACAAAAGCATTACAAACATAACAAATAAATAGATGAAGCACTCACCCCATACCCCTAGTCAGGTGTGTCAGGCTCCGACCGCCGTCAGACCCGCTTGTCACAACCCAGAAGTGCTGACTGCATATGCATATATATATATATATATATATATATATATATATATATATATATATATATATATATATATATATATATACACATACATATACACACACACATACACATATATACTTCGTGTTCACTCTAGCCCCGGCGGCAGACAGGGCGCCGGAGCTAGAGGGCAACCGCGCGCCGAAAAAGGGGGCGTGGTCATGGAAAGGGGGCTTGTCTATAAGACGCGTCCCCTTTTCGTCATACTTGGGGGCGTGCCCGACGCTTACGGACATGCCGGGCAGCCCCCAAGTGCTGCAGAAAGGGAGAATAGATGCCGAGCGCATGCGCCTGGCGTCTATTCTCTGGCGGTGACCGGGTCACCGCATGTTTCTACACCCACGGGACACTGCGTCCCGCGGGTGAGAACGGCACCCGCAGGCTGTGAGGGCAGGGTGCTTTTTGCCCTCCTCCTGGAGGGCAGGGTGTTTTTTGCCCTCCTCCTGGAGGGCAAGGTGCCGCGCCCCGCTAAAACAGCCTAGCGGTAAAGCTATATACTTACATACCAGAATATATACTATAGTGGGATCATTATCCAAATTCCTAACAAAATATTACACAATCTGTAACAGCCAAACCATGAGATCATCCAGCCAATGGCTGATGATCACAACAATGCCAGTGGGTGTGGTATAAAATGTTGACACTTATATGTGAACATGTCAAACCATGTCGACCATGCAATTTTGGAGAGATATGAGTAACCCTAAGCCTAACCCTAACCACAGCCTAACACTAGAATAGTTTAAAAAAAAAAAAATCACCGGTCGACATCCATAACATTCAGACTATTTTGTCATTCTGAACGGATACTACACCAACACATACATTATTAGTATTACAGATAAGAGAACTCTAGCAGAACTAATAGCGGTATATTGATATGTTGTATATTTGCGTGACACAAGTCAAACTTAGTCTAGATAAAGTATGAAGGAATTATGTAATGCTAACTTTTATAGCGGTGTTATTCCCTAGGCTCTAAGGTTAGATGAAATCATAGTAAAATGAGGGAATGATTGGTGCTTTGCATGTTCAGGAAGACACTGTACATCTGATCACTGGAAAGGAAAAAAGGTTTACATGTGTAAAGGAAGCTTCAATAACCACAGTTTCCTTGCAGTTCAGTACTAATAAAAATGATTTACTTGTGTGTACAGTAACGCGACACAGCCTTCTGACGTCTTCTCGCATTTTACACAGCTGGAGGGAATTCAGGTTTTTTCCATAGAGAGTACAACTTTTCACTTCAGTCAGTACACATTTATTACCAACATAGAATGGGGCCTATTGAAAGGACTGCTGGCACTTGTGAGTTGGGAGTCACTTCTATTGCACTAAGCGGACATACATCTTCCGTGGTTTCTTAAAAGATCATGCTGGCTCTAAAGCTGGGTAGACATTGTATGACGGTGCAACCCAGCGATGCGATGTAACAGTACATCGGGTCACCATATACATTACAAACAGCACGGAATTAGCCGTGGAAGAGTGCCATCAGATATATAGCACAGCAGATGGGACGAGTCAATGAACGACGGCAGTGAATGACGGATTAGAGCAGAGTTTCCCAAACTCCGCCATTACATTCCACATTTTAAGGCTATCCATGCTTGAGCACATGTGACTTAAATTAGCGCCTCAATCACATTGATTTAACCATTACTTACAAATGGAGACAGAATATCTGATGTAAAAGTGGGTGAAAACCTGGGATCCAGTGATCATCAAGCAGTATGTTTCAGAATAAAGACAGATACTGACTCACCCCATACAAAAACAAAGGTGTTAGATTTTAGGAAGCTGATTTTGCAGGGATGGGAAGATGTGTAAGCGAATCTTTGGCAGAGTGGAGGAACGTGAAAGGAGTGCAGGTGAGGTGGGAACATTTTAAAAATGCATTATTAAAGGCAACAGACCTTTGTATCAAAAGGGTTAGGAAAACCACAAGGAAAAGGAAGCCAGTGTGGTTTGGGAAAGAGGTAGCAAGTATTCTGAAAGCAAAAAAAGATGGCCTTTAGGAAATACAAGCAGACGCAAAATAATGAAGACAAAGAGCTGTATCTTGTAAAGCAGAAGGAGGCTAAGAAAGTAAATCAGATGTGCAAAGGCAAAAGCTGAGGAGAAGATGGCACAGTCAGTGGGTAAAGGGGGCAAAAATTTTTTTTTAAGTATATAAGCGAAAGGAGAAAAACAAAAGGTGGAATAAAAAGACTAAAGACAGAAATAGGGAGTCTTGTTGAGGGAGACAATGTAATAGCTGATCATTTTAATAATTTTTTTTTTTCAGTATTCACTACAGAGAGAGAGGGAAAGGGGCCACAGTTAAGTTGCAGGTGTAATCAGAAAAATGAGGTAGGAACAAGCACATTTACAGAGGAGAAGATCAGAACTCTCCAAACTGAAAGTGGATAAATCAATGGAGCCAGATGGGATACATTCAAGGATACTAAAAGAGCTTAAAGGGGTGCTGGCAACACCATTAACAGAATTATTCAACCAGTCACTAGCTACTGGAGTAATTCCAGAGGACTGGAAAAGAGCAAACGTTGTCCCACTGCACAAAAGTGTAAGCAAGGAAGAGGGAAGCAAGGAAGAGGCAAGCAACTACCGACCAGTGAGCCTTACATCAGTAGTAGGGAAATTGATGGAAACACTCTTAAAAGAAAGAGTCGTAGATTATCTCAAATCCAAGAATTTGCAGGATCCCAAACAGCATGGATTCACAGGGGGGAGATCATGTCAAACAAATCTTATTGACTTTTTTGACTGGGTGACTAAGGAAATAGATAAAGGGGGGGGCCATAGATACAGCTTATCTAGACTTTAGTAAGGCTTTTGACACTGTTCCACATCGCAGACTGTTAAATAAACTGGAAAGCATGGGATTAGATACAAAGATAGTTGAATGGATAAGATCATGGCTGCAGGATAGGAAACATAGAGTTGTAGTAAACGGAGTGCAGTCTCAAGAGGGAAATGTTACCAGTGGAGTACCTCAGGGATCTGTACTTGGACCAGTGCTTTTTAATATCTGTATTTGTGACATTGCAAAATGTATTGAAGGGAAACTATGCCATTTTGCAGATGACCCAAAAGGTATGCAACAGGGTAGACACGCCAGGAGGGGTAAAAAAAAACGATTGATGATCTAGGTAGACTAGAGGAATGGTCAAGAATGTGGCAACTACAGTTTAATGCCAAAAAATGCAAAATCATGGACTTGGGTCTCAAAAATCCAAAGGCTAAATATAGTATTAATGGCACTATACTGGAAAGTACTGAAGAGGAAAGGGATCTAGGAGTCACTATTTCAGGTGACTTAAAGGCAAGCAAACATTGTAACAAAGCAATGAGGGAGACAAGTCAGATGCTTGGTTGCATAGGGAGAGGAATCAGTAGCAGAAAGAAAGAAGTGATAATACCACCGTGTAGGTCATTGGTACGTCCTCCTCTCGAATACTGTGTTCAATTCTGGAGGCCATATCTCCAGAAGGATATTAATACATTAGAGACTGTACAAAGAAGGGCAACTAAAATGGTGCAAGGTCTACACCACAAAACATACCAGGAAAAACTAAAAGATCTTAATATTTATTGTTTGGAGCAGAGAAGGGAAAGGGGGGACATGATAGAAACATTCAAATATATAAAGGGTTTTAACAAGGTAAAGGAAGGAGACATTCTTTCAAAGAAAGAGAAGTATTAGAACAAGAGGACATGTTCTAAAACTGGAGGGTGGTAGGTTCAGAGGAAATTCGAGGAAAAATTACTTCACAGAAACGGTAGTGGACAAGTGGAATAGCCTCCCATCAGAGGTGGTAGAGGCTAAGACAGTAGAGCAATTTAAACACCCATGGGATAGACATAAGGATAGCCTTCAGAAGAAGTAAGGATCAATAAGGGTTGATGTAATAATATGTTTAAAAATGGGCAGACTAGATGAGCCAAGTGGTTCTTATCTGCCGTCAAATTCTATGTTTCTATGTTAACCATCAGGACTCAAGCATGGATATCCCTAAAACCTGGACAATAAAGGCAGAGTTTGGGAATCTCTGTGTTAGAGGATTCTGGGTTTTTTTCCCGAAGAATTTTAAATGCTGTATAGGAAATTATGAACTGCTAAATAATGATACAACTTTTTTTTTTAGGCTCCTTTAATTAACTTTAGGAATTAAAACATTGTTATTATACTTTCAACTAAAATGATTGGGAAACTCCTTATTTATTTTCTTACACAATTTAAAAAAAAAAAAAGTACATATAGGAATGCTATTTCCATAAGTTTTATCATCTATAATTGTATATTGATTCATTATTATCTTTCACCCCGTCAAATTTAAACTGTAAATGAGAAACCAATCAGTTTGAGAAAGTCTCCTTGAAGGGAGACGAAACGCGCCTGACACTTCTCTGTAGCACAAACCAATTGTTTCCTTCAATGTCATTACTTTTTCACAATCCAGGAAATAGCAGCACTTTACCCTGTTCATGTAACAAGTGGACTAAGCTTTCAGCTGCAGTCTAACTGATGAACCAAGTGGAGGTTAACTACAGAAGAGGATTGCTTAATCTACAAGCTGGGGAAGGGTGGCTACTAAACAGTAATATCACACTATCTGCCTCATTATGTGCACATTATCAAATTAACTTATTGGTCATTCTTGGCTTATTAACAAAGGGGCATTGTGCATTATCTAGCACTGAGAAAGTTGATTTAGGTGTTGCACATTGTCTGATTTACTCCATCAGACCCAATGTGGGGGACTCCTATTGAGACTTTGATCAGTTTTTTGAGGGTACACGTCCCTGTAATCAGTACAAACACCATGAGCATGCTGCAGCTGCACTAATAATAATATATGGTCTATTGTTGGAACTTTTTAAATCATTAGCATTTGTACACTTTGCTTTATGTGATTGAACATTATTAGAAGGCAAGAGGTGTTCAGCTGATTACAGTATACAGTCAGGTGCATAAATATGGCCCCCAAAAAAGTGGGAGGCACCTATAGAAACCGTTGTAATTCCTACACCGTTCACCTGATTTGGATGTAATTACCCTCAAATTAAAACTGAAAGTCTGCAGTTAAAGCACATCTTGTTTGTTTCATTTCAAAGCCATTGTGGTGGTGAATAGAGGCCAAAATATGAAAATTCTGTCAATGTCCCAATATTTATGCACCTGACTGTACATGCAAGGCTCATAACATCGGTATGACTGGAGCATTCACACACACAACTTACAGCATCAGTGTAATATTATTCTGTGCTTGGATACTTTTATTAATACCTCTTGGATGTCATTGTATTGGATGTTTTATATATGTGGAAAGTATTGGTTATATCAATTTTAGTTCAATATTTTTTATGCTCTTCTGACTTATAATAATTTTTTATTCACTCACCACACATTCAGATATTTTCTGTCTCTTTACCCAGTGCAGCTGCATTTTCCACGATATAAAAAAAGCACTACTATTTATATTTTGACTGAAAATGGAGAAGTAGATTGGTGTTGAGGGTGTCAATAGAGGAACGGACTAAGAGAGTGGCCAGGAGTCACTTTATTACCCAGACACTAAAAACTGAAGTATAAGATGAAAGGTAGAGAAACTGCCTGAAACATTCTGTGTGAGCACTTCCTAAAAACAGAAATGCAAAGCAGCAACAAAGCTAAAGACATGGATAATTATTCATGAGCATGCAGCACAATATGCATGAGCACCCACTCTTAGATTATATGTTATATACACTGAAGTGCCAAAAGTCATGGGATAGCAGAATGTAAAAGTAATGGTAGGTGGCTTCACCGTACTGTGACATCTTGGGAATGACCAGACCTGCATCAGTTTTAATCTGACATCTCGTGAGTCAGTTTGAACAATTGCTCATGGCAAGTCGACATGAATTATTGGAGTTTGAATGGGGCATGATAGTGGGTGCTCAATGGGTGGGACATTCCATTTACAAAGTTGTGCGGACATTCAACATTCCTTGATGTACAGTGTCACGTGTGTACCGGGAATACCTCATGGAAGGCATTACGACACCATGGGTGCATAATGATCATGACCAGCGGCGTTTGGAGAGAACTGTTGGTGGTAACAGACAAGCGACACTGGCTCAAATCACATCCAATGCAGGAGGAACCAGAAGCATATCCAGCATGGTCAGTGCAGCGTTCTTTAGCTTCCATGGGATATGGGAGCAGAAAACCCAACAGAGTACCCCCTGTTAACACTACACAGACATATCGCCTCATCTGGGCTCATGACGCTGCTAATTCGACCTTGGAGGACTGGCAACATGTGGCATGGTTAAAGGATTCAAGGCTCCAGTTGTTTCAGACTGATGGTAGGATTTGGTAGTGGCGCAAAACCCATGAGGCCATGGACCTCAGTTGTCAACAAGGCACTGTGTGTCACAACCAGGGTTTCTCGGCATGCGGTTGGCGGGTGATACCTGTGAGGACGCTATGACGAGGAGCGTCTGTCGGTGGTACTGGTGCCTGGCGGGGAGCATTGGCTGTGCATGGTCCTATGCGGGCATAGTTATCATTCTGGGCTGGTTGGGCCTGGTGGTGCTTCCGTTCCGCTTCGGCATGGGTGCTGCCATCTTGCCTCTGGCCATGTGACCTAATCGCCCTATACTGGTGTGTCACGTGCTCTCTCTCTGACCTGTCATGGCAGAGCACTCGGTATTTAAAGGGAGTTCAGAGCTTCTCTTCATTGTCAGTGTAACGTGTTTCTCAGCGGAAGCTGAGAGAGAGTTTCTGTACTCGTACACCTATCGTTGGAATCCCTGCCTAAGCCTGCTTCACCCTGCCTGCTCCAATCCCGCTGGATTCCCCTGCCTCCTCCATTTACCTCTCCCTTGACTGAGTACCTGAGTCTCCTGTACCCTGCACCTTGCCTCCACTTGCTTCTCCACGGGATATTAATTTTATTCAGCCTGCACTTCACTTCAGCCTCACAAAACCTGGAATACTGGACTGTCTCCTGCCTGTCACTACCTGGACTTTCGCCCATTGCCTCACTACAGTTCCAAGAGCACCTTAGTACTATCTGGACTTTTGTGTTGCCATATTCATGTCTACTAAACCACTCATTAAAAGTTCCACATTTTCCTTTAAGTCTGCTTCAGTGTCTGCTCCTAATACCACCCCGGGTCCACAACAAAACCAGACCCTCACACTGTGCAGGCTGGAGTTGGTTCCATAATGGTGTGGAGCGTGTTCAAGTGGCATGAGTTGGGTCTGATTGAACAAGTCATCGCATGGTAACCACTACGTTGCATTGCTTGATGACCATTTGCCCCAAACCCATGGACATCATGTACACCCAGAACAATCGAATATTACAACAGGATAATGCACTGTGTAATCTGTCCCAAGTTGTCCAGAATTGGTTTGAGGAGCATTCTTGAGAGTTTCATTAAATAGTGTTCACCCGACACGAACCCAATCGAGCATTTATGGGACATTGTGGAGAGGTCCATTTGCATCAAAGATCAAATAACCTACAAATATCAGGGAGCTGTGGGAAGCTATCCAGACGTCATGGATCAACATCTCTCCAGAGGTCTTTCATCCAGTTATGGAATCGTTGCCACATCAAGTTGCTGCACTTCAATAGGCTAAAGGGGGATCTACACAGTACTAGGCATCTATCCCATGACTTTTGGCACTTCAGTTTAAAACATTGCTTATTGCCCCACATTGGTGCAAGCAATGTTTCTTACCTGTAATATCACACAAAGTCTCAATGTGGAAGGTTCCTTTAATCACTTACATAGAGAGATGCATACATATCTAATTACGATAGTATTAACAATTACTTGCATTTAATTACACACAAAGGGGACAATCCAATTAGGTGCGAGTTAGCTTGTGCGAGCAGTTCCAATTGCGTGAGTGTATATGAGTGTGGTGTGTGCATGTAAGACATGGGTTTGGTATGGATTGCCGGCAGTCAGGATGCTGCTGGTCAGAATACCGACAGTCGCATCCAGACAGTCAGAATCCAGACACCCATCAGGAAATAAGGTAAGGCTAACCCTAACCCCTACCCTCCCTCCTTGGTGCCTAAATCTAACCTCCCCCTCCCCGCACCCTAATCCTAACCCTCCCCCTAGAATCACGCACACAAGGATGCCGACTACATCCCGTATGACAAGTATGTGTGTGTATGAGTGTGACATGAGAGCAGCATGACAGCCCTGGCAATTAAAATGCCAGGGCAGACACGACTTACAGTATATGTCTGAAAGTGGTCGACCCGGGAATTTCCCGGGCCTTAAGTGTAGTGTGAAAGAGGGGCTCTAGCAAAAACCCGGGTTTTTACTCAGGTGAAAAACCTGGGTCTGAACAGGGAAATTCCTGGGTCATATGTCTGAAAGTGGTAAAAGTTTTTAATTAGCCTAATTGGCCCGTTGCTTTTGTCGTTTAATATTAAACAAAAACAAGTTTGCTTTTTAACTTTTTTTTTTCCATAAAAAAAATTTGACACAGGTTAAAACCCTCCAGTACTTTCCTTATGCCCACTAACAGCCTTCTGTATGATTCTGCTAACAAAGTTCTCTTTTTGGAGTCCAGGATGGTGTCCCCACTATTTCATGCACTTCTCCAAGTCACATGTTCTAGAAAATCAGCACACCCTCACCACAAGTACCACGAAAAGGTGTTTCTAATTGGATCTCACATTTCTTGTGCGTGTGCATTCGTGCTATGTTTGCGAGTTTCAAAGAAACAAACTCGCTTTTGCACACTCGCACCTAATTGGATTGACCCCAAAATGTTTAGCTGAATAGTTAAACAAATATAGCAATGTATAAACAAACATTTATCCTGCATTAATATGGCCCTACAGATATGTCCTCATACATTTAGCCGCCTTGCGTTAAACAGCACTTCTAGTCATCTAGTCGTGCCATGCCGTGGCATGACTCGGTAGCGCATATCGTCTTTTCGTGTGACCTTTTACCTTAAAATGCGCCTTATTCGCACAGCAGCTTCTGCTGATTAAAATGATATGTGGCATGCCTATATTCTGTGTGCAACTGCGGCTGTATCTGCATGTAACAGATTAAGTTAGTGACACAGCCGCTGACACTAATGTAGCAATTCGCATGCAGATACACCCGCAATCACACACAGAATATAGGCATGCTGTATATTATTTTAATCAGCAGAAGCTGCTTGTGCATCGCACAAAAAGACGCTCAGCACTACTGAGTCACACAGAGCTCGTTATGTATAGCGCGACTTTTAGCGTATGGAGGATGGAGGATAGATGTATATGGACACATCTGTAACCATCTTCCTTCTTCTTTTCATCCCTTAGGTATTTTATATCATCCTGCACTATATCCTCTACCTATGAACGCTCTGTAATCAATCTCTGATTTTAAAAGCATGCAATATCATGACTGGCTTGTAATTGTTATTACCGGTGTTTGAGAAGTTGTTCAGCAAGGCAGTTTACGATTCCATACTGGCCTGGTGTTTACCTGCGGCCATCGGGGAATCAAGATTTTTCAACATGTTGAATATCCCCGTCCCGACATCGGTAGAACTGGGAATTGAGCCAAACCATAGCAGATGTATGGGTTTCTTAACAGTGCAAAAAATCTCCTTTGATCAGCTGACCCATTTGGCTCAGATCTAGCTTGTGTCTTATGCTGAGTACACACTGGAGCGATGTCAGGCCTATTTGCCGTTTTGGAACGACAAATTGCCTACATCGCTCAGTGTGTACCGGCAATTACGCGCTCCCGCACATCAAACCTAGCGATATCGCTAGTGCATTGTTAATTAATGACGTAACAGTGATCGTTCAGTCGTTCATTAAAGTCGTCCAGGGTGGACGCACAATCACTGTTCATGGGAATTTGTTCCGATGTCCCTTTGTCCCAGTGTGTACCCAGCCTTAAATCAGGCATACTATATCTTCACATTCAGTCAAGGGACAGCTGTGCTTAAGTCAGCTGTGCATATAGATACACAAAGTGTTAAACACTGAACAACAAAAACTGGCAGTTGCTTATGTTGTCCCAAAATATATTGTCTTTTATTGGTAAATCAGCATGTACCACTAATTGCTTTTACTCATATCACTCCATGGTATTATCTCTAAGGATGTACAGTAGATCATACATTCCCTGCAGCTCACCCTTCTGTGCACATTGCTGCCTCAATGATGCAAGGGGGTCGCAGAGGGGGAAGGAGGGTAAGAAGCACTGCTCACCTGCGCTGGAGAGCCTGGTCAGTGCTGAGAGCCCAGCTGCGGTTGTGAACGGTGCTGACCCGGGCATAGCCCAGGTCGGCACCGCAATGTAAAAGGGGGTCTGTCCCGGGTCTGATCCAGGTTGGAAACATGTTCCACATCCTTTACTTCAAGCTCAGTGTCACTACAGTCTACCAAGCCCCCTCAAACCTGTAGAAATTAATGCTAACAACTTTCCACTAGAGATTAGTGGCTTGGTTTTGGCTTGCATCTTGCCACAAAGTACCAATCTTAATTAATTTTAGAAAGAAGAGAGGGTAAAGGGGAGTGTAGAAGGAAAGGAGTACACCGCAAGGTCAGATAGGTTCAGTCAATGTGGGGGTTGCCACAAAATTTCACCACAACAAATGAGTTACTTATATATGATTGACTCAATATGCAAATGTTTGCAGTGGGCATGATAGTCGTAACAAGGGTGCACCCTAGGAGCAAATAAACAGTAATCAACAAAAACATGCAGACCAGAACTACTGGTAAATGGAGCACACTTTGTTATGACCCTAAAACATATATTTTAAATAATTTAATTAAAAGCTAAAGATCACAATAAACAATGCACTGTAGTGAGTCCTTAGGTGGTTTGGTATTTAAGCAAGTTTTGTTTAATGTCACTTGTGTGTTTCCTGAGGAAGGGGCTTGGACCCCGAAATGTTGAATAAAGCACCCATTTATTATTTCACCGATGGAGACAACACTTGGAGTGCCACCTCTATTTACTACATTGCATTAGAGGTGGATTAGCCTCAGGTGAGCACCCAAGCAAGTTATTGACAGGTTCCAGCTACCTGCAGAGTGCCGGCTCGTTGGATTCTATATTTTTTTTTTATATATATATATATATATATATACACACATACACACACACACACACACACACACACACACACAAACACACAAACACACATACATCTCTATCTTCTACTGAATGCAGGGCGTAAGGTATGCAGGTCAAAATAACAAGATAGGTAAATGAACATATACAAAACATGTGCAGAAATGGTGTATGTATAGCAGTAAATAATAATAAATATTCACGTTACGGGTGAATATTGGAAAAAATTATGAAGAAAATACAGAAATACATAGTGAAAATACACACAGATTAAAACTGCACCAAGAGAAACAGACCGATGACCAGTAACTCATATGTATAAAAAAATGTGTATATATCAATGAGGCATCCCTCAATGCACTGGGAATTAAATTACAAAATTTCAATGGAAAGGTGAATATAGACCAGTGTCTCTAAAGAAGATGAATCAAAGACTATGCATTTACATGCACTGGGATCTGCTTTCGCCAGTCATGCTAGGCATCAGACTGGGGATGAGAGTCCCGTGCAAATGGAATAGTAAAAGATACAAAAGAGCTGCTACTGCTGCCAGTACTGAAAATGGGACACGAATCCTGTTGCTGAGCAGTGCAGGATTGGAGCGCACCGCATCGACTGGTGAGAGAGCAGCGAGGAGAGTAAAAAATACCTGTCAGTTGATAGTAAGTAATTCCCAGTGGTACAAGGTGTGTTGGTGCTGGGGTCCCCTGTGCGCACAGAGGTACCCCGTGAGCGGGCCTGGCGCGTGTATCGCCTGGGCTTTCTCAAAGGAAGCTCGTCACATGGCTAGTGAGCCGGGTATAAATACTTCCGGCTGCGTCCTGATTGGATGAGTGCTCGTGATTGATGGAAACAACTACCAGTCCTGTGTTGTTGTCCGGGACATGCTGGTTAGGCAATGTGTATCTACTATTGTAATCGTGCAGTCGTTCCTCATCCCCTGTAGTGCCTTGAAGTCAACATTTTAATGCCCGATTTGTGAACGATTAATGAGCGATTGAATGATAACGATGTCGTTATCGTTCATTTTAATCGCCTAGTGGATACGCGGCATTAGAGGTATCTGAAGCTGAAGGAGTCTGACAGCATATAAGTGGTACATAGGGAGGTTTGAGGAGCATTTAAGGGGCATATAAACAGTTAAATTATGATGGGACCCAGAAAAAAAGTGAGGTTGGATACACATACATGTGAGCTGGTATAAAAAGTAATTCTTCAAAAGTCTTGTTTTCTTCCTTTCAGATTCAAGAGCATTATCTACCCTGTCAAGGAAAGAACGTAGTTTTGCGTTCTCTGCTACCCACCCACATATGGCTCCTTCTGGAAGTCCCAGTTAACTCTAATTCTGCAGCTCTAATTAGTCTATCGCAGAATATTTCTGTGATATCTGCTGCATTAGACTGTTAGAATACTTAAAATCGTACAGAATCTGCAGTTTCCACATGATTTAATAAAAAAGGCTTGATACATATGCCCCTAAATCTGTGCATTAGAAGCTGCATATTTCACTTCTTTGATCACAACCAGTTTTTCCTTTAGAGTAAAAGATTTTTGTTTACTTGCATTTGCTATCTGACAGTGGGAGTAGCAAAAATTCACCTGCGTCATGTATCATAATAGAGGGGAGAGGAGCTTGCTTACAGCACTGGACAAGCCAAATACCGTACTGCACAAGAAGAGAAGGGAGACCGGTTATACCCACGTTACATAGAAAACAGTGGTATAATACTGCGCTATAACCAGGATTGTTCTGCATTTGCTGTCTTGCTAATCAAACACTTTTTTTTTTTTTTTTACTGGACAAAAATGATCATTCAGATCTTTGCAAACCATCATTTTTAGTTTATTGTGGGGTTTTGTTGACCTGCTCAAGCTATAAGCAAATGCTGTCTCAACTTTCACACTTCCCTGATATAAGAGGGAACAAAATCATTTCTCAGACAGTCCAGATATCTCAGTTACAGGGAGGGTTTTAGACAACTGCATAATATGGCAGTTAAAGGTGAGTGTTTCCAGGGAAGGATCCCTGTCTTAGTGCTACCTCTGGGTGGGCGGTAATAGAGGGCCTGATTCAGAGATGACGATATTTTATCAGTAGAGCGATTAACGGTACACTGTGCATGCATCCAAGTCGCACTGCGCATGTGTCAAGGTACACTACCGTAGAAGCGACTTTTTACTCGCAGTGTGATTGTCAGGGAGCGTTTATGGCAGATAACAGCAAGTGACGGCAAAGAACGCAGACGTGTCGCACCCATTTTCGGGGGGTGTCACAGCATGCATCTGAGATCTCATATGCAGTGAAAATGTCTCCAGCGTCTTAATTCCTACGGCTATTCTAAGGAGCCATAGGGTTACACAGAAGTGTGATAATAGAATGACCTGCAATCGATGCTGAGACTTCGTGCGGAGCTGCTTGGACTTGCAAAGCTACAGGTGGGCGTCTCAATACAAATCCTGGCGGCTGCGACATTTGCATATTTTGGCCCAGCATCTTGCACACAGATTAAAAAAGAGCATAGCTTGTTTCAGCAGTGGAAAGCATTTGTTTTAGCTTGAATAGTTATTGGGACAATCAATGAAGTTCTCCACGTTCCCCTTCAAAGTTCTGAAAATGAGTGGCTGAGGAATAATCAAACACTGTATGAATACTCAGGCTAAACAGGAAGGAATGGGCCTGTCAGAGAGCTCAGACTACACAATTTCAAACAAAAGGTTAGATGAAATTCCTGCTACATAGAACAGATACTCACAAATGCTAAACTTCACAGATTTACTAAGCCAAAAAAATACATTTGGAAATCATTACATGTAGCAGTCATTCATAAACCTGAAAAAGAAGTGTGTATAATATATATATATATATATATATATATATATATATATATCACACTATTATATATATAATTCTATATATACAAATCACGAGTGAAACAATTGTGCAGTCATTGATCCCGTTACCTCTTCACTAAGCTTCCTCAATACATCAAACTCTTAACATGGCAGCTTAATGCAGACTTCTTGCTTGATTTGCTTGTTACCTAGGTGTGAATCCCTAGTTCACTAAAGTTTACTGATATATTCCACTAATTTGCATTATCTGTGCTTCAGCTCAGCCCTGCAATTTTCTGCTGGGTACGCACTATGCGATATGTCGTTTGTCAACTGTACAAACAACATATCGCATAGTGCATCTGTCTGTTTGTACCAAATATATGTCTGTGGACGACGTCGTTCACAGACATATTATGGCACGTACACACGGTACGACAAAAATGAACGATAACTTTCAGAACCTTCATTTTTTTGTGCCTTCCAACCGTCAAACGACCAGCAATGCGCGGGCACGTATGGACGATAACGATATCAATCATCGGCCGTGCATGCAGGCCAACTTGGACGATATCGGCCAGGTTACATAGGGACCCGTGATCGTTGATGAGTTGGTGGTGTGCTGGATGAGCGATATCGATCATCCAGCACCCCGGGAAGGTGCAGGGAGGTCAGTGATATCGTTATCGCTGACTGATCATACCGTGTGTACGCACCATTAAGTTGGCCCTGCAGCATGGCAGAGGTCAAAATGTCTTGCAGATATATTGGTACATCTGCCTGTGTGTACGTGCAGCCACACGTCCACCTGTTCACTGGCTGCAGGAACCACAACCAGACCAGCAAATTTAAATGTCCACCCAGTTGTGATGTTTGGCCAGATACAGTCAGGTGCATAAATATTGGGACATTGACAGAATTTTCATATTTTGGCCTCTATTCACCACCACAATGGCTTTGAAATGAAAAACAAGATGTGCTTTAACTGCAGACTTTCAGATTTAATTTGAGGGCAATTACATCCAAATCAGGTGAACGGTGTAGGAATTACAACGGTTTCTATATGTGCCTCCCACGTTTTAAGGGGCCAAAAGTAATGGGACTATCAACTCAAAAGCTATTTCATGGACAGGTGTGGGCTATTCACTCATTATTTCATTATCAATTAAGCAGGTAAAAGGTCTGGAGTTGATTCTAGGTGTGACATTTGCATTTGGAATCAGTTGCTGTCGACTCTCAATATGAGATCCAAAGAGCTGTCACTATCAGTGAAGCAAGCCATCATTAGGCTGAAAAATCAAAACAAACCCATCAGAGAAATAGCAAAAACATTATGTGTGGCCAAATCAACTGTTTGGAACATTCTTAAAAAGAAAGAACGCACCAGAGAGCTCAGCAACACCAAAAGACCCGGAAGACCATGGAAAACAACTGTGGAGGATGACAGAAGAATTATTTCCCTGGTGAAGAAAAACCCCTTCACAACAGTTAGCCAAATCAAGAACACTCTCCAGGAGGTAGGTGTATATGTGTAAAAGTCAACAATCAAGAGAAGACTTCACAAGAGTGAATATAGAGGGTTCACCACAAGATGTAAACCATTGGTGAGCCTCAAAAACAGGAAGACCAGATTAGAGTTTGCCAAACAACATCTAAAAAAGCCATTACAGTTCTGGAAGAACATCCTATGGACAGATGAGACAAAGATCAACTTGTACCAGAGTGATGGGAAGAGAAGAGTATGGAGAAGGAAAGGAACTGCTCATGATCCAAAAACATACCACCTCGTCAGTGAAGCATGGTGGTGGTAGTGTCATGGCGTGGGCATGTATGGCTGCCAATTGAACTGGTTCCCTTGTATTTATTGATGATATGACTGCTGACAAAAGCAGCAGAATGAATTCTGAAGTGTTTCGGGCAATATTATATGCTCATATTCAGTCAAATGCTTCAGAACTCATTGGACGGCGCTTCACAGTGCAGATGGACAATGACCCGAAGCATGCTGCAAAAGCAACCAAAGAGTTTTTTAAGGCTAAAAAGTGGAATGTTATGCAATGGCCAAGTCATTTCCCTGACCTGAATCCGATTGAGCATGCATTTCACTTAATGAAGACAAAACTGAAGAGAAAATGCCCCAAGAACAAGCAGGAACTGAAGACATTTGCAGTAGAGGCCTGGCAGAGCATCACCAGGGATGAAACCCAATGTCTGGTGATGTCTATGCGTTTCAGACTTCAGGCTGTAATTGCCTGCAAAGGATTTGCAACAAAGTATTAAAAAGTGAAAGTTAGATTTAGGATTGTTTAGTTTGTCCCATTACTTTTGGTCCCTTAAAAAGAGGGAGGCACATATAGAAACCGTTGTAATTCCTACACCGTTCACCTGATTTGGATGTAATTACCCTCAAATTAAATCTGAAAGTCTGCAGTTAAATCACATCTTGTTTGTTTCATTTCAAAGCCATTGTGGTGGTGAATAGAGGCCAAAATATGAAAATTCTGTCACTGTCCCAATATTTATGCACCTGACTGATATATAAAAATATATATATATATATATATATATATATATATATATATATATATATATATTAGGGATGTGCAGGCTCGGTTCTACTCGGTTCCGTTCGGTTCTTTTTACCGGATCTTATTGGGTTTCAACTGTCACGAGTTTTGGATAGCCAATAAGATTCGGTAAAAAGAACCGAACGGAACCGAGTAGAACCGAGCCTGCACATCCCTAATATATATATATATATATTTTACATTTATTGATAGGGGCCCCAACACATTTGTTGACCAGGGGCCCCCACAGACCTTAATCCGGCCCTGTGGGGAGCTCTAAAGCATAAATTATAATGGGACCCAGAAATGGGAGGGTCACTGGGTCACATTTTGTCACTCTGCACAATCACTGCAATTAGCCATGAAAAAGCCGCGGTTTTGCGAAAAAAGTGTTCGCAGGTGCGAATATTTCATACAAAAATGCCTATTGTGCAATCCTATTGCTGAAGTTTTCGCAAGTGCAAATTCTCCATAGACAAAAACCGACAAACTGTTTTCACCATCTCAGAGTAAATGAACAATTTTTTGGTTAAAAATGTGGGGACTTAGCTCAGAACCCGTTGGACACCCCCCGCCTCATTTTTTTTATTAGCCTAATTTGGCTAATAATTACATGTCATTTTTGGGTTGAAAAGATGTAAAGTGTTGAAAAATGGATTTAAAGTAGTGGGTCAGATATTTTGGGGGGCTGTATGCATGGACATTGATTTAAACATTGCAGGTGTCTGCACCTGGTGTATTTTTAACTAAAAGTGCACTTTTCTTACTCAAACATATACTTGCACCCATCTTAATGTACCCCAATTTAACTGCAGCATTTATTTTGGCAAAATAAAACTGCTTATTAAAAGTTTTCCATTGTTGTACAAATATGCATAGACAGTAACAGCCATCTGACACAATTTAAGAACCCCAAATACTTTTATTAGGGTCACTAATACACTTTTATATTGATTTCCTATGTCAGTTAGCCTTTTTATGGAGTACAGACAGATTCCCTCAAATTCAGCTCTGCTTTCTGCAGGTTACTCCACGAACAGTTTTCGTGCGAATGCCGCATCACGTCTTTTGTAATTGGATAGTGCGAAAAACGGGCGTGAGCATAGATAAAAGATGCGAAAATATCGCACCTGAAGTGTGCGAAAAAAAACGTTACATATTCGCTTTATCGCATCCAATTGAATACCCTCCTAAATGTAAATAGAAGTACACAAAACTATCAAGATATGTTGTATCAAATATGATTGCACTTTGGTCCAATCACAACCCAAAATCAAGAAATGATGCCTTGTGATTGGACCTCACATTCACACACCTCACCACTGCTATTTTCCAGTTCTGCACCAAAGAACCAGAGGAAATAAGGCTGCATGGAACAGCCCAATGACCCCAGCGTGGGAAACAGCTATAGAGTAGGAAGGAACAGCAATCACCAGCAAAACTGTATATGTTTATTTTGTAGAATGCAAAACACTTTAAACAAAAACTTATATAAATTACAATCAGGGATTGATGTTCATTTTACTTTCCCAGGTGTGTTCCATTATTACTGTGTGCAGAGGTTATGTGCACAGACACCTTATATCATAGTGATTTTAAAAATCATCCGTCTCTGTAGTTGTTTCCCCTGAACTCTCTCAACTTCACAAACAAAGTCCTTTATAAACCATGTATTCTCTGGACAGTTTATTTATGGTTTTAGTACATGAATTAATTAGAATGATGTCAGTTTTTCTTATACACGTATCTGACCCCATGTTTAGCATGATTACATCTAAATCATTGCAATCCAAGTCCTTCATGGGAATCGTTGGATCACAGAGAATTATGTTAGGAGTACATTGAACTCTGAGCATAAAAACTTGGTGAGATACACAAAGACTTGGCAAGCCACAGCAAAACAAACATGCAGGGGTTTGTGAAAAATGGGTGCCTAGACAGAGTAAAATCTAAGACGTGTGACTATACAGGAGTACGTCACTAATCCAGTATTGATGCTGGATTGTCCTACTTTTCTGTGCTGAACAGGACTGATCGCAACACAGGGAGAACAACTGTATGTATTCATTTCACAGATGTAACGCTGCAAGCAACAACACACTCCAAGTCATATGCAGAACATTATTCCAGTTGCTGAACAACAAATTACACACAGCTAAAGATATTCTATATTCATGAAAACGCATCAATTCGTTGGATGCACAGTGGATTTGCACACCATCTGAAAGTAAGCCCCCTAATAGAATATATTAATATAATTGAACAATCCAAAACCTATTAATGCAATATCTGTACATTGTTTTTTGTTTCACCAATTAACACTTGTTGCATTTACATTATAACATCCTTATTTAGCTCAATCGTATGGTGCGTACACATGTAGATATCAGCCAGCGATACGATATCGCTGGCTGATTGTTATGCACCCTCCCTGGTGCGCTGGATGATCGATATCGAGCATCCAGCACACCACCTACTTATCGACGACTATAGCAACCCGCTAACAATGATTGCGGGTCCCTATAGTAACCTGCTCGATATAGAGCAAGTTGACCGGCATGCACGGCCGATGGACGATATCGCTATTGTCCATACGTGGCCGCGCATCGCTGGTCGACAGTAAGTTGGTAGGGACCATTTAAATGAGCGATTTGAATGATAACGGTAACTATATTGTTCAAATCGTTCTTTTAAATCGCTACGTGTGTACGCTTCTATATCAACACTCATACATATAAAGAATAGAGACAGAAAGATACAAAGATTAGAGCAAACAAACAGAAAATGTCAATTTTACTTTCATGTCTGTCACAGCAGAGTAGGAGGCGGGTTTCATAAATACAGCATTCTGCACTAGAGGCCTGGAGAAAAACAGCATTCTGCCTTAGTGAGGGCCTGGAGAAAAACACAACCTTGAGCAACGACTCAGTGGCAGCGTGTAAGTACGGTTCAAAAAAGGCTACAGCAAAAAGATAAAATCAAAATTGATAACATCAAACAAACTGATTGATTTACCCAATAAATGAGATTATATGCCTATTCACCCACACTACACTGCACCCCGACTGCTGGCATTCATCCACAAACAGAGCAGAATGACACCTTTACCCAGTTATTGTCTGATGTTCCATTAAAGTTAAATGAGGAAGGAACGTATCAGACTGAGTCACCTTTAACAGAAAGATCTATAATTCATGTTATATAAACTGTTTGTTGTAATCAAAAAGGCACATTAACCCCTGAGCACACAGCATTTGGTCTGATCTGCACTGGGCTAGGAAAACATCATAGATAATATATTATAGGAAATAAATCACCATCCTTATTGCTGCACAGTACATGCACAGAGACTACACAATACATGCACACACTATACATCAGTCACATACAGAAGCTGCACATTACATTATCATTTATTTATATGGTGCCACAAATGTTCCGCAGCACCTTACAAAGTACAGGACCAGGACTGGATGCACATACTGCACACTCGGGAGCTGCACAGTACATCAGTCATACTGCACAGTACAAGCTCATTCTGCACATCAGTCACACACTGTACATCATTCACACTCAGGGGCTGCACAGTACAAGCTACACTGTACATCAGTCTCACTCAGGGGTTGCACAATACATGCTATACTATACATCAGTCTCACTCAGGGGCTGCACAGTACATGCACACACTGTACATCAGTCTCACTCAGGGGCTGCACAGTACATGCTACACTGTACATCAGTCTCACTCAGGGCTGCACCATGCACACACTGTACATCATTCACACTCAGGGGCTGCACAGTACATGGTACACCGTACATCAGTCTCACTCAGGGGTTGCACAGTACATGCTATACATCAGTCTCACTCAGGGCTGCACCATGCACACACTGTACATCATTCACACTCAGGGGCTGCACAGTACATGCTACACTGTACATCATTCACACTCAGGGGCTGCACAGTACATGCTACACTGTACATCAGTCTCACTCAGGGGCTGCACTGTACATCAGTCTCACTCAGGGGCTGCACAGTACATGCTACACTGTACATCAGTCTCACTCAGGGGATGCACAGTACATGCTACACTGTACATCAGTCTCACTCAGGGCTGCACCATGCACACACTGTACATCATTCACACTCAGGGGCTGCACAGTACATGCTACACTGTACATCATTCACACTCAGGGGCTGCACAGTACATCAGTCTCACTCAGGGGCTGCACAGTACATGCTACACTGTACATCAGTCTCACTCAGGGGCTGCACAGTACATGCTACACTGTACATCAGTCTCACTCAGGGGATGCACAGTACATGCTACACTGTACATCAGTCTCACTCAGGGGATGCACAGTACATGCTACACTGTACATCAGTCTCACTCAGGGGATGCACCATGCACACACTGTACATCATTCACACTCAGGGGCTGCACAGTACATGCTACACTGTACATCATTCACACTCAGGGGCTGCACAGTACATGCACACACTGCACATCAGTCACACTCAGGGGCTGCACAATACATGCACACACTGTACATCAGTCACACTCAGCGGCTGCACAGTACCAGCTCATTCTGTACATTAGTCACACTCAGGGGCTGCACCATGCACACACTGTACATCAGTCACACAGCGAGAGAGTACAGAAGACGGATCACATGGGATGCTGGGTGTGTATAGGTGGTGGGAAGGGGATTCATAATTACCTGGGGATCAACCGGTCAGGGTCAGGCCCACAGAAACCCGGCCGCTGCTCGGTGACAGCTGCTTCCCAACCGATGCCCGGGTCTCTGGCCTGCTATCCCCGTCCAGGGCTGGGGCAGCTCAGGATCTCCGGTCACGTACAGGCTGTAGCATTATCAGCAGAGCCCGGACACTGTGCAGCAGGCTCCACTGCGTAGAGAGGTGTTGTGGTGGTTCCAGCAGCACTGACGTCTCACACGTCATCAGCCGGCGCGCAGTCTCTGGCGCGTTGGTTGGCAGAGGAGTGGCGACCGAATGGATGGCAAAGTAAAGAAATCATTAGATCGTCTTCATCATCTGCTGAGACTGAGACAACTCGGAATATATGTTAGGCAGACCCGTATCCCCGGTCCATATTTTTTCGTAACGGTGTGTGACTAGCGAGATAAAACTGCAGACACTGATACGACATGGGAGCCCATATAGCAAAGTGTATTTGAGGTATTATCCCCGAAAATTTCCAGGAATTTCGGTATAAAAGCGGTATCACTGACACATTTAGAAAAATCAATAGGTGGAGCTAATTATTTCACTTGTGATTCAGTGAGGAGACCGGGAAAACATTCACCGTTTGGCGTCATGAGGACCGAGTTTGAGAACCTGTGGCTTAGGGCAAAAGTTACTAAGTGGTGGACTTGGTTTGGTGTAATGTGAAAGTCGTTTCATGTCACATTGGTAGCATTTACTAAGGTAGCATTGATAGAATTTACTAAGTGGCGGTTTTGGTGTCAACTGAAAACCGCCATCGATCCTGTTAAATGAGAACCTGACGTGGACTGTACTATTTGGTGGTGATTCCCATTGAAACCACTGTGGAAGAGAGGCTAGAGGTTCCCTCAAGGCACCACAACAGTTCAGGTTTTAGAGTAGGGATAGGCAATAAGCAGCCCCTCAGCTGTTGTACACAACTACATATCCCAGCATGCCTTGCCACAGTTCTGCTATTTCTACTTCAGGGTCCATAGGGTATCCACAGGATACCTTGGGGTATAGGTGTGACGTCAGTCGCAGGGCACCAAAGAGTTAAGCTTTCAGCCTCCCAGGATGCACTGGGTCCCCCTCCTATACCCCGCCCCCGAGCCAAGGCACCTCAGTTTAGTTTGGTGCCCGGCCGGAGTCGGGTGCACCTGTTGGAGTGGGGGCTAGAAGAGCCCCTGAAGCTTTTTCTTCATGCAGCTGTGGCTGCACATCTGGATGAACAGCATGGACAGTCAGTCCTGACGTCCATGCTGTCTTCCCTACACCCCGCCGGTACCAGAACGCCGGTACTGATCCGGGGATGCTGGTGGGCATCTGGGGTCACAGCTAGCGGTGACCCCAGATGTTCCGGACCATGGCCGGATTCAAGGGGGACAGAGGTAAGCAGCGGGGTCCCGCGGTGGGTCCCCGCTGATCACATGGTCCTAAGTCCCCAGGCAGGGGGCTCCCTGGGGACTGGCTGCAGCGTGGAGCCAGGCGACCAACCTGCGCTTCCACTACCCCCTGGGACAGCGGACCGCAGCAGAGCGGTAGCGCTGTGGCGTCCCAGGGGTTAAATGCATGCCAGGGGAGCGCGCCTTCCCTGTCTCACAGCCGGCGCCTCCCCCGCTGCACACAGCCCTCTGCACTGTGCTGACTGGCCCTGTGTCAGCGCTCCTCCCCCAGGCCAGCCTCCTCTCTGCTCCTCGGCGGCCATCTTCTCCAACGCATGGTGAACGCTGCTGGAAGCACTGGACGGAAGCATCGTGGTCTGGGTCCCCCCGCATATCTCTCCTCCGCTGTGGTCAGGTCTGTGTATGCAGCGCTGTGTCCTACCAGGCCCTGTGTCTGTGTAGTTGAGTGATCAGCGCTGTTAGTGCAGGAATTGATTTTCTTTGCATTGTATGTGACTGTGCTAGCGCTGCCTGTAACTTTTCTTCTCTAAACTGTCAGCTTTATTACTGTCCCTGTTCTTTCTGCTAAGCCCTTGCGATGCGGTGCTGCAGGGTGGTCTCTCGCCTATTTAATATATAATTCGTGAGAGGGGTCACATACTTGGTGCCATCATGTCTGAAAGTGATTTTCCCCTCCGGCTACAGTGTACCACGTGTAAAGTACCGTTAGCGGAGGGGGAGGGTAGCGCGGCGG
Source organism: Taudactylus pleione (assembly GCA_031769625.1). Classification (NCBI taxonomy): domain Eukaryota; kingdom Metazoa; phylum Chordata; class Amphibia; order Anura; family Myobatrachidae; genus Taudactylus; species Taudactylus pleione. Next base: position 13,566,704 of record JAUIMM010000005.1, on the reverse strand, counting down.
GCCTTTGCCGGCAGTGTTTGTCCATGGAGCGGCCTCTTACGGTTACAGCACCGGTACAGGAGCCGCCCTGGGCTTGTTTCGCTCAGGCGCTAACAGCTTTAGTGGGCCAGTTAGCTCCGCAGCCCGCGTTTACTCCGATGGGTTTGTCCCAGCAGTCTGTGGTGTCGTCACCCATGCAGGGTTTCCCACGACAATTGGTGGTACCCCACAGTCTCCCTATTTCCCCGCTCCCGGTTTCTCAGGAGCCAGCGTGGGTTAACTCCCTGACGAGTTCTGTACAGCACTTGTCGGATGTATTGCAAGGGGAGTCTGTGATGCGGCCTCATAAACGGCCGGTGGCGTCTCTGTCCGCTCCTTATGAGGATGACGAAGGGACGTCTGATGATGGGGAGATTCTGGATCCTTACGATCAGGAACCTCTCCATACTAAGGACGCTGATGCTAAGTCCAAAGTATATATTCCTGGACTTATTCGGGCGGTCCGCACAGCCTTGGTGATTGAGGACGAAGTTCCCCCAGCGGCTAAGTCTAAATATGCCTTTTTCAAAGATGTGAAGGGCGATGCCACAGTTTTTCCTCTTTCGGGTCAGTTGGTGGACCATTTAGAGGAGGCGTGGAAACAGCCTGGCAAAAGATACCAGCCGCAGAGATGCCTGGCGGTGGCTTATCCGTTCGCGGATAATTATTTTGCTAAGTGGGAATCCCCTCCACAGGTGGATTCTCACGTGACCCGTCTTGTCCGTAGTGCCACACTGCCGATGCCATCCATGTCCTCCCTTAAGGATGCTACGGACCGCAAGGTGGAAATCTGCCTGAAGTCCGCTTATTCCCTTGCGGGGGGGGCAGCACGGCCGGCTATGGCCATTTGCTGGGTTGCCAGAGCGATGGAGCGCCTGGCGGATTCATTAGAGGCTTCTTTTGATTCCGACTGTCCGGCCGAACAGGCGGAGTTGATTGGCAATCTCCGTGATTCGGCCACTTACATCAACGAGGCGGCTCTAGACATTAGTACTCTGGTGTCTAGAATTTCTTCAGCAGCGGTAGCTGCTCGTCGCACCTTGTGGCTGCGATCCTGGAAGGCGGACGCAGATTCCAAGAAGGGTTTGGAAGCCTTGCCGTTTACCGGAGAAGTTCTCTTCGGTCCGGATCTGGATAAGATTGTGGCCACGCTGGCGGCAGCCAAATCGGCTTGTCTCCCGTCGGCCGCTGCTCCTTCTGGTTCTGGACCATCGTCCTTTCGGTCATCTAGGGCCCAGGGCAGGCCCAAACCACAGTTGTTTCCTCGTCAGGCTGGCCCTAGGAAATCGGTCAAGCCCCGGAAGCAGGCATGGAGTACCAGACGTCCGACCCCCAAGCCAGATGACAAGCCTGCGGCCTGACGGTCCGGCCTCCCTTTGGGGGATCCCAGAGTGGGAGGCCGCCTGCTGCAGTTCGCCCAGTGTTGGTCGGTCACTACGACAGACACTTGGGTTCTGGAGGTCTCCCACGGGTACGCCCTCTCCTTCCGGCACAGACCCCCGGCTCGATTCTTCACCACGGGTCTACCATCAGACCGGAACAAGGCTACGGAGCTGCGGAAGGTATTGCACACTATGCTCCAGGCTGGAGTTATAGTGCCTGTTCCATTCTCCCAGAGGGGCCAGGGTTTCTATTCAAATCTTTTTTTGGTACAGAAACCCAATGGGTCGTATCGTCCGATTCTCAACCTCAAAGCACTCAACAAGTCTTTGCGGGTACCGAAGTTTCGGATGGAGACCCTACGGTCCATCATTCTGGCGCTGGAACCGGGGGACTACATGGTGTCATTGGACATACAGGACGCTTACCTGCATGTCCCTATTCTTTTGCGCCATCAACAGTTCCTCAGGTTTGCAATCCGCAGCGACCACTTCCAGTTTCGGGCGTTACCTTTTGGCCTGGCGACAGCACCACGTGTCTTCACCAGGGTGATGGCGGTCATGGCGGCTTCTCTGCGGCTGCAGGGAGTCCGCATGTTGCCATACTTGGACGACCTGTTATTGGTGGCGGGATCTCCAGAGCTCCTGTTACGCCACTTAGACCTGACCATTGCCCTGCTACAACGGCACGGCTGGCTAATCAACTGGCAGAAGTCCACTCTAATTCCGTCTCGGAGGATTCTGCATCTTGGAGCCTTATTGGACTCGGGACAGCAAAAGATCTTCGTGACGGAGGAAAAGATCTCTGCTTTGCAGTCAAGGGTGCGCAGTTGTCTGCACAGCCGCCAGGTGTCTCTACACTCGGCGATGAGGTTACTGGGCTCCATGGTGTCGGTGTTCGACATGGTGGAATATGCCCAGTTTCACTCCAGACCTCTGCAGCACCTGATCCTGTCAAAGTGGAACGGGCTGCCTCAGTCTCTGAAGTCCCAGACGATTGTGTTCACCCCGGAGGTTCGCCTGTCCCTTGCTTGGTGGTTACAGACGACCCACCTCAGCGAGGGACGTCCGTTCTGGATTCCAAATTGGGTCCTGTTGACTACGGACGCCAGTCTTCGGGGCTGGGGAGCAGTTTCGGGTCCACATCTGTTCCAGGGCAGGTGGACTCCGACAGAAGCGGAGCTTCCAATCAATATCTTGGAACTCCGTGCGGTCTTCAATGCTCTCCAGCAGGCACATCGGTTTCTCCAGGGTCACCCGGTACAGGTCCAGTCGGACAACGCTACCACCGTGGCCTACATAAACAGGCAAGGAGGAACCCGAAGCCGGGCGGCTCTCGTAGAGGTGTCTCGGATCCTGGTTTGGGCGGAGCGCAATCTTCCGGCCATATCAGCGGTCTTCATCCCGGGAGTGCTCAATTGGGAGGCGGACTTTCTAAGTCGCCAGGACGTTCATCCTGGGGAATGGTCCCTGCACCCGGACGTTTTTCAACTACTGGTGGACAGATAGGGTCTTCCAGAGATCGACCTCATGGCGTCCCGGCACAACAACAAGTTGCCGGTGTACGGGTCTCGCACAAGAGACGAAGGGGCGTCTCTGGTGGATGCTCTGTCCATCCGGTGGACGTTCCGGTTCGCATATCTGTTCCCTCCGGTCTCCCTTCTTCCACGGGTAATCCGGAAATTCAAACAGGAAGGAGGGACGCTCCTGTTGATAGCTCCCGCGTGGCCCAGACGGCACTGGTTCTCAGACCTTCAGGGTCTGTCCGTGGACAGTCCTCTGCGGTTGCCGCTACGACCAGACCTCTTGTCTCAGGGTCCTTGTCGTCACCCGGACCTGACTCGGCTGTCTTTGACGGCGTGGCTGTTGAGACGGCCATGCTGAGGTCCCGGGGGTTTTCCAGCTCTGTGGTGCGTACCATGTTGCGAGCTCGGAAACCGTCTTCCGCGAGGATATACCATCGCGTGTGGCATACGTTCTTCCAGTGGTGTCGACCGAGAGGTTATGCACCGCGGGAGTTTCATCTGTCTCGGATTCTCGCCTTCCTGCAAGCGGGACTAGATCATGGGCTTCGCCTTGCTTCTTTGAAGGTACAGGTTTCGGCCCTGTCTGGTTTCACCGTAGGATTGCTACAATCCCGGATGTGCGCACCTTTATGCAAGGTGTTGTCCGCATTCAGCCGCCCTTTGTTCCACCTTGGGATTTGGCTGTGGTCCTGAGGGCTCTCCAAGGACCGCCGTTTGAACCACTGGGCTCAGTGGATCTTAAATGGCTAACAGCTAAGACTGTTTTCCTTCTGACTATTGCTTCGGCCAGACGTGTTTCTGAGTTAGGGGCTCTTTCTTGTAGACCCCCTTTCTTGGTTTTTCATGGGAACAGGGCAGTGCTCCGCACTCGGCCCGAGTTTCTTCCCAAAGTTGTTTCCCAGTTTCATGTTAACGAGGAAATCGTTGTTCCGGCCTTTAACTCACCGGGTCTTTCCGTGGGTGAGGCCTCTTTGGATGTTGTGCGGGCCTTATGGACTTATGTTGACCGCACTTCTTCGTTTAGGAAGTCGGACACTTTGTTTGTCCTCTATGGCTTCCGTAAAAAGGGTTGTCCTGCTTCAAAGCAAACTTTGGCAGCCTGGATCCGTATGGCTATTTCTGAAGCTTATCTTCATGAAGGCCTGCCGGTTCCTCCTTCTGTGAAGGCTCATTCCACTAGGTCTGTGGGTCCTTCGTGGGCAGCTCGACGTGGTGCCTCTGCAGTCCAGATCTGCAAGGCTGCTACGTGGTCCTCTGTCCATACCTTCGTGAGGTATTACAGGTTTGACACCTTCGCCTCTCAGGATGCTTCCTTCGGGCGGCGGATTCTCCTTTCAGCACAGGAGCGTCCCCCCCTTAAAGGATACTGCTTTGGGACATTCCCAAGGTATCCTGTGGATACCCTATGGACCCTGAAGTAGAAAATATGAGATATGGTAAGAACTTACCCTTGTTATCTCTATTTCTACGAAGTCCATAGGGTTCCACAGGACTCCCGCCCTGTCGCACCTGTGCTGCAGATGGGCTTTGCTCTGGTCACCGGTTTTCCGTCTCCCTCTGGTGAGAATGTGATTCTTGTATGTGTCCAGATCTTTGTTCTCTCTCTTCCTTCTCCTCCTCCGGCCTATGGCTTGGTAACTAACTGAGGTGCCTTGGCTCGGGGGCGGGGTATAGGAGGGGGACCCAGTGCATCCTGGGAGGCTGAAAGCTTAACTCTTTGGTGCCCTGCGACTGACGTCACACCTATACCCCAAGGTATCCTGTGGAACCCTATGGACTTCGTAGAAATAGAGATAACAAGGGTAAGTTCTTACCATATCTCATATTTTTTCCTTGCTAAAACTGTTGCAAGGCATGCTGGGATGTATAGTTCAAGAACACCTGGAGGGCCGCTTATTGCCCACCCGTTTTAGAAATATCCCATAAGTGACTTCGGGCCTGATTCAGCAAGGACTGCAATTGCAAAGCTGCACGCAGGCATCTTTGCAATTATGGTAATGCAGCAGGAGGCTTCACGCCTCCTGCTGCAATACGTATCCGAGCTGTGTTGTCCAACGCGGACCATCAGCCCTCTTCGTGACCCATGGGATTAGAGTAAGAGGCCAGGAAATCTCCGTCAGCCGACGGAGATTCTGGCCTCTTCCCTCTCCCCCAGTGGCGGCAAGACGCCTCCGTTTCAGGAAACTGAGGCCATCTCCATCCACAAACGCCAGCAGACTGTCAATCACTGACAGTCTGCATGCGGGATCGCAGACCCATTCTGCACTGCTGAATTAGGGCCTTAATTAATACCTCAGTCAATTTGATTTAACCACCTGTGTTCAGCCATGGATATCTCTAAAACCTGAACTGTTGGGGAGCCTTAAGGACTGCGTTTGGGAACCTCTGAGCTAAGCAATAGACAAGCACTGCAGAGATCAGTATGTTCTGTGCAGGCCTTGTTATGTTTAAAAGTATAGAAATAGTTAATTTATAAAAAAAAAAATATGTGGGGCTCCCCTTCCAAATCAATAAGCAGTCCTTGACCTCTGAGCCTGGGAGGATATTGGAAAAACAGGGTGAAAAAAACAGTCCAAGACCAGTAGCAGAGAGACATACAGCTCGGGGGTCTCCCTGCCATAATGTTATCCAGCTCCAACCTAATTAGCCCAGGGCTGTAATCCCACAGAAAGTCAAGAGCCTTCCAAAAAAATGAGGTGTCTCTCTCTCTCAAGAGACAAGGGCTGTTCACCGCATTCCTGGTTATAGTGGGTGTGAGGGTAATGGTAATTAAATAGTTAATATTGTTCTTTATAGGCAGCCTACAAGTCCCAGCAAGCCTGTCTCTGGGTGATGGCACTTGTAGAATCAGTGCAAGCATGCCCAGACAAGGGCTCACTGGTGCTTGTAGTCCATCTGATTGTCGCACTGGCTAGTTCAGGCTAATGCTGGTTATTGGAAAATATGGTGAACCCCACACTGTTTTCCCCTTATTTTCCAATACCAGCCTAGGCTCAGCTCCAGGGCTGGTTATTGATTTGGGGGTGCGGGATGGGGGGCAACGCATTTATATTTTTTACATTTAACTCTTTCTATACTTTTTTACCTAACAAAGCCTGCACTGATCAGTATAACTCGCTTGTGCTTCACCCAAACTCTCCTGCCACAGGCAGATCTATTGTTTGGGTGGGTTTAATTAATTATACGACCCAGAGTGGGTGCTATTATCATGTAGCGTTAGGGACGCCGGTACAGAAAAGCCTTGACGTGGCCCGGTGCTTAATCATGTATTTGCAAATATATGCAACAAAGATCTCTGAATTTCTATTATCGTGCAGTATTCAAGTGTTTTTGCTTGTTTTTTGCAGTGTGCTGGAGGGAATTTTTTTTCTTTTCTATTCTAGAGTAGACCCCTCTTTCCAAGCGTCTGTAAAAAAATTAGGTCGATCATGAGCAACCACTATATTTCTATTCTAAAGTGCACTTTGGCCATAGTAACTCAGCGGATATAAAGCAGTGTAATAGGCGGAAGGAGGCAGAGCTTGAGGTGCAATGTAGGGATTTGGAGGCCCGATACTTTGTTTTTCATAGTGTGTGGGATAAGGACAACTTATTACCTCTTTGATAAATCCATATACAGGTTGAATCTCCCATATCCAAATGTTCCGAAATACGGAATATTTTTAGCATGACTGAGAAAGTGAAACCTTTGCTTTCTGATGGTTCAATGTACACAAACTTTTTTTAAAGCACAAATTATTAAAAATATAGTATAAAATAACCTTCAGTCTGTGTGTATATGAAACAAATTAATTTCATGTATGTACACAAATTTTTTTTTACATGCACAAAATTATTAAAAATATAGTATAAAATGACCTGCAGGTTGTGTGTATAAGGTATATATATATATATAACACATGCATTGTGTGTTTAGATTCGGGTCCCATTCCCAAGATATTTCATTATTTTATGCAGATATTCCAAAATACGGAATATTCCGATATCCAAAATACCCCTGGTCCCAAGCATTTTGGATATGGGAGACTCAATCTGTATAGGGCTTGATTCAATTCAACGTGAATTGAATAGCGCCGGGAAGGAGCTCCCGGATCTATTCAATTCAGCGCGCTGTTAAACCCGATTACGGATTTCTTCTCGCATCCCTTCTGGGGTGCGAGCAGAAATCCGGCAAAACTACAGGTGCGCAGCAAAAACAGCATTGGGCTGGGAAGTTTAGTTGGAGAATGCCCATTCTCGCGACTAAACACCCTGTTGGGGCGGGAGAATGGGCATTCTCCGACATAACAGCGTGCAGAATTTAATATCTCCCGCAGCTCCCTCTTGGCGCTATTTATTTTGCGTTCAATTGAATCGAGTCCATAGTCTATTCACCAGACATTTACTTTTTCTCAGGAGGCAGTTTTCTGTGCATTTGACTAGAGAAGACTATTCTAGTAGAACTATGCCCGCTATACTGGACTCCCAGAATGATAAACACTTTTCTGGTGTTGAGATAGCTGATACATTTTTGCAGTGTTCTAAATCGCTATACACAACCCGGTCAACATATACTCATGCCCAACCTCATAATTGTTATGTTCTGGGTTGTTTGTGGACCCGGGGTGGTAGCAGGAGTGATCACAGAAGCGGGTTGGAATAAAAAACTAGGTTTTTCAATATGTGCTTGAGCAGAGATAACATATGGCAGTAAATAAAAGTCCAGGTATATATAAACGTGCACTAGAGTTCTGTGATGGGAGTAATGGGTTAATGTCCAAGTAGAAACAATTAGAGCTGTGCAGGTAGTGAGACTGGAATAATCAACCAGGTATGCAGGTAGTGATGCAGGAAAATAATAGTCAGGTATGCAGGTAGTGAACTAAGGCCATTGAGCAGGATGTCAGCAGGCTCAGGCACCCCATGCCGTGCTGTTACTGGCCGGAGGGAACATGTGGCTCAACAGGATTGGCCAGCCGCATCACATGGCCAGAAGGCAAAATGGCGGCGCCCATGCCGAACAGAACGGAGACGCCGCCAGGCCTTACCAGCGCAGAGTGACAACAGGCCCGCACAACAATGTGCGCAGCCAAAGCCCCCCGCCAGACACCGGCTCCGCCACCAGACAGTCCACGCCACAACGACCTCACAGGTAACACCCGCCTAGCGCCATGCTGAAATACCCTGGCCGTGACAGTACCCCCCCCCTTTTGGGGTGGCCTCAGGACACTCACCAGGCTTCTCCGGATGGGCAGAATGGAATCTCCTGATGAGTGTGGGAGCGTGGACATCACGAGCATCGGTCCAGCAACGTTCCTCTGGATCGTAACCTTTCCAATCTAGCAAATACTGTAGATGACCTCTGCGTAGACGAGAATCCAAGACCTGGGCGACCTCAAACTCAACTCCTCTCTCCGTCTGGACTCAAGGAGAAGCAGGTAGAGCACTGTGGAACCTATTCAGAACTAGGGGCTTTAATAAGGAAACGGAAGAAATTAGGGGTTTTTAGGTATGGGGGTAACTGTAGACGATAGGCCACTGGATTAATGACTTCTGTTATGGTGCAGGGACCAATAAAGCGTGGTGCAAATTTCATTGAAGGAACTCTCAGACGAAGATTGCGGGTGGACAACCAGACCTGGCTTCCAACTTGTATGCGTGGAACTATTCTACGCTTCTTATCGGCCTGGGTCTTATAGCGAGAGGATGCCTTCAGCAAATCAGACCGTACTTTAGTCCAGATAGCAGCAAAATTCCGCACCGTGTCCTCCACGGCCGGAACATCAAAAACAGGCAGGCTTCGGAATTCGGGAACACAAGGATGAAGGCCATAAACAACCTGAAATGGTGTTTGGTTAGTTGACGAGTGGTAGGAAGCATTATGTGCAAACTCGGCCCACGGCAGCAAGGCAGCCCAATTGTCCTGGGAACATGTCATAAAGATTCCTAAGAAAGTCTCTAGATCTTGATTAACTCGGTGGAGCCGTTGCTTTGCGGATGGTTGGCTGTGGAAAAGTTTAACTTCACTTGAAGAACAGAACACAAAGCCCTCCAGAATTTTGCAGTAAATTGCACACCACAGTCAGAGACAATTTCGGCAGGAAGGCCATGAAGACGAAATATGTGTTGAACTAACAACTACCAGGTCATGAGCAGAAGGTAACTTCTTCAAAGGTATATAGTGGACCATCTTAGAGAATCGATCTATTACAACCCAGATAGTATTGAAGCCTTGAGAGACTGGCAGGACTGTGACGAAATCCATAAAGAGATGCGTCCATGGATGTGATGGAGTAGGTAGTGGAAGCAATTCCCCAGCTGGAGCTTGTCGTGATGATTTATGCTGGGCACAGAAGGAGCAGGAAGAGATGAACTCCACTATATCTGCCTTCATAGAAGGCCACCACTAGTGTCTTTTCAGGAACTCCAAGGTCTTCCGAGTGCCTGAGTGCCCTGCAAAGCGAGAGGAATGTGCCAAAGTGAGAAGCCACCTCCTTAATTCCGGGGCCACAAACTATTTTCCTGTAGGAGGCTGAACCTGTAATGCGACGAAAACTCTTGATTCCAAGACGGGGGTATTGCTTTGATTTTCAGATTGATCATCACAGAGGAGAGATCTCGAAAGGGCATCAGCCTTCTGATTAAGTGCTCCAGACCGGAAGGTCAGGGTGAACTGAAACCTGGCAAAAAATATTGCCCAGCGGGCCAAACGAGGACTCACGCATTGAAGGTTTTTGAGAAATAGGAGATTTCTATGGTCCGTAAATACAGTAAAAGGAAACTTAGCGCCTTCTAGCAAATATCTCCATTCCTTCAACGCCAACGTAGTTCCTTTCGGCAGGTGAGAATATCTTAGAAAAGAACCCACAAGGATGGACTCGATTGTCCTCATAACGTTGAGACAGGACTGCTCCCACAGCTTCAGATGATGCGTCTACTTCCAAGAAAAAAGGCCTGTCCAGATCTGGTTGTCGAAGAACAGGTGCTGAGGTAAAGGCCTGTTTTAGAAGATGAAAAGCAGACTCTGCCTCAGGTGACCATTGGGCAGGATTAGCACCTTTGCGGGTCAAGGCTGTAATGGGAGCCAGCAATGTAGAAAATCCCTTAATGAAGCGTCTATAATAATTGGCGAAGCCCAACAATCTCTGGATGGCTTTCAGCGTCTGAGGTCGGGTCCAATCCAGAATTGCTTGTACCTTCTTGGGGTCCATTTCCAAACTGGAGCCAGAAATTACATAGCCGAGAAAAGGTACACTGGACACTCCAAAGACACACTTCTCCAGTTTGCAGTAAAGGTGGTTCTCTCTCAAACGGGTCAAAACTTCTTTAACATCTTTATGATGTTTAGCTACAGAGGATGAAAAAAATCAGTATATCGTCCAGATAGACAACAACTGAAACACATAACAGGTCCCGGAAAATCTCATTAACGAAACTCTGAAAGACAGCAGGGGCGTTGCACAATCCAAAAGGCATTACTAAATGTCCATCTCTGGTATTAAAAGCAGTCTTCCATTCATCGCCAGCTCGAATACGAATGAGATTGTAAGCCCCTCTCAGATCTAATTTAGAAAAAAATGACAGAGCCCTTGACCCTATCAAACAACTCAGTAATCAGGGGAAGAGGGTATCCATTCTTTACAGTAATATCATTAAAGCCTCGATAATCGATACATGGTCTTAAACCACTGTCCTTGCCAACGAAGAAAAACCCAGCTCCGGCAGGTGAAGTAGAGGAGCGAATGAACCCCTTTGCCAGGTTGTCCCGGATGTGCTCGGTCATGGCTTGAGTCTCAGGCAAGGACAGCGGATAGGTACAACCATGAGGTGGTATCTTATCAGGTATCAAATCAATTGGATAGTCCCATTCCCTATGAGGAGGTAAGATATTTGCTTGCTGCTCAGAGAACACGTTGGCGAACATCTGATATTCCTTGGGAATGGCAGAAGAAACTAATGGAACTGTCTTTCTTACTGGTCGAATTTTTGGAAGACAGGATTTCTGACAGTCCATACCCCATGACAGAATCTGCATAGAAGTTCAATCTATCCTGGGATTATGTTGACGCAACCAGGGTAGACAAAGAACAATTTCTTGAGAGGCCTCTGATATCACCAGGAATTTTAAGGACTCAGAATGAAGTGCCCCAATTCGGACCAATACTGCTTGAGTCTCCTTGGTGACTATCCCGTTAGTTAGAGGGCGTCCGTCTATAGAGGTCAGAGAGATGGCATGGTTGAGAGACAAACAAGGAATCTGAAATTTATCTGTGAAACTAGACGTTATGAAATTTCCGGCTGCTCCCGAGTCAAGTAGAGCAGTAGCAAAGACAGGTTTGGGTTTAAGATCCAAAGCTAGGGTAATCATGAAATCTTTAATTTTTGGAGACGGGCTCATAACTCCTAACTTGTTGTCTCCAGGGTCAGTTAGGATTTGGAATTTCCCGGTTTTACGGGGGCAGGAGATGAGCAGGTGACTGGACTCTCCACAGTACAGACAGAGGTACTTTTGCATTCTTCTCTGACGTTCTTCTTTGGAGAGGTGTGTATGATTCACCTGCATAGGCTCCTCTTCAGTAGGAGAAGGAATGGGATAGGTAGAAATGGAGGGGGCAAATGACCTTTGCCGGTCAGTTCTGTGTTTTTCAGCCTGACTTTCCCTGAAGCGTAGGTTAACTTTGATACACAACAAAATCATGTAGTTCAGATTAGTAGGAAGCTCTCGAGTGACTAGATTATTCTTTAGTCGGTCTGACAACCCATGCCAGAAGGCCGAGATGAGGGCTTCCTCATTCCATTTGAGCTCTGTTGCTAAAATTTTAAATTGCACGGCATATTGACTGACAGGACAGACCCCTTGTCTCAGTGTCATGATGTTTGATGATGCTGATACAGTACGCCCAGGTTCATCGAAAATCCTCCTGAAGGATGACACAAAGCCTGTGTAATTATCCAGCAGCGGATCTGAGCGCTCCCAGAGTGGGGAAGCCCATTCCAAGGCCTGGCCGGATAACAGAGAGACTATATAAGCCACTTTAGTTCTTGCAGTTAGAAAGTTGTCAGGCTGCAGGGTAAAATGTATGTCACACTGATTTAGGAATCCTCGGCAGAGTTTAGTGTTGCCGTCAAATTTACTTGGTAAAGGAAGATGTAAGCGGGGAGATGATCTGCCTCCTGTATTCCCAGATGCTGATGCGGATGTAGTTGCTGGTACTCCAGGGGTAGAAAAGGAAGTTTGCAAACTATCCTGTTGCTTAGACATCTCTTGCAGGAATTGAGCCATCTGATGCTGCATGTTTTCCAGATTTTCTAAACGACCAGAAATGCACCGGAATAAATCCACTCCTGACTCCTGATCCGTGGCCGGCTCCATGGGGCCAGTGCAAACTGTTATGTTCTGGGTTGTTTGTGGACCCGGGGTGGTAGCAGGAGCGATCACAGAAGCGGGTTGGAATAAAAAAACTAGATTTTTTAATATGTGCTTGAGCAGACATAAAATATGGCAGTAAATAAAAGTCCAGGTATATATAAACGTGCACTAGAGTTCTGTGATGGGAGTAATGGGTTAATGTCCAAGTAGAAACAATTAGAGCTGTCCAGGTGTGCAGGTAGTGAGACTGGAATAATCAACCAGGTATGCAGGTAGTGATGCAGGAAAATAATAGGCAGGTATGCAGGTAGTGAACTAAGGCAATTGAGCAGGATGTCAGCAGGCTCAGGTATGGGCAAGGGTGGTGGAGGAAGCAGGGTAGTCCAGTGGAAGCTAGGAGCTGACAGGCAGACTGGCAGACAGCGAATTACATAGGAACAGGATAAGCACATAGAAATCCCTCAGCTAGGCTGAGATACACGTTGCACTGGCAAAGAAGGAAGGCACTGACCCTTCCTAAATACCCCATGCCGTGCTGTTACTGGCCGGAGCAAACGTGACTCACCAGGAATGGCAGAAGGCAAAATGGCGGCGCCCATGCCAAACGGAACGGAGACGCCTCCAGGCCTTACCAGCACAGAGTGACAACAGGCCCGCACAACAACGCGCGCAGCCAAAGCCCCCCGCCAGACAGCCCGCGCCACAACGACCTCACAGGTAACACTCGCCTAGCGCCATGCTGAAATACCCTGGCCGTGACAATTATCTTGCTGGGGTCAAATTACCGACATTTTCTCAGGAGGCAGTTGATTTTTTTTTTTTTTTTAGAATCCCGTCTTATATTCAAAGAACTAAATTTGGCACTGATCTCTTTAACAAACTCTAAGGCACCTGGTGTGGATAGTGTTCCTGAAGAATTTTATAAAAATAACTTTTGTCCTCCACCTATTTTACACTTTTAATGATCTAAATTGCGATGGTGCGCTTCCTTCTTCCATGTCTGAGGCTTTTATTGTTGTTCTCCACAAACTTCCTAAGGACCCTCTTCTAACGGAGTCGTTCAGACATATATATCAGATAGGTTTTATTCCTGGTAAGCCTACCACTTAAGGTGCATACACACTAGACGATATGCTCCCTGAGCGATATCGTCTAGTGTGTCCCCGGCAGGCTGTGCTCAATGTCGTTCATGACATAGAGCACAGCCGCTGAACGATATCATTAGCGATATCGTTCAGCGCCGGGCTCTCTAACCCATTCCCTGACATGCAGCAACCTGACGAGGTCGTCAGGTTGGCCTGCATGTCAGCGCGATGAACGATGATGACGAACGACCCGCGGGAACGCGCGTCGTCATCATCGTTCATCTTTTTTGTGTTAAAAATGGACGATAAAGTGGATGACTGAACGATAACGATATCGTTCAGTCGTCCACTTTAATCGCCCAGTGTGTACGCACCATTAGAGTCTCCACAGGTTGTTTTGCCATCCACAGATGTCTCACAAAGCTGAGAGTGGGACAGGAGTGGTGTACTTGGATGCTGCGTAGGCGCCTTCAACTATCTGGTAGGTGCTTCAAAAATTTTTCTTTAGGCCTCATTTTATTCAGTAGGTCAAATTGCTATATTCTGTCTCTGCTGCCGAAAATGCAGTAATGGTCTCACTATGACTCCGTTCTCAGTAGGGGCAATTGGCAAGGCTACCAGTTTTCCCCATTCCATTTCTGTTAGCCAAAGAGACATTGGCGTTTGATTTGAACAGACCCTAGAATCTGCAAATTAGTAATATTGTTGAGAACATAGCTCTTTATGCTGATGACATACTCCTGTTCTTGGCTGACGCAGATGGCTCGGTGGACAGACTCCTGCAGGTTATCGATAGCTTTGGTTCTTTTTCGGGCCTTAGGATAATTTGGACTAATATATTTCTTCAGCATGGGCTCTATCCTATAACTGGTTTATCTGCCCTTTGTCTTTTCCTTTGGACCATATTGTTTCACTATCTGAAGATTTGTATTACATCTCAATCTTCTGATTATGTTCACCAAAACATTGTCAGTCACGACATATTTCTTCTTCAGGGTCCATAGGGCTCCACAGGATGACCTTGGGGGTGTAGGTGGTGGTTGAGGACCGGGCACCACACAGTTAAAGCTTTCAGCTCCCAGGATACACTGGTCCAACCCCCTATACCCCGAGCCAGAGGCACCTCAGTTTTCATCAGTGCCCGGCCGGAGTCAGGTCACCATTATGCAGTGGGCTGCTTAGGCAGCCCAAGAAGCTTTTATTTTATGATTTATTTATTTATTTATACTTTTCCTGTTGAGCGAGCAGCAGCAACTGTCCACAGGATGTCTGCGCTGCTGCTCCATCACCCTTTCGCGCGCTGCAACACCAGCTTTGGTCCTTGCTAGCCGGCCCCGAGGACGAACCCAGACTGCTGCCCGGACACAAGGGTACAAGTAAGGCATGTTATCGCGGTGACCCGCGGATTGGCAGTCATACCTCCGATCTCAGGGGACAGACCGGAGGAGCTGGGAATTGATACAGGCTTTGTCCACAGTGATCCACTAGACCACCAGGGTACATATGGAGTGGGAATCCAGCATCCCAGTGGTTAAAAAATCAGCATGGGGAGGTCAGCTTTCCCCATTAAAGCGGCCTCTCAGCTCAGGGCACCATTCCTCTGAGGTCTCGCTTCCCTGAACTGCTCCAACCACGCCCCCTCAGAGGTCTCCGGTGGCCATTTCCTCCATGCTAAGCCACAGCTCTCTCAGGGAAACGCATACCTCTCCTTGGAGTCAGGTTATGTAGTGCTATAGCCTACCAGATGTTGAGTCACTGACCACAGAATCTGTGTAGTTGATTGTAGTCCCATTCTGCAGTTATATTGTATTTCTGCATTGTTTGTGACTTATGCTAGCGCTGCCTGTCAGTATATTTCTCTATGATGTCAGTATATATTTTTCCCTTTTTTCTGACTTTGCGCTAACATACAGGTGTATTCAGAGTTTTTCCCAGTATCAATAAATGTATTGGTGAGGGTTGTCACATACAGTTGGTTACTGCACAGTGCCATATTTGTGCTGTGCCCTCCTGCAGCTTGTCCAAGCCTAAGACAGGATCAGTATATTGCATTCCTACTTGTATCCTACATACCCAGTGGTTGCATTATACCCAGTGCCATATTGTGTGCTATACTGCTCTACAGCTATGTCTAGCAAAGGCAAGAGTAGCAAGCAAGCATCTGCACCCATACTGCTATCATGCAAATTATGTGCTGCAGGCTTAAATGAGGAGGATTTGATACAAGATGGGTTATGTGTTAAATGTTATACTCCACCAGGCCCATCAGGCACTATTGCGGACCGCCTAGCAGTACCGACTGTAATTTCCCATATGGGGTTACCACAACAGGCCATAATTCCCCCTCTGGGTCTGCCACAGCAGGTTCAGCCAATACAGGTACTTCCTGTGCCCCCTCCATGGGTAGACTTATTCTCTAGCTCGGTACGGAGTCTGGTGGCTATCTCTACAGCCTTTCAAACTATGTTGCAAGGTGAGAAGCCCCTACCCAGTAAGCCTTCTTAGCGTCCTGTGTTATCTTCACAGTCCATGCAGCTCTCAGATTCTGAAGTGCCATCTGAGGAGGCAGAAGATGATGATCTCTCTAACACTGACTCCCCTCAGGGGGAGGACGAGAGTCAGTCTAAAATTAATATTCCTGTCTTGGGGCGAGCTGTTAAATCCATCTTACTAATAGATGATGACGAGCCAGCCCCTAAATCAAAGCCCCCACTGTTTAAACGACAGAAAGTGGCTTCAGCAGAATTCCCTCTATCGGATCAATTAGCTGAACACAGGTTTCAGCCCAAAAAATATCTGAACTCCTGTTATCCATTTCCAGCGGCTCACTGTTCAAAATGGGAGACCCCCCCTGCGGTGGATTCGCATTTTACGCGTTAATTAAAAGCGCTACGTTGCCTATCCCTACAGTATCCTCTTTGAAGGACCCTATGGATAGAAAGGTTGAATCTTGCCTTAAATTGATATACTCTCTTTCAGGGGCTGTTGCCCGTCCAACCATGGCTATTGCATGGGTGGCTAAAACTATAGAGAGCTGGGCTGACGCACTTGAAGGCTCTTTTCCCTCAGATGCTTCAAGGGATCAGATGTGTCAGAGTTCAGCCAGGGATCGGCCATCCCGCCGGCTTCCTCTGACTTCCCGGGCAGTCGGGCGGCTGGTGCGGCGACGTGGGAGGTGCTGAGCATTCTCCCTGATACTGGTGTCTCGGGCCGCCTGGTGCGCGGGGATCGGAGTCCCTGTCATGGGCGCCGCCATGACACTTCCTTTTCTGACTGTCCTTCCTTCCCTGACAGTCTGGCCGGTCAGCTGACGCTGTGGACCAATCAGTGGGCTTCCAGGGCTATATCTCCAGCTCCTGTGTATCAGGTAGTTGCCTGAACAACCATTGTCGCTGCTAGTATTACTAGTGGTCTCTCGTTCCAGGTTCCCTTGCTTCCAGTGATCTATTCCTGTGTGCAGCTATATCATCCGTCTCACCAGTACTTTACCACCTCAGCCTGTGTGCAGCTATATCATCCATTTCTCCAGTGCTTAACCACCTCAGCCTGTGTGCAGCTATATCATCAGTGCTTAACCACCTCAGCCTGTGTGCAGCTATATCATCAGTGCTTTACCACCTCAGCCTGTGTGCAGCTATATCATTCATCTCACCAGTGCTTTACCACCCCAGCCTGTGTTTAGCTATATCATTCATCTCATCAGTGCGTTACCACCGCCGCCTGTGTGCAGTATACTATCCATTTCACCAGTGCTTTACCATCACAGCCTGAGTGTAGTTATACGTACCAAAATCTCCAGCATTATGATCTCTGGCTGGCTTCAGTACTACTACCCACCTCATTACTGGACTCTGTGGTCCCTACCTATGTGTTACAGTATTGCACTGTGGTGCACTCTTTCTGACCGGCAACCCGGTAGAGCGTGTCCGCAGTGCACACTTCCTTGTACCTCAAGTACAGTGTCCCTACGGGCCCCTTACTGGCACCGACCCTTTGGGCCACGAGTGTTCGTCTCTCCTTTTTCCCGCAGGCTTTGGTCACCTAGTCAAAGGACCGCGACCTGCTTACGAGGTGCAGCTCAAGCCAATATCCCGATTGGTGGGGTCACTGGCGAACACCATCTCGTGGGTTAGATTCAGCACCTTTGACTAGGTCTCGCCAACGACCAAGACCCGTGGATGCGGAGGTCGTACATTCAGGCCCCTCGCCTCCGTTTCCTCCCGCAGCCTCAGGCCTCAGCTTCCAGAAAACCGCCTCCCAGCGTGACAAGATGTCTTTAGTTGCTCACATATGAGATGCATCTTCTTATATTGGAGAAGCGACATTGGATGCCAGTCTCCTTAACCTCCAGAGTCTCGGTCACGGCAGTGTCTGGCCGCTGTACTCTGTGGCTACGCTCATGGAAGGCTACGTGAACTCCAAGAAAGGCCTAGAAGTGTTGCCCTACAATGGGGAGATCTTGTTTGGCCCAGACCTTGACAAGATTGTAACCACATTGGCGGCATCAAAAACTGCATTTCTGCCTTCAGCAACTACTACTGCAAAACCTCGGACTACATCTTTTAGGTCCTTTCGTCCTTAAGGAAAACCTAAAGGTCAGTCCTATCCTAGGCAATCAGCTTCCACTAGGGCCACCAAGCCCAGGACCAAGCAGACCTGGACCACCAGACACCCTGCTTCAAAATCCAAGGATAAGCCCTCAGCCTGACGGGACCGGCCTCCCTTTGGGGGATCCCAGAGTGGGAGGCCGACTGCTTCAGTTTGCCCAGTGCTGGTGTCAAACCACCACAGATGCTTGGGTAAGAGAAGTTGTCTCTCATGGGTACGCCCTCTCATTTCTTCGACGGCCACCCCACCAGTTATTCTACTCAGGCCCTCCTTCAGACCCAAGCAAGGTCTTACAAATCCAGAAAGCCATACAGTCCTTGCTGCAAGCAGGGGTAATTGTGCCAGTCCCGCTTTCTCAGCAGGGGACCGGTTACTATTCAACTCTCTTTCTGGTTCAAAAGCCGAATGGGTCTCATCAGCCTATCCTCAACCTCAAATCTCTGAACAGATTCCTCAGGGTACCCAGATTCCTCAGGGTACCCAGGTTCAGGATGGAAACCCTACGCTCTATCCTAGCTATGGAGCCTGGGGACTTTATGGTATCTCTGGATATTCAGGACGCGTACCTACATGTACCTATAGTGCCCTCACATCAGTGATATCTCCGGTTTTACTATACTACAGCAATACTTCCAATTTCAGGCTCTGCCCTTTGACCTATCCACAGCTCCATGGGTGTTTACCAAAATTATGGCTGTCATGGCGGCCCACCTGCGTGGCTGGGTGTCTGACTGTTACCATATCTGGACTACTTCCTGCTCCTAGCAGGATCCCCAAAAGTGCTTCACCGCCATCTGCGGCTAACCTTTGCTTTCTTTCACAAGCATGGATGATTAATCAACTGGAAATAGTCCTCCCTGAATCCCTGGGATTCCTGCTGGATTCTCAGGATCAGAGAATCTTTTTGACATCAGACAAGATCTCCACACTTCAACTGTAGGTTACAAGGCTGCAGGCCTGTACAAGGCTGCATAGGTTTTTATTTCAAAGTGGGGTTTTTCTTTCTAAGTGGGACTACATGTACAGCATAACTTAAAGAGCTATACAGGAGTTCTTACTAGCTATATTCTCTGCGATCAGTGAGAGATGATGATTTGATGTATTTTCCTATTCTTTCATTGCAGGTAAACATCTATTTGCACCAGGCATCTATTAGAGAAATACCAATACTGTCTGGAATGCACTGATTTTCTAGGTAAACATCTATTTGCACCAGGCATCTATTATAGAAATACCAATGCTGTCCGGAATACAGTGATTTTCTAGGTAAACATCTATTTGCACCAGGCATCTATTATAGAAATACCAATGCTGTCTGGAATACACTGATTTTCTAGGTATATTGTCTTTAATTAATATCTGTAAACTCCAGAGTGACTTAAGATCTGACTATACAATTATATATTATCTCCTAGATTCAAGGGATGCTGTATAGGCTCTGTTTGTATTAACATTTTATGACTTGTATCTGGTGTGGGTGAGGTTATTGGGGGTGGGTGCAATCAGTGACTACACGTTATGCTTCACTATATACTCAGTAGGTTACAAGGCTGCATAGGTTTTTTTTTTCTAAGTGGGACTACATGTACAGCATAACTTAAAGCACTGGTCGGGGAACAGGGGTAAATTACCCCAAATGGGGTAAAAATGAAATTCCTGGAGGTAATGGACGGACAGCCGGGCATGTATATTAATCATTGCATGCCTGGCTGTCCATCCATTACCCCCAGGAATGGTGGTCACTGGCGCCGGGTGCGGCGCCTGTGACCTCCAGCCCGGCGCCGCAGGGAGGCTCTAAGCCGGATGCTCGCTGAGATGTTATTACCAGCGGGTGCCCGGCTCCTTCCCTGCAGCGCCACATTAGCCGGAGGCTGGAGTTCACTTCTGGACTCCAGCTTCCGGCTCGCCCCATGCGCACTATGGGAGAGACGTCATGATGTCTCTCCCATAGTTCCGAGGAGCAGCCGGGCGGACAGGATGGCGGCGGATGCAGGAGCGGGGATTAAGGTAAGTTTTTTTTTTTTTCTTTATACAAGTGGCACTACAGGGGCACTACTAAAGGGGCATTATATGGGGCACTAGACTACTAAAGAGGCATTATATGGGGGCTCTACTACAGGGGTATTATATGGGGGCACTGCTACAGGGGCATTATATGGGGGCTCTGCTACAGGGGCACTATATGGGGGCACTGCTAGAGGGGCATTATATGGGGGCTCTACTACAGGGGCACTATGGGGGTCATTCAGACCCGGTCGTTAGCGCCGATGCGCTCGGACCGGGTCGATGGCCCCCCACAGAGCATGCGCACGACGGCGCCGGCACCGTCGTGCGCATGCGTGAGACCCGCTACGACCGACATCGCCGGTCGTAGCGGGTCTCGATCCAAAGGGGGCGAGCTGTCGATGTTGATTGACAGCTCGCCCCGTTTGGAAGGTGGGCCGGGGGGGGTGGCAGCCCAAATGGAGGCGTTCCCATGGGAACGCCTACCGTTTGGGGGAGGCCCCACTGACATCACTAGTGATGTCAGTGGAGAGCTTCCGGCTCAGACAGAGCCAGAAGCTCTCCGGGGCTTACGAAAAGGGAGACCCTACCCTAGGGTCTCGTCGTAAGCCCCGATGGTCGTGATGGTCTATGACCATCGCGACCCATCACCGGAGCGGTCGTTAGAGCTGTGGGTGTTAACCCACAGCCTAATGACCGCAACAGAGGCGGGCGGTCAGGATGCAAGCGGCCGCCCAGTTTCTGAGCGACCGCTTGCATCCTCCGACCGCCTCTGAATGAGGCCCTATATGCGGGCACTACTACAGGGGCATTATATGGGAGCACTGCTACAGGGTCATAACTATGGGGGCACTACTACAGGGGCACTATATGGGGGCACTACTATAAGATTTCCTTCCTTTCAAATCAAGGGGGTAACATCGGCGTATCTAAATATATTTTGGGGTAAAGGGTAAAAATGTTCCCTGACCCCTGAATTAAAGAGTTAGACAGGAGGACAACATTTTAAAAGAACTCTCTAAAAATTGCAAAAGATCTTCTGAGCTTCTGGATACCCTGCAACTCAGCCACCAGCTTTCATTATAACCTGGACACACCTTTTGCCAACACCCTGCTTCAGCATTGCAAGCAACTATCTGCTTGCTGAACATTTAATTCTTGTATGTTTGTGTTTCTACTCTACACTGTTTAAATCTTTCCAGTACCACTGTCAATTTATCTCTATACCACTGTAGTATTTACCATTGTTTCATCTTTTTTTTTATAATCATACTTTATACTAATTCTAAAGTCCTGCAACTTTAACAGTTCTAAACTCCTTTTGTTTATAATATACCATTTACATCTTCCAGCACTGTTCTCCCTTTTATCTGATTTTGACATTTTAACTTTTCTACTCCTGAATCTCACACTCATTACTGCTACTGACTTTTCCATCCCCCAACTGCCTCATCTACACTATGCCCCGTATTCAATTTGAGGCGAAAAGCCGAGATCGACGAAAAAGTTTCGCCGATGACGTCATTTTGCCAGGCGGAAAAGTATTGCCGTATTCAATTTGTTTCGCCTATGAATGCAGGCGGAAAAAAGTGCAGAATTGGGGTGCAACGTTGCGGGAACACCCGTGCAGCCTTCAGACAGTCCCCCAAAGGTAAACTGCGTCAAAAAAAAACAAAACACCACCACAAAAAATCACTTTGAATTTGGGAGCGAAAAAAAAAGTTGAGGGACAAGGTTCAAAACTAGCGAACTAAACTCCAGGTGGGTCCCCAAGTATGCCCCAGGTGTTTTTTTCATTGCAGGTGCTTGCAGCAGGTGGATTTTTAACGATTTTTTAAACTTAACTTTATCAACTTTTAAATATGCTGGCCCCCATTTTCAAGTACCCCAAATTTGCTGGGATAAGTTATTTTCTACAAAAAAACCTGAATAGTATTCTTCACCACTTGTACAAAAACGCTATTTAGCAGCTATTGAGCCCGTTTAAAAACATCAAATACCTTCAGCAAGCGAAATCTGGGGTAACCATAGCTAACCCCCATGACAGAGCATCTTTCGGGGGGTGTCAGGCTGATTTCCCCAAATCTGACAGGGGCATTATATGGGGGCTCTACTTTCTGCTCGTTTCAGATTTGCCAGGTCCCGTTTTCGCGTACTTTCAAATTGAATACGGGGATACGCGTGCAATACTTTTCCGCCTGCAAAACAGGCAAAAAGTCCGGGAGGCGGAAAAGTATCGCGGGTCCGCTCAAATTGAATACGTCTCTATGTCTCTTTTCTTCTCCTCCCTCACTCAGCATCTACATTATTTTCTCCTGGTCCTGTTGCACCACCACTAAACCCTGCACCCTCTCTTTTCTCCAAGTTACTGTATCTGTCCTCTTCCCCCCCCACACCACACTAAACCTCCACCTTACCCACCACCTGCTGTCACCCTCATTCAGAAGCCAGCCACATACCCCCACACTCCTTATCCCCCTGCTCTAGATCAATATCACCTCCACACTACATCAACCCTAATAATCTCATTCTCCTCTCGCCTCTTAGCGCTGTCCCTCTCTCCTGTTCCCCCTCTGGAAGGCCAGTTGTGTCTATAATAAACTGGTCCCCGTTCATGAGCGCTTCATCTGCAATGCCTTGATTCTCCTTGCCATCACCAAACCCTGGATTTACCCATCTGATACCACTGCTCCTGCAGCTATCTCCTTTGAGGGCCTCACATTCTCACTCACCCTGGCCTGGAGGTTTCCATGGTGGTGGTCTTGGGGTCCTTCTATCCTTGCGTCACTCCTACCAACTTTTACCTTCTGAACCCTCCATCTCATTCTTTCCATTCGACACTCATGACATTTGCCTCTTCCAACTTCTTTGAGTAGCTGCCTTTTTAGTCTCCCTGGCCTTCGCTCAAAATTCCTCCATCACTTGGCTTCCTGGCTCTTAATCTTCAAATGGGCTCTCAAGACCCATTTCTTACTCAATGCTTTCCAGCACTCATCCTAACCAACTACTCTATGCTCCTTCCTCACTATCTAGCCCATCTGTGTCACCCCTGATTGTCTGACCCTCCCCTTTAGAATGTAAGCTCTCGCGAGCAGGGCCCTCTTCTCTCACATGCTTCTTCTTGCCTTACTTTTACTTTAATTTACAATGGCACCTAAAACTTGGTTACTGACACCCTGCTGCTTATTTAGGTGTTATGCAGCATTGTTTATAAATCATGTACTTGTCCGGCACTGTCTGTACTGTTAATAACTGTTGTCTTGTGTGCTCATTTGTTTCTGTACTTTGTAAGGCGCTGTGGAACCCTTGTGGTGCCATATAAATAAAGAATAATAACAAAGGATAATAATAACGAGTGCGCAGATGTCTCCACAGTCGCCGGATGTCGATCCACTCAGCAATGCAGGTTCTGGGATCCATGGCTATCGGATCAAAGCACAGACAACGGTACTCTCTCCGAAGGTGCGTCTGTCCCTCTCTTGGTGGCTACAGACATCTCATCTAACCAAGGGTTGCCCCTTTGGATCCCGGACTAGGTACTCCTAACAATGGACGCCAGTCTCCAGGGCTGGGGCACAGTGACCAGTCCACACTCCTTTCAGGCTGCTGGACATCGGTTGAATCAACCCTGCCAATCAACATATTGGAACTTTGAGCTGCTACAGGGCCCTCATACTGGCCCAGAACATACTTCACGGAAAACGTGTACAGGTACAGTCCGACAATGCTACAACAGTGGCTCACATCAACCATCAAGGAGGCACTCAAAGTGGGGCAGCAATGACAGAAGTGTCATACATTCTGACATGGGCCGAGGGTCACCTCCTGGCCATCTCTGCGGTGTTCATTCTAGGAGTTCTCAATTGGGAAGCAGACTTCCTCAGCCATCACAATGTGCATCCCGGGGAATGGTCTCTTCACCACAAGGTTTTTCAACTCCTAGTGAGCAAATGGGGCTTCCCAGAGGTGGACCTCATGGCCTCCCTACACAATCACAAACTGCCAGTGTATGGGTCCAGAACAAGAGATGCCGAGGCAACCTTGTAGACACATTGTAAGTGAAGTGGACCTTCCAGTTTGCGTGCCTCTTCCCTCCAGTCTCCCTTCTTTCTCAAGTTCTTTGTCCTGCTGATGGCTCCAGCTTGGCCCAGACGTCATTGGTACTCAGATCTTTGGAGTCTCTCCATCGACACTCCGTTCCTGCTGCCTCAACGACCAGACCTGTTGTCTCAGGGTCCTTTAAACAAAAAAAAGAGAGGGCTAGTTGCTGGGGCAATCTTTTAGACATATAAATAAATAAATATAATCTTTAATTTTATATTAGTGAAAGTAATAAGGTACACCACACAAGACACCAAATACTAAACAAACATAGTACATAAATCGCCTATCATAGGCAAATTAGCTATTTGGAAAATAGATTGGGGAATATGTTGCCACCAATCTGATACAAAAAGTCTGGCGAAATATTATTAAATATAAGTATTATACTGAGCACAAAATGTTTTTTTAGGTCAGTCATGGTGACCCATCACAAGTTCCAATTTGAGCACAATTTATTAAAACTCAAAATGCTCCACCATGTGTATTCTAATCCTAGTTATTCTCTTTAACCTACAGCACCTGATATTCCCAGGTGGTCTCCCATCCTGGTACTAACCAGGCCTATTACTTTATAGCTTCCAAGATCAGACGAGATTCGGCAGATCAAGTAATGTATGGCTGTAAATATAGTAAGGGAAATGGTGTCTGCACCTACACATGGTAAGAGCAAAAATGTAGGACTATTGTGATTGACTAGTCCATTTTAATAGTAAAAATACAATATTCAAAGAAGATTATGCATCGGCATACTTGCTTAGTTACACATCAACATATGCATACATCTGTGATTTACATGTGATAAGTCGAGGCATATATATAAAGTAAAAAGGAAATATATCTCAATATTTGATGAAAAAATCAATATGTCACACATTAATATATGGGTTACACCGTATGAACTCACTAAGTATTGAATCCAATTTAATTATAAAGAAAAAGTAATCGATATTATTTATCATAAATGATGGATCATATATGCAAAGCACAGTAAGCAACACTCTACTGAAGTGTCATGATAAGTTTTGACTTTATATATTCCTGTAATCTGCTAGGATACATATATCTAAAGCAGAAATAATTAGTACAGCATATCATACCATCAATAATACACATTACATGTAATACACAGCCACATAGTAAACAAGAATAAAAATATAGGACTCTGCGCAGGTACTGGTGTCAAAGGGTAATTCCGTATTAGTACCCCCAAACAAAACATGTAAATCGGAATATAAAACAGTCACCAGAGCGCACAGGAATATAGAATATAAACTGAAAATCCAATGAGGTAAGTGGTACCCCTATAATAACAATATACACAATATTCAAAAATAGTCAATATGTAAAATTCTTGCAGTCTTTCACCGTAGTCACAATAGGAGGGTTTATTTCTATATATATCCAAGATGTATTTTTCATAGAGATCTTCTCACTCCCATATCACACTCGTGCATATGAAAAAGAGGGAGAAAAGACCATCATAGTGTATTACCATTTATTATATAAAATATTCAAGGTGTATCAGAGAATGGGGGTGTAGACAGAATACACCAAAATCGCTTAGAATCCTTCCTGGGAACAGGAATACAGGGAATCCCAACGACCTGCAGTGTCTCTGAAGAATCTCCACTTCCTGTATCAAGCCTTGGACTGGAACACCGATGCGTTTCAACTATAGATTTAGTCTTTTTCAAGGTGTAAAAATGGTGGAATCAAGTCCATATATATACCCTCCCTAGGTATCTCATTGGTTAGTCTTTCATTAGTTATTATTCTTAACAAACATAGCTTGCATAAACAAATATACACTGTAAAATAGTAAAATCCACATAATAAGTACTGTTACATATATAGAATAATCATATGTGCATAGAGAACATAAAAAACATTTTAAAACGATGAATAACGCTGAATAGGAACGCAGAAGTGTCTCTCTTCCGGTTTGATGGTGACACGCAAGTGTCACTTCCTGTCTGCATAAAAGCAAGTAGCGTCAAGTGACCTAATTGGTGACACGCAGAACTCCATCACATCCGGTCCGGAGTGACACGTAAACGTCACTTCCGGCACCGGACAGACGGACCCCATAGGTCACCAATAAGTTCTACAATTAGAAGGCACTATCTAAAGCAGAAATAATTAGTACAGCATATCATACCATCAATAATACACATTACAGGTAATACATAGCCACACAGTGCCTACTATTTGTGTAGCTGTGGAGCAAAGTATTGGACAGCTCAGACTGACATCAATGATATATATCGCAGATAATACACAGCCGCACAGTGCCTACTGTGTGTATGGCTTATTAGCTGATAAGACACGGAGGTCTGTCAGCTAGTGTAAGTGGCAATACAATACCAGTGCTTCAGTATCCTGGAGTCCGGTCTGTGCACTGACCATTTTCCCAGGGAAGATGTAACAGTGGAAAAGACGCGCGTTTCGTCCGGCTGAGGGCTTGTTCACCTCATCCATGTCTTGTGTCAAGAAGTAACCACTTTAAATACGTGTGCCCAGGAATTGGCTCTGCAAATCTCGAAGTGCTATAGGCTAATGAGGGGTTATGGAGACAAAGCACCTTCAGTGTCAGTGATGGTCACATATGCTGACCAATCACTGCAGACATAGGGCGCGTTGCATGCTGGTAATTGTAGTTTTGATATATTAAGTGGGTATAGTGAGAGATTGTCTTGATGACATAAAGCGCCCAATCACTGCAAACTTGGGGCATATAGCATGCTGGTAGTTATAGTTTTAATATGTCAAATGGATATGGTGGAGCATTGTCATGAAAACACGACCCGCCTCCAGTTTAGATAATGGTCACATACAGCGACCAATTATTAAAAGAGTAGTGTGCATTGCATGCTGGTTATTGTAGCTTTAAATATGCCAGAATAGATACACCTCTAAATATCATAGAGCTCTCTGGTGACTACAATCAAACCGACAGAAACTCCTATATCCATAATTAATATATCATCCTAGATGGATTAAAAGAAGGTGAGTCACTTGAATATCTTTCAAGATCCTATTGCCACAAATAGTCGTATACATGACACATCTCCAAAACAAAACACAGCTGTTGACCAATCACTATAGTAATGAAGTGCCTTGCATGCTGGTATATGTAGTTTAATATCAAAGTGAATCATATACCTAGTAACTATAATTGAAGTAGCAGTAATATATGAAGTAGCATATATATATATAAACTTATCATGACACTTCAGTAGAGTGTTGCTTACTGTGCTTTGTATATATGATTTATCATTTATGATAAATAATATCGGATTATTACTAGTTTTTCTTTATAATTAAATTGGATTCAATACTTAGTGAGTTCATACAGTGTAACCCATATATTAATGTGTGTGACATATTGTTTTTTTTCATCAAATATTGAGATATATTTCCCTTCCCCCAGATATTAATTGAATTGTTAAAATTATTGTGAGCACTAAGATTGCATGTGACAGTTGCTATTATTTGAGCAACCAAGGGAGGTTATGATAATTACTAAACAAGGATGAAACACAGATGTGTGTGACATATTGGTTTTTTCATCAAATCTTGAGATACATTTCCCTTTTCCTTTATATATATATATATATATTCCTCCTCGACTTACCACATGTAAATCACAGATGTATGCATATGTTGATGTGTAACTAAGGAGGTATGCCGATGCATAATCTTCTTTGAATATTGTAATTTTACTATTAAAATGGACTAGTCAATCACAATAGTCCTACATTTTTGCTCTTACCATGTGTAGGTGCGGACACCATTCCCCTTACTATATCTACAGCCATACATTACTTGATCTGCCCAATCTAGTCTGATCTTGGAAGCTATAAAGTAATAGGCCTGGTTAGTACCAGGATGGGAGACCACCTGGGAATATCAGGTGCTGTAGGTTAAAGAGAATAACTGGGATTAGAATACACATGGTGGAGCATTTTGAGTTTTAATAAATTGTGCTCCAATTGGAACTTGTGATGGGTCACCATATGACTGACCTAAAAAAAACATTTTGGTGCTTAGTATAATAATACTTATATTTAATAATATTTCGCCAGACTTTTTGTATCAGATTGGTGGCAATATATTCCCCAATCTATTTTCCAAATAGATAATTTGCCTATGATAGGTGATTTATGTACTGTGTTTGTTTAGTATTTGTGTCTTGTGTGGTGTACCTTATTACTTTTACTAATATATAATTAAAGATTATATTTTAACTGGATATATGTCTAAAAGAGTACACCAGCAACTAGCCCTCTCTTTTTTTGTTTAAACTTATATATTATTGGGCTTTGGGAGCATCACCAACATTAGTTGATGATCCAATCAGTATCTAGATGATAGATGGTTGGTCTATAGTATTTATTATTATTGTTTAAGTTCTGTGCGGAATCTAACTTTTCTCTTGTCTCAGGGTCCTTGCCTTTACCCAGGCCTGGGTCACCTGTCTCTGATGGCTTGGTTCTTGAGACATTCCTCCTGCGGTCCAAAAGGATTCTCTAGCTCTTTAGTCAAAATTATGCTCAGAGCGCATAAGCCAGCCTCTGCTCGGATCTACCACAGAGTGTGGCATACATATTTCCAATGGTGTCGTACCAGAAGCTATGACCCAAAAGTGTTTAGGATTTCCAGAGTCCTGGCCTTCCTTCAAGCTGGATTGGAGCTTGGACTCCGCCTGGCCTCACTGAAAGTGCATGTCTCTGCTCTATCCATTTGATTACAGCGTAGACTTGCTCCACTTCCGGATGTCCACACCTTCCTCCAGTGGCTCCTTGGGATTTGACAGTAGTGCTTTGTGCCCTCCAAGGTCCTCCGTTTGAACCCCTGGATTCTGTGGAATTCAAGTGGCTCACAGTGAAGACCCTTTTTTTCTTGCTATGGCGTCTGCCAGAAGGGTGTCAGATGTATGGGTGCTCTCCTGTCGCTCACCATTTCTGATATTCCATCAGGACAGGGCTGTGCTTCTAGTAGTTACTAGTTTCCACATTATTGAGGAAATTGTAGTCCCGGCCTTTCAATTACTAGACCTATCAGCAGGTGAGGCCTCCTTGGATATGGTCTGTGCCCTCAGGATATACGTGGGCCGTACCATTTCCCTTCGGAGATCAGACTCCTTATTTGTGCTCTATGGATTTCACAAGAAGGGATGGGCAGCCAACAAACAGACATTGGCTAAATGGCTTAAGATGACTATCTAACAGGCTTACATGCAGGAAGGCCTTCTTGTACTGGCTACTGTTACTGCTCACTCTACTCGCTTTGTGGGTCCTTCGTGGGCAGCTCGCTGTGGCGCCTCAGCTGAACAGCTTTGTAAGGTGGCCACGTGGTCCTCTGTCCATTCATTTCTGAGGTTTTATGCCTGTGATACATTTTTCCCTCAAGATTTGGGCACCGGATTCTCCTCTCAGCACAGGAGCGTCCCCTCCCTTAAATTACTACTTTGGGACATCCACAAGGTCTCCTTGTGGAGCCCTATGGACCCTGAAGAAGAAAATGAGTTATGGTAAAACTTACCTTTGTTAACTCTTTCTTCGAAGTCCACAGGGCACCCGCCCTGCCCCACCTGGCTTCATATGGGCTATGTTTCTGGTCACCGGTTTCACATCTTCTACTTGAACGTGTGATTCTTGTGTTTATCAGTCATCCTTCTCTCTTCTCCTCCTGTGGCCTTTGGCTTGTCACAAACTGAGGTGCCTCTGGCTCGGGGGCGGGGTATTGGTGGTTGGACAAGTGCATCCTGGGAGCTGAAGGCTTTAGCTGTATGGTGCCTGGTCTTCAACCACCACCTACACCCCCAAGGTCTCCCTGTGGACCCTATGGACTTCGAAGAGTTAACAAAGGTAAGTTTTACCATAACTCTCATTCTTAAATCTACTGCAAGACTCTCAGTTTTATATTCTGAACAAAGTTTTCTCCACTATTAACAGGATTATTGTCTCCTTTATTTGGGGAGACAAGTGAGACAGAACTCACTACTCTGTGCAGGTCTAAAATCTCTGATGGTCTGGCTCTCCATAACTTAAAGTTTTATTATGTGGCCTCCCAGCTTGCCAGAAGGTTCAGTGGGTGTGGGATTCTTGGGAGGCACTCTTTTGGATTTCCCATAGTTCAGCAGGTCCCCCTTCCC
The DNA here is from genome assembly GCA_031769625.1 of Taudactylus pleione. Taxonomy (NCBI): domain Eukaryota; kingdom Metazoa; phylum Chordata; class Amphibia; order Anura; family Myobatrachidae; genus Taudactylus; species Taudactylus pleione. The sequence goes on along the minus strand of JAUIMM010000005.1, from coordinate 13,536,474 downwards.
TGGTGCTTTACTTATGCTTTGCTCCATGGTGCTAGTATTGATCCATATACACCTCCATTTGACTTTTATACAGCATATCCTTAGTTGGTCTAATTTACCATGCTGTTTTTTTTTTTTATTAATCAATCGTCAGCTCCGCTACGTCTTTGGGTTTCCGTATGCTTCATTTTATCATGATTTACACCTCATCTTGCTTTGTGGGCCTAGTTTAGTGAGGCTCAATTGCAGATTTCCCTGCTTAAGTCTAAGTGGCCAGGCTAGGCTCCAGGAACTAGATATCCCCTCTACTCTAGCCTTAACACAAGTTATTGACTGTAGTAGGGATGCTAGCTCCTGCCTCTGTTTTCAGCAACTTAATTTTTATATCGTACAGAGAACCTATTACTCAACTTTATTTTCATCAGGGGCCATTGTGCCAGCTCTTCCTGCCAATAGAGTGACTCAGATGGCAGTGCCTTTTGAGGAGACGGTTGACCACATTATTTAGAAATACAGTATATACTGTGTCTGTCTACTCTAGAAAGTGTAACATTAGCTGAAACCTGTCTCATGCCAGAAACTCCCAGTTTGGATAAGTGGAAGTTAATGATAGCGCTGATCATGAACAATACCTATACTCCATTATAAATGCGGTCTACAAATATAAACTTTGGGCTAATTGGTGTCAGTCAAAATAAGGCCTCCTTCCTCAGGCTGACGTTTCTTGAAGTCTATTTCCCAGGCTTGGGAAATAGACTTCAAGGAGGAGGGAGCTGGTTGTCGGCAAGTATGCTATATTCCCATCATTCTTTTCTCCCTGTTACCTGGCATGTACTGCACACTATTCATTTTCCACTATGCTGTTATGCATTTATGTAATTTCCTATTGTTTGATTATTTGCTTTTATTTGTAAATTCACACACAATATACACAGTCATGTCCTTTCATTGCTACTTTATGTGGTATTTCTGATATGTAGTCCACTCTGTTGCATCTTGTTTTTTTTTTTTCTTTCTTATACCCTAATGGTTAGGTATGTCTTTATTTTTTACTTGTTTGTTCTTGTATTGCTTCATGAAAAGAACAGGCTGTCAAGCAATACATGTGTTCACTGTAAATTCATAACATATCTGCATTGTAACTTCATGGTCCATCCCATATTCAAAGTAAACACCCTGAAATGTAGTCTAACCACTTAACTTCTAAAAACCAGAGAAGAACATGTATTTCAACTTATCCAAAATGAGTTTAATATTTGTAAAAAATCATTTCTTTTCAAACATGGGATCATCACCATCAAAACATCTAGACTTCCCTTTTCATAGCGGCACCAGGTATACTTTAGGGGGTGTGGGGGGGGGGTTAATCGACTTTATGCCTGCGCCTGCTAATCTCTGCAGCCGCTTGGTGGGGGGTCCTGCTGTACTGACCGATCAACAGTGATTGGCAGCACGGCAGACATTGGGGGTGGGTGCAGGGAAGCAGAGGGACTGGAAGGTCCCTCAGAGCAGCACCTGTGGGAAGATTCTCTTGCTGCAGCCACCCACACTGTTTATCTGACTGACATTATTGCGACCAGATCAGATAAAGCACTGCCTGGTGTGGTCGGAAAAATAATATCATGCCAGGCAAATGGTTAAGGATGTTTTTCATAATTATTAATTATTTGTACATGTGGCTTCAGAATGTGTGCAGTCTAAAGGATTGTCACATTTGAGACCCTGACCCACAGTGAAATAAAGTGTTACCAGATGCTTTGCTTTAATTACACCCTAACTATACCAATAATTACCTTCCATTTTGCATCAAACATTTAATCTTCTTACTGTTTCATATGTAGATAATATCGCTTTTATACCTAAATTCCAGGTCTGACCCAGACGTTGGAACAGGGCTTCAAACCGGATCAGACCTGGAATTTAGCCGGCGCCAACCCAGGATATTCCAGCGTGGAAGTGGATGCTTGGAGATGACGTCATCTCCAAGCACTACTGAAGCTGGCCAATCAGCAGGCATGCGCGCGCTCCAGGTCATTGTGACCCGGACCGCACCGTTTACACTGCAGGGTTTCATGGGTCATTCCAAGTGTTAAACCCTGCAAGTTACCTGGGTTGGATTGCCAGGTCACTCGACCCTGGAATCCAACCCTGTCCCCTTTTACACCAAGGAGCTACCCGGGTTAACCCTGCAATAACCCGGGTTTTAACTCTGGTGTAAAAGGGATATAATATTCTGTTTATTTCTAACCTACAGTGATGGCTTCAATTAAAAGTTTGATAATGTACTTCAAAGATGAGACTTCTCACTTAAAACAGTGGTGCAAAATGACCTCGGAGAGTAATAATAAAGTGAACTTGGGGCTTGCTCAATGCTTGTATTCTTGTTGTTCTTTGCCAACTTCACGTTGTAATAAGAGTTATATATTAATTTACTTGTTTTGAGCTGCTCATTGTACTCTGATAAAAAAAAAAAAACTTTCCGTGGGTGATTTAAAATAGAACACAGGACTTAAATGCTGCCCTATACAATTCTTGTCCAAGTTGTTGATCCAGAAGGTCGCTATGTAATTGTAGAAATGTATAATATGAACTATATCTTGATTAATGTTTATGCCCCTAATGTGGTTTCACAACCTTTTATTTTTTTTACTAAACTCCATAAAATGAGACACTAATGCTTCAAATTTTCTCTATTGGTTGCAGATTTCAACACCGTTTATGATCCCGCCCAGACAAATTGTTCCTGTCATAGAAGGATTATATATTAAATCTTTCCTTTTGCAGACATGTGCACTCTCTTAAAACCCCACCATCATCTGATAGGTCTCTGGCGACTTTTTAACCCTACTGATAAAACCTATCCATTCCATGTGGCAGATCACCATCTGCTTTACATATTTATAATCAGTGCTCTTGTTTCTGTAGTATACCAGACAGATATTTATGATAGTCATATCAGACCATGCTGCCAAATCAATATCCTTGAAGCATTCCTGACATCAGTCTCCCAACTGCCTTTGCAGTGTCCCACATGATTTGTCTATATCAGAAGACTTAATATTATTGTGAAATTCTGCCCAATCAATTATAGACAATTGGGATAATCTCCAGCTTTTTTTGGAGACTTGTAAGGGGACATACAGATATGTCCTCTTGCATCTTTGCCGCTTGTGCTACAAATCGCACCATGCTGCATTTACACCTGCGACTCCATAGAATTGCATGGTGCAAACGCAGTGCATGGCATACTGTGGCGGCTGCGGCTAATCACATGGCACGATACATGCGCACATTTGCAACATGAGCAGCAAAGATGCAAGAGGACACATCTGTAAATATTAACTATGTTGCTAAAAAAAAAAAGAAACTACAACTGCATATACCGAACTCCAGGAGGTCTACTGCAGAGACCTTTAATGCGTATGCTTCCCAAGCAAGGCTCTCCTCCCTTCTGGCTTATAAACAGGCCAGGCACCTTTTGGAAGAACTTATTCTGTCTTAAGCGAAGACAGATATTTTGCTAAAAACAAGTGCTATACGATATGGGAAACAAAACTGGTAAATTGTCATCTATGGTATGAAAAGTCGACATCCAGAATGTCAACAGGTTCTGAATGTTGACGGTCAGAAAGCCAACATGGACTTTAGATTAACAACTCATATATTGCCATTCAAAAATGTTGACATATACCATGTAAATACGAGGATGTCAACATAGTTTTTTTTTATTATTTTAGCCTAACCCTAACATAAAAACTGCATGTCGACTTTCCAGTGTTGATACGTTAAATTTATGGAAAAGAAACCCTTTGTTTGGGTTAGTGATGAGGGCAGAAAGTACCAGATTTGGGATACCATTACATGTAACACCAATTTTGTCATCTATAGAATTACATTTGGGTGTAATAAGGCATACATAGGTAAGACAAAGAGATGCCTGAAAATACACACACAGTAACATATGCGGAATATTAAAAATAAGTTAACTACCCATAGTCTTTCAAGACATTTTACAGAAGTTCATCAGTCAGAAGTGAAGTCTTTATCCTTCACTGTATTGTAATACTTTAGAGAAAATCCAAGGGGGGTAATAGAGAGCTAGAGCTCTCCAAGGGGTAAATTTACTAAGAATCGAGTTTGTGTGAGTTTTGGCATTTTTTATCATCTCGTAAATTTACTAAAGACAAACTCGAGTGAGTTTGGAAGTTCTATTTTTTCACTGTTAAAACTCATGTGAGTTTGCAAACTCGAAAAAACTCACCATCGGCCACAATAGGAAATACTTTAGATGAAAAAGAAGCAACTCGAAAATTTACCAAGAATTGAGTTTCCAATCTCGTGTGAGATTGTAGAAAACTCACTGTGAAATAGAAGTTTCAAATAGACCACCTCCTGAGTTGCGAGTTTGGCAGAAACATACACAGATTAGTGTGATTTGTATGTTTCTGCCTGTATACCTAATATAAAAAGTGTTTTTATTTTTTTTTAAATGACATAGGGCCCCCCCCCCCAAAAAAAAAGCATAACCAGCCCCAGACTTGCCAGCCTGTCCTGGCTCTTAAAATTATGGGGAACAAAATGATTAGGGTTCCAACGTAATTTAAGAACCAGCACCAGGCAGCAGGGCCAGACCTGGTTTTAAATATACGGAGAAAAAAAATGGCGTGAGATCCCCCGTATATTTAAAAACAGCTACAGACCCTTTATAGCGGGGGACTGATGCCACAGCCAGGGGAGCCCTTTCACCGGCCCCCCCCAGCCACAGCATCAGCCCTGACCGCTAGTCAGGCCAGGGATCCCTAGGGAGCCCTCCAATAAAGGGGTCCCCCTCTCCAGGGCACCCTGTTCTAGGCTGATAGCCGGGGCTATCCCCAGCACCCTAGGGTGGTGGGTGCCAGGTTGATAGTGTTAGTGTGTAGTGTAAAATCAATGGTTATATATTGTCTTTAGTTGTGGAACTACACATACCAGCAAGCTTCCCCCATATGCTGGTATTTGGAGAACCACAAATACCAGCATGCGGAGCATTACGGACCCGCTGGCACTTGTAGTTCCACAACCAAAGCAATATGTAAATAAACACAACATACACCGTGAAAGTATAATTTTATTATAGCATACATACCCACCTAGTATCCGAAGTAATCCATAGGGGTACCTATAAAAAAAAATCCATACTCACCTCTCCTATGCGTAGTTCACGTCCTCTTCTCCAGGTAGGCATCCAAAGGGTTAAAATAAAAACGAGTGTACCCGAATCCAAGCGGACTGAGTAAAGGTATGTGTGTGTACATATAGCTTTACTCTGCGCAAATGACCAGGCACACGTGTGCCCAGTCATTGAAGGGGCCGCCAATCAGCGGGAATCTCCATCGGAGCAGCTATTGGGGCTGTATGCGGTCAGCGCGTCTCCCCATAGACTTCTATGTAGATTAATCTCCATTGAAGTTATGCTGGGACCCGCTACATTGTATCATTGATGTAACCACAAGGTTATACACAATTAACATTGATATGATATGTGCAGGCTGCTTGCTCTCCTTAAACTCACCTCGAAACTCTCCTCTAAACTTGCATTTTGGAGGAAAAAAAACTCCATCTGCTTCACCATCGAAAAACTGCTTTATCCTTTAATAACTCGCAAATTTACTAAGAAGTGAGTTTAGGTAAAAATTAAAGTTAGTTTAAAAGCTAAAAAAACTTGACCAAACTCGATTCTTAGTAAATTTACCACCGAAAGAGAATCTTTTTGGATCTATTCCTTAAAAACGCATTGTACCCTTTAGGTCATAATGAAGGTATCAACATAGTTTCCTACCTGTAGTAGTAGATTATAGTGACGTTCCATTGGATACAGGTGTCTAAAGTTGTATTCCAAATGACCTTGTCTAAAGTTATATTCCAAATAAATTTGTTGTTGTAAAGTAAGAATCCCGTATGGAATCAAAGTATATTTATATTCATTTTTTAATTTCTTTTTTGTATTTGTATTTATTATGCCCCATATCATTAAGGCTAATTTAAATGTTTGATCTAATCAGAGTTTTATGGGATATTTAAAGGTTTGGGTGCTAGGGCACTCACATTTAAGGGGATTTATTTTAGAGAAATCAGGGTCCATTTTATTTCATGTAGGCTTTAATGGGTTCCCAAGTAAATATTCACACATTTATAGGTCATCCCATTTGTTGATATCAGTTCTGTTTCATATTTGAGTATGAATGGATTCACAAGCAGGTACAGCCATTCATTATCTTTCACTTATTAGGAGTATAGTCACAGTTTCATATTCCCTTATTAATATTAGTCGAGTTATTGAGTTTTCATCAGATAGGATTGAAAGGACCACATTATATGCACATCACATATTATTATTATTTTCTAGATATTATTAAGTTTCACTGTAAGTGATGGTATCACTATTTATGCCTATTTTTATTCACATTTTCTAGTGGATATTTTGAGAGGGTACAGTTCTTTACCTTTGAGGAAATGTGTGTTAAATATCATCCTTTAACAGTACATTGAAAGGCTGTATATATCTTAGCAGTGCAAATGAGTCACTGTTGTCCCACTAGAACTTCAAATATAAATCCAGTCCATTAATGAACACATTACTTTACTACAAAGCTGTCTGAGTAATAGACACTTGAAAAATGGCCGCCGTTCTTACACTAGAGCCAGAATTGTTTATGTAATAGGCGCCAGGAAAATGGCTGCCGTTCTTCCAATTCAGCTCCGTTGAAGTATTAGTTTAAGATCCCAGTCATAGGTCCTCCGTAGTCAGACATGTCACAGACATTTAGATCATAGTCCCCTCATGTAATTCAGCCCTCTGTCTGTGCACTATCACCTGCTGCGCACATCGCGGCACTTCCGGTATGTGGAACGCAGATCAGATGACTGATGGGTAATGTAGTTTTTTCCCGGAAGTATTCCGTTTTTAGGTTCTAAAGCTAATTATTTGAAAGAGACTTCCAACCAATCCCACTAATGTGTATCAGGAGAAGCTGTTTAAACTGTTAAATGAAGCAAGAATAGAAGGTTTAATTAGCAGAGAGGAATTTGATCACCTTTTTGTCAAATATCCTAGAACACCCATTTTTTATCATATCCCATACATAAGAACAAGGAAACCCCTCTGGGTCACCCGATAATTTAACTGAAAATTTGTCACACTTTATTGATTTAAAGCTGCAGCCATACATCAGAAAATTGAGGTCCTATTTAAAGGATTCCACAGACATCTTAGGAATTTTAAAAGATTTTGAATGGTCCTCTGCTTTCCATTGGGTTACAGTAGATGTACAGGCACTATACTCATCTATTCCTCACAAAGAAGGCATTGAGGCTGTAGATAAGATCCTGTCTAGTGATGTAGAGGTTTCCATGGCAGAGAAGGAATTCCTAACAAAAAGTATAAACTTCATATTAGAACACAACTTTTTCGAGTTTGAGGGTGTTTCTCCTAAAAAAACGGGATGGCTATGGGTACGAAGTTTGCCCTGTCTTATGCTAATATTCTGATGGGTGAGAGGGAAAAAAGGTACATCTATGGTTCTGTATTTGATCTAACTAATATTAAACTATATCAACGCTATATTGATGACCTGATACTCATTTGGGAGGGAGGGTCAAATAGCATCGATCAGTTTATCTCTTATATTAATGAGTGAGTTTAATTTAAAGTTCACTTTCAAACAACATCCACACTGTATCGAATATCTGGATATTTATTTGGAAGGTGTACCGACCGAAATAATAAAAACTAGTACACACTTTAAGGAGATACATGCTAACAGCTTTATACCATCTTCCAGCTGCCATTTCCAACCATGGATCAATAACGTACCTTACTCTCAATTTTTGAGATTGAAGAAAAACTAACAGTGACACCATGTTTTGTAGTCAATCGTTGAAACTTAAACAGAGGTTATTGACAGGGGTTATACTGAAGAATTGATAACAAAAGCTGCCATTAAAGCCTCAATGCTTAATAGGGAGGATTTACTTAGGGAACGACCATTTGTAAAAGAGAAATGTGCCTTTAATAGTAGACCGTTCATAACACAATTTAATAAGGAGAACAAGTTAATTTTTGGAATTTTGAAGCGCCATTTGAACATTCTGCTTACAGACCCCATTTTGGGGCCTAAACTTCCAAAAGAACCCAAGTTAATTTTTAAGAGACCAAGCAATCTTAAAAGTATATTAGTCCTGAGTAAGCTCAAATCTAATTCAAACGTTAAAACAGGAGTGGAAGACAATCAGAGATTTTTGATGAAGAGGTCAGGTTGTTTTCCTTTGTTTGGGTTAGTGATGAAGGCAGAAAGTACCAGATTTGGGATACCATTACATGTAACACCAATTTTGTCATCTATAGTATTATATGTGGGTGTAATAAGGCATACATAGGTAAAACAAAGAGATGCCTGAAAATACGCATACAGGAACATATGCGGAATATTTAAAATAAGTTAACTACCCATAGTCTTCAAAGACATTTTGCAGAAGTTCATCAGTCAGAAGTGAAATCTTTATCCTTCACTGTATTGGAAAACATTAGAGAAAATCCAAGGGGGGTAATAGAGAGCTAGAGCTCTCCAAAAGAGAATCTTTTTGGATCTATTCCTTAAACACATTGTACCCTTTAGGTCATAATGAAGGTATCAACATAGTTTCCTTCCTGTAGTAGTAGATTATAGTGACGTTCCATTGGATACAGGTGTCTTAAATTGTATTCCAAATAACCTTGTCTAAAGTTGTATTCCAAATTAATTTGTTGTTGTAAAGTCAAAATCCCATATGGAATCCAAGTATATTTATATTCATTTTTTCAATTCTTTTTTGTATTTGTATTTATTACGCCCCATATCATTAAGGCTAATTTAAATGTTTGATCTAATCAGAGTTTTTTGGGATATTTAGAAGGTTTGGGTGCTAGGGCACTCACATTAAGGGGATTGATTTTAGAGAAACCAGTGTCCATATTATTTCACATAGGCTTTAATGGTTTCACAAGTAAGTATTCACACATTTATAGGTCATTCCATTTGTTGATATCAGGTCTGTTTCATATTTGAGTATGAATGGGTTCACAAGCAGGTACATCCATTCATTATCTTTCACTTATTCGGAGTATGGTCAGTTTCATATTCCCTTATTAATATTGGGTGAGTTATTGCGTTTTCATCAGAAAAGGTTGAAAGGACCACATTATATGCACATCACATATTATTAAGATTATTTTCTAGATATTATTAAGTTTCATTGTAAGTGACGGTATCACTAGTTATGCCTATTTTTAGTCACATTTTCTAGTGGATATTTTGAAAGGGTAAAGTTCTTTACCTTTGAGGAAAAGGCGCCCGGAAAATGGCTGCCATTTTTCCAATTCAGCTCCGTTGAAGTATTAGTTTAAGATCCCAGTCATAGGTCCACCGTAGTCGGATACGTCACAGACATTTAGATCATAGTCCCCTCATGTAATTCAGCCCTCAGTCTGTGCACTATCACCTGCTGCGCACATCGCGGCACTTCCGGTATGTGGAACACAGATCAGGTGACTGATGGGTAATGTAGATTTTTCCCGGAAGTATTCAGTTTTTAGGTTTTATTATGAATTTGCAGCATTTTTATACCATTGTTCATCGAATGGGAGAATTGGCCACCTGTGGCTTTCTAATGTTTAGGAAGTCAAGTCTTGTTAAGTGGCGCCTAAGTCATTTTTAAAAGCGGCTTCTATCAGTATATATTTTGATGAGAGGAAGTGATGTCATTCCCAAGAGAAGGATAAAAAGGCAGTTGGGATTAGGTTAGTTCAGAGTTGGTCGTGTATAGTCACCCTGAGTTTAAGTACTTATTGGATTCCTTCTGCAGATTCTTACTATGGAATTTTGTTGCATGCTTTAAAAGGGCTTGATGTCTCTCGTCACTCTGTTTCTATGTTCTATTATGATCTTAATTGTTTTGTATATAATATCCTTATTTGAGCTCTTTGTTCTATTCTATTTTTGATCACAAATGTAGTTCCACATTAACTGTGTGAATGACATTTCAACCATTAGACTTAACGGAAAGGTCTTAAAGTTTTTATGTATAAAGTCTCTTGGAGCTTTTTCAATTTTAACTTTAAATGTAGGTTAATATCACATTATCTGAATTAATGAGATTTTAACCATTCAACTAAATGAAAGGTCCTATTGGAATTGTTGCTAAGGCATTTAAAGAAGTTTTATCACCATGGAAGCTAGATTAGTTTTGATGTTTATACTATGAAAATGTTTATATACATTTGACAGATTGTTTCCCTTGCGGGTTCTACTGCGTAGAAATATTCTGAAGCTGCTTATGTCAGTGGCTTGTTGATATATTAAGGTATGTAGCATTGCATATCAAATATGAGCACACGTTGTTTATGTAATTGAACTTATTAAGAACTTGTACATATATATTTGTATTCAATATGCATTGTGAAGATACACCCATTATATGTTTTGTTAAGATCTACCCCTGATAAAGTCCTATCAAGGGATGAAATGCGTCGGGTTGAAGGTGTCCGTTTAGGGCTAAACTCCTTGGGTCCGCTACCACGAGCTCGCACCCTTTTGGGTGAGGAAGAGGTTTTTCGGTGCCATCCACCAGTGGTTCAGCAAACAGAAACTGCACCTTATCAAATACATTCCATGTAAGCACAGTTTATTATGCTTTGTCGGTTTTAATGTGGAAATAAACCTTTTTTTAAATACTGTGCAATGGTTGGCCATTTGGCCATTGTTTGGGTGTTTTCTTCTGGTGCAAGGGTGTACTTGCAGGAACTCGCCGGATTAGTCCGTGTTTCAAAATTCTTCCCTTTGATGGCTTCCAAGGTCATGTAAACCAAACATTATCTTAAGGAGAATTCACACAAAGACGTTTGGAAGTTTCGATTGGTCCGTCTACACCTCCTAAATATTGGCCGGCAATTCTCTTCATATATTAAAGCCACATTGTATGCTTCGTAGCAACTGTGAAGAGTATTCCACTTAAAGCGCCCTTTTTGTCCTTTTTTTGTATTTGTTTGTATGTTGATCCCAACATACAAACAGGGGGTCGGGTATAAAGGTGCAGCCATCTGATTGTGTATTGTTGTGTTATTGTGTGAGCACAGGATAAGGGCATGTTTGTTTAATTGATACATTAAATGTCGACATTATGATCATTTCGACATATTGGTTGGTGACCTAAACTCCATGTCGACATTCTGACTGGATACCGTCTAAAACTGGTAGTGTAAGGAATTATAATGTGGCTTTAAGGACCTTTTCTCTAACATCCTACATACGGACTCCAAGGAAATTCTTCCCTCATGCATCATTGCATGTAGGACGGACGCACCAGGAGACTCTGATGATTAATTTGATATGCAACACTTGTATACATGTGTGCGGTTGAGTCTCTGAATCTATATACGAAGTGCTACGATGCAGTGGCCACAGCTTTTTTCCACGCCAAGTTCCACTGTGCTTCGCATACAGATATACAAATGTCACATATCAAATTAATCAGCACAGTCTTGTGGTGCATCCTAGTACATCGAATTGTGACTAAGACATTTCTTCTTCGGGGTCCATAGGGATCCACAGGGATACCATGGGGATATTATGGTTGGAAGACCAAGCACCAAACAGTTAAAGCTTTTGCCCCCAGAATGCCCATATATACCCCAGCCCTAGCCATAGGACTTTAGTTGTTAGTTTGGTGCGGCAGGATCAAGACGCACCTTTGTAACAGGGGACTGCTTTGGCAGTCCTAAAGGGGCCTATCCATTTAGCGACATGAAAGTCTGAACATCCAGCATTCAGACTTTCATGTTGCTGTGGTGCGGGCACCGCACTGAAAGACGTTCACTGAATGTCTTCAGTGCAGGAGCCTGACCTCCCTATCTATTAACATGCCGAACCTGATGACTGTCGTTAGGTTGACGGGCATGTTCAATAGATAGTTGGGGTCAGCAAGGACCCAGCATGCACGTGCTTCGCTGGTCCTTGCCGGCTATCCACTTGCAGACTTTCTACACATTCCGACCAAAACCTCCTGGTTTTGGCCGCATCGTGCAGAAAGTCGGCTTTTATTTTATGTTTAATTTTATTTTCTTATGTTTGAGTCAGCAGTACTCCGTGATCATGCAACTCCATCTACCTCCGCCGGCCGCAACATCAGTAATTGTGCTGGTGATTTCAGCGGGTCGCAGCTGAGATTAGGTAGCAGCAATGCTGCGACCTGGACTGCACCGGATGTTCGGAGATGTAAGGTAAGACGATTCCTTGCTTACAAGGAATCACGCGTGGCAGTCTTTGCTTTTGGTGTCAGAGATAAATCAGAAGCCGCTGCTGTCAGGGACCGTGATTGTCCGCGTCCTCACTACATCAGCCGGTGCCTTATCGTCTGATGCTGGGGATCGGTAGCAGACACTTCCGCTGCCACGAGGCCAGCGTACCTGACTGGATAACGCAGCCTAGGTGAGGTAGGCGCTCCCCCCAGACCCAGACGCAGTCCCTACAAAGGGTTTCACGCATCTGGGTTGCTCAGGCTACCCTCCACGTGTATATGAGACACTCACAATCCATGCTTAGTGCGCCCTGTAGCTGTGGTCTCAGGAGGGTCTGGGTCAGTCTCCCTGTATACCTCTCCCTTGGTTAAGGTATATGGTGCTCTATGTCCTACCATTCCTTTGCATTGCTGTAGTTGATTTAGAGCCAATGTAATTATATTACATGTGCATTGTATGTGACTGTTTGCTAGCTGCTGATTGACACTGTATTTTATTTCTAAATCTGTCAATTATAACTATCACTGTTCTCTCAATCCTTTTTGGGTGGAGATTTCTTTCCAAGTACTTTCCATTCAATTAAGATTTTGACCATGTCAATATATAAAGGGAAACAGGATGGTGAGCAGCCTGTGCTGGTTCCATGTAATGCATGTACGGCTTATGTGTCCTCTCAGGATGTAAAGGATGGTTTGTGTTGTCTGTTACAAAGCGTCACTTCACCAATCCAGTTTACCTGTCCCTGGACAAGAACCATCTTGGGTTTCCTCTATGTCCCAGGTTATGATGAAGGTTGTGGATCGTATGGCTGCTCCTACAATGCCTCCTTGGATGGGGTGTCCACACTATACTATGTTTGCATCTCCTATGCATTCTTCATGGAAGGATGTTTATGGCCATTCTAGAGAGAGTATGGGACCATCTGATGTTGATAACAGACTGGTAGGGACCAAAGCGCCTAATCCAAGTTAACTTTCTATAAGGCTGCTCAACATATGGATTCAGACACATCATCAGGGCAATCAGATGATGCACAGGGTTCCTCTTCAGGATCTAGCTCTGGGGAGGAGGATTATCCATCCACAGTGAATGTTCCTTCGTTGGTGTGGGCGGTTAAATCAGTCCTAGAAATTCAGGTTGATGAATCAGCTCATAGTAAGAAGGCTCCAATGCTTAATCACCACTGGGAGGTGGTCAAAACGGAGTTCCCTGTCTGAACAGGTTACAGAGCTTATCGAGGAGGCATGGGGTAATCCTGATAAACTGTTTTATGTGACTAAAAAACCATCATTGTATCCGTTCCCACCTTGTGTATGTACTAAATGGGATGTACCTCCTACTGTGGATGCTCATGTAACATATTTAATCAGAAATGCTACATTGCCTATTCCATCAGTGTCTTCGCTGAAGGATTCCACAGATTAAAATATTGAAGCCTGTCTTAAAGCAATATTTTCATCATCTGGAGTGGCTACTCGTCCAGCTATGGCTGGAGCCTGGGTAGCCAAAGCTGTGGAACAATGGAGGATCCGCTACCAAATGCTACCAAAGAACAGATGATGAATATCTCCCACATACGGGAAGCAGCTTCCTATCTGGGAGGGGCTGCACTGGATGCTGGAATTTTAGCTTCTAGGGGATCAGCAGCATCAATAGTGGCACAGAGGGCCCTTTGGTAAAGATCTTGGAAAGCTGATACAGGATCAAAGAGGGCTCTGGAAGTCTTACGTTTCTATGGAAAGGTACATTTTGGTGCAGAGTTGGATAATATAATTATTTCTCTAGTAGCTTCAAAATCTGAAAGTCTGCCATCTACATCAAAGACTAGACTAGAAAGGAACAGTCTTTCTCTAGGCCAACTAGTTTCCACAAGTCTAAGCGACAAACTAAGAGGTCTGGCCTGGCAAGACGTCCAGCTTCTAAGCCAGGCAACAAGCCCTCGGCCTGATGGAGCGGGCCTCCTCATGGGGGATTCCAGGGTGGGAGGCTGACTTCTTCAGTTTGCGGATTATTGCCATCAGACAACTACAGATGCCTGGGTCAGAGAAGTAGTCTCTCAGAGGTATGCCCTCACTTTCATTAGACATCCCCACCAGAAGTTTTTTTTGCACAAATCTTCCATCAGATGTGTTCAAGGCCTTGGCCCTTCAGGAAGCCATTCACTCCCTGCTGCAGGCGGGGGTAATAAGCCCAGTTCCTGTGTCTCAACAGGGAAGAGGTTATTATTCCAATCTTTCTGGTTCAGAAACCGAATGGGGCTTATCGCGCTATATTAAGGCCTATATTCAATTAGACGCGAAAAGTCAGAAGCTTTTCGGCTATTGTACTTTCCGCTGCATTTGCCTGTTTGAGACGCGAAATTGCGACATGCGCATCCTCGCCCTATTCAATTACAGGACAGGCGAAAACGCAAATAGGTGGATGCATAACAGACGGAAAGTACTGAATAGATTGGGGGAATCATTCTGTACCCCAAAATAAGATGCACTGACACTGGAAATCATTATAGATGTTTACTATTAACCCTAATAAATGTACTTTGTGTCCTTAAGCTGTGTTAAAAGCTTTCTAGAATGTTTTTTGTAAAAATGGTGAAGAATGATCGAAAACAGTATTTTTTGGTGAAAATAAATAGTCCAGTCAAATATGGGGTACTTGAAAATGGGTACTAGAATATATTTGTATCTCTAACGTGCACTTTTTAAAAGAGTCAAAAATCCACCTGCAATCCTAAAAACACCTGGCCCATTGAAACAGCCCCCCAAGAAACCTATGTCACTAATTTTTATCCTCGTCCTCCCACTTTTTTCATTTTTGCCTCAAAAATGAAATTTTTGTGGTGTTCTGAGGCAATTTTTTTATTGTCTTGACCTATTTTTTGCTGGTGTCCAAAGGGTTCTGAATCAATTGCCACCATTTGCACCCCAAAATAGAGATTTTGCACTTTTTTACACCTGCCTTACACTTTCCGCCTATTTCAGTGAATTGAGTTTCCGCGTACGCGAAAAACGTCCTGGAATTGAATTTGTAGATAAAACGCAAACACGCAAAAAGCAGCAATAGGCAAAACTTTCGCGGATTGCGGCTTTTCGTGTCTAATTGAATCCGGCCCTAAATCTAAAAATCCTCAACAGCTTTATCCATGTACCCAAGTTTCGTACGGAAACTCTCCGGTTAATTATTTTGGTAATGGAGCAGAGGGATTACATGGTTTCTCTGGACATTCAAGATACATATCTGCATGTTCCTTTTATACCATCCCACCAATTCTTACAGTTTGCTGTCCTTCAGCAACATTACCAATTTCAGGCTCTACCCTTTGGCCTATCTACGGCTCCCCGAGTATTTACCAAAATAATGGCAGTCTTGACGGCCTCTCTCAGTCGTCAGGGAGTCAGCATTCTGCCATAGTTGGAAGACCTTCTGATATTGGCGCAGACTCCAGTTAGGTTACAAAACAATCTTCAAATGACCATAGCCTGCCTACAAAGGCATGGCTGAATAATCAATTGGAAGAAATCATCACTATTCCAACACAGCAGATGGTACATCTGGGAGCGTTTCTGGATTCTCGGGCACAAAGTGTGTTTCTGCCAGAGGACAAGATTGCGGATCTATCATTGCGAATACGCAAGCTGCTACGCAAGCGAAGGGTATCCATTCTGTTAGCAATGCAGGTCCTGGGATCAATGGTATCCACCTTCAACATGGTGGGGTATTGTCAGTTCCATTCCAGGCCTCTACAAAGATTGATTCTCTCCAGGTGGAACAGACCACATCATCATCTCAGAGGATCCTTCTCACTTCCTTCTCACTCCAGAGGTTTGTCACTCCCTCCTGTGGTGGCTAAGAAAGGATCATCTAAACCAAGGGTACCCGTTCTGGATTCCAAATTGGGCGTTTCTCACCACGTACACCAACCTTTGCGGATGGGAGGCAGTAACAGGTCATCACACCTTTCAGGGAAGATAGACAAATCAAGAAAGTCATCTGCCAATAAATATTCTGGAACTGCGAGCAGTATACTGAGCTCATTGTTATGGAACAGGACCTGCTCCAGGGCAGGCCGGTCCAGATCCAGACCAACAACGCGACTACAGTGGCCTACATCAATCATCAGGGAGGCATAAGAAGTTTTGCAGCCATGAAGAAAGTGACAGAATTGGGCAGAATGTCACCTTCCGGCTATCCCGGCAATACATACCAGGAGTAATCAATTGGGAAGCAGACTTCTTAAGTCGCCAAGACATACATGCCGGAGAGTGGTCTCTCCATCCGTGAGTGCTTCAGCGCCTGGTAAACAATGGGGTCTACCAGAGATAAATCTCATGGCGTCATGCCACAACCAGAAGGTCCCTAGGTACAGGTCCAGGTCCAGAGACCCATCAGCAGCCTTCGTGGATGCACTGGCAGTAAGAAAGGATTTCAAGATGGCGTATCTCTTTCCTTCGATTTCTCTACTCCCAAGAGTTCTTAGAAAATTCAAGCAGGAAGGTGGAACGGTAATACTGGTTGGTCCGGCTTGGCCCGGACATCATTGGTTCTTTGACATACAGAATCTGTCCATAGACAGTCCATACCCTCTTCCACTATGGCAGGATTTGCTAACACAGGGTCCCTGCCGAAAACCGGACTTACCCCTTCTGGCTTTGACGGCATGGCTCCTGAATCTTGCATCCTAAAGGTGAAAGGTTTTTAGTTCTGTAATTCAAATGATGATTAGGGCATGGCAGCCTGCCTCTGCCCGCATCTCTTCTTTTTCCTTCTCTTACCTTGAGGCTTGTTAACTAAACTGAAGTTCTATGGCTAGGGGCAGGGTATATATGGGGAAGGACCCAGGGCATTCTGGGAGCAGAAGCTTTAACTGTTTGGTGCCTGGTCTTCCAATCATAATATCCCCATGGTATCCATGTGGACCTCGAAGAAAAGGAGTTATCTAGGTAAGTCTACCATAACTAATTTCTTGGCAAAAAAAAGGATGCCCAGCGCTAGCAGAGTTGCACGGGACCTTGCTGCTCACTTGCATCAGGCATCTCGAGACATGTAGTGTATTGAGGCCAGATGTATCAGGACACACCTGTATTAGAAGAACCTCTGTAAGGGTACATCTGTGGATAGCACTGCTTAGACAACTATTTCGCAAAGCTCAACTTCCCTCACTAACTTCCTCTCAGAGGGAATTTCTTGCTCAAGTTATCTCTTTAGCAAAAGGTCAACACGGCAACTGCAGGCTTACAACCTCACAAAATTGTCTTGTCCTGAAGGGCTACCAGGCGATTACTATAAGCTTCTGGAACATATTACCAGTCTTGGTTGAATTATGTCATTGTTTACATAGACATATACCTCCTTTTCCCACATATAAGTATGCCCATACTAAAACTACTCTCAGAGTCAAATGCTGAATCACAACTACTTACCTTGTACACACTGATCACTCTAATTACACAAATTCTAGCCAAATTAAGAATTCCAGTCTATATTGCCTGACTTGTTAACTGAACACCAACTCGTCACACAGTGAAAGGTATTCACACTGCTATTGTGGCCATTCTGGTTAGTGTTAATGCCTCACAGCACTGAGGTCATGGGTTCGATTCCCACTATGGCTCTGTGTGGAGTTTGTATATTCTCCCTGTGCTTGCGTGGGTTTCTTCCCACACTCCTAAAATATACTGGTAGGTTAATTGGCTCTCCACAAAATTGACCATAGTTTGTGAGCATGTGGAAGGGAATATAGATTGTAAGCTCCACTGGGGCCGGACAGATGTGAATGGTAAGATATTCTCTGTAAAGCACTGCGGAATATGTGTGCGCTATATAAATTGGTAATAATAATTCTGGCCTCCCAGAGATAGAGACCTTCAACTCTTGATGCACATAAGACACAATCGATATTGTGTTATGGCCCCATCTGTTCACTTTACTGGATCAAATGGCCTTCGACCTGGAATTATTCATTTGAGTTTTTTGTGTTTCTTTATACCTGTCCCAAGTCCTCATAATAAATGGGCTACATGGGGAGTGCATTGAATTGGAAAGGGGAACTTGTCAGGGAACCACCTTTTACAACTCTTACAGAAATGGACCACTTTCAGGGTATTTCTTTAGTTAGGAATGAGATTAAATTGACTGCATTTACTATTGATGTCCTTTTTTATAATGGTCTCTGGCGACCATTCTGGAGAAAAGTAAAGAATATGGCTCCATATCAGGTTTTACTATAAATAACAAAAAAAATTGTCTGCGATGCTTCTAAATACCACTCAAACGTGCCCATGTTAGAGAAGCTCTATCCCTCTACAATGGGTCACCACAAGCCTTCTATATCAGGCTCCCTAAAAACTCTGCTCAACCTTATGACTTAAATATTACCAGTGGTAAAATGTTGGAATCGTTAACTATTTTCATTACTTGGCAGAGCCACTCTAAATTAAAATGGTCCCATTCTCTAACCTGATGTATTTACTCCAGTACCTTTCCATTCTCCATACTCAAAAAGATACCAAACATATTATTTGTATTGCAACTTTATTTGGAAAGGTGAATGTGCTTGGATCAGCCTTCGGAAGTTACATCAGAATAACTGCAGGGATGAACAGACCCGATTACAGCTGGGAAGCTGCAAATTTCTTGTGCCCTCCCTCTGCCGCTCTTTCCCCTTCAGGTCGAGCCGGAGATGAGGCGGATGGGCAGGGTTTTGCCTGGCACCTTACACACCAGCGTTCCAAGTTTAATGGTCAGGCCGGCGCTGAATAATGGAGGAATTAACTTCCCAATATCACTGATTGTAACCATGCAGCCGTTTTAAGTTACCTGCATGATTGGCTGAATAACACAGAAGTATATACTTGTACTGGGCTAGAGCAGTGCATTGTTCACCCTATAAACCTTAATAGTTTCCTCCAAACAACATGGCCAGGAGATTCTTTTAGACTTCTCAGAGAATCCTGTATTATGGCGTACTTGTAAACTTTGGCACATTCTTCGCCGTAAGGCCAATCTGAACGCACATAAATCAGTCCATGCATCATTCATCAACCATCTAGATTATCAAGGTGGCATGGCTTCTTACCACTTATACGATATGATGAGTAGGTGGTGTGCATTAAGTATCCCTCTCTAGTCAATACCACAGGTAAAGGCCCACTTACATTTGCTGAGGTCTCGGACAAATTTGAGATTAAGATCTGATCATATGGCTTTCCTACAAGCCCAATATTTATGACAGTAATACTATGAGGGCTTTCTCAGAATTGGATTGGAACAATGCACTTGTACCTGTTTTGAGACAACCCCCATCTTTGAAAAAGCTCTTTAATGTATATTACACATTTTTAAGAGCGGTAGTAGATCATTCCTTAATTAAGACTGGTATGACTCAAAGGGGCAGATGTATGAAGCTCAGGGAAGTGATAAAGTGGAGAGTGATAAATGACGAACCAATAAGCTCCCATCTGTCAATTCTCAAAATGCCTGTAATATGACAGTTGGGAGCTGAGTAGTGGGTCGTTTATCACTCTACACTTTATCACTTCCCAGAGCTTCATACATCTGCCCCAATGGCTGCCTCACTTCCCCTCCCTTACTATTACGCAAATGGTTCATACCTTTCATTCTTTCTGTAGACTCTTAGGGGTATATTTACTAAGGTGCAGGTTTTCGGAAGTGGAGATGTTACCCCTAGCAACCAATCAGAATCTAGCTAGAATTTTCTAGAAGGTGCTAGATAAATGTTAAGTAGAATCTGATTGGTTGCTATGGGCAACATCTCCACCTCTAAAACCCCGCACTTTAGTAAATATACCCCTTACAATCTAGCATGATCATTAAATTATTCCCTAACATTTTCCATTATATCTACTTCTCACCAAGGAGACGTTATCTGATGGCGCTTTCAGACTTCCACTATCATCCAAAATGTAATCACAGCTAGGCAGATCTATTTGTTTATGCAAATGTCCTCTAGTTAGAAGCTTCTGGTTACTGGTACATAATTGCACTAAACATCAGATACATTATGTCCCTTTTGACCCAGTGTTGGGGGCTTTTTCCAAGAGCCAGAGATTTACTAGAGGTAGTAAGAAACTACCTTTAGCAATAAGCACAGCTGGTAGAAAAAACATTATTCAAAACTACCCTCCTCTCTTTTCAGGGAGATGTTCAGGCATATTTTTTTAGAATGGACTGGATTGACACATAATGGGAAAAAACTTTTTTTCTTGTTCGGGAGAGATAAGGTGGGTACACACCTGACATATCTGCAGATCGAGTGATCTGCAGATGATGGTCGTTCCTACACACTGAACGGCCATCATCTGCTTGTGCCCTCGGGTCCCGGGGGGCAGGACCCAGTGGGCAGATCTGGAGCGTGTCCCGCCCCCCTACTCGCGGCTGCCGCTGTGTGTGTACATACACACCTGCCGAAGGACAGATATGTCTGCAGACATACCTGTCCATCGGCTGTGCAACACAGCCAATGCGATATGTTGGTGAACGACGTTAACCGACATATCGCGGATACACACTGGCTGACGTGCAGCAGATATATTGGCCGATCAATTGATCGGCCAATGTATCTGTCAGCATTACACTTCCCAATGCCACTGGATATTAAATCCACAAGAATTTACAAACACCGCTTAGGATGATTGTCCAATTTTCAATGATTGGACTATGGAAACTGCACCCTCCCCCTTGCCAAACCTTGTGCTGGGCACACTTACATTTTTATTTGCTATTTGTAGATCAGTGGCAGCTTTTCCGTTTATTGTGCAGTACATCTCATTCTTATCTGTTAAACGAATATATTCTTCCAGTGTTATTTATCTATTGGTCATCTGATTTCTTTTTTATTCGTCTAATATCTCTGTACTAATGAAATATCTTCTGTATTGTTGCAATGTGAAGCACTTCAATACAGTCAACACCATAATGTCAAAATTGTTAAAATGATAACACCTGCAAAGTGTCGACATTTATTAAACAATAGAAAGGATAGGTTTAGGGTTTAAGGTTAGGCACAATATTGGGTGAAGACAAGATGTACTTGTTGACATTTTAAACATGTTGACATTCTAGAACTGTTTTCTTTAGAAGTGTGGTACAGGATGCGTACCTTACTTACAAAGCTTAAGCATATGTAGCAAGTATCAAAGTATCTTTAAGACTAGCTGGTGTGAATGCGTACCAATACAACTAGTAGGCTGTGTTGACTCCCATCAAGGTTTCTTTGTGATTTGTGTGTGAAATCAGTCCAGCCACGTAAAAGGTAAGTACTTTATTGACATACTAATAATTCACATATAAAAAAGGGGAGAATCTCAGCATATCACACAAAATAAATATGAGTGAAAACATAAAGCATTGCTAGGTGGTGACTAATCCTCCACCCAGAGACAAAGCCCCCACCCCAGTACAACAAATAGCCCAAGAGGTCTGGTTCCTGTGCTGCTAGATGTGTATAAAATAGAGATTATACCTTCCTCTGGGCAGCAGGATCAGAAGGTCCACACTTCAAAGCCTCCTCTGGCAGACGCATTTCGAGAGATAGCCCTTTCCCTCTATGCCTTGAAAAAGAGAGGATACCTATTCTCTTTTTATAGCAAAGTGCAGGTAAGACAAGATGGTGGCACTTCCAGTTCCGGTCCGCAGACCGGAAGTGCTTGGAAGCTGATGACAATACACTAAAGGGCCCCACTGGATATAGAGTCCCACTTGTAATTCAATGTGGAGAGAAGTGCGCTGCTTCTTCTTTGGTCCTAAAAGTACTGACTAGTTGGAGAAGAGTAGATATCAGTTTAAAAACTGTTTAAGTTATAATTTATGGATATCATTTTTTAAACACATACTGTATATACAGCCATGACCAAAAGTTTGAGAATGACACAAGTATGGTTTTCTCAAAGTTTAATGCTTCAGTGTTTTTAGACCTTTTTGTCAGATGTTACTATGGTATACTGAAGTAAAATTACAAGCATTTCATAAGTGGCAAATGCTTTTATTGACAATTACATTAAGTTTATGCAAAGAGTCAATATTTGCAGTGCTGACCGTTCTTTTTCAAGACCTCTGCAATTCGCCCTGGAACGCTGTCAATCAACTTCTGGGCCACATACTGACTGATGGCCACCCATTCTTGCCTAATCAATGCTTGGAGTTTGTCAGAATTTGTGGGTTTTTGTTTGTCCACCGACCTCTTGAGGATTGACTACAAGTTCTCAATGGGATTAAGGTATGGGGAGTTTCCTGGCCATGTACCCAAAATTTCGATGTTTTGTTCCCTGAGCCACATAGTTACTACTTTTGCCTTATGGCAAGGTGCTCCATCATGCTGGAAAAGGCATTGTTCATCACCAAACTGTTGAATGGTTGGGAAAAGTTGCTTTTGGAGGATGTTTTGGTACCATTCTTTATTCATGGCTGTGTTCTTAGGCAAAATTGTGAGTGATCCCACTCCCTTGGTTGAGAAGCAACCCCACACATGAATGGTCTCGGGATGCTTTACTGTTGGCATATCATTAGTCGGACTAAACAGTGTGCTGAATTGAATTGAATGGGACCCCTCTCGGCACTATTCAAGTTCCGCTGAATTGAGTCACCCTCAATGACTTTAGGAATTACACAAACAATAAGTATCTGAGACCTATGCCTTGCCAATTTGGTTGGATACCTCTGCTACTTTATTTTGCTTTGGGTAAACCAGATTCTAATCTGAATTTGGATACCTGCTTTAGCACCAAGGTCAACAGTTCTTTAAATATCTCCTGGAACCCCCCCTCTTCCAGCACAATCTCTCTCAAAATTATCTTTATCTTCAACCAAAACCTTGGTGTGACATCTAACTATCCAGTTCATGTAACAGGCATTTTACCCATAAGATAATAGTTGAGCTTCTACATTTTTTATAGGTAAGCGGTGAAGTGCCTGGATACATGGCACCATAATATAATTACGCCATCTATTTTTGTCTCCTCCAGATGGCCAGTTCTAGATTACATGTTGTGCACAGATATTCAGCAGATTCTGAAAACCTAAATAAAATGCCATTTAAAGAAACTATTTAACAACCTGAAAAATGAATGATTGGCCATTCTCTTTGTGTAAATTAAATTTAGTAGATTAAAAAGTAAATATTTTCCTTACAAGTGACACGGTTAATTTGTCATTGCACATCTCTGACACTGGTTTTCATTCTATCTTCAGAAGACTCTAACAATATATTACTACTATAGTGTTTTCATTTGCAATCAGACTGTCCCAGTGACATTAAAAACAGACATATATTCTAGACCACATTCATCTTTGTAACCCTTAATAGGTAATTCTCAGCCTCAACTCTCATGTTTTCCAACAGGTCATGTTTTGAAGGTTTCTGTTTGTGGACGCAGGTGGGATAAATACTGACCCAGCAACATAGATTAACTCATTGGTGCATGATTAAAGAAATCCACAAAACATGACCTGTTGCTGGTACTTGTGGACTAGAGTTGAGAACCACTAACAGACCATTTATTGATGCAAATTGTTCTCATGTTAATCTATACAGTAAAGGGAATGATATATAAAGATAATATTTAGTCATGTTACAACTTCATATTAATTGAAAACCGTAATTTAGAACACTGCAGTTCAAAACCAATTTCTCATTTGTTTTGACAGAACGGAATCTGTATGAAATCCCGGCAGTCGGGGTGCCTGCTGACAATATACCGACATTGGCATCCCGATGCTCAAGATCCCGACAAGGGTCTGGCAAGTATAGTAACCCTCCACGATAGTGCCTAAACCTAGCCCTACCCCCCCCCACCCTACCCGGAGTGGTGCCTAACCCACCCTCGGGGTTAACTAATCCTAACCTCCCCCTCCCCCGTGGCTGTCCTAACAAGCATCCCGGCTATCGGTATTCCGGTGTAGGGATGTCCACTAATTTCAGTATTCCGGCGCCGGTCTTCCAGTCAGGATTTCATCAGCCGGGATGCCGGCTGTTGGTATCATAACTACATCCCAACATAACACCATGATTCATGCTTCCACTAAGTCTTATGTGACTGCGCAGTGATTTGTGCTGCTCTGGAGGATGATCTTTATGCAATTGTGTCATTTGCTTACCAAATTATGGGAAAATATTTGAGAGGTGGTGCTTTTTCCACCATGCAGAAGAACCAGATTTGATTTATTTTCAATGAACACTGTTTGCACATTTTATGGGGGGATGCAGTCAGGAAGCCAACAGTCGCAATGCCGACCGCCGGCTTCCTGTCAAATCCTGGCAAGATACTAATGACAGGCGTTGAAATCCCGATGCCTGTCATTAGACCTATGCCGGGAGCCAGACGCCCAGTTACCAAACGAAGGTAAGCCGGACGCGGACAACCACTTTAGGTTTTAGGGCTCCTGGGGGGACTTAGGGTTAGGCACCCCCCCCCCCACCAAGAGGGCTAGGTTTAGGCTAGGGGAAGGAGGGGTTAGGGTTAGGCACCCCGAGGGGACGTTTGGGTTAGGCGCTTAGAAGGGGAGTCTTAGGTTTAGGCACTTAGAGGAGGGTTAGGCACTAGGGGGGGGAAGTTAGGGTTAGACACCCCTAAAGGAGGGTTAGGGTGTAGAATAGGGTTAGTTATAATACCTTTTTAGCTGTCAGGATTTTCACCCCTGCCGGGCTTCCGCTGTCGGGATGTGAACAGTCGGCCATGCGGCCGGTGGTATTACATACGGATTCCTCTATGGGTATAACATAAACCAAGTGCATAATTTATAGAATACCATATAGTACAATACAGTGTTTTTCAGTTGCAGCTCTTAGGAACCCACAACAAGTCATGTTTTAAGGATTTCTTTAAATCACATATACTTTGGCTGGGTCAGTATTATGTTGTTTGCCCCCACACACAGAAATCTTCAAAATATGACTTGTTGAGGGTTTGGATTCACTGATTTAGTGTATTTATAATAAGGAAACACAAATATGACACTTGGAAAGAGACAACCCTGGTGTCTTCTGGATGAGCCATTTAACACTCTGGGGTACTAAAGAAGTCATAATGTACATGGAGAAAGTGGAGCACTTGTAATTAATCAGGGAGGAAAACAGCAATCAGGCATCAGTTTGACATCAGTTTCATCTTGGAAAGCCCTGAGCAAATTGAATTTGCAGGAATTTGTGAAATGGAGATAAGTATTTCTGAAGTATCCTAAACCCAGATACTAAATAACATGACTGGTGTTCTTCACATTGGTAGACTAAGTGATGTTAGACATTACCCATTTCACACATTTTCTTGTATGCATCCACATGGTTGTTCTTCATAATTAATAATAAAAACTTGGCCCAGCTAACGTACAACCCATCTGCAGAGTTTTCCATTTGAGACAATATACGGACACAAACACAGGGCTCATGTACAGTGAATGTATGTTTATTTGATACGGAAGAGCTCAACTGAATGCCAAACAAAAGGCGGCAACTCAGTTGTTTACAACAAAACCAACCATTGTCCCCATAAGAATACAAAAATACACATCTCAGTGACTTCCATACATTAATAAATAGGATATAATGCATCAAGCAGAGAAAAAAAAGGCACAGAAAACTGGTCACTTAGTAGTCATAAAAATTACTAACTACGTTAACAAAGCCACCCAATATCTGTACATAGAAATGTAACATATTCCAAAGGTTTAACCAAACATTGTTTTAAGTCCTATGCAATAAATACCTTTAAGTTGTATAAAGCATATTAAAAAGGAAATCTGTGCCATTGTAAACAGTATGTAAACAAACAAAATTCATTTTATTCTTAACATGGTCTCTAAATCAAGTCAGAAAGTCACACGGCCTGCTTTCTTACACAGAGGGCGAATACGCCTGGCAGTTGTGCAAGTAATAGCAATCTATATAGAATTTTCTATCCGGTGTATAAATTAATCTCAGTAGGATGATAGAGTATTTGTTATTAAAATATTCATTTTAATTTCTATCACATAACCACAAAAAAAATCACCTGGTTAAATGCAGGTGGGGATACGGAGAGTAGCAGGTTTATCTTGGAAGAAAGAAATGGGTAAAGAGGATTCTACTGCTGCACTCCAAAGACATACAATGAGGAAATGGAGAATGAGTGTTTCATTGTTATAATATATATATATATATATATATATATATATATATATATATATATATATACAC